>OU611858.1:10000000-11234285 GCA_914767755.1 Agrochola circellaris
GTGTAGAGCCTAAAAACTTTGGTAAAAGTCTTGAATGACGTCAATGATATTAAGTCGGTGCCGACAAGATTTTTATTTCCCTTGGTTTCCGAGCTTTCCAGTCCAGAACCAGTATTATAATTCTAGTTAGCAACTGGTACTTTCGTCGTCGTATTTGGGGAGCGACTCATCTCTGATCCCGACTCGGTTGCTTCCGCTCGCGGACTCGTCAAGCAATTTCCGTCGCCAACGTACGTACAAACATACGAAAGTAAGTACGAATGAAAACGAACGGAATCGCGATGCGTCGTGTGCATTCTGCGTTTGAATGCGTGTTTTGACACACATTGGTGAAAAGGGAAAATGTAGGTCCACCAAAAAAGGGTCCAATGTTGTTGGTTGGTTGGTTGGCTACTTCTCTAAGTTTTCAGAACGAACGTGTTTTTTTTTTTTAGGTTGATTTATATTTCGAATAGTTTCGGGGAGAAATGACTGTATTTACGGTGTTGTTTTTAAAGGCTTTTGTATAGTGTAAATAAATTTATCGATATCTTACTACAATTTTATAAAAACAATACCTGCTTAGTATTAAATGTTGCTGTCACTAACGAGACTCAATAGATTTTTTATTGTTATCGACTTCCAAAGGCAAATCAACAGTTAAACGGTTAATTATACAGTATTTGATGCCTCTGATGCCTTTAGATGTAGCTCTGCGTACGTACACCAAAAACTCCCTGATAAAGTCAACAGTAACCTAAATCGAAAAATTGCGCATTCGTTGTGGGTGTTAACTTGTGACGGTGTGCATAATACCTAGCTTCACTTAGAAAAAATACCGTTTGGAAACACGTAGATACATACCACCTTTACACACCCATCATTCCAACAAGCACGTTAATCAGTAGTATTTTATTGGCTCTCTTTTCCCCATTTCCTAATTTGGGCAAGGCTGTCATCCGTCAAATAGTTTCTTTAAACGGTCGACCAAATAAGGCTCTTGAGACCGAGTGAAATCACCATTCGAATCATGCTGTGGAATACCGTTTGGCTAGTAAAACATGCTTGCCCTTACAACTACCGGACATTTAATACAAAAGCCCTCCTTGGGCATGAACGATGGATAGGATCTGTGAACATTCAGTCAGTTTTCTATGGTGCGTCATCGCAGGTACTAATTAATTAAATATTTACATAATGGACCTTAACACATAAGGTTGATATCTGACGTGCAGCTGTCGCTAGCTGAATCATGAATTGATCACACGTGCGATCTTAGAAAACAAATGAGAATCTCAATGAATATGATTGAAATCTCGGTTACCTATTACAGTTACGTCTGCAATAAAATATTTATTCAACAGTTAACCTCGTTATTTTTATAGTTTATCATAGAAAGTAATTTAATTAATCTTCTTTTCGTCAGCACATTAATTAATACAGTAACACAATATAATACATCGTTAAGTGAAACTGTCAAGCATGTCATGAAACAATCACATGAATTCACGTGTGAAAACAAACATTACCGGCTAACACAATATTTTTTACAACAAAACCAAAAATTAAAATTAAAACATAGGTACATTACCTGAAAAACTGAAGTCAATGAACGCAAACAATTTTCACCAGTTTAAAAATCCCACTTAAAACACACACAACAACCACAATAACTAAAAAAATACGTTTTTTTCAAAACCACATTTGCTTGCACTATGTCAACGAACAATATATTTTATTAATGTTTCCAAATCAAATTTTTATTGCGATCCGTTTTGTTTACATTTGATTCGTAAATCCAGTGTGAGCGGAGACGGCGCGCGCGTGCGGCCCCTCTACATGAACGTTCGGAACTGACGAAGCAGTACCGAGTGAGCGATGAAAATTGTACCTACTGTGGAAAATGGTTTCGTTATGTCCATAGACACGGCGCGTTTAGGAGTTAGGACTCTTTTTTCTTTCGATCTCCTTGTGTTCAAAGAGTAGTGATCAGACATAGATGTATGTATTTTGCGTAGTTCATGATAGCGTCTTTCTTTTTATTATGATCTGAGTCTGGCCGCTAACTGAATAAACACATCTTTATGGAGCATCGAATGATTCATCTCAGCTTAACCCACTTGAATTTAATTAAACACTGCAATATAGACGATATTAAAAACAATACAGTTTTAGCGCTCTATAAAATTTTTAATTTTCACCATTTTATTTTACCTAATCTCTGCTTTTATTTTCGTGACAAAAGCTCATATTAAAAGTAACGATGTTATTATAGAAGTTTAATAAACCGTGTAATAAGTCTTGGTAATGGTTTAGCGTTTACGAGTAAATTCATTATCATATTAAAAAAGTAAAATCTATGAAAACAAAAGGTAGGTGGACTAAGCCTGGTTTGGACCGTGTTAGTAATTTAGTCAAGTGGCGAGTAATTTAGTAACTAAACGTTTAGTCATCATTACAGCTGAAAGACCTACACTGCTCGACATAGGCCTCCCCCAAGCACCGCCACTTCAACCGGTTCTTTGCTTCTTGCATCCAGCGGATTCCTGCAGCCTTCACCAGGTCATCGGTCCACCTCGTGGGGGGTTTTCCAACTCTACGTCTTCTGGTACGCGGTCGCCATTCCAAAAACGTTCGGCCCAGTGGGCCATCTGTTCAATGTGCCCTGCTCACTGCCACTTAAGTTTGGCCATTCTTCGGGCTTTGTCGGATATCCTGGCTCTCCTACGGATTTCATCATTTCTGATTCGAACTCCAAGCATAGCCCTCATTCGGGATTTCGGTGACTTTTAGCCTTCTAAGGAGACCCCGTGTAGCGTTTTCATACAAACAAACAGCACCTCGACGTACTGAAAGTCAATCTGACACCGTTGGAGAGACTGCAGTACAGCCCTGCTATCTAATTACGCAATACATTTTCGCAAACGATTACGACTAATCTGTTTCATTCTGACTGTTCAACAACATTCATTGCGTTATTTACGTTGTTGATCTTTTAAAAAACTTTTTTTTTTTTGTAATTTGCTGGTCAGTATCATGTTGTATGTTGATCAAAATATGATTCGCGACCATAACAAATATGTATTTACAGAAATATAATCATTAAAATCATCACCCGACGATGTCCCCTGCCACCTTGGCAGGGGACATTGATGCGTAAACTATTGCCATGGATTCAGTACACGATTCTGAACCCCCTGCATTTAAAATTTTCGGCTTGTAATCAGCTTTTCCATACATTTTGACCGCGTAGGTATTGCAGTTTTCTATGAAACAGCAGTTTTCTTTTTTAAATAACCGACGAGAAATTTAAACGATTCAGTACATGATTCTTGACCCCCCTGGTTCAAAATCATGTACTGAATCCATGGTAACAGTTTTCGCGACGATGTCCCTGCCACCCTATATTATAAATAAAATATTATATTTCTGTAAATACATATTTTCGGTTGTCCCAAACCATTATTTTGATTTTAATACAACCTGCAAATTACAAAAAACTTAAGAAAATTTGAATTTCACGGGCTACCCTGGCGCTTTCCCCTTAAGGGCCGCGCACACTGGCGGACGGCAGGAGAGAGCATCGAGGGGGATTCCTCTATCCGTCAGCGCACACTGACAAGAAAAAACCTCCGAACGTTCGCCACCTCCCACCGCTGTATCCTCCAGCGTGCTCTTCGATGCTCCAGAGAAACTGCGCTGCGATTCTCCAAAGTTGATCACCGAGCATTGAAATATATACCTTATTTCGATGGATAAGTATTAAAATACTTGGGGCACTGGGTAACAGCCGATCTGAAAGACCATATCGACATTGAGCGGGAGCGAAGGGCACTGTCTAAGAGAGCAAATATGATAGCCAGGAGGTTTGTACGTTGTTCAAGTGAAGTTAAAATAACACTTTTCAAAGCTTTCTGCACCTCCCTATACACGTGCAGCCTATGGGCATCATACTCACAAGTTGCTTACTGTGCCCTTCGTGTTCAATACAACAACGCGTTCAGGGCAGTGTTAGGGCTGCCCCGCTTCTGCAGCGCCCCGGGCATGTTTGCGGAAGCGCGCACCGACTGTTTCCACGCCACCATGCGCAAGCGGTGCGCGTCCTTGGTGCGGGCTAGCTCCAACACTGTCCTGGCGATGATTGCTCAGCGACTGGATTGCCCCTACGTTGGGCATTGTTGTAGCAGGCATATTACTGGTGCTTGATTTGTAATTGTATGTAACTGTGTGTGTATTGTTGTCATTGTTGTGTGTATTTAATATGGGTCAAGGACCTGAAATAAATGAATTTTATTTTATTTTATTAAATTTAATTGATAAATTAAAAATCCTCTGCCATCCGCCAGTCTACGCAGGCCCTAAGGGAATAAGAATGTCAAGCCAGATAATTTTTGTCTGAAGAATAAATACGGCATTTACTCCCTTGTACATTTCTTACATCGCATTGTACACTTTTTATTTGATTTTTATTTTTTAACTGCTGTATAAATTGTGTGCTTTTTAGTCTGTGTTAAATAAATGTATTTTTTTTCTTTCTTTCTTTTCTTTCTATTAGACACAAGTTATTTGACGATTGGAAAATCGGCCCTTCAGCATGCTAGCCCAACTAAATGTGGACTTAACCGGATTCATTACATCGTACCTACTTAAGTACTTACTACCTAAGTACCTTCGCATTTCGGCGCTATTGTTAAGTAAGGCACAGTATGGCAAGAATAGAGGCTCTCTAAGGCTTCTTTGAAGAAACTCTACCCGTCTAAGTAATGTATCAGCTGATAGCAACGTGTCAGCCGTTGATGAGGCTTCGATGCGAAGGAAAATTACGGTTCAAGAAATTTAATAGAGCAACAAGTAGGTTATCATTTTGTTGTCGCGTGGATTGCGTTGATTGTACGCAGTGTGTAGGAAAATGTATGCACATTGTGTGGTAAGGGAAAGGAGAATGGAAAGTTACAACGGCGCTGGAAAGTTCAAGGAAAATCCCTTATACTGCCAGTTAGACTAACAACGTGAGATAATGCACCTTTGTTTGATGTGTTTGATAAATGACTGTCGAACAAAAATATTTCAATGGTCAGTATTCGACGATGGAATAACACGGATAAATGTTTGCGATAATTTATACGGGGGACATCGACGCGAAAACTGATACCATGGATTCAGTAAATAATTCTGAACACCCCTGCGTTGAAATTTATCGTCGGTTATTAAAAAAAAAATCTGCTGTTTCATAGAAAAGTGCTATACCTACGCGGTCAATATGTATCGAACAGCTGTTTTTTTTTTTAAATAACCGACGAAAAATGTTAACGCAGGGGTGTTCAGAATCATTTATTTATTAAGCACCAACTTGCACTAACAGTAGTAAGACACCAAACATACAAGTTATAGGCTAATAGGAGACAGTCATGAAATTAAAGCAAGAGAAAACTAGATTTACCCGTAATTATACAAAATTAAATAGGATTAAACAAATAAACTAGAACTATACAAAATTAAATTAAATAGAATTAGGATGGAATTATTAGTACTATTCAATTAAAATTAGTATACAAATATGAATATATAGCAGCTTTGGTTAATCTAATGCAATGAGATGGTACTAGGTGCAGCTATGAACTCAAGGTAACGTGCAGCAGTGGTCAGGAATCTCAGCTCAGTACTAGCGAAAACATCTAATAATTACATACCGAGACTCCTCCGTGCCTCGGAAAGCACGTTAAGCCGTTGGTCCCAGCCTGTCATTCGTGGATCTTTGACAGTCGTTACGGGTCGTCAGAAGTCCGAAAGTCTGACAACCACGTCTTACCAAGGGGTATCGTATTACCCAGTTACTGGGTTGTGGAGGTCAGATAGGCAGTCGCTCCATATAAAATACTGGTATTCGGGGAAGCCGACCCCAACATAGTTGGGAAAAGGCTAGGCAGATTGATATAGTACTTGGACTTTCAATTGTGTTCAGTAAGTTGACAGTTCGAAGCAAAATAAATCGGTCAACTTACTGAATAGGTACAATTAAAAGTGCAAGTATATATTATATAGTATATTTTTTATAATTATTTTAATTATTAATATTTTTCAATAAATTTCACTTCCATCACGTGTACGGTACGCGGAATATTTTTTCTTTCTTTTGTAGTTACGCGAGGGAGAGACTAGTTTGCTAGAGGGCAACGAACGAGTCGGTTGCCAAAAGACAGTTTAATG
The DNA here is from genome assembly GCA_914767755.1 of Agrochola circellaris. Taxonomy (NCBI): domain Eukaryota; kingdom Metazoa; phylum Arthropoda; class Insecta; order Lepidoptera; family Noctuidae; genus Agrochola; species Agrochola circellaris. The sequence goes on from OU611858.1 coordinate 10,006,187, forward strand.
TTTTGACTAACATGGTACTAGGCATTGTTTTAAACTGTTTAGTGGCACTTTATTTATAGCCTGCAAGTGAAACAGTCTTTTATTATGGTCCGCCAGCATACCTAATGCCTTTAAGATGGTAATTGCTAAACCATTAAATGTTTAATGCTGCTAATAAGTTATCGTGCTGCATTAAGAGGGCGCCTAAAGGTCCACTAGCGACACTCTTTAAAAAAAATATTATCTCGAGACTGAGAAGGAATTATGAATAACGGCTAGTAAGGGCCCTCGGTAAGTGTGTCTAGAATTTTCTAATACCTTTTATAAAGTTTCATATTGAGACACGGAGCAACAAAATACGATCTAGAGGAATGTGGCCGCTTTTCTTTAGATCGTATTTTGTTGCTTCGTCCACTAAAGGTCCACTAGCGACACTCTTTAAAAAAAATATTATCTCGAGACTGAGAAGGAATTATGAATAACGGCTAGTAAGGACCCTCGGTAAGTGTGTCTAGAATTTTCTAATACCTTTTATAAAGTTTCATATTGAGACACGGAGCAACAAAATACGATCTAGAGGAATGTGGCCGCTTTTCTTTAGATCGTATTTTGTTGCTTCGTGTCTCAATATAAAGCTTTATAAAAGGTATTAGAAAATTCTAGACACACTTACCGAGGGTCCTTATTAGCCGTTATTCATAATTCCTTCTCAGTCACGAGATAATATTTTTTTTAAAGAGTGGCGCTAGTGGACCTTTAGGCGCCCTCTTAAGACGCAGATATATTCCAGTGACCTTGAGCGGTTAGCTTACGTGTTCTGAACTGAGCTCACGTAACGCGTCGTACGTCCAGCCAGTAAAAGGACTCGCCCATCCAGGAGCGCTGTCCCAAATAAGACGCATTATGAATTTATTATACATAAAACAAAAGGTATTTCAATAAAACACGTATACTAAAAGATCAATAATTAAATTATCTTTAAATTGGGGAAGGTTTCAGAAAAATACGCTTAGACATAATTTTACAAATTAATTTCACCATGTAATAAACATAATCTAAAATATTCACAGATTAAGTTATAAATATAATGCTCCAATTTAACATACATTTTTTTCAAATCATTAACTATTACTACGTTTAGACGTGATTTTCAGTATAAAATCATTAAAAGTCGGTTATCGTCGTCTTAAACCCCTTATTCGCAAAGGACTTATTATAGTAAATCTCTCAAATTGTGTTACAGTGTAAAACACTATTTGTTTTGATGAAAGAAAAAAACAACGATGTCGTGATGGCCCAGTGGTTAAGACCTCGTCTCTCTTGCACGAGGTTGTAGTTTCAAATCCGGGCAAGCACCAATGTGGCTTTTTCAATTAATATGTACTTTCTGAGTATAACTTGAACATTACTGACATCGATGAAGGAAAAACATCGTGAGGAAACCTGGACTTATGCATGGTTAATATAAGTCTGAAATCGCCAACCGGTCTTGAGCAAGAGTGGTGATCAATTCTCGTGCCTTCTCTGTATCACAAGAGGCAAAGCTCAAAGCCTCTCCTCTCACTATAACAGGCTAGAATTATAAAAAACATGACGCCTGTATTCTCCAAAGGGGGGTAAGCTGACATGTATAAGACACCCACGTTTCTTCAATTATGGAAGTAATTTAAATGTGCACGTTATGTAAGTTTTTATGTATCGTATTTAAGCATTTTTACCATTAAAACAATCCTGAAATAAATTTATAAGAGACCCCCATGTTCCCGAGCCTATTGCTAACTGAAAGGGCACAAATCCTGATTCCGGGCTACTTCTGAGAAGTTCCTTTTGGGAAATCCCAATGACAATTGTAGGTAATTTTAATAGTCGCATATGTATATTTAATCGAACCTCAAATATTTCCCAAATTTTCTTAAAAATATTATTGAACACTCTAATATAATGAATTTACTCTTTCTGTGAGCCTCATAGAATTCCTATTTTGGGGTCCTAAAAATGCTAAATAGCCAAGTAACTGCGACCAACTTTGATGTACTTAGTGCTCGCCGGCCGCTGTCGCGGCACATCTCGCTTCGCTCGCTCAGTTCACGCGCGGTTGGTCACTGTTCTAACCTAACCTTGAAATAAATTATTTTTCTTTTGTTTTACTACACACTTTTTTGATATACTCATTGAGGATGCTATTGCTCTGCATCTCACCTGATGGTAAGTACTTGACCCGTCCAAGGGAATTAATCCAACTCCCCGTGCTCAATATGCGCGCGCTTGCTAACACAAGACCAACGACGCAGTTACCAATTAGTATTTATAGAAGTCCGTCTTTTGCCTCTCTCTAGTTTGATTTACTGACTTACACTTTACCTTATAAAGTATTTACATTACAGTTACATTATTAAATTAAATTATTCATAGTAATTACTTAACAATTATGTTTATTTTTAAATTTTATCTGCGCGCTCGTGCTCGCTTACGGTATCGACGTGAGCCGGTTACGGTAGCGGTAACACTGTTCGTAAAGGAGGAATATGATTATATTGTGCGAACCACGATATGCAGTAGTCTGTTCCAAAAGTGTCAGTTGAAAATGTAAACAAATGGACCAGAAAGTGTACCTGTGGATGCCAGTTTGTACGAGTAGTGCCACTTACAAGTTGAGTTGATTATTTGAATACTTAAACCCGAAATTTAAAAGATGAAGGTAATTTAAAATCAAAATTCATTATTTGATTTAAAATCAAAGATTTAAGTGTTTTTCATTAGACAATTGAGGTTATTTTTATAACCTGTAATTATTCAAATGTTACTCAAACAAAAAAAAATGGAAAAGTGGAAAGATTTAAATTTGAAACCGTCTAAATACAGATGACTGTGTAATACATTTAGTGAGTGATTGCATAAGAATTTAACCTGAACAGGGTTTGTTTATACTTTTATATGATACTTTTGGAGCAGGCCATAGGAATAAGACATTTTGTCTCAAGTGACTTGTCATTCGAGACAACCTGGTAGGGGCTTCTACTTGACATGAAGTTTAGCAAATTTTGTGGTAAAAATATATGCTACAGCAAGGTTACCTTGTACCACCACACCGTTACAGTAAGTACAGCGTTTTTTAACTCGTATTTTTTTATAAACATAAGTATATAATGGAACAAAGATTGTAGACGATTATATGAATTAGTTTCGATGTATACATCTTTTTGAGGATGACTGTACCTACTGATGTAATCTGTATATACCTTTTTGTGTCGTCGACCCTACACCACTGTTTTTGCTACCATAAACCTTACTTAAAATAATGATTAAGTAGAGCTCCTGCATTATTTTACATTTTGTTTTAATCATTAATAATTAATTACAAAAGCATCAAGAGGTCTCTCTGTGAAATGTAAATAACCTGTCACCCTCGCATGCATACGTGAGCCGAGGAGTTCACGCCATGAAAATTAAATTACCGAGTCGTGCGGCTTTACTGTCGCAGAGATACGGTTAACCCTTGCTTTAGTGGAAATGTACGAATCTTTTTTTGCTTAAAGTAGGTACTCATTTTATACGTCAATTGAACTTTTTTTGAACTTGTCTCTTTTATTTACAGAAGTGCGCCGAAAATACACGGTGATTTTTAATTCACTGTAAACCCTTCAGGGCGTGAAAGTACTCAGAATTATGAGTAATTTTCACTAAGAGACCAACTTAAGCACTAGCTTAAGCACTAGGAAGTGGTGAAGGGTGGGCGTTTTTGGGGGACTGTCTTATGTAATTTTGACGTTCGAAAAGTGCTGATTCTCAGCCTAGTTTGAATAAATGACTTTTGAATTTTGAATTTTTAACTCAAAAATATCCAAAACATATGAACCGTTTCATACAAAAATGCAATATTTACCCGATGAAAATGTATGAAACAGTTTTTTTTTTTTGCTACTCTTAGTTGGTCCCATAGTGAAAGTTGTTCATAGACTTAAAATATGAGTAAATTATAACAGTTTTTTTGTGGAATGTTTTTTGCACACGTAGAATTTGTAGTTTTCAATATTTTTCTTTGTCACAAAACCAATACTCGACGCGATTTAATTTGTTTTGATTAGCAGTGACGCGCGTGGTAAGATTTAATAGAACTAAATTCTTCAACATGCCGCGGCATTTTGTAAACAGCGTTTGAATTGTCCATCAAATGTTACGGTATATTATATAGTGACTAGGCAATTTACATTATTATAAATACAATTTACATTATTTACATATTTTTTTTTTTTATATACATATTGACATTGTTGAAAATTATATTCAAACTGCACACGATTACTTTGTAAAGTATTATATTATTTTAATTATTGTGAATGTGAGGACTATGTGGATATTTGATTTTTATTTTTTCTCTTTCATTTATTTTTTCTTTCTCATTTAGTTTTAATGATGGTCTGGCAGTTTGAGTAGTTGATGCGGCCTAGACAAATATCCTTTCTTTGGTATTGTTCGTCGAGTTGAGCTCCTTCAGTTTTGAGTTGAGCTCCACGATTACTGACAAATGCTTGCACTGACTGGACAGGTCCACTCAAATCTGTGTGGTTCTTTCCTCAAAAGACCATTTCAGACACTGATCCACATGGTCCTCATATGACTTGACCAAGATTATGTCTGGACTTTAAAAGAGACTACGACCTCTGAGTTTGTTTCGGCCTTTCTTCTCAGAGTAGTCAGATAGGAAACACCGACCTCATCTAGCTTATTTTTAATATTTTTTTATATGACGTGTAAAAGTGATTCCGATATCCTATTTACAGAATAAACAATTTCATTTCATTTCATTTCATTTCACATTTTGCCTTAGGCATTTTGCATAACCACGAGCGTTTTGTAAACGGACGGCAACGTTTGTAAAATGAAAATGACGAATACACTTCAGAAGCCAAATATAAGCCAAATGTAAGCGTAGTGACACAAGTGACGAAACTTGCGCGACGGAAATTCTGCGCGGTCATGTTCGCTATGAAAACGCAATTTTGGCCTGGCTTCATAGGTAATTGCCATTTTTAAGTTTTCGTCCTTCTGAATGAAAATCATAAATGCCAACTCTGTAGAGACAGTACATCCTGGTGAATGCGAAGAAGGATTCTTCTCCATCGAAATTAAATTACTGGCATAGTCTGCTCAGTCAGCCATCACTATCTTGGAGAACTTTATATCCAACGTTGGATTGTTTAATGTCTTGTCGTTCAAGAACAAGATTCAACTTAAGAGAATGGATTCCTTTGTGTAACTAAATAGTGGGACTTTCTTAATCATAATTTGCAGGTTTTTCACAGATGGTAGCTACATACAAATCCGCCCATGATAACACACTGCTGAAAATTAGCCTTCTAATGACCGCTGGAAAGATCGGTCAAAGGGAATTTGAATTAGGTAACAGAGATATCAAAGCCCGCTGTGCAGTGCGATTGTGATAGCAATTTCAAGTATGAAATGAGAAGGTACGATCGTTGCTTCTCTTTCTATTGACGTGAATATCGCCTTTCGGGACACCCAGCACAGTCTTCTTTTTTAAGATAGTTAATTGATTCAGGCGTGACTTTGCGGAAATCCATTATAAAATACAATAGACGACGTATATGTAGTAACCTAATCCGCTTAACTGTTCTTAAAGAGTCATAAAGAACCCTGTAAGAAATCGACACGTGTTTCACCTCTCAACGAGGCATCCTCAGGAAGGCGATTGACTTGTTGCGAACTCGGACTCGACGTGTGGACACGTCGAGCGTCGTTCTTTTTTATGTAGTCAGAACCACAAGTTATACGTGTATGAGCATGTCTCAGGACGTGGTAAAAATCAATTAGCAAGGTTAACAGCGGAGCTAACTACCTAGATATTTCTCGACGGCATGTAACACCAAGTCAGAGGCTCATGGGTGGCATAACAACTCAGACACCAGGTTAGTCATTAACCACACGAAAAACGAGAAAGAAGCGGAGCTAACTGGCTCAGTTTTGCTTCAATATTGTAAAAGTCGCATAGGCTGTAAGTGTTAAGGAGTTTTGATCAAGACTTCTACCGCACACTACGTAGGTCACAATAAGAACTTATAAAAGCATCAATCTGCCTAGCCTTTTCCCAACTATGTTGGGGTCGGCTTCCAGTCTAACCGGATGCAGCTGAATACCAGTATTTTACATGGAGCGACTAGTTTATTTATTTATTTAGAAGTATACAAATTATGTATTAGGTATGTTGAAACTGTTTTGTACTCGCCGTCACTTGTCCCTACTTATAGGTTCATTAGAAAACCAGCGTCAGACAGCACATGTCTGGCATTAATGCTCAAATGAACCTTTTGGCGCAGCCGTGAGACACACACTATTATTGTTATAATATTATTTTCACTTTTTTATTTTGTTTTTTGTGTTTCTTTCTTTAACTTATAAAAGCATCAAGCATCAAATAAAAAAAAATACATTAATTTACCTCATGATGGTCGGCCTGTTCACCGGGGCGGATTTATTGTATTTTAATCGAGAATTTCTTTCTGATTTCAAGAAAAAGGGCATTAAAACGCCTTCCAATATTTTTTATTCCCTTTTTCAGAATCAATTTTAAAAGCAATTAACTGGTTTCAATGGTCCATTTGACTTTTGCAGTAGTTAAAGTAGAATACATTACAATATTATTAAATTTTGTGTCTAGCAATCGTTTGAAATTAAATTGGATTAACCTAGATATAAGTATATACTGTGATAATAATTTGGAATAGGGACTGATATCCTACTATAAATATATACTTAATATAAAATTTCCTACTATCCTTCTATACTATACTATATTATAATATACTATTATTATATTACTATTTTTTCCTTTGTTGCATTTTTATACTCCATAATTACATTTTTATTTAAAAAAACATAAAATCAAAACATTTAAAAATATAAATTATTTATTACTATTACTGAATCTCTTTAGAAACCTCATAACCCCCACCCCCCCCCCCTACCTCATACCTTTAATATCATGGGACTATAAGAGAGAACGCAGATACCGCATTTTATTGACCGACGTTTCTGTCGAATGACGTATTTTGGTGGGACGTCGGCGTTAAAAAGTAAGGAGGAGCTCTTGGCTAAGTAATAACAGCCGCACGGGTCGATCCATCAGGTTAAGCTATGCTTGCCGGGGTTGGTCCGTCCATCTTTACATATCGAGACTCCTACGTACCTGGGAAAGCACGTTAAGCCGTTGGTCCCGGCTGTCATTCGTGGATCTTTGTCAGTCGTTACGGGTCGTCAGACGGGTCGTCACTATTTATTCTATACTATACGATAATACTATACAGGGTGTAAAAAGACACATCACAAAGCCGTAAACTACGCATACTGTACGTATAGCTAAGTAGCTTTGCGCAAAAATTATTGCTGGGAACCGTAATTTTTTTTTTTTTAATAAAAAAAAACAAGTTTTTATTGCGCGCAATGTAACGCGAACCCACGCTTGAATGAACGGATTCAGTGTTAGTTAAGCTCCGCCCCTACGCTACGTAGGTAGGTACTTGTTGTTCATTGCGTTTTTGTAACTTCAAATGCGTAATCTGTTAAGATAAATCTAAAATTCAGGTAATGTTTGTTTGGAAAAAAGTTTCGTATTATCGCATAGAATTCATTTTCGTGAAAAAGTAAAAAAAAAAAATGCGACTTTGACCTTCAATATTTCCAGAACCAGTGGATTCCCAGGTATGGTCTAGTGGAAAAAAATGATGCAAATAATGGGTAGAATATGTGGCTTTCGGCTTCGGAAAGTGTCTTTTTACACCCGATATACTATAATATATATAAATTTATTATGTTTGGACGTTTCTGAATCAATCACGCAAAAACGGCTCAACGGATTTGGATAAAATTTGGCACACAGATAGATATAACCTGGAGTAAACCATAGTATACTTTCAATCCCAGTAGTACGTTCCCGGGGGATACTTTCCGACATCCACGCGGGCGAAGCCGTCAGCTAAACCTAGTTATAAAATACGTTTAACAATTTATATATTATTTTAATACATATAAGCGACCAATCTGATGTGCCGTAATTGATTGGAAATGGTTCCTTTACCAGTAGATACGGTACCTACACAAGTGTTACCTATTATAATAATTTTGAATATGGCTACCATCAGTCACACTCATTACAATTTGTATTCCAATAAAAAAAAACCTTTGAGTTAAAATTTTAACCAGACCTTTGTAACGGGCTTCCCTAGGGGTTGATTATATTCGTCAGAGGAGGAAGGCACCCTTTGACAAAACAAAATTATGTTCATTTAATTTTTTATTTATTTATTACGTATGGTAAAAAAATAAAAAACAAAAATAAAATTATGTTTAGGTTTGTAGGTACTTCAAACTCTTGGTAACTAGGCCTATCCTATACCTACGTACATATAATTTACCTACATTACTTATTATGAATGGAAAGGCAAATACATTAGATGCATTCTCGCTCCAAATACTTGAATCATTCTTTGTGATATTACATAACAAATAGGTACTATGTAGACCTACTGCTAAATATTTATAGAAAAATACAACGTACCAATCTACCATCTACAATACCATATTCGTAGAAATTGCAATTGCAATGATTACAAAATAATTGCACGATTATCGCTAGCTGCAAATTGGTCATTATCACTTTTAGTTCCCGTTTTCTACATGTTATGCTGGTTTTTACCTGTTGTATCCAAGTGGGGGGAGCTTATTATATCATTATCTAAACTGCCAATGTACAGGCTATACGGCATCCCTGACCATTGACATTGCATCCTGGAGACGGAGTATCATTGTAGGTAACAATAAAGTTAACATTAAACTAGTATTTATAACTTACTAGTGACCCTTTTTTTTTGAGGGTGGGACATTATCAAATAACTTCTCCCGCTCTGGGCGGAGCTGGGAGGGCGTGTCAGACTCTTACTGACTAAAACCCACCCGTGTTCCTTCGGTTGCCTGTACGTTGCCAGGGGCCACGGTATCCCTTTCGGACTTTCCCACGACCCTTGACCCGCCCCTGCTTCACACGGTTTTTACTTGTCAAAACATTGACGTTTCTTTATTGTGTGTGTTTTGCATATAAGCCTTCCTGAATAAATTTTCTAAATTATTGTGAGAACTGCATCAAAATCGGTTGCGTAGTTTAGAGGAACAACGCGGTCACACAGACAGACAAGAAAAGCGACTTTCAATTATGATGTATATAACGGAGGATGTGTTTCATTCATTATTATCAGGTCTTTTTCCATTACTGTGTGCGTACTGTGGGTTATTGCGCAAGAAAAAAACCGTTTGCAGTTTAGGTCAATTTATCATTTACGATCACACTAGCATTTCACACACTGTAGGTACACGACACAACTATTCGAAACGCGCGACAGTTTCTAAGCATCGTCACTGATTGACCCATGAAGTCTGCTTAGCACCAGCTGGTCCGAGCGTTATGTTGTAGAGTTTGCCGCCGCTAGGCGGCGCTGGCCTCCCGATTAGTCAACGCAGTAATGTATTTCCGACATATATATAACATAGAATAAATATATGGATAGATGAAAAGCAGCTTTCAAATAGAAGGGTTATAAAAATTATAGGTAATTCGAAAAAATGTGACATTGAGTTGACGTCATCTACCAATCCGCACCGGGCCCGCGTGGTGGGTTACAGCCTACTCCCTCTCACAGAGAGGAGGCCTGTATCCAGCAGTGGGAACATTATAAGCTAATTATTAGAAGGTATAGGTACCTCCAACAGTGAGTACATTTAATTGTAAATGCATGCAGAGTAGTTGATTTCGGAAAACGATTTCGACCTCAGTTCAACGTTACTAGAACCCAAAATCGTTCAATTTTGTTTGAATGAAGAATGCATCAGCCATGCTGCCACCCTCTCACCGTGAAAACTTGGGTGAAGTGAGCTGTCAATAGTGTCAATCACTGTGCAATGACAGCTCACTCCACGCTCACTTCACCTAAGTTTTCACGGTGAGATGATTACAGAATAGCACTGCAGGTCAATAACAACTAAGAAGAAAGTACGCTTCGAAAACTGACAAGACCATCGTCTTAAACGCCTGAAGCTACTGTTTCCAACTCAAGATTCAACTAAGTGCGATGGAACGTAGCGTGCTAAGTGAGTTAACCCTCCACCAATCAAAGGCATCACAGATATGCGAGTACATGCTTATTTCCCCTAAATGGGTTGGTAAACTTACCTACATAGTTAGTGCGTAAGCATAAAATATGTTAAACAGATTGTAAGGACTTTTCCCCGACAGCCGGAAAGTTTATATCCGTCATGGCCTTGGATCATATTTAACCTACAGTACCTGGTCGACCGAGCTCTGCTCTGGTGAAAATGGAGAATGCTCATTTAATAGCATAGGATAGTTCATACTAATTCCATGCTGCCATGATAGTAGGTACTTACTAATTCCATGCTGCCATGATAGTAGGTACTTACTAGTCCCATGGTGCCATGATAGTAGGTACTTACTAATTTCTTGCTGTCATGTCATTATTCTAAGGTAGCCATCTTGTTCTAAACTACGGGCGACCGATATTTTTATCCTAACACAGCAGTGTTAATACGGAGAAAACGAATTTTCCCAGATATGAGATCTGGCTAGATCGATTTTTCGCTCCCGTAAACTGCTATATTGCAACTTTCATCGAAATCGTTAGAGCCATTTTCGAGAACGTGATTACAAATATACACCGTGACATTTTAGTCGTCTTACAATGGGCCACTATAGTACCCGACATAAAATTCCTCTAGTAGCAATTAAAAACATGTTACAATATATATTTATTTATTTATTTAAATATATACAAATATTGCTAATTTAATAGTATAGTAAGTATGTTAGCCATCACCTGCCTAGTCTTTTTCCAACTATCTTGGGTTCGGCTTCCAGTTAAACCGGAGGCAGCTAAATACCAGTATTTTACGTGACGATTTTCTTAATAAACCTACATGTAAGAATTACAATAAAATAAATTGTTTTGTTTGGTACCTAGATAGGCCCTTCCTAAGCCAAGTTTGAAGGGTAAACGGATCATACGCCCTAAGTAATATAACTTAAGAAGAAAAGAAAAGTAATTCGGTGGTTGCGATGTTTACGTATACAAAGGTCCCTTGTTGTCTCCCAATTACGTAAGCCTGCGTTAATTACTACCCACAGAAAAGTTGACCAAGCTATTTCAATCTTGTTTATGAAGAAAGAGGGACATGTTATCAGGAAGAAAAGGAGGTACGGTACATAAAGTTGGTTTTAAAGCCTTGAAAGGGGGGATAAGACGATAATATAAGGTTTAGACGTTGTTGCCCTGCTATGACTTTTTCCCAAAACAACGACATAACCTGAAAATGTGACCTGCATTCACTAAATTCTGGGTCATGATGTCTCCTCTTTTAGCAGATGCCAAAGGCACCTTAAGACGCTTAGATGGTCAGTTCTACCTTCAGATCCGATGATTCAACTAAAACACGTACACGTTCACCATGTGGGCCAAAATTAATCGCCTACGACGGCGACAAGCGACCGCCCCGGGGCGATTACTTACTGCATAAATCAAATCGTATTTAATAGGTACTTAACAGTCTCATAGTTATGTGCGGTCAAATTGGGGTGCGTCTCATAGCTTATACAGATATTTGGTATATTTTCGATGAACCTGAAAATACCAAAGTAAACTGGTAGAAAAAGCCATACTCGTAGCATTAAGTCCGACTCTGTACATTTGTGTGTTTAAAGTAGGTACTAAATAAGTTAAATAACGATGGTGGTGGTGATGATGGCGATCACACTTAATGCTAAAATGTTCATGCTTTACATGAACATTTTAGCATTAAGTGTGATCGCCATTAAATGGTATTCTTAAGTAGTTAGCTCACTTTGTCCTAGGACACGTATCAACTTTACTCCTTAAGTAATAGGATAAGTTTCGTTACTTTAGGAGTTAGGAACAAAAATATATATCGCTTAAACTTACTAAATGGAAACTTTAGGCCATAAACGGTTAAATTATATTGTCCTTTGAGAAAAGCTTGGACGATTAATTAAAGTAAAAGCACTTTTAAAACTAACTTAAAAAATAATCGTAGTCTTGAAAACTTAGCTTCTTATAAAAGTACAGTTTTTTGCTGTGTGCCTTGATATATTCAAACCCGAAAAATCTGTTGGCTAATAGCACTAACATCATTAAACTAAAACTTATCTTAACGATTTTCCTAAAACCCGACCAGGCCGGTCTTTAGCGCGTGCGTGTAATGGTGTGTGTCTGGATTGAGGAGCCATGTCGCATATCGGAACGAGGGTACTACCAATATTTAGTAGTAAATTAGCCGATTTTGTAGGCCGGATCCTGGAATTTGTAGTAAAACCCTTAAAAAGTTATACGACGTTAAAGGTGGCTCCTCAATCCTGACGTCTGGATTGAGGAGCCACCTTAGAACCCGAAAACTAGCCAACGGATATTTTTGAAAATTTTGTAGAATTTAGTAGTACTTATGCGTAATCTATACAAAAAAACTGGGGTTTGTACGGTCGAATTTGAGATAGCTACAACGTTTCGATTTTTCATAAAAAAACATAAATTTCACCGCGCTGTATCTCGGAAAGTTATCAACCAATTACAACATATTTTTAGTATGATTTAGTAGTAAATGTGCTCGAATTTGTACAATAAAAATAAAACGGAAAAGCTATATAATTTCGGTCTATAGTAATGATATGTACGTAGCTACTAAAGTAGTTGATCAAATCGGATAACAATAACACCAATATTTAGTAGAAATTTCTACCAAATATTGGCGTAATCCAACATCCTGCGCAATCAGTATTTCAAAAGATATTAATAAAATAAACATTCCTTAACAAATTAGTGAATAGGGTGACCATAAATAATTCAAAGAAGACCATTGTTTAAAATAAGTAGTTTTATTTGCTTATAAATCATTCTACGAGTACGATTACCTACGTGTAACTTATGTAATTGTGGTTTTAGATTATTTGAAATACTAGCTGTGCCCCGTGGACCCACCTTCATAAGTCTGGAAGTTCCGTGGGAATAGCGGGATGAAAAGTATTCTATGTCCTTACCCAGGTTATGCTCTACCCATGTGCCAAATTTCATTCAAATCCGCTCGGCCGATATAGCGTAACAAACAAACAAACTCACTTTCGGATTTATAATATTATATAGTTAGGATATTTATGTAATGAACCTAATGAAATGAAATTCAGTAACCGATGATGAATTTAATGATACTTATTTTATACAAACTTATGTTTAGTTTGATTATTTAAACAATATTTTTGTTCCTGATGTAACTATGTATGTCCGCCCTATGTTCCCTCGTAACTACTAAACGGCTGAACCGATTTACATGAATGATATGTCGTTAGATTCTTCTTTATTGCGTGAGTAACCCTGAATGTTTTTCAATGTCAAAAAAAATGTAAGGCGGCGACTCCTTCAAGCTAATAGACCCGCAAATGGTCCAAAATTTTAAAGGAATATCGGGTAGCAAGATTACGTTACGCCCGCGAACACGCACAATGGGGAGACGAAGAATGGGCAAGAGTAATGTTTTCTGACGAATCCAGATTTATGCTGTGTGCAAGTGACGGGCGGCGAAGAGTCTACAGACGGCCAGGGGTAGATTTTATTCCAGCTTGTTTTGAGGAAAAAGTGCCTGTTGGCAGTGGATATGTTATAGTTTGGGCTGGAATCTCTTTAGAGCGTCGCTCGGAGTTAGTGCTGATGCTGAAAATTCTTTGTGATTTCTTTTTTTATTCTTGGTGTTTGTTTATTTATTCTATGGGAATAAAGCTCCTCTCTCTCGGGCTCTTTTAGTTTTTTTTCTTTTTTTTTATTCTTGGTGTTAATATTGTGTTCATAATTTAAGTACTGATTGGTGAAGAATTATTCATGTGTAAGTAAAACTCTGTTTATGATCATAGTTTGAATTATTTATGGTCACCCTATTCACTAATTTGTTAAGGAATGTTTATTTTATTAATATCTTTTGAAATACTGATTGCACAGGATGTTGGATTACGCCAATATTTACTAGAAATTTCTACTAAATATTGGTGTTATTGTTATCCGATTTGATCAACTACTTTAGTAGCTACGTACATATCATTTCTATAGACCGAAATTATATAGCTTTTCCGTTTTATTTTTATTGTACAAATTCGAGCACATTTACTACTTAATCATACTAAAAATATATTGTAATTGGTTGATAACTTTCCGAGATACAGCGCGGTGAAATTTATGTTTTTTTTATGAAAAATCAAAACGTTGTAGCTATCTCAAATTCGACCGTACAAACCCCAGTTTTTTTGTAGAGATTACGCATAAGTACTACTAAATCCTACAAAATTTTCAAAAATATCCGTTGGCTAGTTTTCGGGTTCTAAGGTGGCTCCTCAATCCAGACGTCAGGATTGAGGAGCCACCTTTAACGTCATACCTATAACTTTTTAAGGGATTTACTACAAATTCCAGGATCCGGCCTACAAAATCGGCTAATTTACTACTAAATATTGGTAGTACCCTCGTTCCGATATGAGACATGGCTCCTCAATCCAGACACACACGTGTAATGGATGCCTCAATGTAAACAGTCCGTCTTCTCTCTTACACTAATCTTGGCTTACCTGATGACGCACCACGACTAGATCATCGACCACGTTGAAAGCGAACCTACACCTAAGACCAGCCGATCAGGCTGGTCTTCTCCTTGTGCAGTGGGCACATACTTAAACGACGAAAGATTACGATCATCAGTCTCGATAAGCCTTAGAGTCATTCAACAGGCAAAAACAGCACCATCACCCACTTTACGCGTCCATCCACCGTAACTAGTCTTAACCTTGTATCAAAATTTGCTGGGGGATTTTTATCTGACTGCAGCTAAGCTCCAAAGGACAAAATAAATAAAATTCATAGTGTAGAAGAAAGCTGAACTGAAGAAGTTTAAGCTGTCATTGTGATCTTACTAATGCAAGAGCGAGCGAAAGTGAGCTAGAAAACTGGAGAATCCTGACTTGCATAGGTCAAAGCCAAGGTCATACATAGGTCAAGGTGGGCTAAGCTGTTATTGTGTTTTTACTAAGAGCTTGACCGCGCCTGTTTGCATTCTTTGTAAATTAAAAGCTACAAACAAAATTACATTATTTTTCATATTTTCATTAGTTATTAATGAATTCCGGGCCTTTTATTTAAGAATTTTAGGAATTTTCGTTCGAGAGCCTCTGTCGGCCGGGGCCATTGATACGGCTGATACAGCGGTAGCGAGCACTATTAAAAAAATCCGGGACTCTAGAATCCGCAGATTTTCTCATACATCACTGCCAACCGCAAAGGCGTGCCTGGTTGATTACGAAGTTGAAGTTCAACAGTGCGTGTCTGGTTGATTACGTAGTTGAAGTTCTACGAACTATGTAATCAACGAGCCACGCACTGCTACAGTCTTAGTTTAGAACCTGTGCTTCTATAGTTGCCCCAATATTTAGCAGTGTTAGTACTGCTTACTGGATGAATGTTGATGTAGGTACAGGATTTACAATATTTCTTACTAATCCTTCGAGGAATTTAGGCGTTATTTTACTGTAACCACTGCAATGAGCCTGAAGAATAAATAAAGTCATTTTAAGATAAAAAATACACATTTACCGTGATTGTCTGTTTTCAATACACTCAATCATTTGTATTGAATTGCCAATACCCGGGGGTCGGGCCCCTGCACTGCGGAACCAAATTATTCTATTAACCACAGGAATAGAGTGATCAACGCGCGAAAATGCGTTGCTTCCTCGCTACACGGTTGCTAACAGACAACCATTGTGCGGTAGGTTGCAATTAGCAACCGTAAATATTTTGTAAGGAATCTATAGTGATTTTCATAGAATTATGTGGTAGGTGACGATAAGGTGTACTCATAAAAAGCTAGCTGGTAAAAAGTAAAAGTTTACAAGGTTCGATCGATTACCATTTTTTTTTAAAGTAAATAATTTATCGTAAGTTAGTTACAAGCTTTTATAAACCAGTGAATTTTCAGTAATTTTCACTTAAACAAACTACTAATTATAAGATTCATTACGCAACAATTAGGAGATATTCTGCTTAATTAACTATCAAACTATTTATTTGTAAACATGGTAAACTTATAAAATTATAATATCTTAACTACTAATTTATATTTTTAAGAATTTCCATTTTAGTTGAACAGGTACTCTATTCTACTAAAACAGAAATTCTTCCTTCCCCTTTAACCTTCATTAGTACAAAGCACTTTGATCCTAATTACATTTGTACGAAATAGTTCAGCCTGCAAGCTATTTATGGAACCCCTATGTCCGGTCAGAAGTGTGCCGGCCACAACTTTATTGCGCCGCAGTTGCGGACAGGACAGGGCAGGACAACTTGCAGATAGCGGACCCTCGCTCGCTGCGGAATTCCGGACCGGGATGCAATTGGCGTATGCCGCAAAGGACAGACTTACAAAATTTTGTGAAACTTATATTTGCTGCCTGTGGGACGACGAGGCACAACCGATAGTGGTGACAATCAAATAGTAACCACTATTATACAACATGTAAAAAAAAATCTGGCCGATACTTAAAAACACCCTCACGGTGTTGTTAAGTATCGTACTGAGAGTCTATTTATGTGGTAATTTTCAGAAAAAAAATTAAAAAAATCTTTTTTCAATAGGTTTTGCTGGGATATTACATAGGGCGCAGGCGGCCGTCGTTTAGTGGATTTCTACAAGTCATAACTTATGAACCCTGTAGAAAATTTACATTTTTTTTATAGATTTGGGGTAACTTTGGTACTAAAAATGTGACTTTTAAATAGCAATAACTTTTTTATATTCAATAATAATAATATAAAATGGTATAGCCAAGACCCTCGACCAACACCTGAGGAGGCTCTCGTTAGGCAGCTGGATCAAGGGCTTGATCCAGAAAGCGGTACTTCAGGACACGGCGCGTATCGTTAGGAGATTCCTCTCTCAGGAGCCCTGACCACCGGTAGCTTGGACCCTGTTCCCGATACCGGTGGGCTACTATTTTTATATTGTTAAATGTTTTTATATATGTTTTTAAGAAATATGAAAAAATTTAATTTATAAGTATTTTAAATGAAATAAAGGAGATAATAATATAAAATATTACTTTTTGAACATGTTAATACAGTACCTGTGTGCCCTTTTCAGACCGGACAAGGTTTTTTTTACATATTATATACTACTAGAGATAAACTACGATAACATGGCGCGCCCCTCCAAAATTCTACACGGTTGAAAGTATTTGTGAAATGTATTTACAAAGCGCCACCAAGACTCACAACGCACTGTGTGCGTACTGAGACGACCATCAAACAAAAATAAATCCGAGGAATCCGAGGATTTTGAGTCTAGTCACTAGACCCATTGAAACAGTAAAGTGGAGGGGCGCGCCATGTTATCGTAGTTTATCTCTACCACTACTACTACTAATTGTGTACTATTACACACATGTATAATTTCAACATGAATGATGTAACATCACAAATAAAAAAAATATTTTGATTTAAAAGAGTCTCCATGGAGTTTCTTGCCCGTTCTTCTCCATAGGAACCTACTACGCTTTGGAATTGGCAACTAGCTTCATCTCTCTGCCTGACCGACCCCTTGACAATTCAAAAGTGCCTGTAATTGGTTTATTTGAAATAAATGCTTTGAGTTTAAGTTTAAGTTGAGTTTGAGTTTGATTATAATTTCTTGTTTATCAAACTCGCGATCCTTACTCCTAGCCACGAGCTAAAGGCTACTTAGCTCTTCATTCCTATAGGATTTTAATAACATTCATTAGAAAGATTTAATGCGTTTTACGAGTTGAATGAAGAGGACAGAAAATCGCGTATGACTAAACAGTTCCTCAAAGGGCCTTTGCACTTAGAAATTCGACCAACTATGGCAATCTTGTCAGTACAAATCCCATCAACCGCTACAGGCCGATAAAACCCTTAAAGCATAAATTCCAGTAACTTACACCACACCCTAACAGAAATACAGGAGCCAACTTGGAAATGCCAAATCCAATCTCGAATTCTGTTCGCAGTATAAGATTATTTCAAGCAGTTTAATGTTAAGTCCAGTCTGGTCCTATCCGATTCAATTAATTGTAGATTCGGAGATTGGAACTATCTCTGTAGTACCTATTGAGACGTGTCTCCAATTCATAAGTACGAAATATGTTTGCAACAAATATGTTTACAATAGGTACAAAATATGTTTACAACATCAATCTGCCTAACCTTTTCCAAATATGTTGGGGTCGGCTTCCAGTCTAACCAGATGCAGCTAAATACCGGTATTTACATGGAGCGACTGCCTACATGACCTCCACAACCCAGTTACTGGGTAACACCCCTTGGTAAGACTGGTTGTAAGACATTTAGGCTTCTGACTATCCGTAACTACTATCAAAGATCTACGAATAACAACCAGGACCAACAGCTTAACGTGCTTTCCGAGGCACGGTCTCGCTGAGTAATGGATGGTCACCCATCCACGAACCGATCGCGGCAAGCGTAGCTTAACCTTTGATCGACCCGTACAGCTGTTTTTATTTAGCCATGAGACACTCCTAAGCTTTTCGCAAGTAGTAACCGTTATTATTTTGCGATCAATCTTGCGTCATGTTAGATAAGGAATGTCCCCAGATTGACACATCAATGAGAAGTTAAGGCCAGTCCTCCTGCGGACGGTGAGCAATGGGTAGCTCCAGCTCGCCGTCCGATAAGGACCAGGCCCGGGTCGACGGCGCGTTGTGTTCCACGCGAGCCTCAAAGAGATGTCAGCACAACCGACGGGGTCCGCTAGGGCCGATGCCTGCCGGGGTCGCGGGAATTCCGAAAGGGATACCGTGGCCCCTGGCAACATACAGGCAATTGAAGGAACATGGGTGGGTTTTAGTCAGTAAAAGTTTGACATGCCCTCCCGCTCCGCCCAGAGCGGGAGAAGTTATTTGATAATTTGCCATCCCAAAAAACAAAAAAACAAGGTAAAAAAAAAGTCCTTCCTATCCTCATATTATTGGCCTAATCAATCAACTCAGCCTATCGCGGTTTCCTAGACATAGGCCTCTCCCAGGCTGCGCCACAACACCCTGTCCTCTGCGTTCCGCATCCAGTCTGTCCCAGCTACCTTTTTAAGGTCGTCGGTCCATGTAGCTGAGATCCTACAGTACACCTGCCGATACGCGGTCTGCACTCCAGGACTCGTCTGCTCCGCCGGCCATTGGTCCTTCAACAAACATGACCAGCTCAACACTGCAGCTTGCTTACTCTAACAGCCTAATACTATTCCAAAATATTGTAGTTCTGTAGGTCGCTACGGCAGCTGTGTTTTGCGTTACTTTGTTATTAGCTTTCAGCTCTAAAGTAGAAAGAACTTCGTTCGTTCGTGGGTATAACACCTCTGCCTAACCCTTTGGGGGAAACAGGTATGATGTTATGTTATGTAAATTTGTATCCTCTCACAACAATATGCTGCATTAGCTTTATATATTTTTATTGTACATATCTTATTTTTTTGCGCAGCCGTGAGGCACACACTATTGTTGTTAAAACATTATTTTCACTTTTTAATTTGTTATTTGTGTTTCACGAACTGTGTCAATTTTCTTTTTTTTTCTTTTTTTTTTTCTTTTTTTTTTCTTTCTTTCTTTCTTATCGTGATATCCCGCACGTCCTCATAATCTTCAGGATAAACTCTTAGTGTAGATTATTATTGTTGTATTGCGTTTAATTTCTAAATTCTGTCGAGTGTTCAATAAAACAGGAGTTCTTCTGTTGAAATAATGTATTTTTACAGTTTCAAAAAATCAATAAAATATCTATTTAATTAATTGTTTTAATCCTAAGGATTACAAAAATAAGTATTCTTATTATAACAATTTAAAAAAATATTTTTTAATTACATAGCTTCAATTGCATCACCCAAACTTTAAAATGTTATTCATACTTACACAGTTGAATATTTACGTTAAATTTTACTAAAAGAATATTTACAATGACGGTTTTTACGTCTTTATATGGAAGACTTAAAATTAAATTGACTATTATAAATGAATTATATGATAAGTCTTAAATTATGTCATGTTTAGAGATAGCTACCGATTAAGCCGTAACGTTTAGTACATGACAAACTAAACATAGTAAAGTAACTATTAGTGGACTCTTGAATACATTTATTTTTACAATTACACTTAATAAATACAATTCATTTACATATATTTCGGTTTACTTATAAATGTCACTTAATTAGGTAACTACTCTGAGAACCAAAATTAATACGATATTAAATTTTAAATTTGTTCAATATACCTACAGATTTTCTAGAATGCTGCCGAGCTTATTAGTGTCCCGTTACTTACAAAAGCTGGTGATATTAAAACAACATAAAAGCAAATTGTATTTCAATATTACTGTAGTCCGCCGCAAACCGGACTCCAATCATCCCGACAATATCAAAACCTGTTTCAAGATGATCACTATAACATAAGGCAAAATTCACGAATTATAAAGGGATATACATTTCTTCTGTTCGATATAAGATTTATATTTTTTTATCATCTGCTTTTTTCCGACTATCACAAAGAAAAATAAATTATGTATTAACGACATTTTAGTCGATACTTTCAAGCTGAGACTTGCATGGTCATTTTGCTTCGACGGAGAAGCCATTATCGCGAATGGGGCAGGAAATAAGCATATTTTTGTTTTTGTTACTAATAAATCTGAAGATGATTAAATATCATGATCCAAACCAAAGAAAATAATCGTCGAAAATAATCTGGTAACACAATATTTTGGCATTCCGGTCACCCTGACATATTTAAACTATAATATGGTATTATAACAGAAAAGATATTTGTATGACTTATATAAAGGAGACCAGTAAGATTGGCACAACATGTAATCAAAATAAATAAATATAGATTCAACCTTTTCTTAGTATTATTTTACAATAGAAGATCGAGTTAGAATCGCGCTTTGCATAGAAAAATCTTTACGATCACCCCGAGTGATAATAATGATTATGTCAATAAATTGCATATCGTTTTTAGCACGAATTCTCGGCTTCATTATAACTATTTATTTCTTATAAACGTTCCGAGATTTTCTAACATTTCTGCACCATTCAGCACTCGAATAAAACTTATACCTTTTGTAATACATACGTACATAGGCAAAAATAAGTACAAAAGTGATAGAACCAAAACTTGCTTTTGATATTGCACTACTATTGAAATGAATTAATAAGCAACGATCTACTAAAAATGAAATAATAATAAATTTAATAGTTGAGACTTTAAAATAGATTATAATTTACGCTATTTACAATTCATAGTGCTATTCAGAGCGTTGATAAAAATAGTTGAACTAATTTTTATAACGAAACCATTTTACAATGAGTTTCATATTTACCGACTCCGAAAATCACTATCAGTTGACGAACAACTGGCAAGAGCTAACAACTAAATAATTAATGGCATTATTAACTTTCAACTGTCGTGGAACTAGCGTAGTGAAGTGAGAAAACAGTTTACTTGTTTCAATATAATAGCATGATGGAAACGCCATATTATCTTTTTAAAATAATATTAAGTAAAATAATGGTTACGTACTGGATAAAATTGAAGATTTTATAAATCTTTACGCATATACTGAAACCGATATAAAAATAAAGGTTCGCGTGCCTCGCTTTGATCATGCAAAAGTTACTGTAGTCGAGGCGATGATTACAAATGGAATTAAATCTAGTCTGGATTCTGTACAGATAACTCTGGTGTTTGTTACACATGTACTCGTACTAGTAAGGGTTGTTTCCTCTATTCGTTAACTCGACTAATTTAGAAGTTATTGTCCCATCCGGAGAGGTCGTCTGGTGGAGGTTCGTCGCCGTCGGGAGGGTACTGGTCGAAGTTGTGAGTGTCGACTGGAGACTTCACTACAGGTGTGATCGGAGGGTCTAGAGAACGTTGTGCTAGGCCCTCCCAGTTGAATCCGTCAAACCACCTGAAAAGTGCATAGAAATTCTTAATAATTTGGCAGTAAAAAACCAATCATCCATCATCACATCACCATCATCATCAGCCTATAGTAGTCGACTGCTGGACATAGACCTCTCCAATTCAAATATAAATCAAAATTCCACTATATTTATCAACGTCATTCAATAGTTTTAAAATATACTATTTCATTTCCTCATTACCATTTCTTCGTAATTATTAGTTAGTTAAGTTTAAGTTTCTCATTACTCTACTTCTGTAACTGTTTTCTTTTTCTTTCTTGATCTACTTAAACTAGAGATTCAAACTTACTTGTGTTTCTGTATTTCCGTGATGCCACCTCGTTGGTAACCAAGTCGCTCAGCAGGGTTATCTCGACACAGCTTCTTGATAAGGTTTGCAGCGTTCCTGGTGATGCAGCGAGGGAACTCCACGGCATCGATACCCTTGAGAATCTTGTTGTAGGTCTTCATAGGATCGGTACCGGTGAAAGGTGGCGAGCCGGTTAGCAACTCGAACATAAGAACACCTAGAAAAATGAATATGATAATGTTAGCAATGAAGTAAACAAACAAAAAAAACATGGATATAATTGTAAAATTAACAATTAGAAACGGATTTGAGTATTTGATGGTGATGATGTAATTATTTTACTGCAATAGATTGTGGGGTAACGAATTGTTACTAAGAACAAAATGTTCGAATAACCAATGAAAGGGTAAATTAATCAAGATTTAATTCGGCAGAGCTAATATTTACATACAAGTGAAAGAACACATCTATCATGAAATGTTCTTGGAAAGATAGAAGAGTGTTTTCTTAAATGGATTACTGAAGAATATTGTTATGGGACTTAATATAAGTTAAATGATTCCATGGCTTACCTAAGGACCAATAGTCTGCACTAATATCATGACCTCGGTTCATGATAACTTCAGGAGCGACATACTCTGGCGTACCGCAGAAGGTCCAGGTCTTACGGCTAGCTTGCAGCTTCTTAGAGAAGCCGAAGTCAACTAGTTTCACGTAGCCTTTACCATCTAATAGTAAATTCTCTGGTTTCAGATCCCTGGAAACGAAAGAAAATGTTCTTATCTGTTCAAGGAAATAGGTGAATATTCATGTTCGCAACGATTTCTAAGGTTTTCCTTGGAATAATGAATAACTTGCTGTCTTTCAATAATTCTTACCTGTAAATAATATTCCGCGAATGAAGGTAATGGAAGGCTTCAACTACACAAGCCGTGTAGAATCTCGTTGTGGCATCGTCGAATTGGCCTGAAATCAAATCAGTATTTTAGCCAGGTTTACCAATAAAAATGTCAACTTGAGAGAATGTAGTTTTTCTAATTACCTCGATCTCTTAAAATTGTCCACAACTCTCCTCCTAGGCAAGTTTCCATCAGCATATACAAATATTTACGATCCTTGAATGTCTTATACAACTTAACGATGAACTCGCAATTCATCTCTGACATAATCTCCTTTTCTGACATGATGTGCTGTTGCTGCCTAGTTTCAACGATCTGGGCTTTCTTCATCTGCTTCAAGGCAAAGCTCCTGCTGGAGTCGCTCTGTATCTGGACCAGTTCCACTCTGCCAAAGCCTCCAATACCGAGGGTCGCGATGATGCGGAGGTCTGAGAGACGCAAATTGGCAAATTCCTCGTTTAATCTGAAAAATTAGATGGTTTATTAGAAATCTGACCTCGAACTCTATTTTTAACGGCAGCGGAACTAATTTGAAGCTTTTGACAATGAATGGCCTCGAACAACGCGCGGTAAAGAATGGACTCTGGAGGTGGTCTTGACCCAACAATAACACGACTATATCTAAGTAGAAAATACAATCGCAACTGAATAAGTACAAAAACAAACGGTTTTTGATAACCTTGATTTCTTTTAATATTGTCAAGGAAGTTGGATATGCACCTGGCTACTTCCTCTCTCACAGTTGTCATATCAAAACGATCACTAAATTATAGATACAAGTAACGTAACCCAGGAGGCTTCTTGATACCGATTATGTCAACATAAACACGTGTCGATATGACGCGAAACTGATAGCTGTGTGAAAACGAGACAGAAACGATTTGTGATAATTATCAAAATGTATTCTTATTCATAAACGCTACTTAAAGTTAAGAGACGTTTAAACGTCAAAAATGTATTGTTAAACAGGCGCTAATCATTACTTAACTTTAAGCAGCGTTTATGAATAAGGGGGTACGTTTATGTATAAAACTGTTTCTTTCAAACTTCAAAGTATTGGCCCCAAAATGTCAGTTCATCAACTCAATAATAACTTTCCTATGGAGTTAATTGATATATCTTTTGTTTTTGCAGCGATTCCATTACTAAGTCATCCAGATGCGCTCGCGCCTATTGTTTTCATTCGCACTTCACAATCTGTCCAACAAAAACGCGAGAAACGTAATTGTTATCGCTCATTGCCGTGGTAGACACATTTTCTACGTCAAAGAGGAAAGTTAATAACCGATTTGCTTCCACTCTTTAATTAAATTCGACATTGATGAGTAGAAAGTTTAGGAATTACTTCTTAATTTTTATAACTTACCATTCTTTTGAAATCCGTATTGTTTGCAGCAAACAAGAAATAAAAATGATTATAGACGGTGAAATCAAGATACAAATCGTTATCATTTCTAGTCATATTGCAGTACCTATTGTTCGAGAGTCAAAAAAGATTAATAGCCACACAATGGTTTATGCATCTGTGTGGTATATTTTGTGATGTTATCGTAGTCGGCTTAGTTTCGGATTGGTGTGAACTTGACATAGGAAAAATTAATGGCTCCCAGACATTAATGACTTCTTAATTAATGTTTAAATAATTATAATCACTCCATCTAAATATAATTTACATTGTTCACCTTAATCATAACTGACTTGTGAAAAAAAACTTATGCATTATTTTATCTACAAACAACTTTACTATAACATTTACTGAATCTTAAGAATGGCTCAGATAGTTATTTAAAAAAATTACTTAAGCAGATTGTAACAATTTGTATGAGAACGGACTCACGTTGTAACAAACAGGACATGACACGTATCATGTGAATTATTGTACTAATTATAACAATGACTCATTTGAAAGGGTGAACAAGATCAAACTAGCAGAAGAAGATTTAGATCACGAACGAACAAATGAAGGTAAAATTGATGACTTACCGCTGTCTGCTGTCTCCTTCATCCTTGTACTTAGTACGGATCTCGTCGAGAGCCGAGATGAGTTGGTTGAAGGTCTCCCGGTCGATGACGAGGCAAGTCGTGCCCTCCGGCGTGTCGCAGATAATGTTGGCCGTTCGAAGATCGTCCCTGGAATTTCAGAAAACAATGTTGCAATATTTCTCGTGCTTCTATCTAAAAAGAAGAAACAAAAGGTTGTCCTACAAGACATTAAAAAGCCATGTTTCATGGCTAAGCACTAAACAATGACATAAATAACATTGGCTTTAACAGAAATAACTTCACGTTAAACAATCATACATTCTTCGTTAGCACAATACCTAAGATATTATTGTCAAGTGTTTACAATGAAAACGTGCATACATTCTAATTATCAAATAAAGCTTACCCTTGCAATGCCTTCTCTCCGAAGAAATCGCCTTTCGTGAGAGTTCTTATAAACTTCTCATCATTACTGTTTGGTGGTTTCTGAGTCACTTTCACCTGAAAAAGAAATAATCATAACTTAGGCATAAATCGAAATAAAAAAATATAAGTAGTCCAGTGTGTAATTTCTTAATCTTACCATTGTAAAAAAATTGCATAATTAGTTTGACGTCAAAATGTTCTGTTGTTTTTGTAATAGTGGGATGCTGTACATAATAACTGGTTTGGCGAGCTTATTACCGTTATTATAAAAACGTGAAACGGACGTTTAGACAACATCGAAAGTTGTCATTAAACTCCGGATGGACATGTAGTAAGGCACGCAGGGCTAACGGGCATTTATGTTCAGGCATCATAATATGCTCTGCAATTTAGTCACGAGCATGTAATTACCGGTTCCGCTATGTAAATTAGTAATTAGCTTCTACTACTGATAAGGGAAACGATAAATTCTTTGTTTCTCAGGCAAGCTAAGTCAGTAAAAATTGGATCAACCAACGGTTACAAAGACAATGTCGAATCAACCTTTATCGAAAAACTAAATCACGCATCTAACTGTTCATACAAATAATAGAACATAAATCATAAAATAAAGCAGGAACTAAGCTAGTTCAATTATAGAGCGAAACGTGATGAATGCTCAATGATGCATCAAAACAATAATAGCCAAAACGTTCACACCTCACGACGAATTAAAAATTTAAATATAAACCGTTCTATTTTAGGAACACCTATTTCCATGTTTTATTATACTAGATGCGTTTACACACATGGTAACAGTACAAGACCCTTTATACTGTTTGACGAAAGGCAGAAGAGTAAACACTGCCCTATCTATCTACGTTCCATCTTTGTAGACCGGAAACTGTTTTACGACCCAGTTAAATCAAATAAGAACCAAGTTTCGGAAAAGAGTGTAAAAACTAAAAAGCATACAAACATTGATTAGATAACAACGGAAATAGAAGAGATAATGTAATTTTGAGTAACAGACGACGATGATGAAGTCATCCGGATAATTTTACAAGACCAACAGAACGGGAACTCTTTTCACACTTCAGTGGCTTAAGAGGTGCTTGCTTTATAAGTGTTTATTTCTTGGAAGTGTAAAAACTGATCTATTCAATCATTTGGAGTAACGAAAGGTCTGTGGTCATTCAATCTATTGGTTTGAAACAATCCTAACTGGGTGGTATTCAATTTTATTCTTTTTCTTGGCGTGTCTGTAGCAATCTTATGTCAGCCCAGAATTTAACTTCGAGTTCAGAATTATTAATACTAGCGTTCAGGTATTGTGCATTTATCAAAACACGCAGAACATAATTAGGTTTTATCATGGTCAATTTTTCGCATGGTTAATTATACTCCTTAGTAGGAATCTTTTGCACGCGCTTTGCAATTAATTATGTTATCATACAATATGTTAAGTTGTACTAATTAGTGTATAGATTCAGTTGCTTTAACGTTCATCTAACTAACCGGTATTTAATGCTTTAGTTACACAAATAATCGCCGATCCGTAATGTTTGTTCTAAATAATTTAATTTACATATTGGTACATAGTACTTCAAACACGTAATGTAACTCCTTCACTCTATGTTACCAAGTTGTATGTCTCTATTGACCATGTGAATATTCAACAGGTTACCAAACAAGATTATTTCAAAAATTGGGAACATTTCGGTCGTAATAATGAAATCATCAAAGTTTTAGAAGAATAAGAAAATTACTTCATTCTTACGACTTTATTGTTAGCTTTGGTATTTCGCTGATTTTAGAGAACAATGCTCTCAATATTGAGACAACCTTGCGGATTTGCAAGGCAGTGATAACAGTATTTTTTGTTCCGAAAAAAAGAAAATTTTACTTGTATTATTTTCCTTGTAACATTATTCTGGTTGGTTTTATAGACAACAATATTAGAACTTACAAGTACTATAATATCTATTTATCCGCGAATATCTTGCTAGAAGCATCTTTCACATAATGTGTAAATGCCAACAACAATCATTTGTTTTATTTTTATCTTAAAAAGACTAGCTAACAAAAATATAAACGAGTTCCATAGACAACTAATAAAGCGGTTCCGTAATCAAATGTATTCACAGTTTATCTAGAAATATTTGTTAATTGAGTTGCGGTAAATTGCTTCATTCGCTACGATTTTTTACGTAAATAAACATAAGCGCATAAACGGAAAAAGAGTTATTATAAAATACATTTGCACGAGGCCGTACATGTATATATTTGCGTTACTTCACGTTTATGGAAATAACTTTCTCTCATCAACTTGTTTGTAAAATGAATGTACCTTCCTAACTAATATCTACTACGTAATATTTAAAAGTTGAATAATCCGGTACTATTCATTGCCATGTACAGAAAACAAAGACCAAGATTATCCAAACAATAAGTTCGGAGTGCCCAAATATTTCCCACAAAGCGTTCAAAAATCTGGCCTCAAAATGCCATACAATCCTCTCGCTTGTCCACAGTGCGCTGACCTTGGGGCCACACTGCCACAATAGCCGGGCTTTTGGCCTTTACCACCTCCACATTATATAAAAATTGAGTCACACCGGTGATTGTTTAATATCCAATGTTGCGATCGCAATGATTAGTCCTTTTTAGATTGAAATAACATTATTACATGCCGATTATAATCTACTGCAAACTTTTATACGTAACTTGGTAAACTTAGTATTCCTAATTCCTGACTAGGTTCCTGTTACGGTTATTCGTTCGCTTTTACATGAACTTTGTTCAGAGTCGCATATAATTATGAATTTTTACTTTCATTATTAACAGTTGCTAGTGCTACGTCTCTGAATAACCCGTGTTTGTTTGTCTGTACAGTACCCAATATCTTCAACTCTCTGAGCAAAGATATAGATAAATGCGGAATCAAAATATTCCTGCATTTGCATCGGTCAGAAATAACAATCAGTGTTTGCGGAGACGTAATGCTAAATGCCAAGGTGAACCTCTTACACAGTCATCGTGTCTACTGCACGAAGCTTATACAATTTAGTGTCATGACAACATAAAGGAAATATTATTATGATTACGACTTTCGAAACTTTGCCTTTTACAAACAAGTCTCCAAATTAAAATCATTAGGTGGTGTTTCGCAAACAACAGTGTCCAATTATTAGATTATATTTTTGGTTCAACATGAAAAATCTATTGACGATGACACTGACGAAAACCCGAAATCAAACAAGGCTTCTGTTGACATTCGGTACGTGTTTATATTTGAATTAACAAACACTTGTGTTTTTTTTTATGTTAACAAAGAAAGAAAGAAAAAATATGACTAATAAAGATACACAAACATAATAATATTATAATAAAGCCAGTATTATGTCATCAGATGTAATATTTTGAAAGCGAAACGATCATTACTGATATAATCGAATTACGTAGTGCCGAAGACGGAAACATATTTACAAAACACGGAGGCGTGGTCAAAGGTAAAAAAGTCACGTCGCTCCGGGCAGACGCTCGAGAGTTGGTCCAAACAACGAAAGTGAAATTTTGAAGGCTTAGTATACATCTTCATTTTATGTATGGAACAGATTTCTTTCCATGTCATCGTAATAAATGACGGCCAGACGACAAATACCCACTTACTCGAAAATATATTAGAAGATGACAAAGTGATTGTCGAACTAATGTTTTTTCTGTGGAATGATGATAAAAAAGTATATAATATATTTCTTTTAAACATCGAATTAGAAAGTCGTAAACGCGTCAGTAGCTGAAGAAGAAGACCATTTAAGTAATAGTGTCATAATTTCCATAAGTCATTTTTGGTAGTGATTAGAATAAAAAGTCGATAAGTTTTGCAAAAACCAGTATTAATCATCGATTTTGTAAGACTGTGACTAATCGTTTCTATTTATAAACACATATGTAACGACAAATATGATAATGCGTCTACGATGAAATTAATTCTTGATTATAATTATTCTAATTAACATTCTACTAAGATTATTCTAGTTTTCTTCAAGTTGCATTTGTTATAAAAATAACTATGCATTAATGATTATAGTTACGTAATAACAAACTGCTTTTAAGCTAGTGTAATGAAATTATTTAAGTATCTGTAGAGTAGTTAACTATAAGATACATTTAAATTGATTATGCCAATTTTATTGCAACAATGCAATATAAAATACTGTGCTAATCCGAAACATCAATATATTAATTGGATAATCGAAGTTCCGAGATAACAGAATTAAATAACCCTCCGAATGGTGTGAACGTCGGCCACGCCCGTCTATGTATCCGCTTAACGCTTTGGAACTACTTGATGGATTTGAAGCGATTGCCTCCATAGCTCAAATATTTATTGTAAAAGAAACAGACCAAGTGATGTAGTAAAATAAAACAAATCAAGAAACTAAGCTCACCTGTCCTTTAGAAATGATGAAGAAGGTGTCACCGCGGGCACCCTGCCTTATGATGTAATCTCCATTCTGGTAATGAGTCTCTTCCAGTACATCAGAGATCTTGATCAGTGTATCTTCAGGCAAATCTTTGAAGATCGGCACGCTGTTGAAAAAAGAAGCAAAACCGTTAAAAACTGGACCACAGATTATGTCATCAGAAAAAGTAGGCTTACTGTTACGTTTGAGGGGAGAAAGTGTTCGGCCGATGGCGTATTATGGAATTTGTACGCTATAAAATAAACAAGTATGGTTTCAATGTTATTATGGTGTGTAACTTGTTCTGTTACAGTTTCTATAAAAACTTTTGCTGTTGTACATACCTTTTATGGTTTTTTGCTATCTAAATTTTTCACAATACCAAGATGCTTGTTAAACAACTCTTACATTTACAAAACTGGTCGTTTACTATCAATGTTTTGAAATTGTTGAATTATTGAATTATGTAAGTTTACCAATCATGTTGTCAATTTACTTCCACCTAGTTGTGTGCATATTTAATCAATTCTACAAGCTATTCGTTTGAAAGTGAACGCAAAAAGGTTGCTGGTCAACTTTGCGAGGTTTCCTTGAATGAGTCATATAGTGTAAACCTATAAGTTGGGTAGGTAAGTCAAATATGGATTAGAGAATTTGATTTTGGTTAGGAATTATTTGAAATGATGTTGCATAAAGACAAATCTAAGTAAGATATTGTAACTATGTATATCTTGGCGACTATACGTTTGACATTTTCTTTTGAATGCATTTATACAACATGTAAAAAACCGTGTCTGATCCGTGACGGTGTTGTTAAGTATAGTACTGAGAATCTTTAATGTATTTATGTGGTCATTTCCAGGAAAAACAAAAATCGCCTCTTTTTTTCAAAGGGGAATTTTACCGGTTTATTACATGGGCCGTCGTTTAGCAAAAGTGGGTAACTAAAAGTCATAACTTATGACCCCTGTTGAAAATTTGGTAATTTTTAATTTGGGGTAATTTTGTTAGGTACAAAATATGTGAATTTTTACTTTTAAATTTTTTATAATAATAAGATTTCTTAAATGTCATTGCATTACCTATGTGCCCCTTTTGGATCGGACAGGGATTTTAAATATTGTACTTGGTTCAATATTATATTGATCTAGCTAGATTATTCTTGATCTGTGTATACCTACTTTATAGTTATTTCTTAGCAATAAAAATTTGTCCCTTCAGATATTATTAATCGATCAAACAATTTCTCTACAATAATGTTTATCATGAACGGGTTATTGCAATAGAATAAAGATCTCAAACAATTTTATTGATTGCAATTTAATGTCTCTCTATACAGCTGCGCAATGGCAGTGCACCACTTATCAGACAATTAAACCCACATAAAAGAGTAGTCAGCAGAACATTACAATATTATTGTAACTGTGCGTCACAGTGCGCGGGAATGAAAATTGCTTCAATCATATCATTTTTCACGGTCAATACTCTTTGGTCTAAAAGTATATTATACTTCAGGCTTCGTTCTCGATATAACATTTACCATGCAGCGTCGATACGCTCGTCGACAACCAAACGCATATTTAGAGCTGAAAGCAAAAACTAAACGCACAAGTGTAGCTATTCCGCTCTATACGTCATCTGTCATTCTTTACGTTTGCGCGGCAACCAGTACGCCGTAATTCCCAAAAAATATTATTAAAAGTGTTTAAAACTAGTATAAAGTGTGTTTAAAAGTTGGCATAAGTTATCATGCCGAAACGAAAACATGGAAAAGAGTATTATCTTCAGAAAATCCGAAGACATGAAACGACACCGGTACAACACCGATTCATCAGAGTCGTCCTCTTTTTTCTACACCAGATAAAACAATTGTTTTAAACGTTTTATACAGTAAAAACGTGTATCACAGGGTTTAAATACGATATTTATTGTAACACGCGGGTAATGTACGAGATGCATTGACGCGAAATAATAATTCGGGGCGTTTACGAGATAAACGCACGAGTCTTATCATTGTTTTATACAGTAAAACGTCTTTCACATGGCTTATATCTATACAATATTTATTGTAACACGCGGGTAATGTACGAGATGCATTGACGCGAAATAATAATTCGGGGCGTTTACGAGATAAACGCACGAGTTGTATCATTGTTTTAAACGTTTTATACAGTAAAACGTGTTTCACATGGCTTATATACGATAATTATTTTACCACGCGGGTAATGTACGAGATGCATTGACGCGAACAAATAATTCGGGGCGTTTACGAGATAAACGCACGAGTTTTATCATTCACCTATTTTAATGGTGTATTCTGAGAGGCTACGCTTAGGTATGTATATTATGGTACATCATCAGGGTCAATTCTATGTTTTTGCATACCGCTAAAATGATGAACCAAAAGAAATCGTTATTGAACTAGGTACCTAGGTACTTGATGACTGTCGAATCACCGGTTTCATTTGACACAAACCAGGATAACACTAATACAGCCATGACTGTAACTGAAGCTCTACCTGATCCTGACCCAGCACCTGTGCTAGACACAGAGCCTACTAATATTCTATCCCTGGAAGTGTTACAAGCATTATGGGATTTGATGCATTTATAAGAGCAATAAACAACAACTTAGCCTGTATTTGGAATTCCATCTTGAAGAAGGGATTCACCATTTTAGGTGATGCATTATCAATGTTAATCAACAACAATAATGATAGAGATCTCTCAGCTCAGTGACGCTGGAAGGATGTTAACCGACTTACAGAGATGATCACCTTTATGGTAACAATACTCTATCTTACTTTTATGGTAACAAAACTCTATCTTACCTTTATGGTAACAACCTATCTAAAAAGATAAAGAGTCTTACAAGTTTGCCAAAGAACAGGCCAATTTTTAAAAAAACCCAACTACTTTTACCACAACCATCAGGGAAACTTGAGTGGTTCACTTCGTTACAACCAACAGAGGACAAATTTGAAGCCGGGATACAAGAAACCACAGTCCTCATATCAAGCAAGGACAAGACTCGTGCTCGATACTAGAGGTTAGTCATGCTAGAAGATTAAATAATTTTTTACCTTGTTGGCTAAGCATCTATGACAATGTTTCAATATTGAAACATGTCAACGGTAACTCAATACCTTTTACTGATACACCTGATCAGTCACAATCTAAAAGTCATTATAAAATGATACTTTAAATGATCCTGATATTATTATGCATACAGCCATTATTAATTTTCTGGCATTAGGTGCGATTTCTCCTTGCACACCATGTGAAAACCAATTCATATATTAATTGTTTTGTTTCCAAAACTGAATGGTAGCAAAATATTTATTCTAATATAGGTACATGCCATTTTAAAATGGAATATCACAGAACTGCAGTAATTCTAATTCCTTCAGGACAATTTATTGATTTGAAAGAGTTATATTTATTGGTAAATATTAATCCAGGTCACAAGAAGTATTGATGGCTTCAGTATGATAAATTATACGAATTAATTAAATTCCCATATGTCTTGTGTCCCGCACCTTTGTGTTCTCTAAGATTATGAGAGTAGTGGTTACATAATTTAATAATCTATAGGTCACAAATCAGTACAATATTTCTTTGATGACCTCTTGTGCATTGGTACTGATTGTAAACATGTTTGAAAGATGTTATTGAAACAATTGCTATTTCCCAAAAATTCCAGATTTGGTATAAATTATGAAAATAGTATAATTAGGCCATCACAGGCCTGTCAGTTTTTAGGTTTTGTAAAACAAAAATCCATTGAAAAATATTTGAAAAAACAGTGTTGTAGTATTAGAGACCTTGCTCAGTTAATAGGAACATTGACTGCCACATGCCTGGCAAATACATATGTTTGGCTTTACACAAAACTATTGGAACATTCAAAATTCAAAAGTCATTTATTCAAACTAGTCTGAGAATCAGCACTTTTCGAACGTCAAAATTACATAAGACAGTCCCCCAAAACGCCCACCCTTCACCACTTCCACTTGCATTCAATATACCTTATAACCATAAATATTATGGTTTACTTTAAAGTAAAGAGAAGTTAAGATAAAACGATTATCAATCACCCAGATATTAAACTAGACCTACAGCAGTGGGCTGATAATATCAATAGTTTACACAAAAGTATAGCATACTCAAAATATGATTAGGAAATAATTACAGATGTGTCAAGAAGTGGGGGGGGGGGACCGTTTGTAATGATAATATGGTTCATGGGTTCTGGAAAGAGAGTGAAAAATTTTAAGTAGGTAGGTAGGGTAGTCTAGAACTACTCAACATATTTTTAGCCTTAAAAATGTCTGTTTAAAAATAAACAATATTAATAAAAAATATACATATTGTTACATGTTGATAATAAGACTGCCATATCATATAACAAGCAAAATGGGAGGAATTCAGTACATTTAAATAACTCTGCCAGAAGCATATTGGCTATTTGGTGTGAAGATAGACAAATTTGACTATTTGCTTCTTACATATAATCGAGGGGTAATAATGAAGCAGGTGAAAAATCACATAGGTACAGCCAATCCTGACATAAAGTGGGAAATGAATACCTCCACATTCCAGTACATTGTAACTCAGTTTTTTTGAACCTGATAGGAATTGACTTTTGCTTCAAGAATTAATGAAAAATGAAAACATTTCCTGAAAACCGGCCCGGATGCATCGAATATAGATGCTTTTACCGTATCTTGGACGAAGGACATTTTCTTCCTTTTCTTTTTTCGCCTTTTTATGCCCATTTAGTCTATTATTAAGATGTTTACCAAAAAATAGAAAAGATAAAGCGACAGGCATTATGGTTATGCCATACTGGCCGTCATAAACCTGACAGAACCACCCTCTACATGTCCATCGGGATATTATCAGGAAGGCGTGGCTAAGATACAACAAAATCACATACAAATTATGGTGGGCCCTTTGGCAAAAACAAAGTACTTACCTATAGATACAATTACACCATCTATACCAATAATTATTATGTATTTTTTTTGTAACCTAGCTATTCTATTTAAGGCCTTATGGGGTTTTTAAATTTACATAAGTCACTGTTGCTTTAATAATAGTCTCAAAAATGGGGGTGATGACCGCATCAAGAGGCTACTTCAAGGTTTCTATAAAATCAAACCACCTGGCGGCAAGTATCAAACTAGTTGGTACCCCAAGTAAAATATTAAATGATTTAAAAAACTTTACCAAACCGACATTTTTTACTGAAAAAAAAAAAAAAAAAAAAAGGGCTTTAGTCGAATGAGCACAGACTTTGTCTCTTATTACCTAACAACACAGTAAATCATGCACATTTCTATTACAGATGCTATTAAAACATCTGTTCTCGGTTGAAGCCAACCGAACCTATTTTTACCTTTCTTTGAACAGACCGAAATTTGTCCAGCTAGTACATTACGTGATAAAATTAACTGTACTCAGAGCATTAGGGAAAGTATTACTCACTTAATACTTTCATTGTATAAGCCCCACAAACAGTTTGTACCTCTACCATCACCATCTCTATTATCTAATTTCAATAATTTTGGTAAATATATACCTTCTCTCTGTTTGCATCACAGATAATAGTATTTTTCAGGACATGTACTAGACATGCCTCGACATCCACTACTAACGCTAAGGGTGTCATTAGACGTAATAAGGCAAACAGCAGGCTGGAAAAAATTGGTCTTCCACCTTTCGCTAGATTTTATAATTGGCAAATTCAAACGGATTTGCTCAGGCTGTGCTTAATGCTGAACAAAATACTTGATTAAGTATTATGAATATTACGTATAATTAGTACGTGCCTTACAAAATATAAAACTAAATTAGACAAGAAGTTCAATATTAAGATGAATAATTTGATTGTTCGTCTAATAGGGAAAAATTGATTAAAACTTGTTTCTAAGTTGGGGAATAAGTCCAATACTAAGATGAATGAGACTGTTTATCTATTATTTTATTATGTCATTTGTGTCTAAAAACTAAAAGATTTTAATTTGTTATTGAAATACTATTTATTTATAATTTCTTTGGAATCTCAATTTTCCTCATAAACTCTTAACATCTGCATGGTAAATGTTATATCGAGAACGAAGCCTGAAGTATAATAAGTGATCAAACGAACTTACCTGTTGTGAAGTTCGATCATTATTATACGAAGGGCTTCGTTCGAAGATATAAGGAACCCTCCCATACCCTACCCTAGAAAAATTGAGACTCTTCTTACTCTAAAAATAATGACAGATGACGTATAGAGCGGAATAGCTACACTTGTGCGTTTAGTTTTTGCTTTCAGCTCTAAATATGCGTTTGGTTGTCGACGAGCGTATCGACGCTGCATGGTAAATGTTATATCTTCGAACGAAGCCCTTCGTATAATAATGATCGAACTTCACAACAGGTAAGTTCGTTTGATCACTTATTATGTCAAAATGTATTATGCTGGCTGGCAACACAAAATACAGTTGCTTAAGTTTGAGCTACATTCTAACATTGAGAATTATTTATCATAGCAAACATGGTTCTAAGAACATAATACATAAATGAATAAATAAGTTTTTTATATAGCAAACATCCAGGAATCTAAAACCAAATAAGTCCTATTCAACGTTACTCTACTAGCACTAAAGTTAAATAAACACAGCTTTTTCTTTTAGTTGGCAGTTTCGACCTCAACGCAAGGTCTGACAGTGACCTCGCTCAATTTGACAGTGGTTTGTTCCGCAATGTTAGGCTATATTAAATCAAATTAACCACATTATTTGATATGGTTGGACTTTTGGTTCAACGTCTACGGATACTTATTACTATATTTTTTGAAAAAGGTCTAAGGATAAACTTAATACAATATTAACTTATACGGAAATAAGAAGTCGTCGAGAATGCGACTGTCAAATTGTTCACAGGTTCCCTAAACAATGTGCAACAATAACATGAATTATATTGATATCTTATTGTGTTGTTATTGCAACATCGTGTAACTTGATGCTAATGCACAAGCGGGTAATTAACTAAAGTATGTCGAGGCAGAAGCTTCTACTCCACGATCAGTATCTTGGACAGAGGAAAACTCAGTATCATTAATGATTATCTACACGTATTACAAGTTTAACGGAGCATTCAATATTTCATCAAAACGGTTTTCATCGCGTTCTTGGGAGAGTTTCTAAAACAATTTTCATAATTATCTAATGATCGCTAATGTGCGCAACAATGAAAGTTAAGTGACAGAAGACATCACTTAAAAATGAGAAACAAATTAAGATACCGTGAGTTATTATCAATGTATATGTACATAAAAACTCATATTAAATATTTGAGTACTACACGAACAAATAAACATGGTGAACGTTATCGATAATGTTTACTAAAGATCGTCACAAAAATCGTACAAATGACTGGTAAATAACAATGATATCAAACTGGCGGCAAACGTTACAGTTAAATATATCATCACTCTGAAAGAACAACTGAGTACATACCTATCGCTCGAATTTAATTGTCTGGAAAGATAAACAGGAAATAATCGTTTTAATGTGGCGTTGGAAGCTGTTGATAAAGCAGCTGGGGTCTGATCAAAAGAGTCTATATTCACAAGAAGAAAGAATATGAAATAGTTTGTTACACTATTTCATATTCTTCGGACTTACAAATCTGAAATCCTAACCTGTGATTTATAAAACAAAGCCTGCATACGCACTCATTGACATAAAATACGATAAGCGATGCATTTGAAACCATAGATCCGCCATCCGCCATATTAGATTTTCAACATTCCTACTTAGCCAATGACAATGCATGGCGCAACAAAGATAATAAATCAGTCTAGAGGTTCAGACTAAAATATTACGTACATTTTAGTTGCGTCTCTTGAAAAAATTATACATGTCTCGTGTACCATCCAGTTCTGCTTTCTTAGAATAGATTATTACGTCTGTGCAGTGAAAGGATTGCAGTCTCAAAATGTCAACTTACAAACGTGACGGCTAGTAAGTAAGTATTTCGTAAATCGCGCGAGTGCTTGGGCAATGCTGCGTTGACACTGGTTTCGCCAACAATGGCTTTGTTTTATTGCCGACTTATAGCTAGATGAATATAAACAGTCTATGCGAAGATACTGAATTGCTTTCGTGCGTTCAATGCAAGCCAAACGTTGCGTGTTAGTTTGGCATAGCATCGATCAAAGGAATTGGATCAAACACATCGCAAAAAAAGTATTACAAAAATGTAACCCAAAATGCTTGTTCCAAACTAAAACTAGACTACGTTGAACCGGTTGCATCCCAAGTTGACAGCAATGATAATATTTCATGTCTTCTTTTTACTTATGAGTCGAGAGAAATCATCCATATTCTTAACATGATCCTGACAAGTTCTAAAATAAAGCAGCAAGCAACAACTTAGATTAACATCGCGATAGAGACATTAATCTTGAAGATGATGGCTGCAACTAAGATGGATCACCGTGCTAAGAGCATGTACGGGTACTTCGGAGGATATAAAGCAACAGATGCTAAGCATTCTACAACACGATACCCTTGATTATAAATGGAAGGCTGTCTAGCGTTACACGATACCCGAGCCGAACACAAATAAAACTTTTATTATGGCCATAGGGCACAGATTTTTTTAAATATTTCACTGCGTATGTCGTCGTCGCTGTTAAAGTTTTACGATGTTTTCTATCTATGCATTTCTTAATTTTAGATTCACATAACACATTTTAATTGAGTTTTCTACAACGATTCAAGCATTTGGATGTAGGTTACCAATCAACGTGAATGTTTGATATTTTCAACTCTCGCGAAGATCGTTCCAATAACATCGTTCACGTTATTAATAAATTAACATTCGTGCGTTGAAATCTGTTCACATATAATGGCTCGTGTCAAGGCCCGCTCTGTAGACGGCATTGTAAGAGTGTGAGCCCGTTGAAAGCAGAAGAATGGGCCATTGCACGCCCATTGCATTTGCATAAGTGTCCTGAGGTCAATATCCTTCTCTGTCATCGGTAATGCTCTCAAAGGCAAGCCTGTATTGTTGTGCTCGGCTAATACAGATATATGGAAACCATTCAGAAGGTATAATGAAGACTTCCGTGTTGTATGACATCAGTAGTCTCGAGAACATGAATAATACATCATTGTTACTCGATTTCATGCTAGTGAACGTAGAAACATATATTATTGTCCCTTTTCTTTGTCATACTTTACACGTATGAACTAAGGCGAATGTTTACCGATTCTAATTATTGTAGGCAATACCACCACACGTTTTGTTGAAAACATACTTTTTATAAAATATAAAGATAATCATAATATACATAATTTGAAATGTACGTTGTGTAACAAAGAACAAATGAAAGTAAGAGGAGTTAAAGAATTGACTAAAATAAAAAGATGCAGTAAACGTACATTGGAATACAAGTTTCACTATGATATAATTTAAAGCAACTATAAAATAATTAATAATTTTGAAGTTAGATCTACTTACAAACAAGATTTGTTTAAACGGGAATAAGGCTGAGTACCTACTTTTTATTAAATCTTTGTTAGAACAAAAGAATGGGAACATATTGAACATTTCGTTTGTCAGTGAAGTCAACACACTGTGGGGGTTAATGGCCCCGATATCGTAAACAACAAGTCTTTTTTAGGAAGGATAAGTCAAAATAGCTCATCTAAATAAAGCACAAGCTTTACAAAAAAAGAAGTGAATATACAAACTTCTGTGCCATGTGTGAATGATCCGCCATTTTATTTAAAGATATAGCGCAGACCTTTCACACAATGATTCATATTTCTTCGTAAGTCATAGAATTATTGATGTCGCCATAAATCATGGCAATTTTATTGCAATTTATGAAGTGAACACGTCTATCTAGGTTATATCTAAATTAAAAACAAATGCACTGGAAAGTAAGCTATTCTATCTATACTGGCTATCCCAAGATTTCTACTTCTGATGTTGTTACAAGTTCTGTGTATAGTATGAATGATACAGAAGTATTGATTCTTTCTCATATGTTTGAAATAAGTGATTGCCATTCTAACGAAATATTAGTTCTGTTTCCAAAGCATTATAGTCAAGATAATGTGAACATAGCGACATAAATATGTTGCTGTAAAATGATGTCAATTTAGAAAACTGAAGACAGAGACTTATGATGCCAATATGGGCTATAAATGAGTAAGTAACGGCTTTCTGGTCGCCAGTCGCCACCCACAGCTGTACGTCCAAATAAAGATGATTAAACTTTTATTCAGTATCAGGATGGAATTAAAGCTATTAATGATACCCATTATATAATTGAAGCATATAAGGACAATGAAGATGGCTATTACTGATAAGCAGAAAAAGATATTTGGACCTTACCTCTTAAGGAAGTCGGTGTATTCGGCCTGGCGTATAAGCCCAGTGCGCATCATGATGGTCTGGAAGCACTGGCGCTCGATGGCCCATAGTCTGCAGTCTGTGGCCGCCTTGATGGTGGCTGTACGTTTGCAGTTGTAGAGGATGGCCAGCTCGCCGAACACCTTGCCTGGTGCCATCGTGCTGAGGTATTTGTTCTCCCGGGATACTTCCACGCGGCCCTCTGTAGGAGAAACGGACATTTTGAGAATAGATCGGGAAAATACAACCATGTCATGTCACTAGTTTATGATTGCTATTAAAATTTATGAAGATACCTATTTTCTGAGCCTTGTTTTGTGTAGCCGACTGTCATCGCCTAATATTGTTATGTAGAGGTTAAATCTAGAAACTCAATATGCCACAATACCATGATTTGCAGGTCAAAATCGTAAAACGAACCACAATGGGTTAGTAGCTGGACAGAATTTCTACGACTTATGATAAAGAACTAGTCCAGAAACTCGAATAATTAGGACTTTTAAATAAATTAATGTCAGTACATTTACAAGTGCAATTAAACTGTTTGCTAAAACATACATAAACATAATGCTGGATAGATATGAGTTATTGAGGCTAATGGCTTTAGACCTTAAGGCTAGTCGCCACACGATATACCCCGATTCACAGTCAAACACTCTTTTGATACTCGATTTTCTACTTGACCAATCGATAAATTAGTAAAGTCGGTCGTACATGCATAAATATTTGAATATTTAACTGCAGTTTTTTTACAATCATATACCAAACTATTTTTACGTAAATGTACAAAACTATGTCTGAGTCCTAGTTTAACTAGTTTGACTACAACATTTATTCCAGTCGGAATATAATTTCGATATCAAACAAATTAATAAATACTGCCAAGGTTGCCAAGATTGAAATTGTCGGTGGACATTGGTGACTCATTGCAGTGAACGGACTCGATAGTGGCATAACAATTTTTGTAGTGGTAAAAATGAACAATCAAGTTTTATGACTCTTATCGTCAAGTGTGAAAGATTACGATTGTAAGCAGCTGTTGTTATCGACCATGAGAAGATAAGTGTGAGAATAAATAGAGAGGCATGTGAAAATGCAGCTTGTTTAATTAATAAACGTGAGTGCATGTATGCTCGAAGTATTTTAACAAGATACGAAGACAAACTAATAGGAATATCACATTATTGAGATAGATACAAATTTGAGAATGTGAAACGTTCATCATAGCATTCTATTGTTT
The DNA here is from genome assembly GCA_914767755.1 of Agrochola circellaris. Taxonomy (NCBI): domain Eukaryota; kingdom Metazoa; phylum Arthropoda; class Insecta; order Lepidoptera; family Noctuidae; genus Agrochola; species Agrochola circellaris. Next base: position 10,047,998 of record OU611858.1, read on the forward strand.
TAAGTTCGTTACAACGATACAAAGTGCTGCTTTTTTCAAATAGCATTATTCTTAGAAATAGTGTATGCTTTTCGAAGTTTTGCTGCATTAGTGTATAGGTTAGCGAATAGCTGTATTTAGGGATTTCGTGTCTTTGTTTCATCATCATCATCATTTCAGCCGAAAGACGTCCACTACTGGACATAGGCCTCCCCCAAATGGGGGGGTTTGCCATAATCGCCTTGCTTAGTTTACTTTCACAAAAATTTTCTTGAAAATCTAGAAATACTTACCTGTTTCCGATATTCATAGTCAATCTCACTCATATTTGATTTCCGTGTTCTTGCTACAGTGAAAACTCATTTCTAATTTTAATATGGTCTATTATTATGAATATAGGTTATAGTTTTGATTTATAAATTGGTGTAACTAACTATTGTTGATTCAAAGCGTAGTGTCGCATAGTACAAACCATTAACAGTTGCCTACTGCCTGATAGGTAGACGTACAATTGTTGAACAATTTTCCTGCCTGACGTTACCTATTGTCTATTCAAATGTTAGTCCCGTTATAATTGTTCACTAAAGTTAATTCTGAACACAATCGACATGAACCCTTTTATTCGTATTCGATTAGTCCTACTAACCACATGGGCTAACCTGATCCTTTAGATCAGTGTTTTTCAACGTGTGGATCGCGACCCTCTAGGGGTCGCCAAACCTCTTTAAGGGGCCACCGTTACTTTAAAATTTAATGCTCATAAATATAAAACCATATTAGTTAAAAATGTGATATCTATTAAGAAAAAGTTAATTAAAGTTGCTGTGCCCACCGCTCCCGGAATTCCGGGAGTATCCCGGAATTCAGCAATGAAAATTTAAATCTCCCAGCTCCAGGAAGCAATTTCAAATAAACAAAATTCTACCGGAATTTAAAATTCACGCGCACTGGCGGAATAATTGACAGTGTACGCGAACTCGCGACACTCCAACTAAACCATTACATGCCCATACTCGTATCTGTATCAAAAGCCGCCTGCGAGCGTTTTAGTATAGCATTCGATATATTGACAAAAGAAAGAAACCGTTTTAAATGAAGAACATGTCAGGGCAGAAAGAAATCCACACAGTTTTCAATTTTAAAATTGGACTGCCAAGAGTTTAGTAAATTTGTTAGTTGAAGACCAGATATTTTAAAGTCTGTACGTTCAAATGGAAAATATAAATTAAAAATAAAATATATTTTTTTATAAAATCGCAGTTTTATCTTTTCTCCCGGATTTTGACTAACAAGAGGTGTCAACCTTCTGTGCCTGTGCCGATCCCGAGGGGTAAAATAGGAGGATGTTGATGAAGACAGTAGGTATCATTATAGGAGTTAAAAGCCATCAAGTAGCAGAAGCTGCAAACATTTTTAGCTGTCGTACTACCATATCATAAACTAATATTTGCAAAGAGCTAACGAAGTCACGCGGCAAGGACATCAGTGTTTAACCTCAATTTAATTACAGTCATGATCAAATCTTTTTATGTAATCGTGATTTTGTAACACTATCTAGTTTAATGAGTTAATATTTGAAATAACGTTTACAAATTCGTAATTATGTGCATTCTCTCTTTAATTTATTTTAAACATTTGATTTTTTATTTGATTTTCATTGCAAGAAACAAATTTTTGTTAATAATATTACTCTAGTAACCAATCGAAATATAATATTCAATAAAGATGTGTACCACAAATTTAGCGAAACAACGCTACTTAGCAACTTATCTACAACTTTCATTGGTAAAAATTACAAGTTTCTAAATCATGTGTGAAATGATTACAATGTAAAATGCTTCGGAAGTAATGTGCGATAGATTGGGAAGTAACGTTTTATTACACTGATTTAAACTTTCTACCTCTAATTGAATATTTTAAACTCCCAACGTAAGAACTACACGTTTATTCATATCCGTAACAGCACATTCCTTTGCATGTACAAATAAGGCCATGTTTATAAACACCTTAAAATCAAATCTAGACTAGACTATATCAACAACAGAATCTTAAACAAAGTACATGAGTTATTTACTTGAAAAAAAGTCAAGTTTCTTGACAGAAAAGGACACGTTGCACACAAAATGCGTGAAAGATACCGTCAAAATGATTTTGTTATACCTAAAAACAGATTTTACACTGCTAATGGAGGTTTGAAAGATAAAACAGATACAATATGGAACCCTAATGACGGTAATTACAAACAAGCTACGGAACATTTTGCAAATTTTATAATTATCGCTCAAATGGAAAATACTAGTTCACCAATCGGACATGCGAATTGCTGTCAAGTCTTAGATGACGTAAATTAAATACTCAAAGAACGAAAGTGTTTCAAGGCGACTAGCAACATAATGCTTGGAATATGATGCCGGGGTCAGGAGTTCGGATACGTGTCCAGGCTTACGGCCGTTTTATTGTTCAACTATCTTACTTTGGTGCATTATGTTTACAACACTGATACCGGCTTTCAAACAGGAGATGTGGTGTTATTTTCAGGCCAGGATCTTATTTTTGCAAACAGAAAATTATGTTGTTCTTATTTGATAGTTCATAGTTATGTACATCATCGGTAGTATTACTATTAGATACTATTCTTTCGGAATTATTATTCTTTCTTTGGCTGTTTAAGTTTTATGCTTGTAATCCTGAGTTATTTTAAAATTACATACATTCACATTTATGTCATTCAATGCTACGCTTGGTTCACAAGGAAAAGCTAGGAGCACCTCCTCCCTAGTATGCATACGATTAGTCTTAATGAGAACCTATTAGTAATTGCCAGGTTCCTGTTATTTCTATTGTCCTTCAACTGCCATTAATGTATTTATGCTAAAATGTCTTTACCATAACCGTTCAACAAGGTCGGTTTTTAATTTACAACCACAGGACACCGGTGGTCCATTGTGTTTTCATGCATTTAATATCTTTAAACCCGAATGCGTTACTAACAATGTTCACGACGGCTGTAATGTTTCTTACTCACAATAAATTTAACAGAAATCGCCGAAATAAATACTTATTAATTTTTCAGAATCAAATATTCAAATACTACTGACAAGACGACCACGGCTTCCAAACATACTCGTATGAATTAATGTACCTGCGTAAACGTGATAAATCGATTCATGTGGAATCGGCTGTTCTTTAATCAAAACAAAACAAGCTGCTTTCAAGTTTTAAACTCAACCTGTGTATGTATGAAAAAATAATATTAGCAGCAACAATACAATACACCATTACAATGGAATTACCATTACTAATGACATTTTACACTTCAGCCTATACCTGTGTATGTTACTTTACCTCTAATATTCTTTGCCGCAGAACTATACTTTGCAATCAATAATTCAAATTGCTGTATTACAAGTAGCTATGTTAATTCTCATATTCGTGCCTGACTTTAACCAAAAGTAGGGCAATACGTAGCCAAGTTTAATTGATATGCCAGTCTCGGTGCGTTTAGTAAACTACCTATACATATGCCAAGGCGCTCAAAACCTCGATCGTAAATGGAGTAAGCGTGGCGCAATGTCCTGTCCCTCTTTCAATTTTGATGAAATTTTAATGTAATGTCACTATTTTAATCATACCCATGATTAAACGGAAAACCCGCCGAAGTCGCAATAAAGGAAATGTATTAATCAATTTGCCGTGTTGTCTCGACTACCAATATAGACCGTCATTTCCCGTATGCGTTGTAAGAGTTGGCTAAGAGATTGTATCAGAGAGTGGGCAGCATCCAAGTATCTACTTAAACACATCATTGCACTTTGACCAGTAATCCGCTTGTTAAACGTGATTAACGCAATAGACTATAAAGTCATCATATTTTGCAACAGTGGCCAAAATTTAATTTGTAATGAGTTCTTACAATTATTAATTACAAGAATGATTTGTATATCTTTGCAGATATTGCTACATAAACAGCTACTAACCCAAACAAAGCGTAGGCAACTTATTCATAAGGAGGTAACAGATCCTTATGATGAAACACTGAGTCATGTGCGTAGGTATTTCACGGTTCATATTACGTCATCAAAATTGTCATTCGTGAGACCTCGAAGTGGTCTCGTCGCCATAACATGTCCATACATCGATCAACATCAGCACACATGAGATCAAAATAACGTCCCGATAACAACTACGATAACCGTTTATATTGTAGATAGATACTTATGTAACATAAAACTAAATTATATTATGTAAGTACGTACTTATTCTATTGAAATTTACCTGTGTCTCCATTTCGGGGGCATTTGTCAACGGACTTGTTGTTCGCATCCAGACGCGTCACGTCTAACAATATACCCGCATCCAATGACGATTCAGTAGCAGTACTATCCCGCTGGCAGAGATTGCCCGTCCTCCTCTTTCTGGTTCCGTAAGTGTGCACCGGCACTATTAACTTAGGTCTAGGTATCGAGAAATCCGAGTCAGACCCGCTCGACGAACTTTTTGCACTTCTAGGAAACACACCATTACTACTTGTGACATGTTCTTCACTAATACGATCTTTTTGTGCCCCGAAAGACATAATGTCATTGTATCTGTTATACCTATCATCACTTTTCACTCTCACTGTATTGTATAGCTTTCCATACTTATCACGTTTGATTTGTTTTGCAACACCGTTTATAGTCCGATAGTCACTTTCTTTACTTAGATCAGTAGAGTGTAACCCATTAGCAATCGGCGGGGCGGGTTGACTTTGACTTCCGTTAAACATTTCGTACTGCATTAACGTCAGCTGTTCGCTCGGTGACAAATTTCTTTTCGGTTGAGTGACAGTGACTCCATTGTAAACCTCCTCAGGCTGGGCCGCGTCGAGATAAGCTCGAAGAGGCGCTCTTCCTTCGCTTTTTACTCTTAATGATTTAGAACGAAAGCTAGGTTTATTATCTTCGATGCGTCCATTTCGTTCGTTTACCGGTTGCGTTGTGTGCTTAGGAAGTGGATCGCATGTAGATAACGACTGGTTAATAGGCTGCATGTACAAACCCAAATCTTCCGCTTCGCAATCCATATCGAGGTTCTGTTGTCCGTTCCTGGACTTTATTGGACTTAAGTCCAAAGTTGCCATAGAGTTGATCAATTGATACATAGTATTTCCATTTTGTTTTATAGGCTCGCTATGAGTAGGTTTATCTTTTTTCGTGTCCTTCTGCATCTGCTTTATCTTATCACTGTCAGTGTCATTATTCTGTTGACTTACTCTGGAGTAGTACTCGTAGTAAGATTCAGACGAGGGGTCAGGTGGGACAGCTCCGGGATCAGGTAATGGATAATAACTTTTTTTTGAGTCAACTTTTCTCTGCCGGTGTGCATATTTCAAAGAATCCTTACGTTGTGGTGGCACAGGTGGCTGTTTACTGTTAGATGCGAACGCTTCGATATCCCATTCAGTAAAATTCCTACGTTTAACTCTTCTTAATGTCGACGGTCTATATCCATTTGGCATATCTTTAAAACTATAACTATGTTTCAGTTTATTCTGTGCGAGAAGATTATTATTTGCTCGCGCCTTCTCCTCTATATTTTGTTGGTACTTAGCTAATTGAGATATATTTTCATTAGGAACATCATTAGAATAACTATATTCATTATCTTCCAATGAATATGTTTTGCTATCATAATCTTTGTCGGTAGTACGACCAACGTCTCTACAGGATTTGCTTCTTGATATTGAATTAAATTTAACGCTGTTTGAATGGTCATCGTTTTCATTATATGAACTGAGATTCTTTGCACCAACCCAGTTAGCCGCGTACACAAGGTCCATAGTCCTGTCCGTGATGGACAGCCACGGGTCCTCCATGACCGCTTTTCCTGGATAATGCTTGATTTTCATAATGTTGTCGAATTTCTTAGTGTCGCTTCATTTACATCATTGTGGTGCCAAAACGTTTGACTGTGAAGAGTCGTACTTAATAATGTTAATTCCATTTTCCCGTTGGATGGATGTTATCGACCAGCTGTTAAAGGTTACGACGGTCGGACGTCATTAGACGGGACATTAATGTGACGCACTCGCTGTTTTTGTTAATTTGTAATAATCAGGAACATAAATTACTCGAGTCAATCTGTGGAAAGTCAGTTTTGATGCTGCAGCAAAATGTTCAATAGCTTAAGGCATAATTAAGTTTTTCCTAAAAGTAAGCCAAAAGTTTATTGAACGAGTCAAAATTTTAAAAAAATCCTACTAATGATTGCGTTAAGAATGGCGCGTTCGATTGATTAATGTATAACAATGAAAGGATTTTGCAAGCGCTATTATACTTATCCGTGTCTAGAAACTCGGTTATTTTTCTTGAGATACAAAGCGAGTGCACCTTCTCGACAGCTGCACAGTTAACCGCATTACTAATGAAGCACCCAGGTGAAATTGAAATACATGAGAAAGATCTTTCAATTTTCCAAGACTTTACCGCCTGTTGCTAACTGCTTTTTCTTTTATGAGCACTGCTTTTAGTTTAAAGTTAAAATATGAAAATAAAATAACAGCTGTGAGCTACACTATGGATGAGCACAGGCCGCTGTTTCATAACTCTTTACGGTTATCATCTTTATTCATAAAAAAAATATAACAAGCACCTGCATCATAATGCGTGTATCTCAGACTTTAATCAGCAATTAATAGTAGTTGTATTTTACATACGTACTTGAGTTTTAATAATCTGTCTGTGTCGAACTTTGGTTAACTTCATACGTACAGTGATTGCGTTGTAGAACTTCGTCTGTTTACAAGAGAGGGCTTACATTTTCAAGTATGTGCTTCATAGGTAATTTGGCAAAAATTTACATCGACCAGTAAACTTCGCAAGATGTGACGCGTCACGGGAGGCAAGCACGACCATTGCACAAGTAGTTTAGTCCAATACATCAACGAGGAAGCGCTAACTGGGCCTCAAGAGCCCATAAGGCGAATGCAAATGGAATTACATTGCGTAATAATTAGATAATGGGGGCTCAGTGAGTGCGAGTGGCAGCTGGCAAAGCAACTGCTACATACGGCCAGTTTATTGTTATTAATACTGTCGCACTTTCACTGGGAAACTTAACAACACTTTATAAATTTAAAGCAGATGTAAACATCAAGATATGGAATTGAAAGTCAGTCATGAACTAGAAATACATTTAACATATTATAAAGATATAGATATAGTAATCAATACAAACAATGTAGGTGAAGAAAACAATAACAAATGATACGTGTAAAGTAGTAGCAAATTAGCAGCAATCATTAAACGCCTGATCGAGTTAGTAGGAAACGATTTCTAAGACAGCAGCCGATAGACGAGTTGAAACAAGTTCATTGGTCCACATATCCAGTCGGCTGGTCAGCGATGATACGTGAGAAACATATCCAGGAACTGGAGAAATTGTGGCCGGTACATGGTTAACAATTTTTCAATTAATAGATCAATAATATTAACAAGAAAAGCTAGTGGCACTACCTTCAGCAGTATTACTACCAAAAATCAAAGTAAAACAATATTCCCAACAGAAGTTCAGGAAGAATGGTGTTGGGACCAGAAACTTTGCAAAGATTTCACAATAAATTCTTATGACATTTTGCGATTACATTTTTACAGCTCCGCTTGCAAGGTTCCTAGAATATCTTTGAGCATTAATGATAATATAATGACTAGTCATCTACGTAAAATCTTTAAGTATTTTATGGTTTTGTTTATTCAATCTCTGCTGTGACTGTGTATTTAGCTATTAAATTTCCAAATGCCAAATAGTCAAAACAATGCAAATTACTCGTCATCTATATGCGATGCATTCTTCTTTTACTTTAGCAAAAAATACATCGAAAACAATAATAACCGTTGACTCATCAATGAAGTACAGGTCAAACTCATTGATAGAATTACAATATATTAGTCAGATACGCAAACAGCACGCGCTGAATTTATTTAGAACTAACGGTAGGTTACTCGAATAATAAACAATGGTAGCCCTTTCTCCTACTTAGTTGACTTTACTATTCAGTGTGACATTCGCGGCGCATTAGTCTATAAGGATTATATCAAATATTATACAAACAAGAGCAAATTGGATTAACAGACATTCAGCAATCAGTTTTGTCTTGCTTCAGTTAAGCAATTATTATAATGTATGTCGTAAAATACTACAGCGGTGCTATAATCATCAACTGACGTTTCTATTTCGAAATATTTGTATTGTACAAACACTTTCTACGGTCTGATGAAAATTTTAATAATATAATCGGAATAGTTATTATTATGATAACATCATTTATGTGCAGTATTGTTAACACGCAAGGGAGACAATCCTCTGTATGGTATGTTCATACTATATATCTATACTTTCTAATCTTTGTTTGAATACAAAAACGTGACAATAATTCGTACACGCATATTAAATCGATTTATGATACTCGATAAACAAGTTCCAAAGTGTGTTAGTGCAACAATGATTTCAATAAGTTAACGAAGCGTGAACTGATTCGTATTGCAATACTTGCAAGGTATATCATTAATTATGAAACCGGTACTTGATTGATTTAGTTCACAACATCAAACTTCACCAATTTACTATTCAACGAAGACGACTCTAATGTGAGTTAATGGTCAATGTTGCCGATATCATTAAAAAGACGAGGTCTAACAAGACAGTGATGTCATACTGTTTGGCCAAACGCAGGCATAGAAAGCTCGAGGCTGCTCGGACATTAATATGCTAAAATATCTTCACTGTGAAGACAACGTTCCAAAATACTTTCACGCCACACGGGTAGTGCACGCAAATACGAGAGGCTTGCAATAACCTTGTAGTGCATGAGAGCCTCCGAAACGTTACTTTCAAATCGTGAATCGGACTAAAGGACACGATGTTTATAAAAATATGCTCATAAAATCCAATGACTTCGAAGTTTATAACTTTAATAAAGCTGTTTTTGCAATATCCTCAAACATATAAAATTTTGCTGCAGCATGATGTGAGTAACGTGTTAATTTTAAATCCTTTTCGGTGTACGGATTGGCGTTTATCCACCGAAATCTCTGATGCAGTGACAACTGCAGCTTCCGCGAAACTACACTTTATTTTAACACAACAACACTTCACACTATTTACCATAGTTCGATGGAATAAGTCTCTTAAATTCTGTTTAACTGAGAAACAAAAACTATAAACAAATCACATCGCTTGTCTCACAGTGAGGTCGATCGCGACTATTTTAAATTCGGAACGCGAGTCATTGAGGACACGGCGACCAATCACGTCAGCGCCGCTCCGCTTACTGCTCTACTCCGATCCGATCAACTCCTGCGCAAACGCAGCCGGCTGACTGCGCGTGTGGTTGAGACAGACCGTGCGCCAGACAAAGATAAAACATATACTTACCTGAATAATAAAAGCTCCAAGCTCACAAAAGGTGGACGAGGTGGTGAACCTTTTAATTTTGATACTAGAGATACTGTAGAACAGTAAGCTGTGACAAAAAAATTGTTCCTGTGTGAAGAACACACTTTTCGGATTACTACTTACAAACAGCACGTGTATTGTGTTTACGCATGTAACGCTAAACACTTGTTAAAACATTGAAACAATTAAAGACCAAAAGGTGATCACAATAATGATGAAAGAACTTATGGTATTGCAAATGTTGAATATCTACATTCATGTGAGACTACTTTGAGCAGAATCTAATTTTCTGAATGACAAAGGTTTGAGTAATAACCTAATAACACTTCAGAACCTAAGCATGTATAATTATAATGAGTGAATGCAAACGGTTATAATGAGTTGAATCGGCAAGGTATCGCCCGTGACCGGATAGCTATCAAATGTTACTCTTTGAAGGTAGACCTTCATATAGACACCGAAACAGTCATTAGTCTAATTTAATACTGCCTTTAACAACGTAAAATAAATATCAACGAGTGCAGTAATATTTCTGTTAAAAACACTGGTACCTTAAGAATTATGGATTTAAAAAATAAACTGAAGTAAACAGGCAGCTTTGGTATACATTGAGAGATGGTTTTTGCACATTTGTGAAGTCAGTGACACTTATTGTGAGGAACTTCATAGTGAAGTCATGACTACGTAAATAATGTTGCAAATAAAAAATAAAAGTTTATCAATATCAATATCGAAACAAATCAAATCGAAAAGAAAGCGGTTAATGGATTAAATTGGTGGAATAAACAGGGAAAATTTACAATCACGATCTACCATTGTGTCAATCAACGAAGCATAAGAGAGCATGAATTGTTTTTAATATAAGAAGACGGAATCATTTTAGAACTAAAAGCTTCAAAAACCAAAAAAATCAGTAAGATGAAAGTTATCACTGGATATAAATCTCGTAAGTCGTCTTCAAAACCAGTTATTATGATCTAAGAAGAGCAATATTTTTTAAACAAAATAAATTCTACAGTTAAATTTTCTTGGTATAACGTGCAGTAATGGGTGCAGAACATAACCGCTTCGTTGGACATCACAAAGATATCATCATAAAAGTATTATTCGTGATCATAAAACCCGTTCTTCAAGACGTGTCGAAGTTATAAATTAGGTTTATGCTTTATAATTTGTCTAGTTTATCCGTTTGTTTCATACCATTCACCACTTTATCTACCATACACTTTCCATATCGGAAAATTTCATAATTATGTGTTGTGTATTACTGAATGATTACTAAACGGTAAAACACCATGTACTTATGGTCGGCGTCGACGAATCGAAAGTTCAAGTAAAAGTAGAAATGCTAATCGTGAAGATGTTCAGTCGGATTTCATTTGTGACGCAATTACTCCACGGTCAAGGCTGTGGGCTGTGGATAATGTTATGGTTTCACTTTTAGGTACTGTTACTACCTTAAAATTACGGTTTTGTAGGGGCACTTTAGGTATTGGTTTATTTAAACAGCTGATAGTATAATGCTCTCGACTTCTGCTTTATCGGAAGTTGTTGTTTTTAAGGAAAACATGATTTCAGGGAATCCCGTACCTCCCTCAAACTCACAAGACTTAAATGACGAGAGTCATCATTATTCGTAAAGAAGATCCCACAGATCGTTTATCAGAATTCCGTGTTAATTTCAATGGAAATTCCTAAACTTATAATAAGCCCAGTTGTTGCCTTATTCATTTCAACAGTCATCCAAATGGAACGAGTGAATAGATGCTCGTAGCATTACCTCCATTTGTTGCCTTGTCTAATTGAACAATGAAGACAGGCATGCAGCCAATTCTTTCCCCTCGTTTAAATACCGCACTTTCAATGAGTGACGTAATCGACCCGTATCTTATTTGAAAGGGTGTCCTTAAGGGCACCTCAATGAATACGTTCACATTTTTACATTAGGTATCAGTGGAATAAATGGCGCTCAGTTGCTTACTTTATAATGTTCGACATTCTCAATACTAGTAATAACATAGATATGTTCTAAGGACTTCTATAATAATTTAATCATGCCTTTAGTGGCATTATGGCATAGCTATCCCACCGTCTGTGGTTTGTAATTTAGCAAGAAACTAGCATGTTATATAATCCGCAGAGAACATCATTGAACTTTGTAATCATGAGATAATGATTTCGCAAATCTCTGAAGTGCCATCGTTTGAATATTTTAAAATTTAATCTTTAGAGCTAATAAAATTGGTAAAACCGAACTAGATCCAAAATTCTAAAAGCGACCACAAACAGTAGTGATGCATATCTAAAGCAAATTGAACTTCTTACGCAAGTAAATTATGTGTTAAGTAACAAAAGACAGTTGTAACAAGTTTTAATAGAGCCAATATCAGAATTGGGTCACAACAACGAGCCAAAGCAAATGTTTATAACGAGAACTATTCAGATCGTTAAGAGAAATCGTCTGATACGGATGGTCACCCAGCTAGAATGCATGTGTAGAGACAAATGACTGGACCCGACAATGCAGTTCTTGCTAATTAAATCTTGGAGAGTCTAGTAGGAGATCTTGTAATCTTACGCAATTTAGAAATTATTTTGCAAAGATATTGGAATCAGAAACAGTGTGAATTATTTTGGGATTATCACATAAGGAGCAAACGTCAAATATACAATATAACGAAATGTTTAAACACATGACAACCACACTCTGGGTACAAGACTTGTAACTGTAAGATAGTTTTTCTTTTCATCTTTTTTATTAAGGGGATTTTTGTACTCATATTATTTGACGATGATATGATACTCGAATGATAAATAGAATATGATTTATTGTTTTGAATATCACTGTGATCTCATCATACTTTAGATAACATGTTTATTTTTCTCCTTCTTTTGGTTTGGTTGTTTTAATTTATACGTGTTTTGATTTGGACTAGCGTGAAAACATTGTAAAATTGTTTAAAAGCAGTTGGCATTTAAATCTTTACCAACATCACGGATGTTGCAAAATGTTCTATACGCCATTTCATACGTTGCTTCACAGAATGGTAACAACTGATAATTTGTCACATCCCAATGTTATTTAGGGTCACTATTACTAGGTGCGTGATTCTGAGGCGATTCGCACAATAGGCTCAAATGTTTAGAGGCATTAAGGTCGTGTTGGCCAACGACCAGGCCTAAGCGACTGGAACTTAAAGGAAAATTGCTTGTTGCGTCAGTTTGATGCGACTAGTGTCGTAATATTTCGGAATAAGGTAATTTTATACGCACTCAATGTAAGCACATTTATGATTGCAGTTGAACGTGACAGGCCTTTAACTAAAAGTATATCTACATTGTTGCAGATTTGATCAACGTCTTCATCCTGCATTAGACGATCGAGTTAGTTATTTATATTGGCTTCTTTTCATGTTTCTTTCATCTCCTTGACTTCTTTAACCAAAGGATTTTATTTTATATTTAGCATTCAAATAATGTTATGCTTAAATTATATTTCAAAGGCCAAACTGTTATATAAGTTATTTCAAACTTGTTTTAAAATAACTACTAAGTTTTATATGTTTGGAATAAAATTAAATGCAATAAGTTGCATCAATCGTTTTTTAATATGAAACAAGTGTTCCTTTTTGGAAATTTCAGTACGGAATAAAAATAAGTAAATTAAACCATTATTTCGTAACTAATAGACGTAACCGCAGGTAGGCGAAATTTTAAGTGAAACTTAAATTTATTATAACAGAAAATAGTTCCGACGGAACATTTCGTAATGCTGCAATTACTTAGAAGTAACTTATTAGTTATTATTATTATACTTATTTCCTCTGAAGTTAGGCGTTCACTTTTGGACCACTTGCCTAACATATATTTTTAGAATATGAGTATGATAACTCAAGACACGGAATAGTTCGATAACATTAATGATAATGAGAGTCAAATGGTTTGTTATCAGCTCAAAAACTGTGAGATAGATGTATTTACTCAATACTCATTAGTAACGATAATATCAAAGTCCACTTACAAAACGTCAGTGCCATTGGGAAACAAATGTTTTAGGTCGATTTGGGTGATAATAAATTGAATTTTGACCATATCCTTTTCTGATCTGAAATAAAATACTCTTTGAATTACTTGACCCAATTTTATTAATTTTACCGATGAGAAGAACTTTAACATATTAATTGCGTTTATGGTAAAATTGTATCACGCTTTTAAAAATAAAAGAAGAGGTATAAATTATTATCAAGTTTCGGTTTGGTCTGGATATTTATCTTTATCATCCGCCTTAAGCAATCGTGGACAATGCTCAATATGATTGAGCATTGTCCACTTACATTGTTACGTATATTTATATCTGATATTTTTATTTTCTGGCTAAACACTACGGTTCCGTGTGGTGCCGGACGTAAGGAATTGTACCAACCCATTGCTTCCCGTGGGTGTCGTAAAAGGCGACTAAGGGAGAGAATGGGCAGCAGCGTTCTCTGAGATCGCCAACCCGCCTGCCAAGCGTGGCGATTATGGCAAACCCCCCCATTTGGGGGAGACCTATGTCCAGCAGTGGACGTCTTTCGGCTGAAATGATGATGATGATAAAACACTACATAGACCCATCAGTAGACTAGGTGCTGTACCAACTGCATTATATTTCTACACAAGCATAGAGCACGTTTGTTCCCTTGCGCCATCGTCGACAAGGGAACAAACGTGCTCTATAAGCATAAATGATTTCTGGCTATCATAGCACGTAGGTACAGCTTATATTGATACTATTAGAACGGGAATCAATTTATTCATTGCTTTTATTCTTTTGTAGCTGATGCTGTTACAGAAGAATCTCACAGGTCAAATATTTTTTTCTTCAACAATACTATTATACTTTTTGATAAATCAATCGATGTGTATGAATCGTGGTATGAACGGAATACAATAGTCTGTGATGTTTTTTTTCGTAAATATTTTTACTAATAAGATGCTGGTGCTTCATTATTAATATCGTTATTGTGTTTTTGAATGGGACCGTATTCTAGAACTGTCGTACTCGAATCTTGATTTAAGTATAGAATTCGGTTTAGATTGAATTGAATCTTAAGGGTCATATGTATTCGAGTCGAGATTCATAAGTCTTGAGCATCGCTCTAGAATTAAGACAGTGTTAAGATTGCCAGTGTCTTCGATACTGTTTGTTAACGTCAATTCACCATAAGTGTAAGTACTGGTACAACTTGTCTACAAATACTTGCCAAGTCTCACTACTTCATTTATGGTAAATCATACACGTTACCCGCCCTATAATTCAGGGCTGTCATATATTGTCAACAAAGTTTTCATTAGCTACATTAATTCCAATTATTTAACATGTAATTTGTTCTATGTTTATCTTGAGCTCAATGGTTACATGCACAGCTACACCATCTACATTTTTGGAACATTTGTCTTCCTTTCTTGTTAGTGCGGAGTTTCAATAGGATGCAAGACCAGCTTATACTGATTTTGTTACCACTGAAATGCGGCCTACTGTGTCGCATTATTTTAATCAGCCAGTGAAGGAACTGTTTTCTATGATAGTACAATATTGGAAGCAACAATCTACAATTCTAGACTATTACCCATGTCAACGGGAAATTACGTTTCCAATCAGGAACTTAGGAAATCGTTATGACATTACAAATGAAACTATCCAACGCAACACTGGCTGTGAACCCTGCAATCCAGCTATCACCATCGAGTTCTATCAACATCGCACAGCAAATTACACACGGACGCTCTTTACTTTCACTTGGAACACGACCAGTAGCCGGGGGGCTACAACGTCACCCATTATGTCTTACAAAAAGTCGACAAGGTCTCGAATGTCGATCTCCGTCTTCCAAGGCCGCGGTCCGATCACGCATTGTCTGTACTGACAGAACTTTTTGTACATTTCGTAATAGTACCAAGAGTACTTTTTTGCCCTCTTAAACTAGTTTCCGTTCTGGAGCGTTTTCTTTTGTTATTGTTCTTAGAATAGTCCCATTTATTTTAAGATTGACCTTTTTAGTTAAGTGTGCATTATTTAAATTAATGTTATAATGTGTTTTTTATTCATTCGGCACCTCAAATGTCTGCTTCGGTAATTTTGAAACTTGGAACGTGTATTTCCTTTTTTTTTTATTTTCTTCGTGTTCCGTCAATAATAAAATATTATGACAAAGTCAATGTTGTAGTAAAATTTTATTATCAAACTAATAAAAATATGGGAAGAGGGCGTGAGTTTATGTATGTATGTAACAAAAATATAAAAGTTGCAAAATTATTACCAACTTATTACGTATTCGGTGACATTAATTACGCCAAATCTAATGAATATTCATTACAAGTTACCTTGTTTCGTCCGGCATTCAATAACATGCAAGTAACATTTAAGATGAAGTCTTAAAATTAAGTTAGTTTTAGTTTGTCAAAATATATAAATAATTTTCATAATGTCGAGGTTCTAAAATGATAGGTCGGTATGGTCACAAAATTCGGGACGTACTCAATTTAGAGCATTATCCCTGAACACGTAGATACTTTTAATAGTGACTATTTAA
The DNA here is from genome assembly GCA_914767755.1 of Agrochola circellaris. Lineage (NCBI taxonomy): Eukaryota > Metazoa > Arthropoda > Insecta > Lepidoptera > Noctuidae > Agrochola > Agrochola circellaris. The sequence goes on from OU611858.1 coordinate 10,063,984, forward strand.
TTGTATTTCCCAAGAACTTCATTATGACGCATTTAACTTAGTTTGAATTCTTCATCATAAATTAATAACAGTCTGTGAAATCAGTATACATCTTCAATAGATCTTTTCAGCGTACCAATAGACGAAATTCATTCAACATGATAAAATTATTTGATTCTATTTCATTGTTACAAGATTATTTATGAAGTCATCTAGGTATGACGGCAGACTCAAGTAAAATATTACTAAATATAAATCTTACCGAAAACTTTACTACCTACATCTACATAAACACGGTTTTATCATAACTATCCATAACCCGGATCTACCAACCCTTTCTAAGGTAAGTTACATTAGGATTGACAGTTAAAATTGCCAGGTAGGTAGACCTACTAACACTTTCCCTTTCCTTAAGAACCGCAAAAGTGTCAGACTTAGAACCATTTAGAAAATGATTTAAAATTATAGAAAGACGTTGAATACACCGCAGTCCGCAGTATCTGATGCACGGTTGAACACTCTGAGTGGTTTTCTGTTTAAGGTGCCTTCACATTTAGCGTTAGAGCGGTTTCGCATCCGAGAAATGTCGGTCCGAAGTAGCCATAGTACTATTTGTATGAGGGGTTGCACACTAGATCCGAGCTCTGTCCGTTCGAATTTAGAACATTCCCATTTCGGATTGAACTCGGATCTTGAATTCGGATGCGAATCGGACGTAGTGCGAAACCGCTCTTACAGTCCGGCCGTTCGAGAGACGCTAACAGCTGTCCGCTGGACAATTTCTAGTACTTATAAGGATCAAATTCGTAAAACACATATTCGTTAGTATAAAACTGACAGGTGTCAAGAACGCATTCGCTCGACGGTTGTACTGTAGTTGTCGTCGCGGGGACGCCGCATAGACGCTGTGCAAGCGTCGCTCATGTAGACGTGATTGCATAGCAATTACAGTCCTTTCGCAGTTTTATACCTCTGATGTTCAAATGCATCACTGTCAAAATCATAATGATCTTTATAGTGGTTAAAATAAGGTTGGTGTTACGCTGCAGCTGTAAGAGGTAAAATAACTATAAGGACTGTAACGTTTGCTTCGACGCTGCTTTAGCGTTGCGTTTGCGCAGTTAGTTCGAACGCTATGTAAACGGTGCCTTTTTTTTTTTTTTTTTTTTTTTGAGGATGGGAAATTATCAAATAACTTCTCCCGCTCTGGGTGGAGCGGGAGGGCGTGTCATGCCCGTTTTCACCAACATCCCCTATACTACCACCTACGTATGGGAGCCTTAGCTTAAAAGCTCCCCCAAACTAGCCCCTACATTAAATTTCGTTTCACCATCATTTTTATCACTTAACTAGGGGACACATATCTATGTGACGGTTGTATACGATAATAGTGACTGATTCGTCTTTAAACTTATCGATACTTTGAAACAAGATGGTTTTTTATGAAATTCTCTAAAGTATACACTTTTATGGATACTGTTATTAATAAATCATGTTTTAATAGGAATAATAAATATTATTTCATTCATATTTTTAATTAATTTCATATTTTTTTGCTTATTTACTCTGTTTATACATAACGAAACCTCGCGTGTTATCTGTGGACTTATTTATATTTGACACTTCTTTCTTTTGTGACGTACTAGCGTGAGATTCGGTTGTCTATTAGTTGTGAATTTATACGCGCTTTTTTTTTTTCGACTGCTCACTGATGCCTTGTCTGCCACAGCCAACAAATGATTACCCGTAGCATAAAACCTCTATTAATAACTGATTTATAGGAGATATAGAATTTATTCTGAAATAATCATTAATATGCGAATACAATAAGGACAGAGGTTCCTCACAAGTGTATGGTTTACATTGATGGTTAGGTATCGACGTAGGTAAGTATCGTGGAACAAACAGAAAAAATACCACGGCAATATCTTTTTTTTTTTTTTTAATTCTTTATTGTTTACACAAAACTACTACTAGTTATACCTTTTATCAGGAAATTCTAAGATGAGTTTAATCTTGTCCAATAAATACAACACTGAAGATTTACACGGCCTATATCTCCGAAAAAAGTTAGTTTCTTGATATGTTTTTGGTCTACGGCTGTTATTTACGTTAAATACTGTAGAAACAGTTTCAAAAACTCCGTAAATTCATATAAATCACTATTAATCTTCTTTGCTCGAGAGATCACTTACCTATGTGCCGGTTTATGGGTCCACATTTCGACCACCTAATTTTAGGGGACCTTTTAACGTTTAACTGACCCCTTACTGTTGGTGAAACAGAAACCACCTTCTAACAGCCCCCTAACCATTCTTAGGGGATCCCATAAACTTAGGGGATGTCGGTGAAAACGGGCATCAGACTTTTACTGACTAAAACCCACCCGTGTTCCTTCCGTTGCCTGTGTGCCGAGGTCGCGATATCCCTTTCAGACAAACCCGCGACCCCGGCAGGCATTGGCCCTTCCGGACCCCGTCACTTGGTGCTGACATCTCTTTGAGGCGCGCGTGGAACACAACGCGCCGTCGACCCGGGCCTGGTCCCTATCGGACGGCGAGCTACCCATTGCATGTAAACGGTGCCTGATATGACAATATTCGCGTGGTTGTCACGTTGTTGTGTTCTCTCTTGGTGGAGGTGATAATTATGATAAATACGTAGGTTTTGTTTTGCTTGAAAAGACGCATTATTGCGTGATTGTGTATCGATGCATCGTCGTGAACGAGGTACCCGTATATATAATGCAATGAAAGAAAGAACGCTTGAACCATTCAAAACACACAAACTTTAATCTAAGTAATAGGTATATTTTTTTCCTCTAGAATGGTTACTATGGTAAAGTTGGCTCTTTTATCTATAACTAGGCACTTCCTACCTTATTATATTTTCGTACACGTGCAGGAAATTTTGCAAGCAAAATACCTACCTAGCAAATACTATCGATAATTTATTTATTAACTTACATAACAAACCAAGGGTCGAATATTTACATATATGTAAATATAATGAAAGATCGTTGTTACGTCATTAGTTTGACCTATGCTCCTCTTTATTTGGTTTCACCAAGTTATAGAAACGCGTTCCATTTATTTGTCGCAGCATTTTTTGCTGATAAATTATCTAAAAAAAACTTTATTGTGTCTACTACTAAACATTTTTTGTTCCTCTCACGTTTTACGTCGAACGAGTTACATTAAAAAACGTTACTTACAGTAGTTTATATTTACCTTATCTAAGTGTTATTTTGGTACAGTTGCGTACAGATAATTACTGTTATTAACATTATGTAACTTAATTGCTAACATTATATTTTGATTACATAAAAATGTTACATATTAACAACTTATATGTATTTAATTATGAGATCGCATAAGCTGTTACTAAAATTTCGTCAAACTCAAAGGTTAAAAATGAACTATAGGTATCTAATTATTTAGCAAGGCTACAATAACAACTAGTATTTTTTTTACAAAATTTTATCTAAGTCTGTAATAAGATCCTGTTGAACGATATGATGCGAATTGTTTGACCGCCAACAGCGTGACAATGACGTCATGTTGCAAAGTCATTGGTCACCAAAAAACTTACATCGCTGCAATTTTATATGCTTTTTGTGATTTCGGTTAAGTTTCTGTACAGTCTAGGAAAAAAATATGTAAATATATTAGTAATCTTGCCGACTATAAATTTACCTACTTATATGTAGAATTTATTTAGGGATTTTCTTATCAATCGGCAACGAGGCAAAAATAAAGATTTTTCACAATACGAAACTTATGTACCTTAAGTCACCTTATGACTTACTAGTCGCGGTCATGGGTTCGAACCCAGTCAGGAGCTTTGCTTTGTGTTAATTATTTCATAACCCCTGCTCTCAAAACGGTGAAAGAATACATCGTAAGGAAACCGGCATGTCCTAGAACCAAAAATTCCGAAGACGTGTGACATCTACTAACCCGCACTGGGCCCGCGTGCGTGGTGGATTACGGCCCACTCCCTCTCTCAGAAGGCCTATATCCCAGCAGTGGGAATATTATAGGCCCATTATGCTATGCTATTATGCTAATAAGGAAAGCTCAATTGCTTAGTAACTTCAGGTAATAACCATTTCAGATGTTTTCCTCATATTTTATTAATGACCATGTATTGTAATTTATTTATATTTTATTTTATACTTACAAACAAACAATGAGGTACTATTTTTAAATTCAATTGAAAAGCAAATAAATTAATACCTAAACAAAGTAATATTTATGGGATGTTATGAATAGAAACACTTAGAAAATACATACGTAAGGTAAGGTGGGTATATTTTATAGTAACTTGTCTAGTTTTTCTGTCCTGTTCGTCCACAAACAGAAGTATGCAGTCGTAAGAGTGGGTACGGTCAACAATACTATTTAAGTACGAAAACAGCCCTTATTCCAACTACATAAAGGCGCTGTCAAAGTTATCATGAACGTGCGCTTGACTTTACTTGGCAGGAAAAGTCGCGGGTGTCACGGCAGCTGCTTTTCCGCTTTCTCAAACGCGCTTAGGGAAAGTATCCACTTCGCTTGAACGTAGTATCACTATGAATATGACTGTGTTTGTTTCTAAGAGGTTGTTATTTAGCAGATCTCGCCGGATACTTGTTGTAAACGAAGGATACTCGTGATTTAGAGACATGCAAGGAAAATTATGTTTTGGAAAATTGCCGGCAGGTAAAATCTGTTGGTTGAAGATATCATTCAGATATTTATTATTTCTGCTACTTCTTTGGAGTTATTATGGAATACAAGTGATTTTTTTTTTAATTTTTGTAGTTTTTGTTAGACAATCGGAGGTACCTACTTGCCTATTAATGATACATAGCTTGGTATTAACATTTGTGCAAATGCCAGCAATAATGCAAATTTCCGCTGTTTAATTATGTTTTAATATTATGAGAACAGCCGGTCGATTCTGTAAATATATCGCCGTGAAAATTTTAATCCCTAGCTGTCAATAGTGTTAATCCCTAGCATCCTGCCGGTCGATTTGTGACAGTGACAGCTCACTTCACGCTCACTTCACCTAAGTTTCACGTTGATATTTTTACAGAATCGACCGACTGGTGTCATTAACTTTTATATTTTTATGGAAATAAATAAGGGTGGATTATACGAAAACATTACATTAAACAATTTATAAAACGAGATGGATCAACAAAGACTTAATGCATCAATCAATCTGCCTAGCCTTTTCCCAACTATGTTAGGGTCGGCTTCCAGTCTAACCGGATGTAGCTGAATACCAGTATTTTACATGGAGCGACTGCCTATCTGATCTCCACAACCCAGTACCTGGATAATACGATAACCCTTGGTAAGACTGGTGTCAGACTTTCGGGCTTCTGACGACTCTTTAACGACTGTTAAAGATCCACGAATGACAGCCGGAACCAACCGCTTAACGTGCTTTCCGAGGCACGAAGGAGTCTCGGTATGTAAAGATGGATCACCCATCCACGGACCAACCCCGGCAAGCGTAGCTTTACCTCATGGATCGACCCATGCGGCTGTTATTACTTAGCCACGAACTCTCATAATTCTTTTTTTCTCTTTAATATAAAAAAAAAATTGGGTAATAACTTTTTATCGCCATCTATTAGGGAGTAGAAAAATAATTAGCGCCATCTAGTGAGCAAGTATAATAATTATTAAACGCCATCTGTTCTCGAATAGTCGAACCATACAGACTGCGCCATCTATCTTCATTATTCGAACCAGGTAACCGAGTTAGTTAAAATGCTTTAGCTATCCGTCGCTAGATGGCGGTAATAAATCGTCAGACATTTTAAAGCTGCTACTCAACACTAGGTGGCGCTAAATACTTGAATGTGTTTCGTTCCTAATAATATTCAACCGGTATGAAAAAAGGTATACTGATGGTCATAAAGCATGAACGTACCTTCCATAACATATACGATGCTGCCAACGTCTCCTTCTTTGATGATGAGGCTGCCAGCTGCATATTCGACAGGATACATGCAGTCCACGATTTCGCGGATCTGCGTCATCTCAAGATTCTTCATGAAGTCATTGTCCAGTATTGCACCTTTTATCAGCTCCCGTGATCTGTAATAAGAAAATTACAAATTCATAAGAATGAATCGAAAACTAAATAAGTTAAAAGGTCTTTTTGAATGAAAAAGTATAGGTGGACTAGAGATACTGCCCATAGGATGAAAAAAACAGATTTTTTAAACCTAGTTGGTTAAATAAAGTTTATGGGATAACTTGTAAACTAAACTTAGATCTTGATCCAAAATATTTCCCTTCACCCAGTTACTTGAAAAGCTGATTCTATTGTGATATAGGTATGTGGTTCCAGAACTGTTTTAACTTCTCCCGCTCTGGGCGGAGCGGAAGGGTGTGTCAGACTTTTACTGACTAAAACCCAACCGTGTTCCTTCAGTTGCCTGTACGTTGTCAGGGGCCACGGTATCCCTTTCGAACTTGCCCGCGACCCCGGTAGGCATCGGTCCTAGCGGACTCCGTCAGTTGTGCTGGCATCTCTTTAAGGCGCGCGTGGAACAGAACGCGCCGTCGTCGACCCGGGAATAAACATTAGGTTCTAATATTTATTTTATGTAGGTATTACTTGTATATATTTTTTCCAATTGATATGCCTTATAACATATTATATGTTTCAAGTACATATAATATGTTATTTGTAACTTACTAACTATACACAATCAATTATAAAAAACCGGCCAAGTGCATGCGTCCGCTCGATCTGCCTAGTCTTTTCCAACTATGTTGGGGTCGGCTTCCAGTCTAACCGGATGCAGCTGAATACCGTATTTACATGGAGCGACTGCCCATCTAACCTCCACAACCCAGTAAACTGGGTAATACGATACCCCTTGATAAGACTGGTTGTCAGACATAGATAGAAGATCGCTGTAACTAAAAATCACGTTTCTTGTATAGACCCCGTTTAATTATTAACTTGATTGAATTTCTATTATTTATTGTCATAGCGGCAATAGAAAACCACAATCTGTGAAAATTTCAACTGTCTACTTATTACGGTTCATGAGATACAGCCCGCTAACAGACAGACGGACGGTCGGATTGACAGCGTAGACTTAGCAATAAATAGGGTTCTGTTTGGCACCCTTCGAGTACGGAACCCATAACACTAAAACACACAAATAACAATAACATAACTAAACTTAGCAACAAACTAAAAAATTGCGTCGAAAAATTCGTCTGCATCGTTGTCAAAATGTCAACTGGTAATTTGGCAAATAGACTGGTGGCATGGATGGGTAGGTACCTACTTTATATCATACATAGGCACATACTAAAAGCCAAAACCCCTAATGCAAGTGCTTATTTTTATTCTCTCTTAGATTTTATACCTACACTTGAATCAAAACAATGTCTCAATTTTCTATACCATTAAGTATAGGTTTATTCTACTTCCCGTACCTATACACAAGGTAATTTCAAAGTGCCCTATCATTTTTAATGACAATAACCTTTAAATTATTACTGTAAATTAGTGTCATAAACCATGGCTTAGACCTGTCTGTGATGAAACTAATGATATTACTAGAGGAAGGAAGGACATGCATATTATCATTGTTTATGGTCTTGCAGAAAGGCACTTCCATTGTAGGTACTAAATTACGTATAACTCTTAGTTAAATATTTTTTCTACAGGATGCCCAACTCGGATGTATACAACTTGAAATTAAACTATTTTAGAAAAAAAAATTTACTAGATAGGTACTTTACTGTAATTATATTATTCAAACTTAGCAACTTTGTACGATAAATAAAATAATCTGACAAATCTCTACCTACCTTTTTGATACATGAAAATGCGATCGTTTATCAACGGTTTTGCATCAAATTTTCGCATCGATACATTGTTAGGTAATATCCTACTAACAAAGTCACAAATATTATGCTTTTCGTCTTCAAGATTGACCACGACACGTCACTTTAGATAATCCCATAGAAAAAAGTCAGGTCCCGTCGCGAAATCGTCAGCGATCAAAATGGTACTCGTAAAGATTTCTTAGAAAAATTGGGTCGTATTAAAATCCGTTTAAAAACTTCAGGATAAAATTACTGAAGGTATCGCAATATATCCTATAGACTTTGCATAACGAATTCGCCCCTTTTCAACTAAATACGTAGTGGATACCAAACAACTGCTAAATATGACGCCAAATCAGAATGGTGGCAAAAAAAGTTGAATATATCCGAGTTGGCCACCCTGTACATGACAGGACCATTATTTGTGACAGTTTAGTCAAAGACATAAATATGTCTTGATAGACAGTCAAAGCTGTGAAGTCATCGAAAAAAAATGCGTCTAACTGTTGCCCGCTAAATGCACGCACACTAAATACTCAAAGGGTTTAGTAACCTAGTAGTACATAACATCATGCGTGTATTCCCTAAAGGCAGTGATGAATACTCACATTTCACGAGTTAAAAATAATTCCTAGGTTGAGAGCGAGCTTTTTGCCATAAATTGGACACAAACCCAGGATCTCTCAAACGCTAAGCAGTCGCGCTTGCAACTAACAACAAAAAAAAACAATATATTGTTTGTGAATCATTGTGATGTCGCTGAAAACCAGCGCTGGGGCTCTGTCTCGCATAGGATCGCAGCACTATGCTGAGCGATGGCCGTTTTGCGTGGATGTGACGCATATTTTCCCCCAAATTGTTTATTTTCGTGTTTTGTTCTTTCCTTGCGTCATGTGTACCACAAATAAACGTATTTTCTTTTTTTTTCTTTCTATGTCCTATAAATATGTAGCTACCTACGGAATGCCCGCATAGCGGTTCAATGAATGATAAAATATGACAATTGTGAGCAGATTATTGTTAGGTAGTGATAGTCTAGTGGTGTGACCGTCGAACTGCCAAGTCATAGGTCTTCGAACCCATGGCACGCACCTCTGACTTTTCGGATTCATGTGCGTATTGTATAATTATCACTTGCTTCAAAAACGGTAAAGGAAAACATCGTGAAGAAACCGGCATGCCTGAGAGATATTTCTCGACGGCATGTGAAGCCAAGTGAGAGGCCCATGGGCGGCTTTAAAACTTTGACACCAGTCACTAACCACGCGAAAAGAAGAAGAAGAAGTGAGCAGATATTTGTGGTAAACACCTCTTTCACAAGTTTTTACTTGTTTTTATTTAAATACAACTAATCTTATCGACCTTAATACCCATTGCACCCATAATATTATCAACCTTAATACCCATTGTACACATTAATCTACATGGTCCTTCCGTGATCTCACCAAGATTATGTCTGGACTCTAGAAGAGACTGTGACGTTATTCTTTCTTTCTTTTTTATCTTTCTCTGACTTTGTAATAAAAAAATAAAATTAAAAAAAAAATATTTGTAATAAAAAAAAGTAAAATTAAATTTTGCAAAAAACAAAATTTATGGTACCTCCCCTACACGTAAAGTGGGCTTGTTTTTTTTTCTCATCTATCCCATGGTGTGTGGTGTCGTTGAAACGTCGTTCAAAAATATTGTGAGTATGTGAAAACCATATTTGGATTCAGGGATCCGTTTGCGAAATATTACGCTTTAAAGTGCAAATTTTTGTTAGTGAAGTGCCCCCTCCCTGCCAGCTAAATGATTGGTTTTGGATATGTGAAAAAATTCCCGGCTATAGTATATATAACGAAATTAAAAGAAAAAACTATCACAGCTAAGTAGGGTTTACAAGAAGCGGTTGTAAAAACATGTCCTCCCATACATTCCGCATGGGAGAACATGTTTTTCGACTACAAAGTTAAGTTTGTTCTTGCGATAAATTCATCCCAACTACGGAACCCTTCATTGTGTGTGGTGCAACACGCACTTGTTTCAAGATAATTACATCATTTAAAAACTTACAGACTTAATATTATAATTATTATTATGTACAAGTAAATAAAAAATTAGGGGAAATAATAATCATAGGCATCAAAAAATTCGTCCGCATCGTTGTCAACAGGAAAAGTACCCAAAAGGCTGGCAGCAATGCCATGTTATTATTAGGATAATAAATTATCTTTTGCTGTAATTTAGTTGCGTGCTAATATTTTTGTTATTTTGCTTATCGACTTATTTATATGAAGAGGATAAAGCTAGTACCTTTATCCTCTACAAGCTAACAAAAACAAATGTTATAAATAAAAGGAATGTCCTATTTTGTTAATAAATCAGCAAAAAGCCTGTTTTATTTATACTTTATAGATTATTTATTTTCCCGTTATACGATATAAATTAATTATAACAATTTTATTTTATTTAACAATTGAATGTATGTTTTACAATGGAACTAAGAGACCACTTATAAAACATATTAATTCAGCATAGCTTACACACGCTGTGTGTGTGTCGTCATCTTATGCAGAATCTTAGCATAGACGTCATAATACTAAGTACCAGTCCATGCAGTTGTAGGAAAGACTTATTATTAAACAAGTTTATGACTTACAAGAAACCTAAGTATAGAAAACACTGACGAAATGTTTTTATCAACTTTATAAACATCAACAATTTGCAAAACGCGACATTCCTTGAAATGGCGTAAGTCAAGCTTTCACGGTACCCACCCAAAATCCAAACCAGTGCTCGTAAATTCAAGTATCAAAAGATCTAATGTTGACAGAGCCGTCGGCGAGGACAGTTGTCACATAAACTTCGAACGTAATTATACCAAATGGGATCAACGAAGGCACACGAGCTAACACACGTCGACCTCGCCACGGTGCCTTGCGATGCCTGTACTGAGAAGAAATTCAATCACTACCTTGAATGATTGATCGATGACGTTAAGTGTCGATATGCCCCTACAAATTGATCGAAGTATCGATATACAGAATGAACAGCTGATAGGGCATTATTTCGAAGCACACTTCCATGATAAAAGCGAAGCAATACAAGCTATTAAATATAAAAGCTTCCGTATCCATAAATCGTATGAAATTCTACGAAACTCTATGTGTGTATAAAATAAGACACAGTCTCTCGCATAAAATCAAACTGTAAGTAGACGGGTTCAAAGAAATAGAATTAAATTAAAATATTGAAGCAGATTCAGATGTAGATGATCCTAAAGTTAAGTAAGGTCACAAAGTCACGGTCGATTGTAAGACAAATGAGATTTGTCGACACAAAACGTGAGAGCATGGTAAGCATGAAGAAACATTGATGTTAAGACACAGTCGTTAAGAACTTATTCGTGACCAATAAACCGACTTAAATGAAAAAGGCAAATAAAGTATTTACAAAAGAATACGTGAATGCGATTAGTATTCATGAGACGACATTGTTAGATTGTGTGTTAACTAAAAATAATGACGGTGACATTCTGCAAGTTTATGTTTAAAAGTCCCATAAATGTTTTGAATCAAAACACGACATGGCTGTGTACTTATTTTATGTAAATCAGTTCTGTAGTTGGTGCGACTGACCTGCAAGTATTATTCTCTTCAGATTTTTTGCAACTTTTAAGGCCAAGAACATTTTTCGTATCAATAATATCGATCTTTGTGCCAACGTCTCTACAGTAATGAACAATTTTTTTTGTTATTTTAAACCGTCACCGGATTGCCAGAATACTCATTGGTATTATTACTATATCTATAATAAGTTATTTACTCTAGCACTTTATATGAGTAGCGTTGAAACCCGCATTTTACTGGTAGCTGTATGAAATTCCATAAAAACACTCCAACAAGTGTTTTGCAAGTACACAAAATACGGGCCGCTGCTGATAATTTTCCAGCTGATGAAAAAAACCAATATCCTTTGAAATTGCACTTGCAACCACAAAACGTTTTTCTATATTATTGTTAATTATTTCAAGAAAACGAATAATAAATTGTAAGCATTAGTCACACTAATAGAATAATATTTATTATGCAGTTTGAAAATTAAACTCCTAACGATGACATTGTGTTGCAATTTTACATGGTGCAAATACTCACTTTTGAATTTTCGGTATTTTTACTAATTTCATTTCATAACCCTGTGACAGCGAAGACAGCGGCTCCGCGGAGATAGCTGTCCTCTTCAGCCTCGGTTCACCAACATGGTAGACTCTAGTATTCTCGATGCCCGGTGTCTTCATCACGAAGCATTCTTCCTCGTTCTCTACGCCATTCCTGCGACTGTCTATCAACTGTCTCGTCAAAGGCTTCACGACTTGTCTAAACTTGTCTATTTCATTTTTTAGGTATCTTATGGTCCCATCTTTTTCGTCAATCTCATGTTCCAACAAAGCTATTATTTTATCTCTTCGCTTCAATTCTTCTGTCTTCTCCAGAACCAAGCGTTTCATTTCCAAATACTTCTTCTCCAGTTTGTAGTTGTGATCCAGTTGGCATTGTTTCGTGTGTGTTTGCGACATTTTTGACGCTGGTTTCCTCACTTTAACACTTAAGTCTCTAAAAAGTTACTTTATAAAATTCCACATCGTATTATCGAATATTTCAATTTTCCTATCGCGTTACTTTGAACGGATCTGTTTAACTGCGTCTGTAAACGTGTTATCAATACCTATATCATCGAAAAGATAAAACATTTATGTAGTTGATCTATGACTGGTTTAAATCCACCTTTGTCATATATTTGATATATTTTTGCTAGCCAATGTCAAACATAAATACTTTACAATAACTACTATAGTGACGTCGATGTCAAGCGTTGCCATGTAAATTTTAGTGACGACTGATTGTCCGACTCCCAAGTGTGTCAGTCTGTCGGTGAGTCAACCGCTCAATGACTTGCGCCACATATATTGAAATATGTTTCAGTATATGTGCATGCCGCCCGTCAGGCAGACTAAGTTTTAATTGGTTTTCATTAAACATGATTAATGGTCCAGATTAATAAGCATAGTTCAAGAATAAAGACCAAATTGATACACAAGACACTGCCTCAAGCAAGGACATTGTGTAGTGATTTTATTTTTATATTCGATATATCCTTGAATGAAATTTAATGTTTCATTAGTATAAGAGAAATAAGTTCCATTAATTGAGATCTGACGCGAATTTTATTTAACTATTCTTGTCACGTACCTAATTATGTTTAATTTTCGTATACTCAGCATAGAAAACATTTGTATTCAGCTATATTGACACGATATTAATTAGATTTTTATTTATAAATACAAAGCTACAATTCAGAGCTACATCCTTAGAATATTAAATTCACACTTCTATCTAGCTACACCAAATATCCCACGAATCTCAAAAACTTCCAAAACATACTGAATCAATGATATTTATATTTTGTAAGAAACTTATTACCATTGAAATTCCAAATATTCTCTACCATTCACCACTAATTGTTATAAGACCACAACACATAATAAATATTGACAAGTTGTTTAGACATGTGTTCGGGCATCTATTAATTTTAATGCCTGACATTTCTCACTCAGCCATTGTGTCGGCCTACTCATTAACACTTGAATGACCGAAAGATTGAGCAACACAAGTACACAATGAGGTAGTTGTAACATTGCAACAGTTGCTGTGTGTAGGTGATATGTATCATGTATATTTTCGTAGGTAAAGGTCGTTCAACTAATCAAGCCTTTCTAAGTACACATAAGGTCAATGCAGCAGCAGTGGTACTACTACTGACTTCAAGTATTTGGACCATGACATCATTGTAACCATGTGAAGTACCAATCGTGGTACACCTATTAGTATTTTGCCAAATTTTGTGAACTAACTCATCGATCAGTGTCTCAGGTCATAAGGAGCGAGAGTTTATTTCAAGCTTACGTCATTCATTGAACAATTCAAAAGTATTGAGGAACGAGGGGTTAAAGAACGAACGTGTGAGAAATAGAATTTTTGGTCTTGGCATCGTTTGTCATCAACTGATATTGTATTGCCAAACACCTAATTAACTAATATTGGCTGCAACAGAGTTGAAAAAGGAAACGGAAGTAATAAGCAGGAACAAAGAAAATTTACAAATGACACCATCTTTATCTTCAGCTTTGACCGAACAGAAATTGTAATTCCTTTCTGAATTTAACATTTAAACAATTTGTTATTATCTATATATTACTTTAACACCTTTATTGGCTGATAAGATATCGTTATATCATCAATTACATTACTTGTCCCACATCAATTGTGTATGTCTACTACATAGTTTGTGTAAACACGCGACAGTTTATAATTGTGGACTAAAAAAGTTGACCTAGACCCGTTTTCTTTGATTTTGGACCAAAGCCCAGTGCGTTCTGCTGCATTAAGCCTAATATCAATAAATATTTTTGTAGCTACTCTTCATTTTAATTGTCCCTTATCATAACAACACAAGTGGAACGAACACACCTGTTAATAACTTTATTATCTTTAGAATTATTAATAGATTCTAAACTAGTTTAATATATTTTTAGAAGTTTGGTATTTAGAACTTAGTTGCGTTTATTATGATCATCCATTTGTTGTAATCTATATACGGAGTTCATATAAATTCAGGCACTTAATGGTAATGAGTGCGTAACCCTGGAACGAAGACATTTTATACATAAACATCTGCCTCAGCTATGCTCGAATAAATAAATTACCTTATAACATTCTTGGCCAAGACTTTTAACATCAATCACTAGTAAAAGCTTGACTGAATGATAAATAAAGTAATATTTCAGAATGTTTAGCAAAACACACTGCGCGTATAATCATATCATGATACGCGTTTCTTATAATGAATGAGCTGTTCATACTGATTTAGGTACTTCTCAATCAATTTAAATATCTTAATGTACATCAAATGCTTCGTTTCTTTGACTGACAGAGCGATAAACACAGCCCACACATAGAACTGGAAACGGGAAAAACATAGTGTATTCAAAACATATCAAGCATCGATTCTGTTTTTGCATACATTTTCCTTGGTCTAATAATAACACTAACTTTACTTTAACACAATGCAAAAATGTCGTCGTAAATGTAGTAATTGAAACAAAAGTGAAGAGCGAAAAACGCAAAAAGGAATTCGTAAAACTTGACCTCAGAATGGCAATACTACACTTAACATTCAAAGCAGATGGAAGGTTGTCTAGATAAGTAGGACCATTACAAGTAGCAGATGTACTACAGTTTTGATTTCAGCTATCACGAACAAGAATTATGGTTATTGATGGGAATGAGGTAACTATTCATATACTTGATGGAAAGTCTGTAACGAGCGTCATTAGGTAAGAGTTATTTAATTTTATCTAAAGGCCGATAATCTTCATCAGAGCATTTACGTCACTACAGTTGGTTAGGGTTACCTATATTCGGATGAAAACCGCTGGAAGCGCGTTTGCGGGAAAAGATGATACGACGACTAAAAACAAGACCAAAGCAATGAATTTGATAAAAACATGGTAATTGTAAAAATCTGAATGCAGATATTAGAATTTATAAGTTGCTTGAAAACCCCGTCCAATAAAAAATGTTCATCGGGATGAACGTCTTCAGGTGACCTAATGTATAAGTATGAATTCTTGCTTTCGCCCAAACCGTTTTTCCACCGAAAATCTATAGTGTGCCAAAACCCGCATGTTCAGCTAAAGTTGACAAACTACAGGCTAATGCTATTTACGGTGGTTGACGTTATCGCGACAGAGTTGAAACTACCGAAAGCATTAGATTAAGCGTGGCCTGATGGCGTAATTGCATAATGTTTATGGCCTAACATCATGCGACATGGTGAACGATTCCTTTGTTGATTTTATTTTTATCATAATCTCGTCTAAACTCCTTCAGAATACTTTAAACTTATTTACAGAGTTTACGTCAGTGGTCAAAAGCGCGTTTTAGCAGTTTCGAAAAAGAATGGCACAAACCGTACAAAAGCTAGATCCATATCATGGCTACGTTTGTAAGAACTGGATAGTTTGTAATTATTAACAGAGGGTGATTGATTCTTGAATATATTTTGGAATATTTGCGGTAATTTTTGTAAAATTAAGGTGACTTATCTTTGGTACGATAAAAGACTTTCAGCAGGTAATTCTGTCAACAAAGGATGAGGACACTCGCCAAATTCACGTTTATGACGGAAATTAATGATTTTCCTGACCTGTCTGGTTTCGTCTTCGACCAAAGACTAAATCACTGTATGAAATATGGACTAACGTCAAAACTCAAGTTGAATTTAGACAACAAAATATTTCCACGTACAGATCTCGACTAAATCATCAATCATTCGCAAACTCAGCTAAATTTCCAAAGAAAACACTAACAAATCTTTATGCTTGCTATATTTGGTTCACTCTAAACAAATATTTATGAGAGCGGTCTAGATGGAGGATCTGCATCCGAAATAATCTAAGGTCAAACATCCAGTGTTTTAGTCACAAATATTTGTAAAGTTTTAAGAGTAATATCTCTTAGTTGTCCTCTCATTTAGTCGCGTCCAATTAAAAGAAACTGTAGAAGGAATTTGCGGGTCCTTGACACAAATTGTGCTTTGAGAATTTTGCATCTGTCCCAATCGTTAAAAATTACCAGCTTTCAGGTTGGTGTTACGGCGGTGGAAAAATAGCTCAACGACAAGACGTGGGTTATTTTCGTATTCCAGACGTACCGATTTCAATGTTGATAGACACTGTCAAGGGACGCTTGGAGAAGTCCATTATTCAAACACGGTAGCCTAATATACCCTGCGACGAGGCATTTCAACTTTCTTTGTCGCTACAAGTTTGGTCAGTGATATTGTGAACTTATTTAACGCCCTTTGGTGAAAGGCAAGATAAGCTAGTAGCAGAGATAGATCTTACAAGAAGGAATAAAATGGAGTCTAGTCAAAAGAATGCTTTAGAGCAACGTTCACAATTTGCGTGTCTCAAATTTCAATAAGTATTAATTCATTTTCAACATTGTTGATAGTTGGGAACGGGACACATTGAGCAATTGCGTGCTTTTTGTTAGCATTAACATTTTTAGGAAGACCTATAGATAGATCTGTAGTATCAATCATTTTTATTGTTGATTCTCAGATCAGTTTCACTTGAGAGACTATTATTATCGTCACAATAGTATTGAATGCAAATCAACCGGAAACCTTTGTGATTATCCTGTGCTCTTTGGATGGACACGTATACTGCTATTTACTGGCGTCTACTAAAATTTTACAACGCGATAAAATATCATAGAAATGGTAATAAAATGACTCCAAATAGACGTAAAAGCGCTACGGGGTTTATTAATAAGTATGATATAGTTGGAAAAGTCATAAAACTTGAACAAAAGGACAGATTTAGAGGAAAATCTTTGCGATCAGGAAGACGATATTGAAGGTTGATCTCGTTGCAAATCGACGATGCAAAACGAACTACTCTACTATATAAAGTAAACATTAAAACAAGTACTAAAATAGAAGTGATCATAGTAACAATAGGTGATAATTGGTCAATTGTATAGCATCATATGACTGGTCTTCAACTCGACGCCTTTGCCTTTGATTTGACGTCAGACGAAATATTATTTTCAATTCTGTCGCTACAAAAAAGCTTTTATCGGAAATGTTTTCACTTTAGTTATTTGTTTTCGCTCTCTGCCATTATTATACTTTGCTACAATTTCTATCGCTGTAAGTGCTAAAACTATAGTGTGAAATATTTATTTGTAAGAGTCTAAATTTTCCAGAAATTCACCAAGACCAAATTGTAAATGTAACAGAGCAACATTTATATTCTTGTTTAACTTCTTTTGCCTTCACTTCAACAAGATAACACAAAATTATTTAGACTCACTTCGTGTTCTGAATAGTTTTAGCAACATTTCAAGCCGAATTTTTCCTTTCCTTGTTTATTGTAGCTTCAACAGAATTCCTAAGAACTATTTGTTATAGTATCTAATTCTTAGGAGCCTCATTGCTATTGCCTGATTTTTTCATGAATATTTTTTTTCATCTCTAGTTAGAAATACTTAGTTTATTTTTATGGTTTTTTATTGAAGACCAATGTTGGAACCGTTTACGTTACATAGCACTTAGCCATCGTATCACACACAATATATTTTTTTGTACACGATCGAGAATATGACCATAAATACTCCGCGCCTTATTAGTCGTTACTGGTTTGTTGATGGGTGTCCCTAAGATTTTTCCAAACAAATATAGTCATTTCGCGTGAATATTAATCACATTTAAATTAAACTTGACTTTGTTTACACTTTGAAATTAGACTCATCAATTCTTAAAACTGGAATGACACTGGCTAGCGTTTCGTGAAAATTTTAAACTAATATCATAGAAAATATTTAAATATGCAATAAAATTCAAATAACATTTGATGTTCGATCAGCGTTCGATTTACGAAAATCACAAGCGCGTACTGACAGCTGGCAACGTTATACCGGCTTGAACGTCGCGTGGGTACTAGAGTTGAAACCGACGCGTATTTCCACTTCAGCTTCGCAAAACGTTCACAATCGGTCTTCGCTCACTACATTATCATTTTAAACTTGATTGTCGCTGATGAATTCATTGACATAGAAATTGACCAGCTGTTTCGGACAATTGGGCTGTATATTTGTGTATCTCTAAGGCTCTAAGTACAGCCTTAAGACGAACATAAATTCAAGTTCGACTAAGCGAGAACGAATGCATTTTCTCTGTGACTAATTTTTCACCAAAGTTTTTATAGGTAACCGATGTTTGTGGGACGTCTATGTTGAAGTATTGGATATCATAATTTATTTAAAATCTCACAGACTTCTTACAGACTTTATAACTTTTTACAGACCGATTTTGTATGGTCGTCTGTGTGCTGCTTTATTTGCAAGCAAAACAAATGAATGAATGATATATTTAGGCTTTTTTGTCGGTACTTTTTTGCTAATGGAAGTAAGCACGTTGAAGCAAAAAATTGTTCTATCTTGATGGTTACGCAATATGCTTCAGAGGCTATTCAACTCTAACTTGGCAAAGGATTCACATCAGATCAGATTCTTATTGATTTATGCGTTCATCAGTCGCTATAAATAATATAAAGATGTCACTTGGAAAGTTTTTGAGTACTAGAACTTGCTTGCAGAAGTCCCATTTTTGATACTTTTTAGTAAGAGAACAACTAAAATGCTGCTAACCTATCATTAGTTCCGGATTATAGTACATATTCGCATGGTAACAATCATCATGTGAATAGGGCCTAAGTCACAGTAGAGTCAACACTGTCAACAGTCATGGACAATTGGACATGGCTACAATTTAATATAGTTCCTACCAATATGTACGATGAAACAATGTGCTTTGATGTTATCTCTGAGCTCATCATAAGGGCAAATTGATATAAACAGTGTGTAACGTATCATAGGTCTAAAAATAACCATCATTTACGTATGTAAAGAAAGTACCAAAAACTGATTGAATTGAATACATTGTGTTTGTAACCAAGTTAAATTACGAAGATTAGATACAGAACTCTTTGATTCATCGCAAATTAAGTATAAGAATTTATCGAATCAAATTGTTTATTTAGGTGTTACTTTTCATTTGAATTATTGATACGGGAGATAGCTTATCTTTCAGCTATGTAAACTTTGTGTAGGCTGAAAATTCTTCAATGATACCAATTTCACAGACAAGATGAGTTAGTTCTAAAAATGAAACTCAACTCTTGCCTCGTATTCATTTAAAATTAAATCTACAACTTCTCAACTTAGACTGCGCGTGTAGGTAGATAGATATACCCTTCTTCTTCACACATATAATTTACACTTGTATTTCTCAGTGAGTGGGAAAGAGATACAGGTATGCCATTGTGTACATTTATCAAGAAATAATCACTAGAACAAAAAACTTGGCTGCAGTGGACATTCCCAACATACAAAGTGATACATACGGAACTACAGACACACCTACTTTAAACGAAGTAGGTACAAACGCTATAAAAATATGCTACATTTAAATATTATTTTAGCCAGTTGATTAACATTATGCCAGCCATGACGATACATCTGGTCACCAAAATTCTGTCAACGACCTTGCCAGAATAGACATGTTCCTACGTGCGTCTACTTTAACTGCCGGAACAGGTAAACCAGATAGCTAATTACGCAAAACATTTTCGTTGACAATTCCGACTAATCTGTTTCAATTTGACAGGTCAACAACATTCATTGTGTCATTCACGTTGTTGAGCAGATTTTTTTTTCGAATGTACGAAGCAATGGATTAGCAATCTATTTCAAAACGATTCAGATTCTGATTGATCGTGTATTACGTAATTAGGTTACAGGTATTTTTCCGGAATGGTTTTATTCCACTGGTATGTTAATAAGTAATCATTCAAGCACGCATTACTTTGACTTCTGGTATGAAATTCTTCATAGAAAATCCGCGACATCTGTCAAGTAAGGATAGAACTGTTGAGTTTACGCTTGTGGGTGTTTGATAAAGCAAAACTTACAAGGATATCACGTAGAAATGACAGTAGTTGCAGTTGCTTGTTGCTTTTTAATTGTGTAGTATTTTTTTTGTATCCTTGTATGCTAACCTGTATCATTATTTTATACTTGTGCATACTCTATACAGGGTGGCAGGAACACCGACGCGAAAACTGTTACCATGGATTCAGTACATGATTCTGAACCCTATTTTGAAATGTTTCGACGGTTATAAAAAGAGAATCTGCGGTTCCATATATTTTGATCTCGTACGTATTGCACTTTTTAGAAACAGCGGTTTTTTTTTTTAATAACCGAAGAAAAATTTCAACAGGGGGTTTCATAATCATGTACTGAATCCATGACAAAAGTTTTCGCGTCGATGTTCCTGCCAGCCTGTATATTTCAGTATTAGCTTGTATAAAATACTATAAAACCTAAGCTGTTCAGTGTGTTCACGCTGATCTCACAAAACTTTCTGTAAAGCTCTAAATTCTTTTAGAATCGCCAAACCTAAAATGAAATTTGTCAATATAAGCATCCTTAAGGATGCTACTAGACTTTCTAGCTAAACCGCTAGATGTCTAGACCAAAATGCACGACAAAGGCTAATGCCAACCTATAGGCAAGGAGGCCACGCTAGAGCATGAGGTATCCTAAGCTAGTAGGTACTATGAGGCCTAAGTACCTAAGTTGTAGGTATCCTAAGTAAAGCTCTACTGAGCATAATTGCTATGGTCATAGGTTACAGCTAAAGATGGGCTATCTGCCAGTACCGTCACTTGCCTACGCAGCCATGACAAGAATTTGGCGATCGTATTATTAATAGCTTTATTCCAAAGTGGCAAATATAATACATCAAAGATAATCATAACCTTGAACTAGCCTAGCGTTTTACAGTGTTTCAGGAGAATCCCAGGCCAGGGTATAGAGTATGTTCGGGTAAGGGGCTGGGATAAGACCGTACGAATGTTGTCAGCATAAACACATATTGCCAAATTAAGTATTTGATTCGTACGGTCTTACCCCAGTGCTGAACTTACCCCAACTTACTGTACTGGTTTTGTTGCCGTGTGGTCGATGGTACTAGAATCGCTAATGCTGTGCAATTTTTATGAACTTGTTGTTCGACCTTGTTAAATGTTTTGACCATAAAATTATAGGGTCAAACTGTTTTGTGGGAGAGATGTAATTATGTATTTGGTTATTACTTTTATGTATTTAGTTATTACTTTTATGCAAATGGTTATAGGCTCGTAAAGTCATAACGTAATAAACAAAATGATTAATTGTGTAGGTTGGCATTAAATGCATCATAGTAGGTAATGATTAGGTTTAGTAATATATTCTGGAATGTGAAATTTAGCGTTGAAAATAATATATAAAATACATGTATCTTTCAATAAAATACAGAAACTTACCTTGCGGATCTTCGGTTGAATTTTTCGAAAGTTTAAGTTTGTTACATGTATATTACCGTGTATTTTTTAAATTGGTCTTTGATTGGGAGAACACACACCAAAGATCGTAAACATTTGACGAACCTAGGTACATTTCATGAAGCGGGTGAAGTTTACGACGAAGCCACTGAAGCCAGTGATAGTCACATTGAATTGTAGAATATTTGTTTCTTTTTCCAATATTTTTCACCTACTCTGTTTATTTTGATTCAACCGAGATATTGATTAGATTACGTAAAGTACATTACTGTTCAATTAATATTAATACTTATGCAAGATTTCTTTCCCTTTTATTGTTAAATAATAAAAATACACAGTATACAACAAGTATTATACGTGTATGATTGTATTTTTCAGACGAACATCAATTTAGTTTTTTGCGAAAATTACATGTAAATATTTTGTAGGAAAAATACACATTTTCGAAAAAAAACAAAGGTATTTTTCGCAATTTTCAACGCTAATGTGAATTAATGGGCACGTGCATATATTTTTTATATATTCGATGTTCTTTTATGCTGGGGCCACATTGTCGCGGTAAGGCGAACTACGCGCGGTGTCTCTCGCACACCGCTCGACGTCTCACTGAGCAACAGAGAGCGCGCGTAGTAAAGTTCGCGATAACGCGACAATGTAGCCCCAGCATCACAGACCTAGTAAAGTAATAATAATAATATATAATTAATAAAATCCGTGTATATCTTAACATCGATCAGGCAGGGGACATAGGCCTTCCATAGTTTTAGGTAACCAACCCACTATAGCCACCCAAACACATAGCCCAATATTTTTTGTTTCCATGTTCTGCAATAGTCCTGCACCAACCGGGGGTTGTCCTTGGGTGCACTTGCATAGTGCATACAGGGATAATCGTCGGTTGGTGCCTCATTCCATAAAAAATTGTCTAAGGGGCCTCTGCGAGTTGGCTTCGGCCCCTCGTACGCCTTCCAAAGGTCCGGGACCCCAGGGTCCCGAGATATGTCAAAGACATTTAAATAATATATAATTAATAATAATAAGTTTATTTCAATAAATGTTTATACAATAATACACTTATGTTTATAGGCTATATTTTCTAGTTACAAATTAATTAGACATCTGTAGCCGAACTAGGCAAAAGCCTGTATTTCGGCTATTAGCGCCAAAAGTATAATTGTCTTTTAGATAGTTATTATGTAGGTATTTTCGTTTTTTTAAGAGCCTGTGTTCTCTTCAGCTGTGTTTACCTACCTTCTAAAATTCAAACTTTACTATTTTGGTTATGTAATTTTGGCAAGCAAAAATATAAATGTCAAGGAAATTGTAACGGAAATTAAATTGAACTTCAATAAAGATTATCGAAAAATTGCCTACGTACTTTCAGTTACCCGCGTAGGTACCTAGCAACAAAATTTTGTTACGAATTACGACGTGCTCATAAGAAGAAACGAATACATGTATCATTCTAGTTATACCTTTGTCAAAAACGGGCCAAGTGCATGTCGGACCACGCACAATGAAGGGTTCCGTAGTTGGAATGAATTTATCCCAAGAACAAACTTAAAATTATAGTTGAAAAACATGTTCATACATTCCAACTGCAAATGTAAGTTTGTACGCACAATATTAAGAGATTTACCATGTTATTTTAATAACATAGACTTCTTATAGGTTTTCCTGTAATCTGTGAGTAAAGAACCATTCTCAATAAAAAAAATTTAGGCTCAGTAGTTTCGGAGATATTATGGTCATTTTCATATTCTCTTAAATATCTATAAAAGTATTTATTTTTAAATTATTAAAAAACAAATGATTTCCTCGCAACCAGCCCTGTACAGTTTGCAAAACATTATTTCTAATTGTCCGTGTTTGGGTCACAGAAATACAATATGTGTACTTAGCAAATTTCAACTTAATCAGTTCATTAGATTCGGAGCAAATTGGCTGTGCCAGACGGACAGACAGACACACGAGTGATCCTATAAGGATTCCGTTTTTCCGTTTGAGGTACGGAACCCTAAAAATTTGGGAATAGATCTGACGTAAGTAGGTACCTACATGTGGCGGATGAGGAGCTAGGTCCAAAAAAATAACCTTGAACTGTGCAGTCCGTAATCTTTTCTAATTTATCATCGGTATGCGACAATAATGGCTACCTATCTGATCTCAAAATAACTTTTCAAGGTGCAGTCATCTTGCAAATTTTCAAGATCAAACAGATTGCCAAGAACAAATTAACACAAGTTTTTTTTTTTTATGAAACCGCTACCAAATATTATTTAATGGAATATTGTTTCTATAAATATATATATAAGGAGGAGCTCGTGGCTAAGCAATAACCGCCGCACGGGTCGATCCATCATGTTAAGCTACGCTTGCCGGGGTTGGTCAGAGCATGGGTGACCATCTTTACATACCGAGACTCCTCGGTGCCTCGGAAAGCACGTTAAGCCGTTGGTCCCGGCTGTCATTCGAGGATCTTTGACAGTCGTTACGAGTCGTCAGAAGCTCGAAAATCTAACACCAGTCTTACCAAGGGGTATCATATTACCCAGCTACTGGGTTGTGGCGGTCAGATAGGCAGTCGCTGCATGTAAAATACTGTTATTCAGCTGCATCCGGTTAGACTGGATGCCGACTCTAACATAAATGGGAAAAGTCTAGGCAGATTGATTTTTTGTTTCTATAAATATATAATCATTAAATGTTAACCGACGTGCACTGTATGCAGCGAAAACTCGTTTTCACGTCAAAGAACTCGTAAAAAACTCAATCAATTTAATTCAAAGTACCTATTTATTATTTATTTATTTATATGTATACAGGGTGGGAGGGATATCGACGCGAAAACTGATACCTTGGATTCAGCACATGATTCTAAACCCTCCTGCGTGGAAATGTTTCGTCGGTTATAAAAAAAAAATCTACTGTTTCATAGAAAAGTGCAATACCTACGCGGTTAAAATTCCCTGAACAACAGATTAAAGCTTCGTGCAGACCAGCGCGACGCGACGCCGCAGCGCGACTCGAACAATACAATTTCTAAGAAAACTTGACGGTATAACAATAACCGGTGTCGCGTCGCGCGACAAGTCGCGCTGGTCTGCACAAAGCTTTAAAAAAAAATAACCGACGGGACATTTCAACGTCACCGGACACGGTTGTTTCGGGAGGTTCCTGTTACGTACGAGTATAAGGCGGGAGGAAACGCCCGGGTGTCACCACTGTGTGGATCGCCCGGAGGATACGGTGGAGCATACGGTGGAGGTCTGCCCAGCTTGGGCGGGGCACCGCCTTGTCCTTGTGGAGGCGATCGGCAGTGATCTCTCGCGTCCGGCCCTGGTCCAGGCCATGGTACGGAGCGAGAGGGAAGCCGTCACTTCCTTGTGCGAAGCAGTAGGTAATGCTCGCGAAGGAGGAGGCGCAACGCGTGAGGGAGAAGCAAATTTCGTGCCCTCAGGAGACGCCCTGGGCGTCGGGAATCGCAGGCCGATTCCCGGCCACCATAGGCGCGGGCTTGCGGACGGTGAGCAATGGGTAGCTCGCCGTCCGATAAGGACCTGGGCTACTCCCTAAGCAAAATCCGTAGTTTCGGCCGAAACTACGGATTTCGCTTAGGGAGTAGGACCCCAGGCCCGAGTTGACGGCGCGTTGTGTTCCACGCGCGCCTCAAAGAGATTTCAGCAGAAGAAGAAGACACAACTCAGAAGAGACACACACAAGACACACAAGACTACAGAAGAGGTCTGCTAGGACCGATGCCTTTTTTTTTTTTTTTTTTTTTTTTTGAGGATGGGAAATTATCAAATAACTTCTCCCGCTCTGGGTGGAGCGGGAGGGCGTGTCAGACTTTTACTGACTAAAACCCACCCGTGTTCCTTCCGTTGCCTGTGTGCCGAGGTCGCGATATCCCTTTCAGACAAACCCGCGACCCCGGCAGGCATTGGCCCTTCCGGACCCCGTCAGTTGGTGCTGACATCTCTTTGAGGCGCGCGTGGAACACAACGCGCCGTCGACCCGGGCCTGGTCCCTATCGGACGGCGAGCTACCCATTGCTCACCGTCCGCAAGCCCGCGCCTACGGTGGCCGGAAGTCGGCTCGCGACTCCCGACGCCCGGGGCGTCTCCTGCGGCGACTAGGGGCGCGAGGGGGCGCATTTTGCCTCTCCCTCGCGCGCTCCGCCTCCTCCTTCGCGAGCATTACTGCTTCGCAGAAGGAGGTGACGGCCTCCCATGCACTCTCGCTCCGGACCATGGCCTGAACCAGGGCCGGACGCGAGAGATCGCCGCCGCCGATCGCCTCCGTGAGGACACGGCGGTGCTCCGCCCAAGCTGGGCAGACCTCCACCGTATGCACTACCGTGTCCTCCGGGCGATCCACACAGTGGTGACACCCGGGCGTTTCCTCCCGCTTTATTCTGAACAGGAACCTCCCGAAACAACCATGTCCGGTGAGGACCTGTGTCAGGCGGAAGGTGAGGACGCCGTGGCGCCTCTCTAGCCACTCCTCAAAGAGGGGACTTATCGCCACAATTGTGGCGTGCCCTAGGACCGATGCCTGCCGGGGTCGCGGGAAAGTCGGAAAGGGATACCGTGGCCCCTGGCAACGTACAGGCAACACTGAAGGAACACGGGTGGGTTTTAGTCAGTAAGAATTTCACACGCCCTCCCGCTCCGCCCAGAGCGGGAGAAGTTATTTGGTAATTGTGAGAAGAATACATGACTGTGTTAAATAAATTATATCTTTATATAGTGAAATTGGCTTCGGTCGTTCTATCTAACAAAAAAACAATTTCGCTACCTAAAAAAAAAGGTGTTTCAGAATCATGTACTGAATCCATGGTATCAGTTTTGCGTCGATGTCCCTCCCACCATACTTTATTGTACACTAGATTATAGCTACATTACAAAAATAAAAATTAATATAGGTTAGGCTTACTGCGATCTCTTCCAGGCAACCTTGAAAGTAATGGGTTCAATAAAAGCTTTAGTTTATTTTGTTGCTAATTAGGAATACTTAGCGCAAAAGAATTGGCTAATGATTCATAAAGAAGCATTGAATAAATTCTACTTCAATGGATAAAAAGGTTGAACGAGTGATTCGTCGTTTTGTGGTTTACCACTAGTCAATAACAGCTTGAAAATTATTGAAAAATGATTTCATTCATGTTTGTTTTGAAACAATGAAAATAGATAGTGTGAAAGCTGGTTAGGTACCTACTTCGATAGGTAAGTAGGTACGTATAGTCATAATAAAACCAAGGAAAAATAATTAAAGGTATAAAAGCAATCGAAGTAAATTTACTAATGATTTCAATTTATTATTATAATTTTCCTACTTTTATTCCTTAAATAGAATTTTAAAATAGCGCCATCTAGCTTCTCAAACACAAACCATAATAGTGCATGCTACTCGACAACAGATGGCGCTGTCAAGTCTTAACGCAATAATATTATTATAGATGGCGCTAAATATTTATGAGCACAACTTCATAAATTACAATACTAATTTTACGCATTATTTGCTTAGTTAACTATAGGTAAATAAGATCTTTTAACATCTTATTCACAACGGCGGCCATACTTAATTTATAAACCAACAATGTGAGGAACGGGTCAAATTGATTGCGTAGTCGTTTATGATGAACAGTTCACAGTGTGCCTTGTGGCTTGTTGTGTGGTCTAAAAATAGAGTAGCCACTCAATGACAACTTATTGTGCTTTATCATTTGATCATCTTTAGAAGTTTCATGAATATTTCAATTGTAAAAGAGTCATGCGCTTCAATTGCTTTCGTTTAGTCGAGATTTGTGTTTTGTTTGTAATCATCAAGATATCTATAATAAAACTGTTCATAAAAAACAACGATATTCATGTTTCATAAATTTGAGACTTCAAGCGCGGCTGTCAAGTGAGTAGTAAGTACTGCGTTTGATTCCTAGGTCGAGTAAAGACAAGTACCTATTACATAATAAGTATTTCGGTAACAGTAGGGACCTAGGCTAGAAATCAAATGGGCCTGATAAAGCGGCATGCATGAATTTCACCACAAAACACAAAATAAATCAGCGATTAAAACCTACAAAACAAATAGATAAATTTAAAAAAGTAAATTATTTTTTATTATAAAATAATTTATGATCATTTCATCACCCTTTAAATAATGATAAAACTATGGGGGATAAAACAGGGAACATTATAAATTCGCAAAACATCAAAAATACCATTTAAAAAAAACCGAAAAGACCCGAAACCTAACTAAATAGAATGACATACTATTTTCGTTTAAGAAAACTAAATCATTTTAGGATTCTTTCCAAAAGCTTATTTATGCATTTAGCAATCACATACGCGACGTCGGTAATTGAAATTCAATTTGCTCGAGTTCGAGCTTGAAACGTCTGAACGTCGACGGCTCGTCACTTAGCGAAACGTTACAGATGTTTTCCATTACATCCACCGCACCCATCACACCCACGGGGTGAACTTAAAGAACCGTTCAGATTTCATTACCTACTTGAATAACCATTTATAAAGCATTTTGTAGGTATTGGAGATGTGGGGAATGGGATTTGATTTCTTTGATTTAGTATAAAGGATCTATTAAATTCTTTAGACATTTGTTTTTAACTTGATCTATTGACACCGTGTGAAATTCGGTAAGCAACTGACAAAGATACAAGGTCAAAAAAATTAACTAGCGAAACTGCGCAGACTTGATGAAAAAGATTTAATGTCGCCCATGATACTCATACTTCAAGTATGTAAAATAAGGTCGTTGACCCCAAAAAAGTCTTATTTTTTATTTTTATTGTTATCGTGTTTACATTTACACTTATTTGTTGATTCGCACGAATTAACACGAATCGACACTTTTAAATAATATTATTATTTCTGTAAGCGATTCGCACGAAGTTAATTTATTTGTGGGCGAATCGACACCTCCAGAAATACGTATTAGGCATTTGGCACATTTTGAATTTTATGAAGTAGTTAAGAAAATAAGTACACTATAAGTAGATAATACAATAAAGCAAGATCACCGTCTGCCAAGCATGGCAATACATAACTTTTCATCGTTCTTTAAAACTACACAAGAAAGCTCTAATATCTCTAGTCACTCTAAGTAGCTAATATAATTTTATTACAAGCTTTTAAAGCACATGCTTACATAAACAATTCCTTTCACCCTAGAATATCTCTAATATATTTATAGACACAGCTTCCTAGTTAAACTTGGATAAGCTCAAAAGCCAGTTACAATCTATTCATATGATAATCTCTACAAGCTCAAAGTAGGCAGACATTGATAACCATCTCGATTTATCCCAATAAATTCTGCCTTTAATAGGCTTAAGCATTAACTTAACATAACATCACGCCTGTAATCCGTGAAGGGTTAAGCAGAGGTGTACCTATAGTACACCTACATTTCGCCAGCTATGTTTAAGTCCCATGTAATAGGGGGCGAGCCTGTTGCCATCAACTGGGCCCAAGCCAGACTCCTGGTTGCCATGGAGAAATTCCAGATGGATATAATGAAATGTTAACAAATTAAAAAATAATGTCAGCTTTTTATACAGGGTGTCAGGGACATCGACGCGAAGCCGGTTACCATGGATTCAGTACATGATTCTGGGCCCCCCAGCATTGAAATTTTTAGTAGGTTATTTAAAAAAAAACAGCTGCTCCATACATTTTGACCGCGTAGGTATTGCAGTTTTCTTAGATGAAACAGCAGATTTTTTTTAATAACCGACGAAAAATTTCAACGCAGGGGGTTTAATTAATTGTCTAATTGCTATTGACTTACCATCAAGAAACAATTTATGTAATAGTACACTCGATAATCTTGTTGAAAAACAAGTTTTTTGTGCATCTGCTACTTATTAGATTATTTACGAGTACCTATCGTTCTTCATAAGTTGGTGTATTTGATAAGTCCCATGTAATAGTGAGCGAGCCTATTGTCATCAACCGGGCACAAATCCAGACTCCGGACTGCTACTGAGAAATTCCTGGTGTAAAAACCTAATAAAACTTTGCCCAACCCGGGACCTCACGCTCAGCAGTAACGCTTGTGATCACTAGACCAATAATTCCTATATTAGGCTTAAACGTTATTGTAATAAGGCTTACAACTAAGCTACGATAGCGATAAATATCGATCTCACGTGAAATACTTTACACTTTTTTGTAAGTATACAAGCGACAAACACAGTTGGAGACCGCCTTTACGATGTACTATCAAAGAAACTCATATATAACCAGTTTGAAAACAAAATCCCGTCAACACGATAACCACATCCGTTACCGCCCCGGTTCTATAGCGGCCGGGCGCTGCAAGCAAGAATAGTCCTTACGGTGGTTAGTTATGACTTTCCGCGATGGTACACAGTACAGAAATAAATAGTAATAGAAGAAAAAATAATAGCCTTGCCGAGTAGGCTCTACTGAGTTATGAATAAGCTCCTACTAGACATAAAATACTGAAGCCAAGATTTATAAACCTTACTTAGCAGATGTTTTGGCTTCGAAATGTTCCCGACTCCATCTTGAACTTGTAATTTGAAAGTTGTGCGACAGTGACAGGAATAACGCTTAACCAACGTGCTAAGTAGCGTTTATAGATCTCGACCTAACGCTGTGCGCAGACTGAGCGATTAAATGTTTACCAAAGCTTTACCATACGCCTTATGAAGCAAAAATGGTATGCAATATAACATATTCAAAGTTGTTAAAATGCACTGCAATACAAATTTTGACACGACAAAACTACATATTTTGTTTCTAGAATGCCCACTATCTAATGCATTCGTAAGGAATCGAATGGTACAAATCTAATGAGCTAATATGCCCTAAAGCGATAAGAAACTACTTCTTTACTGACTCCCCTTGACTGATTGTCGAATAAGATATAATGTAAGATTTATTTTTATCTAACGAAGTGTTAAACTAGGTGTCACATTTGTCATCTTAAGCCCCGGGTAGACGGCTCAGCGATGTATACGAATATTATTGCGAAATAATATAATCAAGTTTCTAAACGTTAGCGTAGGACACAATTAGGTGCGCGCCTCAAAGAGATGTCAGCACCAGCTGACGGGGTCCGGAAGGGCCAATGCCTGCCGGGGTTAAGAATTTGTCCGAAAGGGATATCGCGACCCCGGCACACAGGCAACGGAAGGAACACGGTGGGTTTTAGTCAGTAAAAGTCTGACACACCCTCCCGTTCCGCCCAGAGCGGGAGAAGTTTTTTTTTTAATTGTTAAAAGTTTATGTTTCAGAAACACTGTAACGCATATTTAGAAAATGCCTGCATGATAAATAACTAAATTAACCTTTTGGATAGAATTTGTATGGTCCCTTGCTAAACTATACATTACTTTTAGATGAGGGATGAATGGAATGAAAGAAGGTAAAGTATCAAAACACTACTGTATTGTTCCAAAGATACTTAAAGTAAAATGAGCTTAATGGACTGATGATGGTGTGGAAATGAAGTGAGTGACGAAGCCATTGTTGGCTGTAACGAGAACGCCTGGCTGCCTTGATAGCCCAACGCGAACTGAACTAAGTATTATGAGTTGAAATGAATGTGTTGCGTAAACTGCTGAATTGCAGAATGTGCGGTTGCACCGTACAGAATTTTTAAAAACCTAGTTTCAAATATTTTTTTGTTTTCCTCTTATCGACACACGGAGTCTTTGTCACTGCATGATTTATTTGTATATCTCTTAAATTAACTGAACTGTCTTGTGTTCTTTATGAGAAAAAAATTATTTAAGCCGAAGTGTACATATTTGCCTATGATGGTAATAAAATACTATGCAAAAAATAACACGTTAATCATCATGAATACAGATAAAGACTTCTTACGAGATTCTTTCATGTTCAAAGCTAAACTGTTGTTAATGAAAGATGAGCATGATAATAAAACATTAATAATGTTACACTCGAATAGCATATAATAACGACTTGATTGTACTATAATTGATCCGTCAGATGAACTATTTTACTTGCTATCATTTGTCGTTCCTTTTAATTTGTAGGAGAACTTAGGGAATGCTGTAGAATGTCTTTGGATAAAGAAAGACCGTACACCGGTTTTCTTCATTTGGTTTAGAACACTATTAACATGCTCTTTAGTAGTTTTATAGTTACTGGGAATCTTGACGTTATTTTATGATCTTTTCTTAGATTTTACTATACCTGATGTCTAAACTAAACGAATCTGAATAATAATCATCATCAATATGAACGTTACTTACAACCTCTTTATCCGGTTTTAGAATAATCATATTCTTTCGCTGTTCTATGCAAATCTTCTTAAATCACGCTAAGTGTTTTTTGACGTGAAAACGTCTTTTCGCCCGGAGTATCAACTGCTAGTAAGTTCAATATTTCTGACCGTCAAAATCATGTAAGATTTAAATCGGTAATAACTACAAGACTTTTAATGCTAGAGTAAATGGCTAAAACGCAATAGAAAGTTGATACTTATAACAATTTTGATGCAGGATATAATTTGCCTATGACGTCACATCACGAGGGCACCCTCTATTTTTCACTACATGTTGAAATTCCAATTAGTATAGTGCCTTCTCCAAGAGTTGACAAAGGACTACCAGGTCCTAAACAGATATAACAAAAATATACTTTTTATTTGCCGTCGATCACCCTTTTTTGAGTATTGCGACTGCCGCTTCCATTGATCATTGAGACTTTTGAAGCGCCCCTCTATTTAGCGGTGGCTGTTTCATCATTAACAAGCGTCTAATTATCTATATTGAAATTTCCTTCTTTATTTTACATCACCACATTAAAAATATCAGCATTCTCATAACACGTTCATGTATCCCAGTCCTAACGTCGTGTCCGAACTGGCTGGACCAGACACTTTAGGCGCGTCGTAATCCGATTAAAGTATCGATAACACAACTCGTTGACACGTACCTATTTATATTTGTAAATCGAGAGCAAACGTAATGCGGGCCTTCAATACATCATTAGGAACGTACGGATCGATTGCTGTGCTAATTTTTGAGGAAGTAGGTCCATTGATAAGTTTTGTTTTTGCATGTTTATCGATGCAGAGCTTTGACATATTAAGAGTTTATCTTCTAAAAAGCTCTTTATCGATTATCGACATCAAACATCAACAATTTTTCATGAATATCTAAAGTTTGAAATTCTAAATTCTTGTTAGAACCTATTGGAACCAGCCAGTTCGGGTAAAACTATTTATTTTCATTGCCAGTTTATCTCATAGTTATCGAATAGATTCCAACAAGATCTATTTCCTCCGCTACTGTACTTACCTCAGCCTGCAGCTATCTAGTCGTCTGACAGTAAAAATGTAAGAGCTTACAATAATCCTGAAGCCTATTCTAAATTCTTGTTAGAACCTATTGCGACCAGCCAGTTCGTGTAAAACTATTTATTTTCATTGCCAGTTTATCTCATGGTTATCGAATAGATTCCAACAAGACGTATTTCCTCCGCTACTGTACCTCAGTCTGCAGACCTCTAGTCGTCTGACAGTAAAAATGTAAGAGCTTACAATAATCCATTATCATTTGTCTCTCTTGTCAATACAAGATATCCGCGCTGTTTATTTAGGAAGTAATCATATCCTTATGTCAATTTCAATGATAAAAATGACACGAGATCTGTCACATTCGTCAATTAAATTCGCAAACTAATCAAGGAATGGTAATCGGAATTGGTTTCACTTGACATTTACTTTATTAATAAGTAAATTAAAGCAGTTTCTACTGCTGTCAAGAACATTAATCTTAAGACCAAGATAAATAAAACGAATTAAATGTAGCAATGTTAGGCTGGAACATTCAATGAATGAGCTTTTAATGGTGACTGATGATTTCAATTATCTAACATTATAGGACATCATAATATGGTGGTCTTGGTAATGTAATGAGAGTCATAATTTATCTTATAAATGGACACCTGATACTAAGTATAGAAAAAAAAATGAATGCTGGCACAATACACGTAGCAAAGTTCTGGAGCGACAAAATTTTGATTGCTACCAATATTAAAATGGAACTTGAAAATCTCAGAGAAATTATTATTAAAGTTAGAACGAATGTTAAACCAAATAGTTTATGGTGTCATAAATAAAATAAAATAATATAAAAATAAAATAGCCTTTTATTTCTTGCTGTTTGAATTTAAAAAAAAATATATAGTGCCATATTAGTACAGAAATAGCCCACTAGAGGCGCTTCAATCTATCTATTCTGTTTCTCATGGTCGTGATATACGCTAGTAGGTAATGTTAAAGTTTTTCTGTATTAATAAATAATTATATGTGCAATTAATACTTCAATCCTGGTTTATTTTGTTCAAAACCCTTCTAATAGCTTACAGTCACAATAATCATTAAAAGATTGCCTTTCTAGACTCACGTAATAACAAAACTAGAACCAATCAATTATAATAGATTGATAACTCAAGTTTCCCTGAAAGGAGTCAATAAAATAACTTGAATAATTAGCAAGGAAAAAGGTGCGATCTCAAGAATAGTGACGTAATGAACTTGGTGGCATTACCAAGGCCACGGTGACAGTTATGTTTTGTATTGATCATGCTGCGACTGATATTCTTACTGCAATCCAGCACGTAACAAAGCGATTCTTTCTAGACTACGAGGTGATTCTATATCGTCTGTATGTATTTTTTTATGTATATTCATAGATATTTTCATCAATTATGGACCGGTTTTGTTTTTTTTTGTTTTTTGTAAGAAAGTTTTTTATACCGCATGAAATTTTTTACCGTCTCGAGAATAATATGGTGTGTTGTGTAAGTGGAACAGAAGCCATACCCGGTAATATTTGCTTAGTACCATTGAGATATAAAAGTTCCAAATATCCTTAAAAAAACATGAAAACTATCCATCATATATCATGATAAATTCCGCGCATCTAGTAGGGTGCGTATGAGGGTAGGGTTCTTTTTTATTTTCTATTTTTAATGTTCTGGAATGAAAAGTTCACTTTATATGCTTGGTATTTATTGATAAATCAATTTCATTCTAGGTTATTGAAAAAAATTAAAACATTAAAATTTCTATGCCATAGGCTTCTACTCCGTTCACCTATTATACCCTATTTTTTTCGAGACGGTAAAAAAAGTCATGCGGTATACAGTAACCAGTAGCCGGTCGCTTCTGTAAAAATCTCACCGGGAAAACTTAGGTGAAGTGAGCTTAAAGTGAGCTGTCAATGCTAGGGATTGACACTATTGACAGCTCACTTCACCTAAGTTTTCACGGTGAGATTTTTACAGAATAGCACTACAGGTTGTTAGGTTAAACGAAGGATATACTGTAAGCACAAGAATAAAAAATCGAGTCATGTGCTCTAAGGGTGTAAGTACTAATGAAAATTAACAACTTTAAGTATGGGACCAACCCTGAAATACAAAAAAAAAACTGTTAACTACAAAGTGACATACACCTATGCGATCAAAATGGAAACAGTTACTTTTCCATATTTCAGAGTTGATCCCATAGTATAAGTAGATACCACTACACACCCTTAGAGTATATTCCACGTTTAACGTAATACCCCGTAGTCTGTTGAAGTTTATACTAGATAACGTTATCCCTGAGCAATAAACACCATTCGTAGTCGAAGAACTTTAGAATAAAATAAGAAACTCAAAACGGTGAAGGAAAACATCGTAAGGAAGCCGACATGTCCTAGAACCAACATTCGAAGAGATGTGACATCTACCAACGTGCATTGGGCCCGCGTGGTAGATTAAATTTTACGTTTTATCGACACATTTCTTTGAAGGCAGTGCCGCTCTATGCTTCAAGATTAACTGTACACTTTGAAGACAAGTGGCTTGGCAAAATGCACTTAAATAAATCGTGCATTACGAATTACGATTCAATTTAACGATTACGTAAACCCCGGAATAAAATATGTAACAAACTTGAAGTGTTGACGTAACAGTAATAATTACCATTTAAATTAAATTTGTTATTTTTTTTTTGTAATGATATATATCTTATAATAAGGTGATTATCTGAATATATGAAGGAGGATAATGATATTGATTTGGATATAATTATATGGTAAGTAAGTACCTACTTATCTGTAAAACTACCTTTAATTTCAAACGGTAATTGCAAGAAAGTTTGACCAACAGCTAAACTGCCTTGTTGTTGTATTGTTCGCAAGCGCTACTTCTGAGCAAGAGGAACTGGGTCGATTCCTAGATCGGGAAAAGTGTTATTAGGTTTTTCTATCTGGAATTTCTTAGTAGCAGCCAGGGGTATGGGTTGTGTCCAGTTGATGGCAATAGGCTCGTCCCCTATTACATGGGACTTAAAAAAAACTACGGTGGGTGTACTAGAGCCTCTGCTTAACCCTTCTGGGCATACAGGGGTGAGGTTAAGTTCTGTTGCAAAGAAATATTCCTGCAATTAGATATAAAAATAATAAAGAAATAATTGAAAGCGTTTTCTTTTATGGTGCGAACAAATTGTTATTGATGATTACCTTTTACTTAAGTTTACTTAAGTGACATCAGGGCAATTTTTCAAATAATCCAGTAATCGCTTTAAATAACCTTTTAAAATTCCAAGGTGCACTTATTATTTTTGTTAAAATATCACAGCAACAAACGAGCCAGTTTTGGGCGTATCACAATAATTAAATAATTCAATAAACCAGCTCTTAAAGATTTGCAACTTCACTCGAGGTTCAGCGTGGCATTTTTTC
Organism: Agrochola circellaris; assembly: GCA_914767755.1. Lineage (NCBI taxonomy): Eukaryota > Metazoa > Arthropoda > Insecta > Lepidoptera > Noctuidae > Agrochola > Agrochola circellaris. The sequence goes on from OU611858.1 coordinate 10,100,576, forward strand.
CCGATAATTACATATAATTTTATTTATGCTTGCAGAGTAATCGTCCCACGGGGCACATATTTGGTGGTCTGAAATTTTTATATGTTTTCGAACAAAGGCCGGTTGACAACTCGATAATTTAACGATGCAATTATTTCTTAAACAATAAGAGCGAGTATTGTGTAACATCGTAAAACTTTCTGAGACAGAAATAAGATTGTCGATCGTAGATATTATCAGTTTTATAAAGTTGTACAGCTTTGTCAGAAAGTGATTTATTTGTGTACGGTACATTATATCGACGGAACACGTTCATCTGTCAATGTAGCCGTGAAATTGATGAGGTGCGAAAGAAATTGGACTCAAACACTAGTGACATAAGATTTCATTTTACTTGCGGTATTTTCTCGCTGAAGTGTGCCGCCCCCTTTTAAATGGACTTTAATTTGTCTTAACGTATCTTGCCCACTTTTCAGATATGTACTACGTGGGTTTTATAAATAGAGTCAATTTATTATTTGTTCCGAATGATAAAAAAAGATTCTACGCTTTTGTCAATTATCAAAAGTAGAACACATGACCTGATTTAATTATTTTTCCGCAGAAGTGAGCGGCGGTCATAGAATCGTCCAATTAAAAAAACATATCATTTTAGGCGAATCATTGCGACGTTTTGACATTTTTGTAAAGAAATTATTTCTAGCAATTTCTCTACTGGCTGAAAAATCAAACCCTACAATTAAAAAAAAAACTGTAAGTAATGATTGTTTGTGAGGTGTATTTTTGTATTGTAATCCCAATAAACTCATTTTTCTTTATTTATTTATTTAATACGTCAAGCGTAGAATTATACAGAAGCGGATTTAATGCCATAGGCATTTTCTACCAGTCAAACTTTGGCTGATGCAGAGACAAGCAGTGGTAGGTGCAATTACGAAACATTGAGGAAAAATAATTTATTTAAATATCAAGATACACCTATTACAAACTATAAATATATCCTATATGCCTAATTATATATAAATATAAGCACAAATAAATATACATAAATTCAAGAATATAATAAAACAAATAATGCGAATGTGTTTTAATTTTGATTTAAATTTAAATTTTGGTTGAAGTTTGAATTTTGATTTTAGTTTAATTATTTTGTTATTTTTAATTTGTTTGTTATTATTATAATCTTTTTATCGTTTTTTTATGGATCATGTGGTTTGCAATAAAGATTTTTATTTATTTATTAACGTTGCAATGATACTACCAGCTTCTTACAAATATGCTCGCGAACATTATTTCTTTCTTTCCTAAAAATGACGTCCGAGTGTCTAAATTTTATACTCTAACTAAAGCAATCGCTTCATGTAAACAGCTGAATATATGTAGGTAACGGTACTCAATGACAACTGCAACATACCTACTTACACAAAATGCTGCAAATGCATGCAACATGGCGGAAAGTTATTAGAAATCCATTACTAAGGTCATTGACACCATGTCCAATGTTAATGCTGACCACAACGCCAAGACTACGCTCCACATAGACCGCAACATAGGCACATTATGGATACTTCGAATAATCTTGAAATTTCACAAAACAGATACTTTTACTAACGGTCGTGAAGGAAAATTGTCCTATTCACAATGCTTGGCAAACGGATCGGTGGTTGGTGGTTGCACGCTAGATATATTCCCCGGATTGCCTTTTACGGGATAGAGAAGCCTATTTTACACAGGATTTATATCCAGAAAGAATCTTTGCCAAGTACCTAGTCGTCAAGAAAAAATTACGATTGATCGACATACAAACAGTTTGACCACGTGCTGGCAGTTTGGGTACTCTACGTACAATAGCATACCTAATTTAAAAAAAGAACAACAAAGTCTGTAGCAGAAGTGTGCAGTAGGTACAGCATATGTGGCATTATGTAAATTGTCCTAAGGAATATAGGACGAGCCTATCGCGATTAATTAACCAAAACCAAACTCCGGGTTGCTACTGGGAAGTTTGAAATGGAAAAATACAACAACACTGTGACTGGACTTGGTGATAAAAACCAGGACCCTATTCTCAGTAGTCGTGCTAACGACTACCAGACCAACGAAGTGGTCGAAAATAAAAATAATCATAAGAAATATTCAACGGTAGAAGGTTTTGGAAAGTTTTATCTGCATCTATTTATGCTCCAGCTCTGTAACGACGTAGAGGACGATACATGTGATGTCCCCAATTGGCCAACAATGGCGAACAGTGAAAGACTCGCCTTAGCCTAACAATGGGACAAGTCACAACTAAACCTACACGGTTAATGCATTTGTGTGAAAAAACAAACAAAGCAGAGTTAATGGCTCCGACACCTGCATGACCCAGCCTGACCATGAGGAACGAGCTTTCTATAAGAGTTTTCGAGTGCAATAAAGGGAATTAGAACCGAGTATAGATATTGGTTTCGTTCGAAATTCGTACTCGCAAGGAATTTTCACGATTCCGATATAAGATTAGAAGCCTAAAGGTGAACTCTATTAGTCGCGCGTTCTACTATTGTAGAACACGCATGCATTTCGTGGAATTTAAACGTATATTGTGGGTACCTAACGCACAGACTTATGTATTCCTCTATTTCTAATTGGTGATCACTATTAGTGACCTGCGCGACCGTACGTGTAAGAAATTTCGCGTCAAACCTAAAATTCTACAATAGTAGGACGCGCGAGCAGTCGCGTGAAAATTTTGTCGGAGGTGTACCTTCGCAATAAGTCCACCAGAAAAATGTCACATCTGTAACAAGTGGATTTGTCGTCAAAATCAGGTTCTTCAATGTCCTGAGTGTTGTAAAAATGATGAAAACCGAGGGGAGGATACGGGCGAGGAAAAAAAGAGGACTTAGAAAGTTTGATACCAATTTTAAAATTCTCAAGAAGTCTGTTATTAAGTTCCTAATAGATGTTAACAGTTACAGTTTGTTTGTTTTAGTTTCTTTTCATTATGATTTTGAAATATTTTTAAATAATTTTGTTATCCCTGTAAAATCTTTACACAAAATACACTCGAGAGCAATGAATCCGGGTCACTTAAAGAATGTTAAAAATCTCGGAAACTAAAAATGATAGGTTAATGCAATAAATTGTATTTAATAGACAATGTAATACTCCTTAAATGAAAGTAAAAAAAATATGAGTCACCATACATTTTATTAACACAAAATTACATAAAGAAAAAAACTGCTGATCTCTCCTTAAAACAAAAATAGGAAACATGAAATTTTTGAACTTTATTACGATTTTCTTGAATTTTAATACTTCGTATTGCCTCCTCGTGCTTCCATTACTGCGTTTACGCGGTTTGGCATGCTGTACACCAAGTTCCTTATACGATTTTGGGGAATATTCTCCCATTCCTCTGTGAGAGCAATTTTGAACTCACGAAGCGTGATTGAGGGAGGGTTTCGTTGTTTTACGCATCTGCCTAGCTCGTCCCAAGCATGCTCGATCGGGTTGATATCCGGGCTGCGCGCTGGCCACTCCATACGAGTAATGTTCATCTCTTGAAGGTAGTCATTCACAATCCTACCTGTATGAGGTCGGGCATTGTCATGCATAAATATAGCATCCTCACCTAAATTGACCATAAATGGACCAACGTGATCATTGAGGATTTCTTCCACATATCTTACGCTAGTTAAAGAGCCGTTTTCTATGATCACCAGCTCTGTGCGACTTTCAGAAGAAATTCCGGCCCACACAAGTACAGACCCACCACCGTAGGCTACTTTTTCTTCGATGCATGCTTGCTTGAATCTTTCCCCTGGTCTTCGATACACTCTGTGTCTTCCATCGTGCTTGTAGAGCATAAATTTTGATTCGTCGGAGAACATAACTTTTGACCAATCTTCAATACTCCAATTTACGTGGCTCTGGGCATATCTTAGTCTTGAAATACGATGCCCACGCTCCAGTTTAGGGCCGTTTGCAGGTCTAAGGGGTTTTAAGTTAGATTCAGCAAGCCGACGTCTTACTGTCCATGCACTTGGGTTACTTCCTCCGAGGCGTCGAAACTGATTTGTGAGTTCAGTTCCTGTGAGAAAGCGATTTCGAAGCATGGTGTTCACCAAGTATCGGTCTTCTCGTGCTGTGATACACCTGGTTCTGCCCGTTCCTGGTCTGCGTAGGTTAGAACCAGTTTCTTCGTAACGTCGGAGAACTCTTTGTACTGTTGACAGCGACACACCGACAGTCCTAGCTGTATCGCGCTGACTCCGGCCGGTTTCCAGCATTGTAAGTATTCTGGTGCATTCTTCAGGCGTAGGCGACATAATTTCAGCTTGAATAATGAATATAGAGCACTATCAACATGGTTTATGTACCCACATAAATGACAGATTACAAACAAAAGCAAAACCAAATGCTGTAATTTCGTAGTTCCATCTTCGAAAGTGGCCCTTTTTCAAATTTGATTTTTTAATGATATAACTTTACAATAACTAAGAAGTTTTAATACCTTCATTTAAGGAGTATTACATTGTCTATTAAATACAATTTATTGCATTAACCTAGCATTTTTAGTTTCCGAGATTTTTAGGATTCTTTAAGTGACCCGGATTCATTGCTCTCGAGTGTAGTACAAACAGGGGCGCGTGTACTGGGGTGTTGAAACGAAATAGATTTTTGTCGAAGACGATATTAACTACCAGAACTGTGTCTTGTTGGTTTTACACACCATCACGAACAACGCGTGCCAAACAAAGTGAAATATTTAATAACATTTGCCAAAGTAACCAGACATTGTTTCCATAATACTTAATTCACATTTTACAGAACGCTGTAGTAATTGAGTAGTTTTATAAACAAAAACTATTTAAGGCTAGGTTTAGAGAGAACGCCTTAGAAACACGTTATCGAGCTGTGTCTAAAATACTAGTCTACGGTTCCAACACAAAATACAGTTACAGACAGATTAGCTAATTAACTCCTAAATAATGTTAATAAATAAAGAACTTATTAGTCCATAAGTCATGCTTCATTAAGATTTTTTGTAATGGGCTGTAAATTGTAGCTAAGTGGGCACAAGTAGGTGGTAAAGAAGTTTCTTAATCAAGCCACGTAAGTTATTTATATCTGTAAGCAGTGATCAGAGTAATTTACATTTGAAATAATTCATAATAATTCATATGAAATAATATGTCCAGCGCGCGGTAAGTTCTAACTGCGCGATGCAGGATTTGTGTGACGTCAGGTCTTTGATATTGCGTAGTTCGCATGTGGCGATGTAGATGCTGCCACAAGTGATTATGATTAGACATACAGAATCATAAGCTGTATCAGTGCATGGGCATTTGAAAGAAAGAAAGAAAATGCATTTATTTGTGGTAAACATGATGCAAAGAAAGAACACAAAACAAAAAAGAACAGGTTGGAGAAAATATGCGTCACATCCACGCAAAACGCCCATCGCTCCGCATATTGCTGCGACCCTATGCGAGACACAGCCACAGCGCTAGTTTTCAGCGACAGCCGGCGATGACTTTAAGCTTCGTGGAGACTAGCGCGACGCGACACCGGATAACCGGTGTCGTGATAGACCGCGAAGTTTTCTTAGAAATTGTATTGTTCGAGTCGTGTCCCACCGTCGCGTCGCGCTGATATACGCGAGCCTTTATGATAAGACATCGATCGGTATGATTTTTGTCGTTGGGTGGTCACAATGTGCAGTGATTACGAATGATTATCGTACGTATAGTCATACAATGGCACTAAGTGGTTAAATATCAATATGTACTATCGCGGTCACGCATATCTGAACACCGTAAGGCCTATTCCTGCTTGCAGCGCTCGGCCGCTATAGTTACGCTTACCTACGAAAAAGAGAGAGTCGTGTGCACGGGATTTTGGTACCTACTCCTCATCTTCCTACCCTTGTCCCACGTTACTTGGTGTTGGCGCAACACGGTTTCTTCTCCTATTTTCACCTGTCAACCGTCACGCTATCATTCACTCCCATATTTTTCATATGCAATCCATCTTTACGGAGACGAAAACTCCGTCTCAATCCATCAACATTTATAGTCATAACTATTTTAGTTACATGCGTTTTGTCTCTCCTCGTCCTCACCAAATACCCATACCTATGAAATCAGCGTTTTGTATGGAGAATTTTAAAGAAGTTGCATTTTTCATACTAACATTTTCTTAATTTTTAAAACAACCATGAACACTAATGTTTTAAAACTTTTATGCACTAATGTTTAAAAACTAAGGTAACGTAATATGCCACTTAGATTAAGCGACAAAAATAAGTTTTGGCTAGGTTAAATAAATAGGGGTCATTTCTGCTAACAAAATGAGGAGTCAGTTTTAAGGTATTTTTTATGTTTAGAAAACTATAAGTAATTAGGTTTTTTTACTATTGGTAGTTGTCTATGATGGTCATTATTCAATATAATACCAAGCAATTGATGAATATTTTAAATCATAGAAGTGACGAGATTCTCTATTTGTGAGAAAAAAACGCCAATTTCATAGGTGGGAACCCAATACTACCAATACTAAAATCTATGTTATGGGGGCTGTTTTTTGTTAATCGCTTCGTTTTGTGCTTTATTTAAATGAAAAGTTACTATTGTTTTGCATTTTATTTTAGATAAAACAAAACAAACGACAAGCAAGATCAAACGTTTCAAAATTGCAAGACCTTATTATTTTTAATTTCATTATGACTTCATCCTTGGTATGAGTATTTTGCTAACGATAAAATCATTCTAAGATGTTCGTGATTTTGTTTATTTTTCTGCAGACTATTATCCACATCCGTCCGGTGCAAAATTGTATAAATTATCATTAAATATCTTAAAACATAATTTACGTGAGCACGACCACATACGTAGTTAATACTGCGTTTTAAAATACCAATAAAATGAATATAATTTTAATGTTTGTAGGATGTAGGTACGCAGGCGCCTGACCACTTTTCGACCTTATTGCTTAGGCAATAAGGTTAAAAAGTGGTCAGGCGCCTGTGTCCTCGATAGTACCTACGCCGGAGAAGAATTAAGTAGGTTACTAACATATTTTGTTTTTGAAAGGTTTATCAATAAATAATAATATTGTATTGCAAAAGTGACGGTCAATGTCGGTTTGGTACGAACTAGCAACAAAATTACTAAACCTATTTTGAAGTCAAGACGTTTCACGCAGTCCAAGTACAATCCTAACGCGAAAGTGAGTTTGTTTGTTTGTTACGTTTTCACGGTTGAACGGATTGGTATGAAATTTGGCACATGGGTAGACCATGATCTGAGTTAGGACATAGGATTTTTATCCCGATATTCCCACGGGATCGAGACATATACGGTTGAAAACGCCCGGGCGCAGTTAGTAATTTATAAAATTCTAAATGTGCTAAGGATCTTTTATGTCATGACTGATAAAATGGAAAACATATGAATTAAATACTCTCATAGAAGATTTAAATTATAGTTTAAAGCGGAGAGAGCTTTCAGATAGACCAGTCCAAAATTACATCTAGAAATTGGCTCCTGACTACAATTAATCAGTTAATCACCTCTTCATTTGGTTGTGAAATTGGCACGTGTGAAGGTCGCGACCAACGACATGATTTCAAAGAATATTGAAATGACAGATAATTTAATCAATTTTGTGCATTTTGGAAACGTAAAGGGATGACGTCATGCGGATAAGCGTCACAGTGTCACACGTCTAGGACATCATCATCATTAACAGCTACGGTCGCCAATCCATATACCAAAAATGGTGTTTATTAAGAGGGCACACGGCCTGCGAGGAATTTGAAGAAACTATTGCCGTCGTCTTACCTCAAGTCTGCCCCCGTAGTGTGCGATAGGGACAGCTGCAGCTCAGACCGATTATGTCACAAAAAAAAATTGACGAGATCGACGTTTTGTATTCCCCTTTTTTCTCCTCGAAAACTATGCCAATTCAATTATTTATTACATAAAATTTTTAAGAAAGAGTATTTCTAGGTTCCTATAATTTTCTTTTATGTTAAAAACTTATCGAATTTGTCTGGTAGGTGGTTTCACGGCGGTAAAAATGGGGCATTTTTATAATTTTTGGAAGGTCATATTTTTCTTTACCAATAAGTTACTGAAAAAAAGGAAATAACAGGGCCATGTGTATAGCAGAACTTGATTTTATGAAGAAAAAAAAGGAGAATACATTTGTATGGAGAATCGCAGGCCCTGTTCCCTCATAACGTAATTTGCCCGTTGAATGTCAGTAGTGATAATCAGGGCGAATGGACCATGTACATGTACACAAATTCACACGCGCGTGTGCTTGCCCCTGAATTCGATCCAGAGGAAATGATAAGGGACCCAGTTCCCGCAAGAAAATACGTGAGGCGTAGTGAAGTCGGCCGCTTTCGTTCGTCCCCGCCATTGTCGGAAGTCGCCAGTTCTCGTCCACCGGAGCGCTTCCGTCACTTATTAAAGTTCCATTCGTCACGTCATACAGGGCTGTCCGAAAATCATTGGAAATAATTTCGGCGTTTTTTTTTATATCAGAAACATCCTGATGTTTGAATGATGAAGTCACTATGATCCATGATGTCGATTCAGAAAAAAAGCTTATTACCTATAGCAGATTGCGACGATTGCAATCTATGTTTTTCTAAGTATCGTCTTAAATAAGATGTTTTATACCTATTCTGGTAAGGAAATTGTATTTACATACCTACTTTATACACTTTCCGTTAGTATGGAAATGGTATAATCTGTGTTTAATTGTTCTATTCGCGAGGTCTAACTGGACCCGGCGGCATTACTTGTAGGTATTTATGGTATCAGTTAGATTCTATTTATTTCAAAGAAACCTAGTTATAACATAAGTAGGTAGGTATACAAGGGCGCTATAGTGTCGCGTATTACATAATTTATATTGCACTTCATGTGCACTTATGTGTACGATAGTTTCATCTTAAGCTGTGTGCATTCCTATGAAATGACGTATCTTTAAAAAAAATTGCCAGTTTCAAAATTCGAATAAAGAGGTAAAAAAAAACTAACGCAAGCTAAACTTATGAAATTATCGTTTTTATTGTAGGCCAGTCAATTAAAACATCGTAGGTCGCAAAAAATTGCACTGTACTGATTTTACGGGCATGGATGCTAATAGTGTAAAGCTTCGTGCAGACCAGCGCGACGCGACGCCGCGACGCGACTCGAACAATACAATTTCTAAGAAAACTTGACGGTATAATAATAACTGGTGTCGCGTCGCGCTGGTCTGCACAAAGCTTAAAACCAGGTTTGCAGCCGAGAGGCCTGTGCTAACTGTGAAAAACCTCGAAATTTTCGAACTTCTTTCAGTTCCTGGCTTCCTGGCTTATAACTTTAAAAAATTGCATTTTACGGACATCATACATTTTTAAAGTACCTAACAAAATTTTCTACAAATTGAGCGCAGCCGTAGCTCCGTAGGTACAATAGAACCCGAGATACAGCACTTCACACATTGGCAATTTTTCCCAAAAAGTTCAAAATTATAGTTATAGCTAACTACTTTACAACTTCATCTGTCATGATTTTCCTCATAGAATTATTATTTTATCCCATCTTGTTCGGGAGATGGCTAAAACTACAATTTTGAACTTTGTTGGAAACATACCCAATGTTAAAAGTGCTGTATCTCGGGTCCTATTGGACCTACAGAGCTACGGCTGCGCTCAAATTGTAGTTTGTTTCATAGGAAACACCTTTTAGAAGTTAGAAGTCATAAACTAAAAGAAGTCCGAAAATTTCGAGGTTTTTCGAGCACCACACAATTAACACTGGTCTTTCGAAGCTGCAAACTTTGTTTTATACTATTGTTATCTATCCCAAAAAAACAGTACAGTGCAATTTATTGCGACCGAACGCGATTTTTGTGTCTACGGTTACTGGCCTATAGGTACATTATCTGAATCTACGTCAAATCCTATTCACTAAACTCTGAGAAGAATGTTTATAGCGTAATCAAAAGTTGTATGCGCTTAACAAGAAGTTAAATAGCTCTCAATTAGTTTTAATTATAAGCTGTTGAGTCGCGCGATTCTCAAACAAAAGATGTTAACAAAACAGAACATTAATCCTTTCTTCCCATTGAACTCCAAACCTTAAGTACAGGCAATTAAGGATGTATTTTTAGAAGACACGTCTTAAAATATTTGTGTTGTGTCATCTTTGAAGAATAGGCGCTGATAAGATGCAGACTAATAAGACAAACAATACAATAATGACCAAAAGTCATATGACATGTTATACTATTTATAACATTTACTTTTGCCTATTAACACTAGGTACTAAATACAATGACTAACTAAATATACAAATAAATACAAAAAACAAACGGACACTTAGGCGTCGAAGTATTTATGTTAAATACTGTAAAACATTTTAAAGTCAACAAAATAAATACACTCTTGACTAAAATCATTAACTAAGAACGCATCATAAAAAACAGAAATGCTATTTAAACATATGAAAAACAAACTCGCCCTTTAGGGACCGCACTCCTCAATTTTTTTATTTTTCCAGGGATTTCCATTAGTCATTACTTCATTAGTTTCATATTTATTTTGTAAATATTGTGAAGCGATAGAGTAGGTATATATCGTTTTCATAATTTTCTTGTAATAAATATCTGTCTTATTTAAGGGTCAATGGTATGTCTGACTAATAATGTAGACAATGTACCTAATCCTTTAAAATACAATGTTTTTGGAGAGTTGGATAACCGTACAGTTACGATTCATATCTAATGCAAAAAAAATATCTTTATAACAAAAAAATACCAGAATTACTGTTCTATTTGTGAAAAACATTCTGCGATTTTATTTTAAATAATAAAATATTTTTACTGGGTACTAGCTTAATAGTAATAGCATCTACTCGTAGAAGTAAGCAAGTAAAATGTCAAAAAAAAACAAAAATACTGACGTTCCCATGAACTACCATTATCAGAAAGGCATTCAATAAAATCCATCCTACAATTTAGTGCATGATAAATATCATACACGATTTCTTATGTCTTATGCAAAGGAGAACAAAATACTACCAAGTGATAAATAAAACTACGTAGCCGTAAGGTGCAGCAGGTTGATCACTTTATCATCATTACTGACAAAGAAATTGCCATATTAAAGGTGTAATTCACCTCTTTTCATACACCGATCGCGACTCCGTATTGGATGATACATTATCAGATAAAACATTCTTGAAGAAACATTCTCTTTATTGCATTTTTTATTTGTGGTGCAATTTTTTTTTACAGTGGGAAATCTCCCTTATCTTTATTAGTATTACAGTACGTGCACTCGACGTAGTGTCTATAATTAACTTATTTATATAGTAAATAAAATTACGCTATTAAAATAGCTGCATTGCTATAAACAATATTGTAACAGGGAAAAGCGACTACATGGAATTCTACGATTGTGTTTTGTTATTTTCATCCCAAAGTCCCTGAACGAATTTGATGCTGAATTTGTGTTTACTTAAATAATTACCCGTAATTTAGGTAGTGTATAAACTTGAAATAGGAATAGAATTTGTAAGATACTCCACTCCAAATGTAACCGTATCGATTAGAAGAACGATATCCTTATAAATAAGTAAGATACTTATTAGTTAATGGTATGTTCATTAACTTTTCTTTACCGATAAAGGTTGAAAAATGACGCTTAAACGTAACGAGGTGAATTAAAATGTACGTAAATGGTATAAAATGAGAAGTTTATACAACGTTTGGTGGTGGTCCGGCGATCAGGAATTGACACACTGCTCAAGAGACTAGCCAACGCAGAATTTACAAATCTCAATACAACATTGGTGCTATCAGAAAGTAAAATAGCAGAAAACACTTACTAGAGAAAATATGACCTTAAGATCAATAAGCGGAATACTTAGTAGCCCTTAGAAGTATAAATGTTTAGTGATATGAGGAACAAGGTGTAAAGTTCACTCATCCTCTTTAGAAAAGGGAGGATCCTCCGACCAGACGGGTGTCGTATCGTGGCGGGCAACTGCCCAGTGGTTAAAGTCGGGAGCTTGTATATATGTCGATCGCGCGGTAAAGTCTAATTGCGCGAAGCAGGATTTGTGTGACGTCAGGATGTTGTGTGACGTCAGGTCTTTTGATGTGTAGTTCGCATATGGCGTTGTAGATGCTGCGCCGCCACAAATGAATATGTGTATAGGTGGAGACGACGCATAAAAGTTCTAGATCGAGAACTTAGAAGAGAAGCTTTGGATGCCTTTCATCAGAAAACAAATGACCTATAAATCGCACAGGTAGTCATTGGATATGAATGGACTAGATCAGATCTTAGAGGAAGTCAGTGGAGAATGCAAAGGTTAGTACGTCCAGCAGTTAGTCTTAGCTGAACATTTTAAAGACGATGCGCTTAAATATTAAAATCCCACAGTCACCTTTAGGGACATAATGGGAAAAGCCTTTATGTATATCAACCGAAATCCACATAGAGTGGAACACTGATTTGTAAATTATTTACCAAGTTACTAAGATACCTACATATACACAAGAGAAATAGAACATCTTGTTATACAGATTGTCTGAGTTCTTCAAATGTTTTGTAGAAAGATTGCTATGTAATTAGTTCTTCGATTGCTTTGGACCAGATTCAAGATTCCAAACGAATTTCAAGCCAAACTACAACAAATAGTAATCGTGCCAATAAATTGACAATACACGAAAATAACAAACTTAATTATGTATCTATTTGTTTTACGCTAACAATTGCTAGTCCAGTTACCGATAACCTCGCGGTTTTACATATCTTAAAAAGGTGATTGATATTTTCCATCGGGGTTTTCAGCATCACATTCAATGTATAAGTTTCAGAATGGAACTATGATCAGGATTAAATAGGCTTTTAGGAACGTGCATTCTGAAAGCGGGCACACATTCATTATTAATATTTTAGTTCACTAGTTAGCGATATTTCATATTTCCATACAGTAATATTGACAAATTAATCAAAATTGAGAAATATTTGACAGCTATTTGCGACCTTGTCAACTTTTAGAATGATCGCTTGTAACTACAAATTTCAGTTTGTATTCCAAGGAAGAAAGAGAAAAAAAAGGAAAATTGTTTAGTGTGTACAAACAAAACGCTGAATATCAACACTTTTTGAACGTGAAATTTTACAAAAGGTAGGTCTTAAAATGCCTTCACCAGTTCCTGCTGTTTGAGCAGGGAAAAAGGTGCGCACGGTTAGTTTGGTCGACAAATGAAAGTACATGTACCTTTTTGCCAAGAGTTTTAAATGCCAGACATAAACGACCCGAGTTGTCACTTAGCATGTAATCTACACCTTGTGAATTCTTACCGAAAATTGATGGACCAATTAAAAGGGACCGCTGTGTTATCATTGCGAGCAGTTGAAAATAAATTGGAACAAAAGTGACAGTTCCAGAAGTAAATCAACTTTCGTTTTATTTTTCTTTTTTTATTAATGCGTCTTGATAATTGTACACTTATCGGCCAGTGTTATCAGGTCGTAAGTTAATTCAGTGTTTCAGAGCTTTAGTGCCGATAAATCCTTGCGTTTACGGGTCTCTTTTCTGATACGGAATCGTAAAAAATAATGGGCGGTACGTATGATCATTATTTCTTGTTTCTTTATGATAAACGTCGATACTGACTGTGGGTAATCTATTACATAAATCTTTAATGTCTAAATATTATAAATCTTGTATCATTCAAGGTCTTCGATGATAATGACTGGAAAATGTAGTGTCATTTCTGCTTCTATAACATTAGCAATATTTATAGCATATGTACATATACACATAATATAAATTCAGTTTCAATCTACAAGTCTCGATTAGCAAAGGTGTGCCTCTCTCTTAACATGTCTAACAACGTAAGTGACAGATAAAAATAAAACAGCAAGCTGCATTGTGTCTGAGCGTATGACAATCTAATATAGGTCATACCTCAAGTAGTCACGAGACGAGATCAACCCGTGCACAACTGGTAGTAGCTGCCGTCACAAAGAAATTAAAACTGGTTCGATGTTCTTGACTAAATAGCGTGCATTACATTCATTTGTTACTAAGATAAGGGTTAGGTCAAAGAGTACGTGTTTTAAAATTCTTAGTCAGTAAATCTAGTCTCATTTTTTTACTAAGTTATAAATGTTGATGTCTGTCGCAAGGGATCTGTTGAACATGTGACTTTGAAGTTTAATCGTAGATCATGACTAAAAGCTAAAATGGATTATAATTTAAATCTGACATTTAGTTAAGTGCTGAATATAATACACGAGAAGAAAATAAAAGTAATGACTATCCAATAAAAGCATGTTCAACATTTAAATGAAGGCGCGTCAGAAAAAAACGAATAAAAACGAAAAGTTATTGCTAAAGAATATTTTACGTTATACTTTAACGAAGGCGAACTTCTGAACTCGGAGCACCAGTTAATAGACATCTGCAACCTCGTAAAGTTGCGGTTACGTACAACAACCTTATACAGGGACTCGACTTTATACACGGTATACAATGACAACAAGACGACAGATCTTTACGACATTGCGAAACTTTGGAATAAATTAGACAATGCTATCGAGGACACCACGAAGGTTCCTTCGCAATTCCATAAATATACAAAACACTTAAACCAATGATACGAAACAGATATCACGCCAAATAAACATACCAAAGCAATTCGCATATTAATAAGCCAATAAAACATTTTAATCGTCGAGAAAGAATAAGAATTTTTGACTAATTAGCGTACTTTTAAAACTCAATTCCTTTATCACCGACCTAATTTAGCCACAATTAGCAATAATAAAGCATCTGCAATAAACACGTAATGCTGTTGATATCCTTACAATTTCATTAAAAGTTACAGCCATGATGTCCTTCTTCGGCACTCAGTCAGTACTTGAACAATAAAACGAAGTCAGATAGTCGTTGAATCACTTGACATACATTTGTGAGAGAAGAGAAATTCTTACGTGAAGCTTCAAAATATTTCAGCGGATGGAAATCAATGAGCCAAAAAAAAAAAAAAAACGCCTCCATAATTATATTCTGAACTCCTAACAACATTATAAATGATCTCCAACCGGGAAATGGTCCTACACATAATGAACCAAATAATAATATGTAAAACAATTCTAGCGATATTTTGTTCAATGGAAAATTCGAATGCTGGAATGCGACCATTAAATCGAGTTAGAGTGGTTTGTCGCGTTCGAGTGGCCTAAATATATGGAGATGAGCTTAGATATCTCTTTCACAACAGTGGTATAATTAAAACTAGTTCCTTTTTTTATGCTGCATTATTGGATGTTCAATAAACTGTTTGCAATAATATTTTCAACTTTGTTATCGCTACATTCTAGTTTTATTTGTTTGTCAAATGTGTGATCAGAAATAGAATTATTCACCTAGAAAGTATAGATGACGATATCACTAATTGCTAAATGACACATGAAGATAAGAATACAAATTTAGATTGCATGCGTAAGTGAGAAGCCGATTATATACACATTAATTATATTAATCTAAATATAAACTTGGACATATTGTTTAATTAAAATGCTATAACAATTCAGTAAAGGTCGCTTTGGAAAACGAGATTTCTCTTCACCATTTTAGGGTACAATAACTGGTCATATTTCGAGCAGAGTTTCCACCTCGTTGAGTTTATTTGTTCTGGCTTTTCATGGTTCAGTTAAAAAGTTCAAAGGCAGAAATAAATTCTGTACTTTAGATTCGGTGAAAAAATATAAAAAATATTGGAATGCTTATTTATACTCACGTTTTATCTATTTTAAGAAACAGCGTTTTAGTTTTGGATTTGTATGATTTAAAAAAGGTGGATTCTTAATAAGTTCAACGATATTTATAGTTAAATTTACAAAGTCAATGTCTCCATTCACCTCCTTGACATTTAGCGACAAAGAAATTAACTTCTTTATCGCATTCACTTGTATGTCAAGACGATTATAGTTCTCATCATAAACCAATTTTATCACGTGTTATCTCTTTTCAATCTAATCTTTCATTATTTCAGACGTATTGCTGTTCAAACAGCAACAAATTATCATGTTCGTATCATTGGACGTCAGATCTAAGTAATTTATTAACTCACTGACTGCATATGGACGCAAAATTCCAACAATCTGCATAAGACTTGACTGGGACAAGTGATACAGTACCATTATTTAGTATCCAGTGAACCGATAAGTATGTAAATGAAAAGACAGACAGTAGAGATAAATTGTATACATTTTAACCCACGTATTTCATCAAAAGAGGGCATAGAACCGAGTGATAATAAATTATTGTTAATTAGTATAGCAGGTTTCTTGTTCAACATTATTAATTGGAATACGTCTTAACTTGGTGTATGGGGCCTCAACCTTGAATGGCCCAACCTTTTGAACACCATAGACTCAATTATCTAGCACAAACAAAACAAAGGCGTTAATAGACTTAAGCCTTGACGTGATATCAATTAGAACATGATTATACGTGGCGATTATTAAAAAATATTTTCATCCATTGAAAGTTAAAAAGAAGCTTTTTCTTATTTTGGTATCCCATTACCATAGGTCACAATATATGATATGGCAACATAAAATTAATTTTAACCCTACTAGCACATAGGTATAATTATTTTGATTCCTTTGCAGTTTTTCTCAGAATACCGAGTGTCCATTTATATTCTGTTAGCCCTTGTGGTCAATACAAATCTGTCTCAGTAAATGTCAACCGTCATGGTGACGTTGAAAGGTTAAACTTTTACGTTCGTTTTAGAAGCGAAGAAAAATGAAGAGTTTTAAAAAACAACAGAATAGAGTCAAAACAAACTAATTTCAATAGTGACATTGTGAAACACAACGTTTGAAGCATACGAGTGTGATGGGACCATGATAAGGACAATCAGAAAGGTTATCTAGTCTCCTTGAACCGCCACTTTTTGACTGTATTTTTAAACTGCTAATAAATGCTAATGAAAAACCCGTAGGATTTTATCTAGATCGTCTGGTACCTTATTCAAGTACACGGAAATCGTACGAGATTATAAAAGATCAAAACTTGTCCGTAGCGGAAAACGATCTAAAAATAGAGCTAGATAACAATTTCCATTTGAAATCAAATAAAACTATAAACTTGTTTGCAACGACTAAATTAAGAGCAAAAGGAGGCTATAAAATGTCAAATTAATTACAGTAACTGCGGTATTATGCGTAATAGCAATTTAATTTGCAGTTTCTTTTTGCAACATGGATGTTTTTAATGAAGGTAAAAACGAAGTATACTTGACACAGGCTATCGATTCCTTCCCACATGACATCGTAGAGAATACTAATGGGCATATTAAAATTCACGCTATCGTTCACACTATTACGTCTCATTTTGTTGCATTAATCAGTTAAACGGTGTCAGATTAAGAATACTGATTTTGAAGTGAGACTGATATTGCTGAAAACCCAATTGTGCGTGAAATCATTAAATTAATGGCGAATGTTGTTGTTTATAAAAACGAAGTTCGTAGGCATAACGAATTCAAGTATGCTATATATGTGATTATTTACATTTTGACACGCTGAATTGCATTCTTTTCTACTTGTAAAAAGTCCAACCCCTTGATGAAAACTCGATTTAAAATTAATTACACATAAAATCTTACGTAACTCTTATCAAGTCTCATCAATATTTTTTTAGCATATTAAGGAAAATGTACTGAAGGCCTTGCACATTCTTTTGTTATCAACTTTACTACTACAGTGAGGTTTGGAGGTGGTATTATGTGGGGTTAACAGAATTCTATTTTTGTATGACAAAGCATTAATCAAACAAGAGGTATCATTAAAATGATTACCACCAGTTATTAAAACGTCGACTATTCCCCAATCTAATCGTATCATTTGATGGGATTCTTCCATATTTTTTTCAAACAGATTATTGATTAAATTTAACGTATTTTAAATGAGTCAAATGACCCTGGGGTCATTTTATGAGTATGTTTCATCTATTCTTTAAGGTTAACTATTTGCTTTTGCATATTTCAGTCAATTAACGTTTTGCCTTGACGAAGAAAATCTCCAATGGCCATTAGACTTCAGGCAATATGTATTTAAGAAATATGTCAAAGTATTAACACATTTATAATAAAGGTTATCATGTTGATTTCAGTGTAAATTCTATGTACAAATTTTAAATTGGATTGTCACGATTTGTATATTAACGCCGTCGTCTGTACCTATTGGTGACGAGATGACGCGAATTATCTCGTTTTGTATACATTGTATATTGTGATTCATTTCGAAATCATTGTTGATATTATCTGCGTCAAATATACATATGTGACATTATTACGTTAACTTTGGAAGAATGGAAGTTTTATCACAATTTTATATTATGAAATAGCATTTGGACTACGTGTTTAGCGTTCTTTGTTGGTGTTTGATATTAAATATATATTTTTCTCTCTATTATTAGAGCCCTCTTGTCGTCTGCCCCATTTGAAGTGTTATTGACCTAAAATAACAAACTAAAAATGTGTTTAAAAACCCATTGCTAATTTTAATCGTTAGTGTTTGTAATTTTGTAAAAACATGGCTATCGCTAACTAATTTTCCCAGAGAGATATCGTGCACTTCATATTTTTCCTTACCATGTTCGTCGAAATGATTCCAATTATGTATTTGTATTGACCAAATAAACATGTATGGGTACAGTGCGCTTTCCTGTATTTTGATTATTTAGTTATCAATCTGGGATATAAATGGACTGCCAGCAATGGAATACTTCAATAGGATTACCTACAATAATGAATTCTAGAATAGATCGGGTGATTTGTCATGAGATTACGCAAGATTTTACGACTGCGTTGTACTTTATGTGAGGTATTATTTAAAGTATCGCTTTGCACGCAACAGGTGCAAGTTAATTAACACTCAGTATACCTCCGTTCACTCCCACCCGTCGGAAAAGGTATGAAGTATTATCTGCCAACTCAAGAGTTTAACTGACATAAACGACCAGCTGTCTAAAGTTTTCTGCTTCACTTACTACAAATGCATTAAAAATGCAAAAACGTTACCTAATTTATCTGTTATCTCATGAATGTGAACTTGTTTATTTTATCGAGAATTGATAACATTATAGTAAGTACTTACACTTCGCTCTTGTCGAACGTCGGGAATGTCTGGTGAGTCAAGTCCTGCAGCGATGAGCTGGTCTGTGGCTCGGCTGAGATACCCTGAGCCCTCTGCTTACGCGGAGCTCTCGATCCCCGGGCATACTGCTGGTATGGGAACACGCTCTGCAACTTATCCAGTTGTGAGCGCAGTTCCAACATTTCCTGGTCCCGTTGCTTGAGCAACGCCTCCAGTTCACGTATCCTCTCTATGAGAGGCTGCATGTCGTTCGTCATCGTCGCATTAGCAACACAATTCTCTGAATCAGCGTTCATTGCGCTTGGAGTCCCCATTATACCATTTAATTCAATCTCTCTATACGTTTCGTTTAAAGCACGCCTATCGCCGTTCACTGTGGGCGCCACGGTAAGCGCTCCTCCACCTGTGTTCACTAGGGCCCTCGGCTCATCGTCAGCAGCTGTTCGCTGTGACGATCCAAAGCAGAGGGTGTCGAAACACACGCGCATTCACTCGGCTACCGAGCACTGAACGGAATCACTAGGGATTTCACTTGTTTATTGATGTAATAGTACGCAAACGTCCACTGTCACTGTTTGTTCGGTTGGGTGGTTGAGCACGGGTTGGGGAGGTGCAGGATGCGTGTGGGTCGTACGAGCCGTGCGGCGCGGGCGCGGACGAGCGGAGTAGTGTAGATCAGATACGCGCGCGCCGCCTGTCCGCTACCGTGGAGTCAGCCCCGCGTGCCTCGGCACCGCCCTGAAAAATATAATTTTCTTGCTTTACGACGGTCATTACTTGTCAGTCTTGGTCATAACTTAAGTACCAAGAAACGTAAGATCTTATGTTAAAACAAACAACTTTTTGACATAAAAATTACAGTAGGTACAAAAAGACTAGGTAATTATTGTGGAGAACAACACAAACGCATTTTAAATTACTTAACATTTTTACGAATAAATAATTAATTTCGGTAACAATGAAATTAAATCTAATCAACGACGATAAGACTTCGTATCATTATTATTCGTATAATACTGTTTTTACCCATTTTTAACAAATACCAATTTTTTGTAAGCGTTTTTATGAATGAAAAATATTTCGGATGCGTCACATTTTCTCGGAAAACACATTTGAATAGAGGCCGTTCATATGAAGAAAATACAGATTAACTAAAAGGAAAGTTTTCAAGATCTACCCACTTGTAGAATACGAACACCTTGCTTTATCAAAATATATTTTAACTCACTGCTTCTGAAGTGATTTTACAATACAATTGCTTATTGCTGGCTTATCAACATACCTAGTTTAAGGGGCAATAAACACTCTATCTGTTTACATCTGGTAGGAAAGATCATTGATCACCTGATTGATACGCAACAATACAACCACATGACAATGTTGTATCTTATCGGAAATCTTATTTGACACAACACGAGGACGAGACAGTTCTGATATGATATTATTATTCCCTTATTTATTATTTACAAGGCCTCCCTCGTTGTTTCAACAGCGAATATCTTAAGAAAAAGACGAGCTCTTCCCGCAATCTGTTTTGCCGAATATAATATAATTTTTTCCGAATGACATAAAATTGTTCATTTTAGCGCGCGACGAAACACTAAACGGATGTTTGATAGGAAACATACGGTAGCGACGTTTGGTAATTGCCTCTTTGATAATATGCAAGAAAATGTCATTGCTGACACTGGCCTCAAAACGAATGGCTGTTTACGATACGAAGCACGTGGTATGACACAAATTTTCCGTGATGGAAAGTCAGACGAAGTATTGTAATAAATATCAAGTTTAAATAGTAGATAATCCTAAATCTGTAGCCGGTCGAAAGGGATAAGAAACCGGTTAATTAAAATCACAAGGCATAAGCATACATGTGTATCAAACTAGATAAGTAAATTGAGCCAGTGACTGGACTTCTATATTAAGAAATCAGTTGCAAGCTCGACACATGACATTTAAGAGATTAAAATGTAGTAGTATTCAAGATAAACAAAAACTTAGACAGATAGGCGTCGATCGTATAGAATATGGTAAAGTTTTAGATAAATCATGTTGAATAACAAAAGAAAACATATTCAGTTCTATTCAAAGAAAGAGAAGATATATTTAGACGAGACTTTAAAAAGTAAGGCATGCTCTCAACTGTATAAACAATTAAATGGTAGCAAACTAAATAAGGAGGATGTGACAGACTTGGGGCAAGTCGCCAATACTAATGAATTTATCAAAATATCAAAGTGAGATAAACTTATATATTGAAAACTAATAAATGTGACCAAACATACACAAAAGAAGGGAAATGAATCTGTACTGAAAATCTTTACGTTTTTATTTATCATTTCCAACGCTCCATGCAATGTTAACCATTGATAACAAGGTTGAAAAAATAATAGATTTTATGAAAGTGACATTGATTCAAAGGTTGTTACCATATTTTAATCGGCAGACAAAATAAGACCTAAACATTTCCCACAGTCCTGGCAACAACCGAGCTTCAGTGCACACCAGACACAAAAAGAAGATCTATCGTATTGTACTTTCGCCATTAGTACATCAATAAACAGTAGCATTTGATTCCCTTCTTCACGAATCAACACCATTTCATTTATTTTGACATTGTCTTTCACTACATTATTTACTTCTTTATAAATATATTCGTCATCAATAAAGCCAGTAATGAATATAACAGGTGCATTAGAAATTTCCGAAGCAACATTCTCAATATCCTTAAGGACGACCTAAGGCATTGACGTAATGAAATGTTAATCTTAAACGGCCTTACTCCGGTTTAGTTAGTGGGTGTTCTTGTTCCGTATTTAATTGTTCAGTTCCGGTGGGTGTACATAAAATATCATCACAGGTAAAGGGCGGCTCATATGCACACAATGTAGCTATGTTGCTGAATATAGTTCGAAATGCCACGCCCGTCATGGCTGCTATATTTATTGAAATACTGTGGCATGGGTGTTCACTTACCGTAATGTGAATATTTTATTGTCTAGCTTTATGTTTATCTTTATTACTAACTACTGCATTATAATGTTATGGTTGTCTTAGTTATTATGTACGAGTAAATCTGTTGTTATGAGACCAATTGATGGAACATAGAACTTTGTTGACAAAGAAACAATTGAATATTTGTTACGGCGTTCAAAGAAGCTAATGTAGTTGGAATGAATGCAAGGTTCAAAGATCTGCAATATGCAATACAAATTACTCAGTAAGTAGCAAAAATCTGAAACTGCCGTTATTGCCAAGCGAATCACCAAGAAGATAAAAATCTTTAAGCATTGAAACAAATAATTGACACGAGAAACTACAGCCAGACAGTGAAAATTACGCCCCAGACATTGTCACCAATTTAAAGTCTCTAAGGATGTCTAGATAATCTCGTGAGATTGACATGCCCTTCGATATCGTCTTGCGAGATACTTCAGAACCCGTTTCGACTGGTTACCAAGTTCCAAATAAAGTGTTTATTTGCGTATCTACTCGTTAAAATCTGTTTAACAAGCTTTATGTAAACATACAACAATGTTTATTGAGTTCCACTGTAAGGTATTGCTTATTCACGTTGCGTGTGTTACTTAAAATGTTATTTATTTTCTTTACCATTAATTGAACGGGTTTAAAAATAAATGTTCGATTGGTAAATATACACTTTTCTGCAATTTTCTGAATTATGGGTATAAGGAAAACTGTAAAGGGCACGTGAAAGATAAACCTCGTCATGCCACAACAAGTAGTTAATCACTTCTAATACTGGGTACACACGCAGCGACAAAATCTGTTTGTGAACGTGAGATTATGAAATTGCAGCAAATCGCTGGCGATCAAACTCACTGTATGTGTACCTAGCATAAGTGATGCTCATAATTCCACAATTGCATCCCAGCCCTTGATGGTTTCGCAATTAATAATTAATTTCATAACTATCATTTCAAATCTAGAGAGCGCGTAGTCAAAACTTTGGCTAATTTCAGTAATAGCTCAAGAAAACCGGGAAATCGTATGATAGTTTATTTTTAGCAATTTCATCGCTATGATACTCCGCCCGAAACTCTTTCACATCCTCTCCTACTGTTTAAATAAGAACAGTATCAAACGTCTACCTCCTGAATTCACCATTTGCAATGGTAGAATATTTTTTCTACCATTGCAAATGTTTCTCGGTAACCTCAGCTTAATCTCTAGCAATAAACAACAAGACTGGTGACTCATGATTTTGATCAAATCACTGTGATAGGATACTACTGTCTACCGAGTTTGCAGAACGTTTCACGCTCACTTGAGTAAATATAATCTTTTTAAAACCTATATCTATAATATAGTTTTTAGACTAGACATAGTTAAACAAATATTATTTGTTCAACTTTATCTAGTCTACGATCTACAAGTGGCTAGTTTTAAATACCAGTTTCATAGTTTACTGAGTTTAAATCTAAACATAAATCACTTTTATATCACGTACAATTATGTAGGCAACCGCTTTCTGAGTAATATTTCATTGCTAGAAGTCGAAAGTGGCCTTTGCGGGTCAGTTATTAGCGCCCGTCTTAACGCAAACGTGTAAAAGCAACATTTTTAATTCCATGCGTCAGTGCTGTAAGTAAGCTCACTTGTATTCATGCTACATCCACCGCTGCGTTTCATCGCTGTGTTTGGTATCAGTCTGTGGGCTTCCTTTAGTAGACATGGGTCTCACACAGAAATAGTTATAATATCGTGCTATCAACATATATGTTTAAAATTAGAATTATCATTACGCATAATGCATGAATTCGTGTATCTTGTCTAAACCATTTCAAATTATAGTGGGCTCCCGAGTATCATCAAGATCTAAATTAAACACATTAATATCAATGTTGAAATATATATGTATTCTTTATTTTAGAGCTGTCATTATAATATACGATTATTACATTAATATTTTTTTCGGTCACATCCAACGGCTTTTTATAAAGTCGTTATAATTAATCAGGCGGCTACGCTTCACTTTTAATTAAACATGTTCTACTCATAATTCTAATACAAACTTACAATATCGTGTTAATTAAAACCAGTGACCGCAAGATAGCAAATAATCTAGGTACTGCATGTTGCATACAGTATGATAAAGTTATACCTAATATGCACTTACAAACATTTGCATCAACGATTGCATATCCAAGCACTTTGCTATGCAGTACCTCAGATATAGATTACTCTACAAGGCAATAGTCGACTACTCTTCGTCGTATTTTATTTATCAATTGGGATTCATAATGTATATGGAAAGAATACTGATATAGAAATCATTTGAGTGCTTTTAAATCTTGCATCTTGACCAATTACTGAGAACTAGCCCGGGTATGAAAACGTATTTTGTTCATATGTTTTCATACCTCTAACAAAGCGTAATTCTTATTTGGACAACGTTTGCGTGTACAGTCAAGAACCAAAGAAAAATAAATAAATGCTCCTCCTCAAGACAATGCACTCATAAGGGCATCGCCATCACGTTCGATCTACGTGACAGCCCTGTTAGTTTCAATCCCGAACTATTTTTAGAACGGAGTCAATTAAATTCAATTCTCCAGTGCTCGAGGGTTGTCACATGCACAATTATGTGATTTATAAGTAACGAGGCGGCTGTGTGTATGACGTGTCGTTTAGTGAAATCGCGTTTATTTGGAATTAAGAATAATTGTTCTTCATCGTCTGGCGGGCTATTAAGCAAAGTGTTTAATAACAGTTTAGTGGTTTTGTTTTGATCAGTTAATCGACAGGCTTTGTCGTGGTGAGGCCTTTTGTCTTCAAAGACAACTAGTTTAACATTATTATTAACATTGTTCCTTACTTTATTTACCAATTCCCTATTATATTTTATTAAGTCATCTTTAAAAAGATATATATAGTCAAAATCTGCTCCGTGTTGTACATTTTCTTGATAAACACAATCGCTGACGGAGACTCCGCTGTCCGCTATAAAGATTCTCATATAATCAATTAAGAAAATTCAGGACAATCTTTCGTCTAGCACATTTTATTTAAGACACATCGCTGTCCGATTTTTATATGGACGCAGTCTCAAGTCGGGTCACCGGCGGTGTGTCAATACGCCTGTTAGATTATATTCGTCAGAATAAGGGACTTCCGTACAAGCTACATTATTAAATAATTGGCTCACACAGGTTGGTAGGTATGCAGTGAATTTGAACAGAAATTCAGAACGGGTTAGAATCGTTGTGAATGTTGTTGTCTTTCTAGTGAAGTTTCGTTGTTGTCTATATTCTTATGAGGAAAGTTTCGTTCATCGGTCAGCTCCATAATAATGTTTATGAAATGAACTGTACCTTTTTTTTTTGCGTGTGGGAAATTATCAAATAACTTCTCCCGCTCTGGGCGGAGCGGGAGGGCGTGTCAGACTTTTACTGGCTAAAACCCACCCGTGTGCCTTCCGTTGCCTGTGTGCCGGGGTCGCGATATCCCTTTCGGACAAACCCGCAACCCTGATGAACTGTACCTACCAACTACATTATTGTGTTCTTTGGCAGACCATTTCATTCTCTAGCTAACACATTATGGCCTGCTTCATAGATAGGATGGTATTCTAGTTTTATAATTATAGTGTCGTTTTAATTATAGTAGGTACCTATAAATATCTAAATACCTATATATGTTAATTGCACTTAAAGTACAGCGTACCGATAAGACGCGCATTTCCCACGAATAAATGGAAGACACATTTCAACCGATAATAACAAAAAAAACATTTTATAACCCTTTTCTCCCTTCGCTGTTATCGAGTAAAAGCGTCAGTAAATTAACGTGGATACCGAAGTAAAATAAAGCAAGAATCGAGACTGAATCGAGTTGTATCGAGTATATTGATCGAACGTTCAACGCACGCGCAGTAATCCATCTTAAATCAATCGTCTCGTTCGTATACGTAGACAAATTACAATCATATCAACATATTTTGGATTCATTACATCAATCATTAGCGCCTGTTAAGTGTTTTGATAACACGTGCTCAAATTAATGTGCCTATTAATAACTAATAATATTTATAGTTTTTAAATGGAGTATCTTACTCATAGATCGATACGGAAAGTTCTAACGATCTACACTAAGTCATTAGTGTGAACCATATTTTTATAATTGAAAGGCGATGTAAGTTAGCATGCCATTATGAGGAAGAGAACAGTGTCAATAATGGGTAGGTTGCGCGGAAGCTCCAACAGTATCCTAAAAATAAACATTATTTGATATGGTTGACAGCCCCTTTATTAGGCACTGGGTACGAGCCATGTGCCAACATATTGTAAAAGTTGACAAACATAGCTTTTAAGTCATTGTTACTAATACTACATAGATTGTGTGTAGGTACTTGTATATGTGGTCCGAAATAAAGAATATATTAAAGTACATTCACAACATTCATCATTCATTTGTCGTTGTTTTGTTGTGTTTGTTTGTTTTTTCATTTTTTCATTTGTAGTTCATTTTAGTATAACCATGCAATAAATTAAACCCAAATATTAAGACTCATACAAATAGGATTATAATTACGCAATTAAATATAATTATAATACAAAATATAAATACCAAAGACGCTACATAACATTTTAATGTAATATATTTTCATTTAATTCTTCTAAACAAAAAGCGCCTTCATCCTCTCTCCTATTATCATTTAATTAACTTTGCTGTGCCCGACAGGGTCCATGATTGATACAATGTCTAACATACCAACTGTTTTATCTCATATTATGGAATGCAATAAAGTATTTAGTATTGAGTACATATACAGGGTGGCAGGGACATCGACACGCATGCTGTAACCATGACTTCAGCACATGATTCTAGAACCACTAGCATAAAAAGTTTTCGTCGGTTGTCAAAAAAAACCTCTAACACCAGGATAGTCACTAACCACACGAAAAAGAAGAAAGAAGACAATATTTTTTCAAATAACCGACGCATCATTTAAACAGGGAAGTTTAGATTCATGAATCATGTACTAAATCCATGGTAACAGGTTGCTTGTCGATGTCCCTCCCTCTCTGTGCCATATTAAACGAGCAATATTTTTTTTTACAAATATGTATATATATTTGTAATCAAGCTCTAGAAAACTGCTGTAAAGATTTAGTGTGCTGTGTAGTTTCTAACATGGCAGCATGGAATTAGTACCTATTATAATGGCAGCATAGAATTAGTACCTACTATAATGGCAGCATAGAATTAGTATGAACTATCGTATACTATTAAATGAGCACTCTCTACTTAGCTCAGTCGAACATACATATACATATATTTATATACAACGTGTAACAGAATAAGCGCAAGACCTGAAAGTAGTTTGCTCAGAATCGGCTTCTGAATCGATTTCCGTCATTATTTATATATGTTAGTTTTTCAGGAAAAAATCTTTTATTTAACTGAAATTAGACCCACCGCGTCATAACAAAGTAATAAGATATTTTATTTAAGGAAATTTAAGCCTTATCTCAAAGGAATAAAGCCTATTCAAATGCATGACCGAATTTGTAGTACGCTCATAGCTGTCCAATGTGTAGTGCGCGTTAAACAAAATAGTTAATCTAAGGAAGCTTAATCCTTATTACAAAGCAATATGTCTAATTTAAATGCAAAACCGAATTTGTAGTTCCGTCATAGCTTTCTTTACACACACATAAACATTGCTTTTTATTACATTTGAGCTAGTTGTTAAAAAAAATGTTAATTTAAGGAAATTTAGACCTAATCCCAAAGTAATAAAGCTTTTTTAAATGCACGACCGAATGTGTAGACCGTATTTAACATTATTTTGTTGAGAAATGCAAAAATACTAGGAATTTTATGGTTCGTTTTTTGCAAATGGAAGATTAATGTGAAAGAGTGAGATGCATTAATTTGCCGTCTTATCCCTTTGACGTTTGATATGCCGACGCAAGCGTCGTCACCGCCCGCGGCGCGCCCGCTCCTTTAGTTATTCGCCGACAGCGACAAGTGTTACCGAATTTCATTTGATTACGCGCGCGCGATGGCATTCCAGTACACCAATATTCAGTACACGGAGATGGTGAGGACACTGGCTCGTTGCTACGATAATGTCGAGTTAGCGTGTCGAGAGTTCAATGCAAGATATGGCACCAGAGTGAGCGCCAGGACAATGTTAAGTGCAACCCAGCGTCTGAGGGACTCCGGTACCTTTCGTCCTAACACGGCAATAGATAGAGGGGCGAATGTGCGCACTACTCGCTTACAAGCAAACATCCTCAATTATTTTGACGAACACCCAGAGAGCAGCACGAGAGAAGCAGCGCCATTGTTTGACTGCAGCCACATGTACGTGTGGCGAACGTTACGCGCTGATGGTGAACTCCCGTTTCACCTACGACGTTGTCAGGAGCTGACGCCGAACGACTACTTACCACGTCTGGAATTTAGTAGATGGTTGTTGGAGAACTGGCAAGGAAACATCATCTGGACGGACGAGAGCACCTTCACGCGAGTTGGCATTTACAACCAGCATAACCAGCATTTGTGGAGACATGAGAATCCACATGCATGCCGTGTTGATTCGTTTCAGCATAGGTTCTCCGTGAACGTGTGGGCGGGCGTCTTAGGTACACGCGTACTCGGACCTGTCTTTCTACCGAGGTTGACTGGAGATACCTACCTACAGTTCTTGCAGGAAACATTGCCCGAGTTATTGGATGACGTCCCTCTCATCTTTCTAAGAGACGTGTTTTACCAACACGACGGTGCTCCCGCGCATTTCACATGGAACGTTCGGCGGCATCTTAATGCGGAATATGGCCCCCGTTGGATTGGTCGTGGAGGACCAGTGCAGTGGCCTCCCAGATCAGCTGATCTAACGCCCTTAGACTTTTATTTGTGGGGTCGAATAAAATCGCTCGTATACGTAAACGAAGCCACAAGTGTCGAAGACCTCAGACAAAAAATCTATCATGCCTTTAGTGTTGTGCAAAGTGACACCGAAGTGCTAAATAAACTAAAATTTAACTTAAGGAAACGTGCAATAAAGTGCATTGAGCAAGGCGGTGGACATTTCGAAAGTCTACTAAAAAGGAGACGAAGAAATAGTGTAGTGTAAATAGTTCAGTTCTGTAAGTACCTACTTACCTTTATCTTTACCGATTTTAATTACTGTAAATATTATGATACAGACTTTGAATATGATATCGCGACAGTTAAGTACGCATCAGAGATAATAAGTGAGTCGGGCGGCCACCGAAAAGACCACTCTACCTACGTTTTCTGATAGATAGTAGACGGGCGAAAAGTTTCTTGATTTAAAAATGCTTCCGTTTTCCTTATCTTAGAATTAAGTAAACAAAATTATTCAAAGCCTACACAGCCTGTAAAAGTGTGATGGAAAGATGGAATCATATTTTTACTAGTAATGTTAGGTCATTGAACTAACGTCCCTACCTAGTGCGTACGCTTGCAGTACCTACCTACCTAGCCAGCTGGAGGGCACACGCACGTGTGCGGCGCGCTATTAGTGTGCGTGAAGATCGAGTAGTTTGCTCAAACGTTTCATGTTTAGTCAGGACAACTATTTTATAAAAAATGACTAGGTGTGGTTTAATTAAATTAAATTCCAGATGTTATTTTAGTCTTATAATTTAATATTCTAATTGGGGTGTATGAGCTCTTGCGTTTATTCCGTTACACGTTGTATACTATCAACCCGCTCCTGCTTCGCACGATTTTTACAACTTGACAAAACATCGAGATTTCTTAGGTAAACGTAACTTTTTTTTTTTTTTTAGCCTAACCTGTCCCACTCCTGGGCAAAGGCCTCCCTCCACTTCTTCCATCTTTCGCGAACCTGTGCGTCCTCCTTCCAGTTTTCACGGAACCTATCCAGCTCGTCCCGCCATCTCCTACGTGGTCTGCCGCGACCCCGCCTCACTGTCTCAGGGCACCAGTTCTGTGTTATTTGAGCCCACAGTTTGTCCGGCATGCGGCAGACATGTCCTGCCCAGTCCCATTTAAGTTGGGCAGCCTTTTGAGCCACGTCAGCTATTTTTGTTTTGGAGCGCAGTATAGTGTTTCGAACACGATCACTTTAATATATATTAATAATTATAAATTAAATTTATAAAATAAATTATAATTTAATACGTATTATACACATAAACCTTCCGGAATAAATTCTCTAAACGATTGTGAAAACCTCGTCCAAATCTGTTGCTTGGTTTAGAAGAACAACGCGGACATACAGACAAACGCGAAAAGCGACTTTGTTTTATAATATGTATAGATATATACACTGTAATTTTAAGATGTGCTTCATTATGTCACTGGTAATTTGTAAATGTATCCATCTGATAAAAAGATAATGGGTATATTCCATTTTTCACTTTGATATTGAATGCAAGTCGTAGTGCGACTGCTGTAAATTATTCCATGCACGTTGGTAACACTAGACTCAACAATATTGCATAAACATTACTAGCAGTAGATGTTTAAATTGAACGTGTTGAGAAATGTATTTGATTGATTAATATGTATTAATTATTTTTCTAGTTTCATGCTCTTTCAATCTCCTTTGTATGGTTCTGGTCTGGAGTTGTCAATATCAACTTTCTTTTAAAATATATGCTAAATAATATATGGATGCAACATGACACAATGGAAGATCCCAGGCCCGTAATCGAGAGTGATTCTTAATCTATAACTATACTTCTATACTAATATTATAAAGATTTAAATTTGTTTGTGTGTTTGTTTGTATGTAGGGGGTAATCTCTGGAACTACCAGTAGGATTTGAAAAAATATTTTTGCAATGGATACCCCAATTCTTGAGGAAGGTTATAGGCCGAACGAAGTCGCGGGTAGAAGCTAGTAACGAATATATCCGAATTAAAACTGTCCGATAGCAGACTATAACGGCTCAAATCTACATGGTTTAATGTACTGGCATTTACGAAATATCTAGATTACGATTCACGGTACAAAAGGGTAAAGACAAGAAAAAAAAAATTGTCAGTCATTATAGATAGAATGATTATAAAAAAATATTGGACACGTATTTTTTCTTTATTTACGTTAACAAAAGATTATGGCAATACATTGAGTTAAAATGTGCCATGACGTCACTTGTATGTAGATTTTATACTTACTTGTGACGTAGCGACCCCCACGCCCCAACTTTAATGCGTTGTATCTAAGCAATTTTTTATCAATATGAAAAAGCAACAAATACGAGTCTATTATTTTTTTATTATCCGGCAGACGGACTAAATAGAATTTCTATTTTTTTTACCTAGGCATCCCTATTGAATTTGTCATATTAATAATAATAGTCCTCCAGGCCGAATTTCGGCCATGATGACCAATTTCAGCGGAGACCACAAGTGTGTGCGCAGACGCAAGTGCACTCTCTCTTCCATCCAAGTTGTCATCTTAATGTGCTGCCAAAAGATCTTGAATAAAATCAGGGTACATATCATATAAACGCATCAAACTTATAAAATATTTCAGTCAATAGCCCTCTACGTCACTACAGGATGTGCTAAATCCACACAGCTATAGTCCATTCAAGCTAAAGTTCGCATAAACGTCGATATCTACGCGTTGAAGCTCTCGTGTGCGAACAAAACACATTTATCACTGTTATTTAGGCCACATGTCGACTGTAACACAATGGATACAATGCTGCACTGTCAAAGCAAACTGCATGAAATTGCGTGACCGCTGTTTAATTGAACTGTTCACTACTAGCTCTTGCCTCAGACAGGCTTGTTTTTTTTTTTGTTTTTGTTAATGTGAAGTAGGTGATGATGCAGTATGCGATGCATGCTATGAAGTAACCTACCTACTCGTTACTTAAAGCTCCCAGGTTACCTACCTATCCTTCCTAGTTGATTTCCCATACTAACTTCAATACCTAGACAAACCGTTGTACTTGTAGTGAGTCGAAGCGTGTAATGTAGTTATTTATCATTTTAACTTTTTTGTGTACCTTTTCATAATATACAGGGTGATTGGAAGATGGGTGCAAAGCTTTAAGGTGAAGATAGTATAGACAATTTAGAACCATTTAAGCCATGGTTGTCTTAGACGAAGTCTTACCATTTTTTTTTTTTTTAATAAGGTTTAAAAGACGTACTGTACAAATTTTTTATTTTTTCTGAGCTTTAAATGTCTGTAAAAAAAATGTCTAATGACACAGAAGCCTAAAACATGTTTTGCTTGATTGCTTACACATTACTTTAATTAAATAAATAAAAAATGAATTCATTTATCATTCAATTTGGCCATAATTATGCAGTTTACATTAAATTTTGAGAATTTCCGAAAAAAAACTTAAAAATTTGGTTAAAAATATTTGGTAAGACTTCGTCTAAGACAACCATGGCTTAAATGGTTCTAAATTGTCTGTACTATCTTCGCCTTAAAGCTTTGCACCCATCTTCCAATCACCCTGTATATTTTTGTTATTCTGGTAAAATAAAAATAGTGAGTGATCTATTTCTTTTGGAGTTTTTTTAGGTTATTAAAATCCCCTAGACACTCTTTCGTGATTGTTTCAAAACAATCCATTCATTATGATCTTCTTTTCGAGTTATCTCGAATGTGTGTTGTCTGACATTCAGCCATTGTTACTTTATAACGAACTATTCACTATTTAACCATGGCTACTTCTGTTTACATCCAATTTGTTGCTTTAAAAAAACTGAATCAATTAATCAAAGTGAATTACGATTATTAAACAGATTGGTATGTACTTAGATATAGTTTTGAAGTTCACGGCTAATTCTTATCCTTCTGAATGGTATTCGCAATTTACATCTATTACAAGTTTATTGTTGTTTGGGGGTATACGGGTACTTTAGGTAGACAAGTACTAGAACCATGTGACATCAATAACATTTGCATGCATAATTTGCAAAATGAAACTTTGCTGGGGAAAAGTGCATTTATGGTATTTAATTCGTATTTTATTTGAGTGTCATACAGGATGTCCTAGTTCAGGGGTCGAGACCTCATTGATGTAATGTATACAGAAGTTTGGAAAATAAATTACTATAAATTTACATAAGTATATTTTTTTTTAGTTTTAAAGTTTACAAAAAACTTCTTTTTATTTTATTTTTATAATTGATGGCAGTCCATCGAACGAAAAAGTCTTACGTATTGAGAATGACATTTACGTACGAATAAAGGCTCGTTCAGACCAGCGCGACGCGACGGCGCGACGCGACACGAACAATACAGTTTCTAAGAAAACTTCACGGTATAACAATAACCGTTGTCGCGTCGCGCTGTCGCGTCGCGCTAGTCTGCACAAAGCTTAAAGTTGACTTCCTCGTTGGTCAATTGATCGCAAGCGATACTTCTGACCTAGAACCTAAGCAGTATCTTAGTTAAACCAATTCAATTAATCCGTATTGTTTTAAATACCTTTTAATTTAACACAGAACAGACAAACAGACATACATTTTATATTATGTATAGACGTATTTACTATATCAGGTGTCTTGCTTCGTGTCGATCTGATGGTCGTTACATTTGAGTGATTTCAGATACGTATCGATCGGAAGTGTCAGGATAAAAAGAGGTCATGCGCAGAATAAACTCACGCGCACTACTACGGAGAAAAATTCTTTGTCATACTTCCGGATTTTTTTATAACAAATAAATGTTACATAGAAATTAGAGCACGTACTTTGTCCTTAAAAAAGTCACTACAAATGTATCAACAGCTGCCCCATTGTGTTCTGTTTGTAGATCTAGCCAACTAACCACGAGAGAAAAAAATCATAAACAAATTTGTTTCATCAAAATTTTCCGGTCTCATTTCCAATGAATTGCTAGTGTAAATTACAAATTGTGGATTTTACACTATTCACCCAAACAATTAATAACACGGACCCAACCAAGTTTAGACTCTTCGACAAAACTTCCGTCCCACAAACATGGACTGCTAAAATCAAATCTTCATGTTTGGCAGACTCTCAGGTAGCTTGGAAATACGCTATTAAAAATATTGTACCATTGCTTTTATTTCTTATTAGTAGGCTGACTATGAAATATATTATTTTTAACCCACTACGCAATTAGCATGTCAACATCTTATTCGAGATTCGAGTTTTAGATGAAAACCGGTCAAGATATATTTGGATTTCCCGACAGCTATATTTTACTATAATGATATATTATGTCTTTGAATATCTACCTATTTTAAAAGCGGGATTATAAAATATATAATATGTCATTATTTCATGATGTAGTACTCATTAGTTGAATTGTAAATCAAGTGAAATAACCCCTTTTTTAAATAATGACTACTAATAACGTTCAAGAAGATAGGTATCGTACTCAGTGGCGTACACATTTTGATCTATGCATCTCTTAACAAATCAAAATCAATTTAACACAACAATTTGAGAGCTGTAAGATAATATCAGACATTGAAAGCTCGTAGTAAATCACTAAAGGCGCAGTAAACCAGATCAATCTTAACTTGTCAAAGGTAGACACAGTACAGACGTACGAATAGATAATTGAAATAATTTTTAGATAAAATAAGCATATTACCATATTATAACCGCATTTATAAAATGTAAAATTTGTGGTTTAACCTGATCTATAAGAATTCAAATACGGACTTGAAAGCTTCGATAAGTAGATTACAAATTAATGGCAGTCCAAAACTACTATGTCAAAACGCGGAAATTTGGATATTAGCAATACAGAACTCGGGTCGACGTTCGAGCCAAAACTACAATATATGAATACCAATGATCAGTTTTAAAGATTACATACTCAAATAAGACTGAAAAAGCCACAAGCGACCTGTGAACTTTTCCTGACATTTTACGTAAAATCTTAACGATATAATTAGTCAAATAAAGTTTATAAATAAAATTAAAGTAAACATTCTCTATATTATTAAACCGATACAGATTTTTGACATTTATAGGTAATTTTAATGGCGCATTATGGCCGCATTTTAATGACTTTCACTGGATTATTTCGTGATTTATATAACTTTCATGCTTTTATTAATGAATCTGCTCAAGATTTTTTCAGTATCTGAACCTATCGTGTTTCCATTTTATGAACATGAAGGTGTCAATTTTATTTAAAAAATATCTTAATTGTTTTATAATTTTTATAAAATGAACACCTTGATTTTATAAAATAACAATTGTTTATATAAATCTTTTATCGTTGGAACAACAGGTTAGTGTCTGGTTTTTGTCGGCTCATAATATATTATTATTATTATGGAAAGGTTTCTCGGTTGATTGACAGTTTCATTCAGCGAGGTGTCGGCAACACATTGCGCGTGATCAAAAGGGCGTGGTCACGGCTTTAATAACTTGCTCCAGACCATACAGGTTGTAAAAATATTTAATTAGGCAAATTGATACAAGACTTTATACTGGAAATGTCATTCTTACAATGTAGACTTTTATCCTTCTGCCCTGGGGCGTGCGAACGGGTCTGTCAGACTCCTACTGACTAAAAACCACCCTGGTGTTTCCTTCCCACTCTTGGACCGGAAATCATGAGAGCTTGTGCGCCTTCCATGATCCTCGACTGATGCCGACTCGCTTTTGGTGGGCCATGCCATGCCCACGGGGGGGAGTGAGGTGTGAGACTCCCCCGCGACAATCTTTTTTTTTTTTGTAAAGTTTTAAAAATCCTCATGGATGTCCTCCGTTCTGGTGCGAACGGAGGGGTCTGTAAAATTTCTACTGACTGAAACCACCCCGTGCTCCCTCGCACACTTGCACCAGGGCTACTGGGGCAACATAGCCCCCGACTGGCACCAGCCCGGCTCTGCGGGCTCCGTCTGGTCCCCCGCGACACTCTAACCTAACCTTACCCTACCTACTCCAAAATAAACGATTTCTTATCAATCGATCGAAACTCATTTGTCATCTCTATCTTTTAAGAAGCCGAAAACATGTGTATTAAAGTCAAACCTAATTCGTTATATGAAAAGATAAGACTGGAAAATTTTGATAAGTCACAGACAGGGATTTCCCAACTGTCAATTGGCACTTCCAATTCAGCGAATAGATCACTCATCGATTTAAATTCGGGAGCAGAATCAAGATGCATCGATCGACGATGACTCGATTAAAAAGAATCGAGTTCAACAAACGTGAATTGTTTTACTTCAGAAGAGACATGACGTACTAAATGTCGCCGGCCGTCCGTTTAGCGAGTCCGTAGTAATTGAAACCTCGTGATACCGATACATTACTTCTACACATAACAATGTACATAAACATGTATAAACATACTACATACATCCTGTACACTTTAATTTGTGACGGAAAATAGTATATTATTATTATTATGTAGGTGCTTATTATTCATAATGCGCAAGCGCACGAAGGGAGCATTAGATCGGTGCTCTTTGAAGCCCACGCGATTGATAAGGACTTTAATATGGTTATAATTTTATTTTCGTATTTATTCATGTAGCATAAAAAGGAAAATGTTGATTCAATTGTACAATAAATAATTACGTAATGAGCGATGTTCGAGTAAGTTAGGACCACAAATTCTTGTGGTTATGACAAAAATTTACGTATGCTACAAGGATAGATTTGGGTTAATACAAGGCTATAGAAACAAACACAATTTGCCATTATGAGAGCGGAAAACATTAAAATTAAACATGAGTTATGACGTTGGATGGGACTTTATTCATAAATAAATTAAATAAAATTATTTTTATTGGCATAAATTACAGATGAATTCAATATACATCATCAGGTTACCAAAGAGTTCTAAATTCAAAATTTAAATATATTTTTCATTGGATTTGTTTCTAACCAGCCAGTTCTAAAAACTTTCAGCGTTACTCTTGTAGGTACAATATACATACATCAAACATACCTCAAATTGGGATTAATAACCCTGCTATCGCCCATGGGCTACTATTTTTTTTTAATACTTTTTAATTTATTTCCCTGTAGAAACGTTTAATACGTTGACCGGATACTAAACGCACCCCCAGACGTAATAACAATAAAAATCTATTGTGTCTCGTTCAGTGTCCATCCACCGAATAAAAATTCATAATAAATGATAAAGAAAGTTCCTTTTTGAAATCAATAAACGAAAATATGAATAAAACCCAATCAGAGAAGCTCGATAAACGTTAATTATTTGTTATATTTGTAAATAAGTGTTATCTATCCACTATCCAGCAAAAAGGTGCACGTGGAGCCCTAGGTATCTAATCAAGACGATAACGGTCATTGCACTTAACTTTGAACTATCTGGGCTCAAAAATGTGAAGCATGTCTGCATGTGACTCAACGTCATTCATCTTTGTATTACTCGTATCTTGAAGGAAAATCGGAAAATAGTGGAAATTAGATGGGATTAATGTTTGAAATTGACTTTTCATTCAAATATCGAAGTATTTTTGCGTGTTGATGATGACAAAAGAATTGTGATTGCATTATATTATAGGAAATTTCGAAAAGTGGAGTGAAAGTTGTGGAATACCGGTGAAATTATATGAATTTACGTGCCTCTCATGCACTTAAATGCATAGTGCTGGTAACTATCTATTTGGATAGTTAATGACGTGCCGAATTTATTAATTATTTGTGTCTAATGTGATTGCAGACATTGTTATTCTATATTATAAATATTATTATATTACGAGCTTTGATGAGGCATTTAAAACTACTCCATAGCTATTCTAAACAAAATTTAACCCCAGAAGCTATCTATCATCTTTAACTTTACGTCAATCAATATTTCAGCGGCTAAATTACAAAAGCATAGTAGGGTTATCAGTTTATCACAGGACTAGATGGACTTATCAAGTCCCGCCAGCTGCAGAACTAGATTCTAGAACAATTAAATGCAACGAGATCAAACTATGTTTAAAATTAATTGTATCTTATCAAAACATTTTTAAGGGCAATGTAATTGAAACCACATAGGTGGGACAAAAACTGATCGTATGGAGAACACGGTTATAAGGAGTGTCCAGATGTTTATATGTAGACAAGGTTTAGGTCTTTCGAAATATAATTATTTTTTGTTTTTTGTATGAAATTTGTGTGATTTCGGCCGTCATGCTTACAATTAAAGACAATAAGAATAGAAACTTAGGTAATCTTTCAATGGAATATTTTTCTGTTGATGACCCCTTTTTTGTTTTGTATTTATTCTACAATATCTAAAGAATACCAAATAAAATTATTCATCAACTCAAGGTCACATACACAAATTAAATTATAAATAAGTTTATAGTGTCCAAGAATCTGGCTCGGAGACTATAAATATAATAAAAACCAATGAATACTATTTAAAAAAAAAAAACTAAGATATTTTAATCACCGTTTTTCAGTTATAACAGTTATCAGATGAATATCAACGTAATTGCGAAAGCTCGTACAATTTTGATATCAAATCACTTAGTCTTAGTTGATTTTATATAATTTATTAATAATTGCAATGACTAAGCTAACACTGTCATGTTAATATAAACGATTGTTTGTTAAGTGATCGCGTGATTTTATTTCTAATTATAGAACTACACAATAATCGATTTATCACTTCATTAACTGTAGGTATACGTTTTTGTGGCTAAGTAAGTACCTAGTACCTACTTATGTTATTTGAATCAGTTATCTGTAAAAAGACAAGAAGCTGTTGCTGTAATAGAGCTATCAAAGCAATTTTCCAAACAATAACGTCAAAAACTAGGTTAAATATAGGAAAAACTAAAAGATTTTCTAAAAAAACGCATTGCGAAAAATTGGTTCATCTTGGTACCTATAGAGTAAATTAAGACAGCGTTACTGTCAGAACTTTTATGTCATTTTCTTCATTGAAATATATTAATACAATTGTTGAATGGAATATTTAGCACCTTTCTGTGAAGAATTTAAAAATACATATAGCTAAAATGACAATCTGACTAGGTACAAAAGTAACTGAAAAAAATCTTACCAATAAATGTAGATCAAATCAGTCTAAAAATAAAACTTCCGTTTTAACACTGTATCCACGCACTTATTACAATATTTTCTGACAGTTCAATTTTCACAGATTAAAAAAACGATAGCCAAACTTATTTCGATTCGAACACTGATAATAGATCTTTAAAAAAATACCGATAGAATATTTCGTTGTACGTAAGAGAGAAGCGTGCGCAGCCACGGAGGATAATAAATTTATATTGAGGCAAGTGCAGCCGGTCAGGTTTACTGGTTAGAACTACTCGGGACGCGACGCAAATGTTGGAGGAGCCAGAGTCACTCAAAGGACACCACGCCTACTCGCTCGTCGAAAACGGCAATTGACAACACTATTCCTAGCCTCGCAAACACACAACACTAGTCAGTGATTCGAATAATGGATTGTAACTGGCCAGTATTTAATTTCTCAAGTGATTTGTTTATATTGTTATCTAATGTCATTTGGAATTTATGTTTGATAATGACAAACATACCTACCTATTTTTTTTAGAAGAGGTTCAGATTTTTTGTAAATCGAATTTTTTATTAGAAAGTAATGATAAGTCGATTTGTTTTAGAATCAATGTATTCATGTATTCAACTTTGTTGCTGAAATAAATGAAAAGCACACCTATTTACAAATTAAAAATATATGAATAGGAAAAATACTATGTTATTAATACCTCGATACCTATCAAAATCTTTTGGTGTTATTGTTTAAGAACGTTTCCGAATTTAGCTTGATTTTGAATAAAAGTTACAAATAAGTGTAACGTTACACTGTGACGCCATCTGTCGATAGATTTTTTGTAAACAAAATATGAAATTGTATTTATAAGTATCGTCAGTTCCTCTACTAGAATACTATTCAGTGATAGAAAACGCTCTTGTCTTTAACTCACTGCTGGTAACAATGCACAAAAAGCTTCACAATGTACCTATTCGCTGAAGCGTTGCGGCTTTTCCGGGTCGATATGTAGATGGACGAGCTGGACAACCAGCGAATAACGAAAATAATAGAAGAATACTATTCATAATTTTAATACATCTAAATTTAAATAATAATTTGATAATATGTAATAGCTGTTTCTTGATTGCCTGACATGAATTGTTTTTTCAACTAGTCATTCCACGATCTTACGATAGCGCCATCTAGTATTGAGTAGCGAAACTAAAGTAAAAAATTAACTTTTTCAACACATAGATGACGCTGTAATAAAATATTTAATTAAGGTTGTTTTCAAAAGAATATTTTGTAGGTAATATTATTTATTTGGTGCCTATAAATTGCATCAATATATTTAAATATTATCGTTTCTTTCTTCACGGCTGTTATAACATAAATATTAAAAAATATTGCCTTGCCTACCTACGCCGAAGTTTTAATGTTGCTAAAAAATATATATTGATAGAACAAACATACCTATTTAATTGAAATAGCTATTATAAGTCATAAATTCATAATTCATCGCGAACATTTCAAATTGCTTCTCACGTGATTCTGAATGATAATGTTTCTGGTTTTGATAGACACATTCTATTTCACTTAAATTGTTTGTGGTTCAACGACCCCATGAAATAAATATATTATTTATTAGACACCCAACGGATTAACCCGGTATTTTGGGTTCTATTGTACCCAAATAGCACCCAACTGCCTACCTAATGTATATTTAAAAAAAGAAAATGAATTTGACCACCGACCCCGGTCGATGTTGATCATAAACTGGTCTCCTAGATCGATCATAGCAACAAACGCATTTTTTTACAATTTTTCCTACTGACACACGCCCCAGATTTTTAATTAATAAGTGCCTATAGCTAATCTTAAATCGTCTGGTTTTAGATCTTATCTTACTAGATGACTTGGCGTGTTTTATATCTTGTCTCTCTGTTACTGACTGTTCAGAATTTGGATAACTATTGAAGCATTGAGTAGGTAGATAAAGATATTTTGCTTATCTCTTTTAAGGCTCGTACAGACCAGCGCGACGCGACGGCGCGACGCAACTCGAACAATACAATTTCTAAGAAAACTTGACGGTATAACAATAACCAGTGTCGCGTCGCGCTATCGCGTCGCGTTAGTCTGCACAAAGCTTTACCGCTTGCGTCGCGAGATGACACTGAATGTGGTGAAATATTTCCCGGAAATATGCGATAAGTATACGATGATTCTTCAACATAATAATTTAATTTATGGAAGTTTCTTAATGACAATTTCGACTTTATAGATAATTGGACTGAAGAATAAATAAATAAATATTAGCAGGTTGACAGTTTTCAATCCCTAAAATATTATTTTGAGGTTTAGCTACCCGTAGGTTTACACCGTGAGGAAACCTGGACTTAGTTAATATAAGTTTGAAATCGCCAACCCGTCTTGAGCAAGCGTGGTGATCAATGCTCGTGCCTTCTCTGTATGAGAAGAGGCCTTTGCCCTGCAGTGGGACAGTAACAGGCTGGTATTATTATTATTATTATTTTAGCTACCTACCTAACCCAACATTCACTGTGTATTATTCGTTGACACGTAGGTACCTACAGGTTGGTAAAACTAAATCAAAAACAGGAAAAAGAAACTACAAAAGATTTTCTTCAAGTTTTCCTGTCAATATCAAACATCTATTTTTAGGACGTTTAAGTAATTATGCAAATATAACTTGAAAAAATTACCATCTGCGATTTTATTACGCAATAATATTTATAATATTTTCCGATATTAATCTTAAGTTTTATCTACAGCATAACACTATCTTTTACGTCGCAAATAAACTGAGATAACAATTCATTCCAAAATATAGGATAGGAAGTAATATTATTTTTCTTATGTTTCCTAATACTTGGCAACTTCGTGGCCAACCAAGAATCTATGTCGTCTATCCAGAATATTCGATAATTCAACATAGCCCATAGAATGGCACGGGGCCGGTCATATTGGCTTAGTATTTATGACCGTTGGGGGTAGACAAACATAGTGTAGGACGTACTCAGTCTAGGAGCGACGGTCTTCGAAGGGTGAGTTTTAGCAACTGGATGAGAGCAGCCGATGTGCGATTGGAGAGGCCTATTTCCAGCAGTGGATGGAATGCAGTAAGCCAATTATAATAATGATGATAAAGAATCAAATAATTTTTCAAGTAATTAATTCTACGTCATACGCAAATATATTTTTTTACTAAAAATGAATAACTGTTATCGCTCATTGTTGCTTACGTCACTCTGATTTATGCTCTACAAATGTTTTCTATGATATCTTTTTAATTTTTTTGTGACACATTCGTCATCTTTAGTAAATATCCCGTGCATATTAAGCACAGCATTTTTTTTAAAAGAGCATTTTTGAGAGTGACGTAAAGAACGGAACCCAAATTGCGTAACACAATTGCAATCCGAAGGATTTTGTAGGAAATTTTACACACAGCTACAAAACAAGCTGTACATTTCCAGCTATATAAGCTGACCTCGCATTGCAGGGAAATCTTATACAATGCGAGATCAGCTTATACTTGATATGTAGCCATTTTACATAACGCAATGAATATTGTCAAATTGAAAGGCATTGCCAAAACACTAAGGTACAAACCTAATCTGTGTCCGCAATTCATTTGCCAAACATGTAAATTTCATCGAAATCCGTTCAGTCGTTTTAGCGTGAAAGCATAACAAACCAACAAACTTACTTTTGCATTTATAATAATCAATCAATCAAAGTCAAATCGTTTACTTCAATTAGGCACACAAAAAGCACTTTTAAACGTCAAAATTTACAAAACAATTGAATTTATTGTAGTCGCCTCTTCCAAAAGGTAATTTTTATTAGTTAGGATTCCTGGTAAGTAAGTTTTATTAGTTAGGATTCCTGGTAAGTTAGTTTTCTTGGTTACGATTCCTGGTAAGTAAGTTTTTTTGTACTTATTTAAGATTCCTGGTTCCTTTGGTTTTGAATAGCGTAATTCTAATGTTGCCCATTACTTAAGATTATGTGTCATGTCTTGTGTATATCTTTTGTTGGAGATCCTAAATAAATAAACCACTATTTTAGTTGATTTATTGATTTAATGTTAAGAGATACCAATACTATTTTTAGGTAAGAAATAAAACGAAATCTGATTTTCATATTTTGAAATCAGTGTTTAATTCTTTGTTTACCCCGCCATAGCTGATTAAGTAACGTCATTTATGGCTGTTTAATTGGGTAACCTAATTAATTTACTACTGTACATTCCTTCCATAATCTTAGAATGTTTAAGTGGCTATAAATCTGAAATGAGATTAGTTTAACATACAAACGGTTTCGGTGCTCTTAAGAGCGTTTATCCTAAAAGCTGGCAACGTCGCAAATAGCTGTCAAAAGTTTATCTGTTTTGATTAATTTGGCAATATTACTGTATTGAAATAAGAAATGTGCCTAACTAGCGAACTAGAATATTAATAATGAATTGCAATTATAACATTGAATTTGATGT
Source organism: Agrochola circellaris (assembly GCA_914767755.1). Lineage (NCBI taxonomy): Eukaryota > Metazoa > Arthropoda > Insecta > Lepidoptera > Noctuidae > Agrochola > Agrochola circellaris. Next base: position 10,144,181 of record OU611858.1, read on the forward strand.
TGTGCCGTTTTAGGTGTAGAAAAGGCATTTGGAAAGTTTCCAAATACTTTTTTTACATCCAAAACTAAATATTCGGTGTTACGATATTAATGATTGCATTTCAAAATAAACGCTTTCAGAATAAACGCTCTAAAGTCTAAATATTGCTCTTACAATTCGAAACAGATCGTATTTCGTATTTACTCCCTTAACATAAAGACGAATATTAGATTCTGGAAAAGATCTGCTAGATTTTAGAATGGTCATGCCCATGCTTACCTACATAAATTTAGGAAAATTAATTGCTAAGCAAGTTGGCAACCGCTGATCAACCGAGCTCTGCTCGGGTGAAAATATAGAATAGTATAGGATAGGTCATGCTAATTCCATGCTGCAATGATAGTAGGTACTCATTGCATGCTTTCATGTCATTATTCTGAGGTAGCCATCTTGTTCTAAACTTTGGGCAACCGAACTCTGCTCGGGTGAAAATACGAAGAAAACGAATTTACCCAGATATGAGACCTATCTAGATCGATTTTTCGCCCCCGTAATCCCCTATATTGCAATTGTAATCGAAATCGTTACAGCCGTTTTCGTGAACGTGATTACAAATATATACCTATATACAAATATTGCTCGTTTAATAGTATAGGATAGGATTGTTTGACAGTTGTAAGAAATGGCTACAGCACGGAAAATTGATGTAGGGTGTCAATTTGCTGAACAATTAATCTCCCTGACTGTATATTACACACATGTATTTGTACATTTGTCAGCTGATCAGAATAAACGTCGAACAACTTCGACGGTGGACGTCAAATGGCGTCAAACATTGTGCGAATACCGCACAATCCTTGGGCGATGGATGAACGCCAGTGCGGTTATATGGCTCGTGCAGACCAGCGCGACGCGACGGCACGGCGCACTCGTAACAAAACTTCACGGTATAACAATAACCGGTGTCGCGTCGCACTGTCACGTCGCGCTAGTCTGCACAAAGCTTAATGTGTGTCAGTGGCATTAAAATCTGTTCCAAATTTCGTCTGCCAAGTGCAAGTATCATTTCCATATAATCGTTCATCAATTGTGTGTAAGATGAAATGGATGAAACGGTGTAAGTTTTTAGAACCCTAGATATCTTATCTCCGTCGATTTGACGGGTACCGAAACGTAATATTGCTGTATTTTATTAACTGTGCACAAGATTAGTTTGCCGAGCCTAACCACCTCGGGTGCCGAGGAGATCTTTGCAGTGGCACAAGGGTTGGGCAGATAATTACCTCAGATCCAGAGATACATTCGCCTTGCCTGACATTTCGACGGAAGGATAGCTATCCAAGAATAAGGAACATTTACTTATTTTAACTTTGAGGTCTGATTGTTGAATATTAGGCACTCCAGTGGAGGCAAGGTTACCTATCTATCGGATTATAGGTACCTAATCATTATAATAAACTTTTTCCGCCACTGAATCATGATTCGCCGCTGGCGAGGCTAATAGACTTTATTAACAGATTTTCCTGTAGCTCTTGTATCTGTTTATATATTCATGGTTTCTTAACAACCGCATAATTATTAGCTAAATAATGACAAAATCTCTTAAGTTACCATACTCTAAAATCTTAATTGTGACTTACAGAAGGGTACTTAGATATTTACTTACTAAATCTTTACCCTTTCTCTACTTACTGAAGATTGTCACTAACCAAAATAGATTCGACGTTTTGCGAATGAGCCGTCTAATACAATTGTAATATGGGCTAATGCTTCTTCCACCAATGATGTCGACACACTAACCCCCAAAATGACTGATCATGCCTCTGATCAGTAAATCAAATCTCTGCTGTCAAATCTTATGTCAGCTGTTGTCGTTCGTTGACAGAAACAACAAGATTCAATCAAACCACTTGACAAGAGATATACAATAGATATTGAGTGGGCGTTCAGAATCCGGTAGAGTTGGTTTCTTAAGACTAGTTAAGACTAACTATTTGTGTTCTCATGACAATAATTATGGAGAAAGTAGTGACCAATCCTACGAATAAAATGTCATAGTGACAGTTTCATTGCATGCATACTTCCATACTAGTCTAAAAAACTTTGTCTGTTTGTTTGTTTGTCATTATATCACACCTTATAACAGCTGAACGGATCTCGATGAAGTTTAGTGAAGCAGTGCTAGTGGGAAATATAAAGAACAAAACCGGTATATCACAGGACAAATAAGCAGTGGACAAGTTACAAAACAAGTACCTACGAATCTTGTAACCTATGATATAAACGTTCACCATATTCTAGACAGAACTGAATGCATAACATAATGATTTGGGCGGAGTAGCCCGCGGCTTCAGAAACCGGTCGCCACGTAACCATTGTGAATGATAACGCAATGGATCATCGGCTAAGCCTTGCCGTCCATCAGCATATGTGAGATATGTAGCGGATTAAGCACTGATACATAGATGTACAGGGATTACTTATAGGATGTAAGGAGTGGATACATTTTGGTGTATATTCTCCTGTCCAAACATAAGAATATCGCGATTGATGTGATTGGAAATAAAATAGCTGTTCTCTTAGCTAGTAAATTCAAGTCTTCAGTATCAGAGCGATTTTTGATCATTTTCAATATTAGCACTGCTGAACTTATTGCATTACACAGACTGAAAAATGATGGAATCATAATAGTCAAATATATAAATAAGTAAAACTCGAGACGAATTGAAGATATTAAGTATAATGTAAGACATATTACTGTTGATATAAGTAACCACAAATTTAGAATACTCTGGGGTTAGTTTATGTTAATACTGATATAATATTGCACTTATATAAATCTGCCTAGCCTTTTCCCAATGTATAATAAGAGGTACTCAGTATCAGTTTGGCTAGCCATGTCCCAACTATTTTGGGGTCGGCTTCCAGTCTAACCGGATGCAGCTGGATACCAGTATTTTACATGGAGCGACTGCCTTTCTGACCTCCACAACCCAGTAATTGGGTAACACGATACCCCTTGGTAAGACTGGTTGTCAGAATTTCGGGCTTCTTACGACCCGTAACAACTGTCAAAGATACACGAATGACAGCCAGGACGCTTAACGTGCTTTCCGAGGCACGGAGGAGTCTCGGGATTACCCATCCACAGACCAACCCCGGCAAGCGTAGCTTAACCTGATAGATCGCCCGTGCGGCAGTTATTACTTAGCCACGAGCCTAATATTACAATTATATGTAGACTATAAATGCTGTCTGAAACCACATTACAACCACACGATTGATATTACGTCCTTTTTGTTTCTTTCTGGTTGGTAAATTATCAAATAACTTCTCCCGCTCTGGGCGGAGCGGGAGGGCGTGTCAGACTCTTACTGACTATAAAACCCACCCGTGTTCCTTCAGTTGCCTGTTCGTTGCCAGGGGCCACGGTATCCTTTTCGAACTTTCCCGCGATTGATATTAAGTCCTCACTTGATAACATTTTTCCAGACTGTCTAGGCTTACACATGCTATAATTTATACAGTAGCGATAGCGATCGTTCGTAGATTACATATTGCTTATGTAAAAATAAATAGATTCATTACGTTAAATAAGCGACTTGCTGAATAATAGACGATAATAACTAAAGTATAATATGTGTTTTAAGAAATTGGCGAAAAAAGTGCATTTATGTCATTTGAATTGTAGAAGCTCAAAAATTAAAACATCTTGCCTTCTTATAAATTCAAAATAATATTTATTCAAGGAAATATTAAATTAAATGAAGACGGACCAAAGTACCTATACTCTACAAATATGGTTGGATGGACATTGCTCACGCAACTTGATCCTCTTATACAAGTGACGGATGTTTTAATTAATATCATCTGCTAAGCATTAATTAGCCTCATTATGACTAGTGATGAAACGATTACGATTACGATTAATCGTAATCGACGATTATCGCTATTTCACGATTAATCGTAATCGTCGATTATCATAACGATTATGCAGCGATTAATTATTTATTTATATTGTTAATTTAACATGCTTTGTAAATGCGCTATAATGTAAACACTTTGTTTCACGCGCGTATCCGAACGCTACTTCGCCAGGTTTGACGTTGACAGTGTGTTTAGGTTTGGGCATAGAGTTACGGGCTAGGTTCGGGGAATCCCCTGCGCATTTGACTTGATTGCAAAGTTAGAAATGTTATGTTTCTTGAACAAAAATTTAAAATTTCTTAATTTTGACTATTAATTCCTTATTTAATTGTGATTATGCTAATAAATATCATGCTTTTTTATCAATAATATGTTTTATTAAAAATCAGTAATAATCGTAATCGTAATCGCAATCGTCGATTAGTAAGCGCACTAATCGAAATCGTAATCGTAATCGCTAAGTAATAATCGTTTCATCACTAATTATGACTGCTTCCTACGGGGAGGTAACCCGTGATCATACAAGCCCTTAATCTTCGGTAAGCAAACGGCTGCTGGACGACGCTATCGATAAAAATTTATACGAGATGCTTTAGTTAGTACGTCTATGAAAAGGGCCCGATAAGGACAAAGATACCGCATTGAATGTCTCAAGATTGATACGATTTTGTTTAAAATTAAAAATTCATTTATTCAAACTAGTTTCCCAACAATAGTAATTTTTTGGGCTTCTTTTTTTTATACTAGTAGACGTAACAGTCAGTGTAGTTGTGCCATTAGTCCCCGGCCTGTATTTACAGGAACGCCAAGAATGCAGGCATTCCTTCATTTACTAAAACTTCAGCAAGCAATGAACATTGCTAGATACTGAAGGCTGCGGGTGTCGACCTCAGGACGAGCTGCTTCTCACACTGACAACTGTACATCGGCATCGGTAGCTCCCGTGTCAGCAGTCCTGACTCTGTATATTTTGGCATTTGACCCAAACTAGAAACGTTGTATACAGGGAAGTTGTTTAAAAATTAAAATATTATTATTAATTATTGTTGTTTTAAAATGGTGAGTCATTTTAGTATATTGTGGTGTCTTACGACTTCCACGCGATCGAAGTCACGGGAAGAAGCTAGTTTAGAATAATTAGCAAAAAAGTTGGGATGTAATGAAAATATTTTAATTAATGCTAACTCTACGTCATTCAATAGGGACACGTATTCTAGCCAGTACGATAAGATGCTAAGCTGTCTCTCTCGCACACTGCATCATGCGTGATCTCATTCTCTCGTAAACCCGCGGTTACAGTCAAATGAGACTTTATGTAGTGTAAATTCAAAAGGAACATTGTATTGCAATAAAATCTCTGCAGGTTGCCAAATATCTGGGTAAGTTTTCTTCAATATTACGAGCAAATGTGAATTGAACCCGATTTGGACGATATTATGATATCGTGAAATTATCGTGTCGTATTGATAAACCCCAGATTTAGTCATGTATGAAGCAAGGACCCAGATAAAAGGTAAAAAATATATGCCCAAATTTTATCTGACTTACTCCGCATTGCGCAAAAATAAGAATAATTTTAGCGACACTACAGAATAAAAAAAAATAAAAAATGACTGGAACCATCTAAATTATTTCTTAGATTCAGAAATCGGAGAAATCATATTATTTCTTTAAGTGACTCAAAAATCAATCGGCTTGGTTAATGTAATAATAAAATACCAGTTACAAACACTTCAAAACAAACTTCTTGTACGGAAAAAAGTTACAAAAATATTTAAAAAATGGTGCATTCGCACAATAAGTTTGTGGGTATTTCGTGTGCATATCAGTCAGTCATACCTGGTCCTAATAAAATACCTCATCGTATCGTACTATGTTGCACCGGTGTCGATGGACGCGCACCTTAAGGGGACTACAGGACCTAAACGTGCCTTTTTTTTTTTTTTTTTGAGGATGGGAAATTTTCAAATAACTTCTCCCGCTCTGGGTGGAGCGGGAGGGCGTGTCAGACTTTTACTGACTAAAACCCACCCGTGTTCCTTCCGTTGCCTGTGTGCCGAGGTCGCGATATCCCTTTCAGACAAACCCGCAACCCCGGCAGAAACGTGCCTAAACGCAAGTTTTATAATGCATAAAAGAATATGATCCACTGCAGTAAACAAAATCAGAAAAATATATGATATTCTTCAGGATATATGCTAGTATGATAGTGTGTTGAAAACATAATACAACTAATTTGATACGATAGAAAAAAATCATGAAGATACCTCTAAAAATTTATTTTAACGAAACAAAATCATATTAATTTACATGCAATAATTCTGATTTTTTGTCAGATTATTCTACAAGCTACATATTAGCATAATAGTGTTTTAATTTTCCAGTCCAATCAATAGATTTTTTGTAAATCGCTAACTGCTTCATATTTTGCAATAAATTACCTGCGTCGTGTCATCGCGCTTCTCTTTCATTGCTATGCAGTCCGACAGTGACCGCGCTTTAGCTGTTGTAAGCCTCTTAAACCATGTTAACAGATGACTTTGGTGAAACGCACTTTTAGTGAGTATTTTGAACTTGACGGTACAACCGGTTTCTCATTGCCAAGGGCTTTATACATGACTTCGTAAGTAAATCTTATTTTTTTTAATATAAGGAAGAAAGATTCTTGAAATTGAGACGTTGCGTTGTCGTAACTGATAATCGTATTGATTATCTTTTGATAAAGATGAATGATATGTCTTGTATATAATAGATGTTTCTTATGTAATGGCATGTGATACAGAGGTATTGTCTACTGTTTTACTACTCGGTAACAATACATTTTAACACATTCATGGTCATATTTTATTTTTCGTCAAGCATTAAAATAATCCTCAATTTAGGTGTGACAAGTATTTGAGAATGTAAGTAGGCCAACAATATTTATTCGCCAAAAAATTTTTGAGTATCAAATTGGCAATATATAGCTATAAATTTTCTGCAACATCCCGTAATAAAGACATCTAACACTACAGTTACAAAAGCCATAAACAGTCCTACGTCATGTCCCACAAATCGAAATAAAGTTATCCAATAAAACACCCCAGTCTTCAATCACTCAGAAAGAACATTTGGTACACCTATTCCAATATCCGCTGAAAACACGCAATAATAGAAATGTGAATATATTTCAAAATAAAATGGATATATTCCTGTCATACCCGACAGTTTCGCGAATATTCCTCACATCATTTTGTTAATATATCGGCCATAAATAAGTAGGCAAATCGTTCTACCCACGTAGATCACGTAGCATCAAGTGCTTGAAAACGTGATGATGGAGAGCATTCTGCACTTAAAGACTATTCAGTTGAATTTAAATCTTAGTTATAGAAAGCAGACTGTGAAATCAATTGGCACTTTGGCAGTAGTGGAATGTTGTTTGATTTGTATAGCCTTGAGTATTGTTTCTTCTTAGATAGATCCTCGATGTAGTGAGCAAACCATGTTTTCATAATTCAATAATCAAAGTTCAATCGAAAATGTCTGCTATAGGTACATTGATATTTTGTAGCACAAGAGAGCTATTGGTATCCGGCAATGGGTTAATGAAAAGCAGCACTGCCCACCAGAGACTAAAGAGCAGTAACAGCCCTTTTGTGATTTTTCGTTTTATTAGTGATTCTGAAAGCGGGTTTCTTAAGCTTTCTATTGAATTAACTTACTTATTTCTAAGACTATTAGAATGGTTTTTATTTAACAGTTTTCACTTACTGCAAACGAAAAAAATTAACAATTTGGCGTGATTTCCCAACTAAAATACAGTATAAATTATACTGCAGATTAAATTTTAAGGTTTCATAACTAAAATGCAGTAAGCAATATAATTTTACAGTTCTTTAGATAGTTTTATATTTCTGGAAAAAAATTAAAAAAAAAATTAATACGCAGTAAAATTTACCGCCATACAAGCTATTTTTACTGCAAATTAAGAAAATACAATTTATTGTCACGAACTCCCAACTAAAATGCAGTAAAATCAAAGCTTGTCGCATTTTAGTTGTGAATACTTAACATTCTTTTATCATTATAAACTGACTAACACGCAGTAAAATACAGCATTACTGCAGATTAGTTTGGATAGCATAATGACACAGATATGATTATTCCTAGCTAAAGTGCAGTTAATATAAACGGTCTTTAAAATGTGAACTAGCTATTTTTCTTACTGCACTAGTAAATTGAACACTTTTTTCTTAAAAAACTAACTAAAATGCAGTATTTTTTTGACCTTACTGCATGTTAGTTGGGTTTCTTGACAAAATAACTGATCCAAACGCAGTAATAGGGCTTTTTGCTGCATTTTACTAAGTTTAAAATGGTATTTTTTACAAAAAAGGCTATGCAGTAATAGGCACCAAAAAGAATAAATGGCCATAATAAATTCAGTTATTAAGATATATTTTTTTTTATTGCTTTAACGTGTGAACCTATGCCTTTACAACCTTTCTGCATTCAAATTTTTTTGCTTATACATTCTGTTGATTTTTTAAAATCAATTCTTAACTTTAAATGCGTTTTACTCGAAATCGTGATTTTGCTGTTACTGCACTTTAGTGTATGGTGGGCAGAGCAGTAGTGGTACATCCCTAAAGGGAATCCAAGGAATGGCATTCTTGTTTATCAAGTAATCAAGTTTGTAATTTGTCCCAATGGGTTAAAGATCACATTTGCTTAAAGCACGTATCTCATGCATGCATAGAACACTATGTGGTACTGATATGGAAAGTAATGACCGCAAACAGCAACCAATAATAAATCTACAACTAACGATAATATGTTATTTATTACATACTGACATCGAATGAGCAAAGTCCAATAAAGGATGCGACGATTCTCAAAGAAACACGAGTACATAGTCAAATGCTTTACTGGTTTGGAAATGATCCTTGAACAACTTGTACTTTGGGAGTGCTTTGTAATGTCGACGTAATGAGATTTTCGTGTCTATCCGATGCCTTAAACGGCATGTCTTGAAGTAAACGCACATACGTTTTAGAAATACAAGTTTAGTTTAAGGAGATACTAAGAGAACTGTTTGATGGCCGTTCAGAATTATGGTCAACAGTCAGTTAAATACTACACCTGAACATGTCACAGAATTTCGAGAAGGAATAAAGCTATAATGTCAACGCATTTGCATACCATCACACTTTGTACCATCATTACATTAACTGAAAATGATTATTATCATTTGAGGAAACTTAAATTTTGATATAAAAACTGAACAAATCATGGTAGTACTTTCTCCAATTTCAGGCGTATCGTTTTATAGCAGGAGCACTGAGCGTAGCAAAGTATCGAGGGTAATAAAACCAGCCAATCAAATCAAAATGCGTCAACAGATGCTACTTCGAGTAGTGACGAATCCGACTCAGTGAAATCAGTTGTCAAGATTTAAAAGGCATTTAAGTTCATACTCGTAATATTCAACGGCAGTTGCTGTATTGTTATGACTGCACATTTATAAACTAACCTCGGCAGTAAAGCCAATCAGGAGAAACAACGCATAATGAGCGAGAATAAAGTGACGAGATTATAAAACATGACAAAAATATAAGTCAACCCGCAATTCGCTCGTTTTGTCGGAACAAGTCGCCCAACGAAACTCATTCCTCCTACGATAAGCCTAAAATTCAAACAGATGATCCACTCGTTAGATAAAGTGGGGTGACATTGTACCACAACTTTTATTCGAGTTTAACTGACGGCCATCGTAACGCATCGCAATGTCTCTATGTAAATGGTCATGCATGACTAAACTGATCTAAAAATAGAACCCCGCCTGGGATGTGTGGCGATAACTGGACTAACTCGACCAAACTGGTCATATTTATGCCATGTCGCTTCCAAATATAGCTCACACGGTATGGAAATAGTTACGGAATACGCTTAACATGCCTTTATGTTGAAACTCGATGAAGTGATTATTTATAGCTTCTTGCGTTGAAAGTTTATGTGAAAGAGTAGCTTGGAGTTTGTTATGGTCGATTTTATTCACTTAAACGAGTCAGTGCAAAACTGCGAATGAGTCATTCGACTGAAAGGTAATTTCATATTTCGGGTTTTGATTTCCAGTCGGCATGCTTATTACGTCATATAGTGCAATGGAGCTGCAGTTAATAGCTTCAATTAAAAGGGTATTTGCCTCAACAGCCAGCTGAAATATCAAAAAGCTTTTAGTTTTGCAATTCAGTTTATTATTTAATTTAATTAATAAAAATCATTATTACTCTGATTTGCAAGTGCCAACGCGTTAAGTGACAGGAGTACAGTAACTAAAAGTTTTTAAAAACAGGTGACATTTTATATGTTTATATCTGTAATAAATTGGACATAATATTGCATTGATATTCAAGATTACTATCTAAAAATATTGCTTAGTGCAATAACTATAAACTTAATGCCAGTGAATTTATATAAGCTTTATTTAATTGCTAATTGAATCAACGCGGTAAGTAGATTTCAAGTGTTAGTAATACCGAGTCCTTCATTTACTCTTTCCATCTTTAACTACGTCCGATACTATGGGACTCCTTTTTTTATCTTGGGCATCTGTCAGATGACCACTAAGGTCGTAGCTGCTTAACCGGGTTTTCCTGTGACTGCCTTAAGCTTCTACACTCTTAGCCTCCAGCCAAGGGCATAAACTATTCTAAATGAATACTAGGCGAACGCTCGCTAAGGGCACCCTTGTGGGTACGAATCTCGGCTTAGGGCGTCGCTGGGAGGAGGACAGCAAGTTGGGACAGGCTAGATCAAGGATATATTATTATTTATAGGGGAATTTAAATCTACAGGCTCAGCGTCGACGCGGGCTGGCGCATCTTCGAGCAAGGGTCGGGGGGAGTATCATTTACTCGGGAGGGTCGCGGTCGCGATCGCGGTGGACCTCGGTGGCGAGGTCGATATGACTGTTGGCCCTATTGCTCTCCTGAGGTCATCTGTGTCTGAGAGAATATGCCTCGGGCGGCGGATTTGACTATGGTAGAGGGGACATCATTCGCAGCCTCGACAACCAGAGGGTTGCGATGTTTGGCGGCGGAGTCGAAGTAACGCTTGGACATGTATGGCAATCCACACAATCTTGATAACATATACTCTCGACTTTTTCCATTGAAGTAGACAGGAACTACCGATCCTTCCTAGCTCCGTCTACGTTCATACATCTGATTAAATTATATGATAAATTTTCTTATACAATCTTAAAAAGTATTTGTTTAATAGTATTTAAAAAAATACTGAGATTCTTACAATAAGCCCTTTCATTTGATATGTCACACGGTACAGACAGCAAAACTTTTTTTTTAAATTTTGTTAACTTGTCCCCGAAATTTTTTGATTACGTTACAGGTCCGTTTTTGCGTCATAGAAATTCATATGTGTACCAAATTTCAATTAAATTGGTCCAGTAGATTCGGAGCAAATTGGCTGTAACAGACGGGGACACAAGTGATCTTATAAGGGTTACGTTTTTTCCTTGTAAAAGCTAACAAAAAGCGATGCAAAAAAATAATTAAACACAATATTATCATGTGTGGATATTTGCGAAGTAGGACAAAATTTTAATAGTTATCGCTTCGTTGTTGAACTTGTGGCTTCTGCTAACACTAATACTATGTGCTTACATGTTAATGTATAATAGAATATGCATATTGCATTAACTCGCTTTGTCCGTGCTTATAACTATCGGGTTTTACTGTTGTGTGCTCTGGTGCTAAATGTCAACATATTTTAATGCTTAGCTGCGCAAATAAATAGGAAACTTGTTGGTTTCTCAAACGCATTGTTTTGCATGTTCTTTGTTGGTTTACTGAATATACGGTTCGTTTAGTGAGTTGACGATTGAGGTCAATCCTTGAGTTACCATTTATTCGCAAAAAAACAAAAAAAACGAGACATTTGGTTTTGATCTGAACATGCAATCATTAAAAACAGTTCAAGGAATACCTACCGAAAGAACAGTAAAGTTCAATTTGTAATGTTTTTAAAGAAGCTACTTTTCCTCGTTTGTTTCATATTTCCTTATTTGTTGCGTAGTAAATGTGTAAACGTTTTTAAATTTTTAGTAGCGAATTGTTCTTTACCTACAGCAAAATGCTAAGTATATCTTGGTATATAATTATTCAAAACATGTTTCTTGTTATCATTAGCACTGTTACCATTACAAAACTACATAGTTATGTATTACATTTTGACGTAAATAAGCAAGTGTGAATTAATATACTGGGCTTCTTATAGATTTTTAGCATGTTACAGAAAATTGGATTTTACTAGTTACGTACTATCGGCCCAAGTTAAGCATACTCACTTAAGAAAATATTCCTGCGAGAGCGCAGCTAGTGACAAACCACACCCCTTCTTAGTTTCCCCCAATTAGAGACAATATGCATTTGTGTGAGTAATGAGCGAGTAACATAAAATAACAAACATTAGCTAGAGCGCGGCAGTGCCAATTTGCTCTCGCTAATTGTTGACGCTTCCCTTAAATTCCTATCGCCATTTCATTTTACGACCTGTTTATTTCTATCGGACTGATTGCCTGCCTAACTGTGACCTCTGCTTGTATACCGGACTGTGATCGAAAGCCTCTTCTTGACCCTAGCTTGTATCCTGGACTGTGTGTGTATTGTGTGTGGGCTGTGACTAACGTGGTGCAACCATGACGACCCGAAACCTGATTCAGGAAGAAAGGAATCAAATTATTGTTTTGCATAGACAAGGGTTAAATATATCCCAAATAGCAGTGGAGTTGAACATGCAAGTAAGTTATGTTTTTGTATTCAGATAGAGGGAGAGATATAGAAATAAATAAAGTGATAGTAATATTATTATTTCATAGTTTGCATTTTTCCTTATATTGCAATTTAAAAAATATTGGTATTCAGCTGCATCCGGTTAGACTGGAAGCCGACCCCAACATAGTTGGGAAAAGGCTAGGCAGATTTATATATAAAAATAATAAAATTATTATAACTTTCAGATGGATTCTTTTTAAAAGTCTCATAAGATATTACCTACTTATAGTAATGCATTCAAATAAGATTGTTCTTTTTATTTATTTTTGCTTTCAAAGACGTTGTTGGAGCCTTTTATGACCCGATAATAAATCCTAAACCAAAACAACCTAAACAATGGTGCCTTATCTCACAGCGTCGTTGCCGCATTTTAATTAGAAAAACCAGAGCGCATTCGTCGCATTTCTAGGGGCTTGATCATTATATTTCAAACTACAATTTTTTTCGCCCAAGCACAAGATAATTGTTTTTTATAATTATTTTTAACATTTATTTAATCATAATACTGCAGATGGAAAGTAATTGACAATAATGTAAATTTTTGTTAGTAGTGCTCGTAAATACTTACCAAAAAAACTTTTTAGTGCTTGGCTGGCCGAAAAATAGCAAGTACTTACTATTTTTTCGGCCAAGCACTAGATCGTTGGTATTTAACCACGAAAAACCTTTAGAAATGCCACGTTGCCAGCCCGCACGGGATAAACACTTTTAAATAGTAGAGATAAAGCACAAATTTGCTTGGGACAGTTTCATACAATGTTGGAATTTACGCTATGCCATTTTTCTTACTCATAGGTATACGAGGTGTAAATTGCAATATCTGAAAACCTCTTAAGGGGTCATTGTACTAATCATTATGAACAACTTTTACTACGGGACCTAACCTGAAATCGCGAAAAAAAAACAGCTGTTCCCTACATTTATGTTCGCGTAACTCGTCAAAATGTATGGACCAGCTGCTTTTTTATCGCGATTTCAGGTTTGGTTCTCATAGTAAAAGTTGTTTATAATGATGAGTAATGACCCCTTAAGAGATTTTCAGTTATTGCATTTACAACTTGTATTTTAAAATATAGTTATGAATGTTATAACTACTTAAATTAGTTATAGAAAAGTTAAGAGTTTATTTATCATGAAGTCAACCAAAATGCACACCTTAAGTATTTCAATACTTATAATTTTTATTTATAGTGTACTAGTTGTGCCCTTTGAATAAGACTTTTGTAGTGTACTCGTATTATTATACTTAGTTCCTATATTATGTAAAAAATCGATGCTGATTGTTTTTTTTTTTTTTTTTTTCGTTAGAGAACAACGGTGCGCCGCTGGGTGCGAAGATATGAAGAAGGAGAAATTACAGAACGCGTTCGTGCACCTCGACCCCGGGCTATAAACGAAAACGAGTTAAATAATATGATAGCCACGTATGAAGAGAACCCGTTCACACCCACTCGCAGTTTCGCACAAGAATACGAAGTTTCGATGCAAACTATTAGAAACGAGTTGCATCGAGCTGGAGTCCATCACAGACGTCCCGCAAAAAAAAATATTTTGACGCAGGAGCAGAAAGCTGCTCGCGTGCGATTCGCTCGTGACTACAGGGACTTCGATTTCTCTTACGCCATATTTTCTGATGAAAAGTGCTTTAGGTCTAGCCAACAAGGTCGTCGGAATTTATGGCGTGTAGATAACACAAGATACGAACCTCGAAATGTGAACCCAAATGCAGAATCGGGAAGAATTGTAGTGAACATGTGGGGCTGGATGAGTGCTGCTGGACCAGGCGAGCTCGCTTTTATACCAGGGAGGGCAAACGGCCAAACGTATTTAGAGGTGCTACAAACCATCATGGTACCCACAGTGCGCACGGTGTATCCACAACTGGACGTGCCAGAATTTTATTTTTTCCAGGACAATTGCCCGATACACCGTGCGCGGGTTGTTCAAGAGTGGTTGCGAGGGCAACCACAAATTAAAACAGTGCCATGGCCCTCCCGATCGCCAGACTTAAACCCCATTGAAAATTTGTGGGGTTTAATGGTCCAGAGATGGGATAGTAGAGCAGAAAGAACGAAGGAAGCACTTGTCACACATTGCGAACAAGTTTGGGACACATTCTGAGGTTCGAATTTTTGCGAAGTCCTGGCTAGGTCCATGCGTAGCCGTTGCGATGCTGTGATAGATGCGGGAGGAGCAGCGACGAAATATTAAGTTAATATAATTTTTAACATGCACTATGTTAATTAACGAAAGGCGTTCCCGTCAACCCGCAATAGTCCAAACATGCTACAATTAATATTACCATTTAAAAATTCGCGAAAAAAAATCAGCTGCTCCCTACATTTTGTTAAGCTAGGTATGCGAACATAAATGTAATGAACAGCAGATTTTTTTTCGTGAATTTTCGAATTGTCATATTTTGGTAGCATGTGGACGCTATACTATTGCGGGTTAACGGGAACGCCTTTCGTTAATTAACATACTGTATAATTACATTATACAGGGTTATTTTTCTAACACCTGGTAGGACTATATTAGTTCAACCACTTTTGATCTATGACTTTTTAGAATACCAAAAGTAAACTTTCAAGTTTTTGTTGTAATATTTGTAATAACACTTTTTAGATCTGTATTTTGTAGTAAGTACCGCTGCGACCCTGCATTCGCAACGCACTGTTTGTTTATTTAACTACTTACATATTTTGGTACCGCGTAGTTGTTCAAATTTAGAGCGATCAAAATAAATATTTTTAATTGTATTATGAAATTATTTTTTTATGAATTATTAAAAGTCATACAACACAAGTTGTTATTTATGATGTTAGTATTATAGTCCTACGAGCTTATTAGTGTTTTATCATCAAATGACTTCTCCCGCTCTGGGCGGAGCGGAAGGTCGTGTCAAACTTTTACTGACTAAAACCCACCCGTGTTCCTTCAGTTGCCTGTGCCAGGGCCATGGTATCTCTTTCGAACAACCCGCGACTCCGGCGGCTTGCAAATAACCCTGTATAGCTATTTTTATTAGGTTTATTTTTATTATTCCAATTTGTATTATATTACTTCGTTGATTAATGTCACAGGGTAGACTGTAGACCGTAATCATAGTTTAAAATATTGCCAACGAGTTTGAAGTCTTCTTGTAAAATTATTGATGTCAATTTAGTGTCATGTTGCCTTTATTGGTGGATTTGTTGTTTTATTTACAATCAATGTTGTCGTAAGCCCCGATCTCGTTAGTTTGTTATTTTACATATTCAGTAGTGTCATCATATCCGTCCACCTCATAAATAATTGATCTCATTTGCTTGATAAACCTAGTCTGTAGTGTAATGTAATTATTGCAAATTATAAAAATTATTAAGATTCTTAAATTGTACTAATCTTAAAACTTTTCAATTTCATTAGAACTGCACGAGCAATATTCTCCTAATCTTATTTACTGACAGGCTTTTTGCCTGTTGTTGTTGTGTTGTCTGTTTGTCATTGTTGTGTTGATTTCATATTTTGAACTTTACGATATAAGTGTAGATAAATACAGTCTATAAATGATATTATGAGTAAGAATCTTTTCACTTATAATATTTTGCATTTTGATGATAATTTCTGTGTAATTTTTTGTTATAATATGTTAATTTCTGGATGAATCTTTAATGTTTTGAAAAAGTCTATTAAAAATAAATTAAGTTACTTATATTGTTTTTTTTTCTACAACAGCAAATCCTTAAAATTGTTCTCAAGTAGATTTTAACTAACTGTTTATTTTTTCACACTGAGATTACAGCCGATAGTTTCATACAAAAAGCACTTACTATACATCTTTTATTATACAGATAAGATTTAAATATCAACCTAAATAAATCTTTAATCCTGCATAATGTTAAATGAACACAAACTAAAAATATATATTTCACTAGTACCCAACATTTTATTTCAATCCTTTCACTCTCACTGCTGCCAAGGCACAAATTATAGTTTAGTTTAATTACTTGATAAGCTTCTGAATTTTAAAGTGGCGTAGGAACTGAATCATTGTTAGATTTTTCAAAAAAAAACTTGACATGCAATGCCGGTAACGCGCCTGTAGCGTTGATTTCGCTTAAAATCATGAATTGTCAAACTTTGACTAGAGCATGAATTATAAAAGAGTAAAGTGTTGGTTTGATTATAATCCAGTCTTAAAGTGCTCATCCTGCACGGCATGCCTGGGCATTTTAATTGCAACGATACCTTGTTCGTTATACAGGCTGAAATTTAATTCATGGGTATCCTCTTAAGGGGTCATTGTACTCGTCATTATGAACAACTTTGACTATGGGAACAAATATGAAATCGAGAAAAAAAAATTGCTGAACCCTACATTTTGTCGAGTTATGCAAACATAAATGTAGGGAACAGCTGATTTTTTTTTCGCGATTTCAGGTATGGTCTCATAGTTGAAGTTGTTCATAATGATGAGTACAATGACCCCTTAAAAGGATGCCCATGAATTCAATTTCACCCTGTATTATTTTAATGAATAAAAGGTAATATTACAATTACCTACTGTTAAAAGTATTAAACCAAATACAAGGAACAACTGCAAAACATTTGAGATAATCCTAAGGTAATAAAAAAACGTATGGCCCTTGTATTAAGCCGTCCTCTATTGTTTAAGCGAATTTCCAGACATTCCCACTAAATAACAATGGGTCTTAGATAATGAACTTATTTTTATTTCAGTTGCAAGAGTTGCGTTAGCTACAAACAAAAAGCTCTGATAACATTGTATGAACTGCGCAGAGTATTGGTTCAAATATTACTGTAATTTTCAAGTATTCCCAAATTTCACAAGTATAAACAAACACATAGAAATTTAGATAGTTATTTACTTTTAATAAAGTCGATTAAACACAAAAAATTTCAATATAAACATTCGATACCTTCATGCAGTGCCGGTCAACGCACCTATACCTAACGTATTCAGGGAGCCGTGAGATAAAAGGTAAACAAACCATAAATGTCCGTTCAATTGATTTTGAATGCTATTGTGTTGGTGGCATGACAAATGGCAGCTGCAGTAAACAGTTGGTATTGTAACCACTTTTTTGCCTTTAATGCCATCCATAAGCCTACGGAATAGAAGTCAAAATCGGTGGAACGGACTGTAATAAAACGGTTCGTTTCAATGTCTCATCTTATTGTGAAGGGAATATGGTGCGGTTGCTGCGGCATGCGGCATCACATAGGATATGGTGAAAATTGGAGAGGCAGTGAAAGTGTTCATAAATAACCTATATCTATAGACCCGATAGAGAGAGGAAAATATTAAAGTGGATTAATACATATAAATTGTAGTTTATTAGTTATTACAAATTATTTTTGTAAATACTGCAATATCAATAATACATTTTCTAAACCAAACAAACAGAAGATATGAGTACTAAAATTAATTCTTGTCAATAATAAAATAACAATTCAATTCAATAACAAAGAGCTCACGCCGGGCTGGCCGTGCCCATTAAAAACTCGTCTCTTAGCAGAAACAAGTGAGCATAGTACGCTCCTAGTGTGAGTGTCACACATTCTATACATGATTATACTAATACGAACACCACTAAAATACGCTTTGTGCATCCTATTGGTCAAAACTCGTGCATTGTGCGATCGAGTCGTGAGACGTGCTATGCGATTATCGCCTTTAAGGTGAGCATGCGGAACTTTGGCCGATTGTACCATATAATAACATAAAATCATGGCTGAATTAGGGTAAAAAACCAGTAGGTACAACTACATTTCGCTAATTATGTTTTACCCCCTCGTAATAGGGGTGCAATGAGCCTATTGTCAGTTTGCCTTATTCTTAGTGTAGTTTGAATAAAGCAAACCTGCAATTTAATGACGCAATATTGCAATTCTGCAATTTAATGACGTAACTCTCAATATCATTCCGTCACAGGCACAGCCAACTATCTGTATAACGAGGCTTATTAAAGGAAAAATACCGCCCTACCTCTAAATAGAATGTATCTGATAAAACTGATGTGGATAAAGTTGGATAAACTTATCGGTACCCAATAATTTGTTACACACTTTAAAAAATAATATAAAATAAAAAGAGCACCTGTTGAATATTCATTACAGTAGAACCATACATTCAAATAAGAAGATTCAATTATGAATATAAATCCTGAAAATGTAGCACTTTTACTGCTATTTTATTATGTAGTAACATTAAATCTTTTAATATAATGGTGCACATTAAGCACTCATCGTAAATCAAGCCGAAATGAGATGGATGGTTATTTACGCGTAGAGATAGTGGCGAATTTTATGGGTTTTTTTCAAAGTATGATGATTCGGCGAAATGCTATGCATAATATACATTCACATCTTCTCCATTTCAAAAACAAACATTAGAAAATGGGAGAATGAATTGAGGTTAATGCCAAACGAGATAATATAGTGACACTTTATGCGATGATATCGGATCATCGCGTAAAACCATGGAAAACTACGAAAATGTGTTACAAAAATAAACTTGGCATAAACCGACGACCAAGTTCAGTTTATTCTCGCTTACAAAAACAGTTTTCATAAAGTAACAATTATTGAGTTGCTGGTAACATCGAACAGTCGGTATTCCATGTCATAACGCCGGATTGAGAATGTTTATTCCATGTTGTTAATTATTTTTTTGATAACATGTAAGTACCTAAGTAAAATTATATGGTAAATAAATCTGTTCAGGCTTTTATTGCACATGTTTTAAGAAACGCCGAAAAGAATTCCCCTTTATTACGATAAACCGTAAAAAGTTTTAGCACCACTCTAAAAGTTAACAGAAATAAATGAAGATATGCAATTTAATTATAAAACTGAGGTGAATGGCCGTGATGGTTACAATAAAAATTTTAAATTTCGTGAAAGAGACAATGAATGTTCTTAAAATACAGCAAGTAAACGTTTGAATGGTAGTTTACTTCACACCAAATAAAACTTAATTGGAATATTAAATAAACATATGAAAGCGAATGAATATTTTATCTACTTAAATTACACCCTCCACTGCTGGACATAGGCCTCCTCCCAGCACCGCTACCGGTCCTGTGGTTCTCGCATTCAGCGGATTCCTGCAGCCTTCACCAGGTCATCGGTTCACCTTGAGGGAGGCCTTCCAATGCTACGTCTTCCGCTACACGGTGGCCACTCCAGAACCTTTCAGCCCCATCGGCCATCTGTACTGCGAGCAATGTGCCCTACCCACTGCCACTTATTTTTAGCAATTCTTCGGGCTATGTCGGTTACCTTGGTCTCTCCTACGGATCTCTTCATTTCTGATTCGATAACGTAGGAAACTCCAAAGCCCCCTCCATTGCCCTTTTAACTTGGTGACTTTCTATATACGTATACTATGATATTAGTAAAGCGACCAATAAGAGAAATGTTCACAATAACGTATGCAGAATGAACCATGAACAAAACCACAAATTACTAAAAGAATACTAAAATTTGTCAATGTACGACCCGCTGATTGGCATACAGCTAATGCCACTTCAATTATAGCGCACACTAAAACGAAATAACGTCAATATTAATCACGTCCTTGAGAGTCTAAGCTGGCGTTAAATCTTAGAAATTAATAGGGTGATAGGAAGCGTTTCTGATACGCAGCCAAGAGTAACAGGTAGATAAACTAAATGTTAATTGGCTTAGTGCCACTGATGCACGTGTATTGAGGCATGGCGATGCAAGATAAAATATCAAATCCATCGATAGATACTCAACTGATGCAAATGATAATGATATTGATATGTGTAGCTAAGTTTTTGGACGAAACGTAGTACTTAATAAAAGATGAGAGACGAGTAGTATCAACTAATGAAAGAAATATTAGGTGTGATATAATTTTGAATATACCTAATATGAACATCCACGTAGCTCAGTTTCACTATGAGAATGAAACAAATAGAGTATATCTTTAGGTACGTATTGCATTTGTTTATTCTTTTGAACCTTGGGAGTGGTAGGCGTAGTAAAAGACTGACATTCCTTGTAAATATTACTCATAAGAGAACCATTACCGTAGATCGCCAAGATTCATCTCTTAGTATACAAAATTGCGAATCCGTTTTAAGCTTGACAGTTTCACACGTTTTTATGAACCATAAAAAATCCGAAGAGCAATTTCAGTGATATTAAACCAGTAGAACGATTAATTGAAGCAATATAAAGTTACGTTTGCGAAATGTCTGGTTTTGCAGGATGTTAGCGTTACTCGCATATTAAACTACATTTTAGTCAGATATTCCTTTTCTCTCTCAAATATACATGGTTTCCTTTGTGTTTACTTCATTGAGATTTTTTGTAGCTAATACTTGAGTTGGTATCGAGCCAAGAACAACAAAAGATAAAATGTTTCCGTAAGATTTTAATTGTTTGCAGTCGTCAACTGTTTTATTTTTTGGCAAAACTCTCCACTGCAATTAAACGCAATTAATTGTTTGGTTGACCGCGTTATTCAATCGTTATTTATATTTTTCTTGGAATTGTTTTTTCGTCGTAACGTTTCACTTTTCCTCATGTATGTTTTTAGTTCAATTAAATTGAGGTAACCTACATCTAAATGCATACTTGTTTAGTTGGATCAAACTTAGTTCAATTGGAAGAACCTAAGTAATTTGTATAATGTCACCATAGATGTTAATATCCAATAATACATGTTCATTATTACCTTTTTCCAACTACACAATGCCGTTAGAACTACATTCTATGAAGGCGCCATGGATAACAAAAGTACACTAAGATAAGAAGCTAAACATACTATTAGTCCTAAGAAACGACCCATTCTATGCACATTGATGGTTTTTCCAGCGACAGTGGCTACATAATAAAGATTTTCGAATTCCGTAATAGAATGTTAATTTCCCCTCTTTAAAATCGACCGTGACTAGTTACCATGCGAAATTTGGTAGGGACGTGCACGAAATTTTGTGGTTGTGTAATGCTAGACGAAATAGGACTATAAAAGGTCACATCAACGCGTACGTGTAGACACTGCTTTCGTGAGTATTACAAATTGAGAAACTGTTTTGATACGTGAGGTGGTTACGTCCCTAACTTTTCGATTATACATTATGATGACCTAAGATCCTCCTAAATCACGAATATTGGTAATGAGATGTTCGGAACCGTGCAGTCATACATTCTCTTGAAGCTCATTTCTGTCTGACTCTTAATACAATGGTAAAAGGTGTTACTACATCTCTAGCCTGAAATTAATATAGAACCGACAATTTATTATCCTGGCTCTGAACTAGTTTCCTGAAAGTAATGAAGACGCATCGCGTCGCAACGCTGAGCTAAGAACGCGGAAGGACTAAAATATTTCGGTCAAATGATCCTCTACAACAATATCGGAGTTGACACGGATCCGTTTCAGTATCAGTTCATAAATCCGACTAATACTACTGATATTGAAAATACTCTTAAACTTCTATTGATAATGGGAAAAACAAAAAGTAACCTCCCATCCATCATGATAAACAAGAAATCTGATTATTCAATAACGCTCCAAATTTTCCTGTACCTCAAATCGGTATTGAAGATTCAAACATGCAAAGTTTCGATATGGAGAAGACTAGACTTCGATCTATAAATAGTTTGGGTTTGGTAGTTTGGGATTTCTTCATAATTGTGAAGAATGTCGTGAAGATTCCCTTCTAACTCAACAGGTTTTACATTAACATGATATTGGATTCCAGATGCGACCATTCGTCGGCAGTTAGTGCTATTTCTACTACTTTTGAATTTATCGAAGCACGAGTGCATATATTTGATTCTTGATGTTTACGATTATGTTTCGTTATTTATTATATTATTAGCTTACTCGTTAGTGATTCATCGATATCGTTTTGGTTATCTTTGTGAACTTCAGCTAAAAATAGCCCACTTATCTCTTCCGTGTCGTAAATATGATTAGGGCATTTCAAAATTAATTATGCAGTAGCGGTTACCTGTTCGATAATTCCTTGTTTTGTTTTGTAAATATCCACAGGTTTCTTTTCTTTCCCAAAGTTATGAGAAACATCATTTTGACGAATATGTTCACCATTTTTTGGATTTTCATCTACAATTCCAAGCTTTCTCATTACTTCATTGTATACTGTTTCGCGCGGATAGCCAATAATGACCATGCTGATACATTCTTCAGCTTTTTTAAATCCACTAGCTACAGTAATATTTGATTTAAAATCGCAATACCTACTGTATAAACACACTTGTATCAACTATGCATACTACGATAATCGATTTGCTTCACTCGATTATCATAACTTGGTGAAACGTCTAGCAACTGTTATTCGCATATTTTTAGTATATTATATGCTAATATTAAGGGTGATGTCGTTAACCGATGCACTGATGCTGACAATGTAAGGATGTATGTATATTATGAACTACAATGATCTTAGTATTCATCCCTTTTCATGATGATATTGCTAGAATATCATCTTTTACACAATCCATCCTCGTCACACGTCTTCTTCTATAGTACATCAACATGAATCATCCTTAATACTTATCTGGAGACACGGTGTTAATACATACACTATAAGGAATTTGCATGGTTGGTTAAAACAGTTCAGATTTATTTTGCTTACCTGAAGTAGAAGCAGAATCAAAAGAAGAGTTGTCAAAGAGGCCGTTGTCAAACACATTGAAAAATATTTTACCAGTCTCGTTAGCTATGCAATCCACGGCCGTACCTCGAACGTCTGATATTTACCCGAGTCACGTGTTTTGACGAAGTAATACATTACATGGTTTGCATAGTTGCATTATTCATTCCGTACCCTGACTTATGGGTACTATACGAAAGAAAAATTAGGTTGGTTTATTGCTTAGTAGACTATAAAACATTACATTGATGAATACTAAGTAAATGCTCAGCGTTTCTATGTCGTTTACGCTCTTTTTACGTGCAAATTGAATTCTAGACACTTCAAATGCATACCTCGATGCCAATTGCGTCTGCCGTTTTACAGTAATTTTCTCAGGAATTTAAGCTTCGTTGGTTTTGTGAAACAGGTATTGCAGCGTATCAATAGATGTGTATTAGAAGTACCGCTAAAGCTGGAATCTCTGGTTCAATCTTTGGATGGGCTGAAGTGAAATTGGGTTTGTCTAACAAACTATCCAGACGATTTAAAAATAAATCAAATTTTTCGAAATAAATAAAAATCTATTCAGTGAACTAAAATCAAAAATATATACCTATACTGAAAATATCTAGTATACCACATAGAACTGCTCTTCTGGAAAAGAGTTTTTTTTTAAATGGCATCTAAAATTTACATTATGACAGCTGTGGACATTTTAAGCACCAAGGAACTCCCACTATTCAAATATAAATTGCGTAATTTTTTAATTGACAAAGCTTACTACACGATCCAAGATTTTCTTAATAATTAGTACCTACTACAATCTGTTACCATACACCTAATTGTTATTTTGTAACATTTGCTTTATAAGAGATACCTAAGAAGTGTTTTATACTGCATGTTGACTTAATTATTGTATGCCTATTAGGCAGGACATAATGGAACTGTAATTTACCTAACATCTGTCTGTATAACCCACAGAACAGATATTTATCTGTTCTGTGGTATAACCTATGCCCACAATAAAAAGATTAGATTTGATTAGATTTATAACTAACGAATAGATTATGCCTAGCACGTTACTATTACTTCTATTTCTACGGTGTTGAGGGTTCCAACCGCGCGAGACCCCTATAAAACATTGGATTTATGACTATATAAAATACGAATATAGGTATTGCAGATTTGATTTCAAAGCGAATGTCGTCGCGAGCCATACCAATGAATTACAAAGTGTTAAAAAGCACAAAACGGCCTGTATACTAGTAAAACTAGTTAGTTAGTCATAGAAACGACATTTCACGACTGTCTGGTTCGTTTATTTCAAAATAGCAACGCCAGTTTTTGTCGGGTGCAGCTGAACTATAATTATATAGCGACTGATGATTTTGAGTTTGTGTTGCGGTCAGATATAGCCGTATGAGACAGTGTACTGACAGGTAATATACATTTCATTGAATATTATTATATATTTACTATGTATTCCTATTATTTTAATGCCAACTGTGAGACCAGTTTGTAACATGTAGTACGTGTCTGTAATAGGTATTGGTATCATCGCCCAATCAACTCTTGTCATAATATTTACTGACCTTTGTCAATAATGTCAGCTATATTCATTATTGTAGATAATTTGTGTTTCTACATAATTTTGAATGATTATGATCGAACGAGACTATATCGTTGGTAAAGTTGACCTTTCGATATAGAAAATTGATTTGGATAAAATAATTTGGACAAAACATAGTTTTATGCCTCCATTGGTATAGTGCAAGTTTTTCAACCTTCATTGAGTGAAGGTTGGAAGATTTCCGCTGTTTAACTTTGAGACATATTGTCCTTCCCCTGGGGAATCACAGAAATGAGTTTACCGACAGTCAAAGAAAAATTAACAGTAGATTATTAAGTTCAAATATTTAATGAGTTCAGTTTAATATTAACGTAAGTTACACAATCATTCATCACGAATTTGCTACTCAATATGTTTCAGTTATGTCTGTTATTAGTGTCGGTTGTAATATGAGACGTTATCAACGTCCTCAGAATGAAGTCAGAATGTTACACATACTTGGTATTTATTATTAACTTGTTGGTTTCCTCGCGATATTTTCCTATATATAATTTTTAATCGGGTGATAACTATATCTGGCTCTGGGATTATTTTTAGAATGCAATACAATTTAATGAGATAAGCTTTGAAGGACAAAAGTATAATTAGATGACAATATTAATACTTTTGATGTGTAAGATCTTTCCTCTCACTTTACTGTAATCTATGGGAGTGATTTCGTG
The DNA here is from genome assembly GCA_914767755.1 of Agrochola circellaris. NCBI lineage: Eukaryota > Metazoa > Arthropoda > Insecta > Lepidoptera > Noctuidae > Agrochola > Agrochola circellaris. Next base: position 10,169,856 of record OU611858.1, read on the forward strand.
AAAAGGGACGAAAGTAACAGGAAGCCGGGAAAGCGCGCGCTATTTGATTTGACTAATGAGCGCGCGCGGTGCTGTAGTTGGCCATCAGATGGTACCAACCCATTTTCCGAGAGGTTGGTACTGTCAGCCAAGATGTCAGATGTTACATATCATATGCGACTACTGTAAGGCTCGCTCGGTTTTTTTCATCATTTATTAAACGGCTAGGAAGATTGTGAGCATTGAGATGATGGCTGATAGCGATGTACCTATGGGAGGTGAAGACATGATGGATATGAGAGCAAAAGAATGATGATGATGAATTTTAAGATCGAAGAAATTGTCATTAGGGACTGCCAAACTGTTGCAGTAGGTATTTAAAAGAAGAGTGAAAGAACACTATATTTCCACTTCGTCATAGTTATTTTAGTAGTGATATTTATTTTAGAAGTACGTATGCATGTATTTAAGTATATAAAATTATATGTTTTATTGTATATATAATTGAATTTGTTTTTTTTTCTTATTTATGTATTTTATTTTCTCTTCTACTCTTACACACCGTACAACAACAACCGTATAACTCTTTTTATCCTCTGTCCTATCACAGGGTTGCTGGAAGAGATTTCTTTAGAAATAAGCATCACCTTTGTACGTATTTTTCTGTTCCTTTCTTCTTGTCTGTTTATTTATGTGTATACAAAAATAGAAAAAAAAAAAAGATCTATTTATTAGATATTAAACCTGAATTTAATTTTACCGCATCATTAACTCGACAACAGACCTTGATATGAGTTGAAAATACTCAACTATTTTTATAACCAGTATCAACGGTCAACGCAGTGAAGATGACCTTTTACAACAAATAGATTTATAAGCATTCATTATAATTGGCCTTCCATTTAAATAAAATCTGTGAAAATATAGGATGGATTTGAAAAGAAGAAATGAGTTAATTAATGTTTTTTTTTTTGCAAGTTGCCGTTAATGTTTCATCCCAATAAATATTTTGACACAGATTACTATATATTATGTATCTAGCTAGGTACCTATTGTTTTAATTTGAATAACCTTGAACCGTCTGACAGAAATTATCATTGAAATTAATTAAATTTAGAGTCTAATTGAAATCGTGCAAATAAATAAATAAAATACAGGTTGTTAGATTGATTTCAAGATAAGTCTACTGGCCTGTCTCAATTTTACAGACATTATGCTTGTACATAAATAGAAACCTTTCTGTACGAACAGTCGGACATATGACTATCGTGCCTCTCTTTAAAATAATCTTACTTATGTAGGTACCCTACACGGTTATCTTCAAAGATCAGTGACAAATATTTCATCAAATCACATAGCCGGTTTTGAAACAGGTTACCGTCTGTCTCAGAACGCATATGTCAAAATTTTAATAATAACACTGTTAACACCAATGAGATTATTATCTAGACGAGAGACATAATATTAAATTATTTGCTTTTATCTATAAATATTTCAATATTCGACCACCGTGCTCTCGCAATTTGAGAGTCCTCAAAATATCAGGGCACGAAGAATCAGGTCAATATTTATGCTCAAAATAATACGTAGCTAAATAAATAGGTGTATAACAAATTCTTGTATTCTCCCACAGAATGGGAAGTTAGCTAAATTCTCACATTAGAACGCGCAATGCGTATATTCATACATCACTGACTACTGAACAACACGAACGGTTCTAATTGAAATCTTACATGCATTTCAGTACAAGAAATTAGCACAGTTCATATAATATACAGTTAGTTAGTATCTACTTTATTGATAATTATTAGTTATAACATATTGGATTTAAAAAAATTGATCTTCTTGATTAATTATCATTCTCCTGCCTTTATCCCAAATTATTTGTTGTCAGCGCTGCATGTCTTTTTCTTCCATAAACTTCTCTATTAGTCGTCATCTTACCGAGATGACGTCATGTCACACCCTTTCTAGACATATCATCTTTCACACGGGCAAAATGACAGATTGTGATTGTTTATCTGTCATTTTGTCTATTCTTCCATCGACAAAATCCGTTTCTATTGTGGTCATGCTAAGCGTGCTCCTGTCTCGGGAATTAAATATGTCACCAGAAAATCAAGTTAATTTGACTTAAATGTTTAACCCTCTAAAGATTGATTAGTCTATTAATCCAAACTTGATCCCTTGGAATTATCAACACTAGAAAATGTTTCCGGTAATATATACGAATTCCTAAAGCAGTTGCAAAACGTACAAATTGGCAGTGGTCAGTCGGCCTTGCTTTCATGTTATCTCTGTTTATTCTGCAGAAACTAATTCACAGTCACGTTCAAAACCGACTACAAAATTAAACATATCAAAATTATGATGATATGATCTATTTTCGTAATGCTATCTTGATTTTAATTAATGACGCGTGTTGATGGGGTTTTAACGTCTGTTTATACGAGTACTTAACTTTTTCTGGGTATGCATAAGATTTATTTATTTTTAAAGATCGTGTGAACGGCTGAGTAAAACTAATAAATTAATAATGAAGCAAATTTTGATCTTCTACTTCACTCATCTTGGCACAAATGACAGAATAGCTCATGTTATGGTAAAAGTATAAACTAGTTAGCAAGGTAATTGCGTAACACACATAAAATGACAATTGATCGCAATGGATTTCATTTTGACAGTTGTCCCACGTCAATAGCGTTATTTACGCTGTTGAGCAGACAAATTTTTCAAACCTATGTAGCAATGAATAAGCAATATGTTTCTATTAAAACTAAACTCTGATTGTGATTACCACAGTCGAAAAGATTATAGATAACTTTCTATCAAAAGCAAATACCTAATTATCCAGAAGTTGATCAAGGCATATTGGCATAAATACAGAGAGACACATAAAGATATAATATGATTATCGTTTAAAGAAATAGGAAACATTGTAAGACTCTCTGAAGCGAGAACACACCATGAGAGGACATCATTATTAGAAAATAAGGTCAAAATATGGCCTGGCCATTTGGCTAGATCTCCAATTGAATACGAGATATAATAATAAGAGCAAACTACATAGATTCATCATAACTATCGTCTCTCACCGAGAGGAGGCCTGTGTCCTAGCAGTGGGAACATTATAGGCTGATTATGTATCGTCATCCAAAATCTTTTGCCTCCCGCTGTTGAAGGAGGAATGGCTCATAGAAGCCATTCTTCCCTGAATTTTGCCAATCTATAAACTCAGCAAGGACTAGAACTATCACGTTCGATACATTTTCTGTTCTTCTGTTCTCTCATATGAATACGAATGAACTATATTGAAACCTTAAGTAAGACGTAAGTGCTTTTCGTTTATGTTTATCACAAATTCAATTAATAATGACAGCTTTCAAAGAGTCCGCCATCGAGATATACTCGTAATTTTATTCGGATTTTTAATGGGATCTTTGAAGGACATAAATGTTAATACCAGTATTTTAACTTGTAATATCAGTGATCTGATTAAAGGAGTGAAATAAAAATGAAATTGAAATTACCATATCTCTGTAATAATTTATCCCTGATATTAAAATTAAAGCAGTCCACATGCTCCTTTCCTTATCCCAATTTATTTGGGTTCGGTTTACCATTGTATACTTCCACCATACACCTCTATGAACCGTCATCAAAGTATTAACATTCACCCTACACTCCATTTATTTTAGCATTACTCAAATAACGGCTAAATAACGAAAGTTATTGTCTAATATTGTTGAAATACGAGTATCTGCATATTAGAGTTATTTTTTAAATGTAAATGATAAACAGATTACATTGCTTTGTATTTCTCGTGAAATAACGGAGTTTATTATACGTTTATATCGAAATAACGAAAGGGTGATAACCGTTATTTTTCTAACGTTTTAATAAATGTAGTATAGGTATGTGTTTCTATCTATAAAACCAACCAGCTACTTACTTAAGAATATGTTATTCGTATTTCACTATTCTTTTTCTAGTTGCTTCAAATGGTTTTTACTATAGTTGCAAACGTCTTTTAATTTAATCATATAGATTTGAACTTTCAATTTTTCACCAAGTTGATGAACTTCTAATCTCCATCAAGTCCTTTCATTTCACACATTTCTCATTTTTCATTTCATTCCACTTATCTTTTAGTCCAGCCTCCTTCTATGATATACTGTTTTCTCTACACACTAATGGTAACCCAACGTTTAATGCTCGTACAGTCCTACTGGCGATATAGTTAAGTCAGACACGAGTTTTTTGTGGAACGCAGTTTCTCGTTATACTCTGCACACTTGGAGAATAAGAGCTAAACCGAAGAAAGTGTAACATTTTGACCGTCACGATACTTTTGCTATAGTTTGTATATATTTTTTTCATTTACTTTCCCTCAAAGATCAAAATTCAAAATTTAAAAGTAATTTGTTCAAAATAGGCTGAATCAGCACTTTTCGAACGTCAAAATTACATAAGACAGTCCCCCAAAAGCGCCCCCCTTTCACCACTTTCTAGTGCTTTAGCTGGGAAGAAGAAGTGGCGCAAAAACTTCCCCAGCAGCACAGCTGTCTGTTCAGTTAGAAAAACTTGATTATATACAATAGTGCAGAGTTCATTTATTTCATCGTGCCTGTTATTAATGCATAAAAGGTAGGTATAGGTCAACAGCGAAACCAACCTTCCCACGACACTTCTCTACTTTTTTCAATATTACAGGTATCTTTCATCCAGTTTGGAAGTAAAAACTTACAAACAGCAGATATTGATGTCTGCAAGGCCCTGGCACTCACAAAAGCCAATACCTATAGTAAAAATCATTATATATTTGATTAATTTTGATACGTGCTATTACCTATCTAGCGTGTCTTTTATCTATCGGACATATTTACGATTACATACGAGTAGACCTTGAATGTGTACGAAAAATTAATAGTTTTAGATGTGTTACTCTTTGTTGCTGATAGTGTTACTATTGTATTGGGTTTTACGAGATTCGTGTTTTTAATTTTGAGTCATTTGAGGGTTTCTAGCAAGATGGTTCGACGAACTTGAGAAGGTAAATGGACTACTGTGATTATATCTAGCAGCAAACTGCGATAGTTTTTGAATAAACAAATAACACGTTTGTATGTCTTCCGAATTTGGTTAAAGACTTTTCCAGAGAGGTGTTAGGTTGCTAATTGTTAGTAAAATACCAGGTACCTATATTTTATTGTGTTGTTGTTGTCCAGTATTGTGTCCAGTTCCTTTTCAGTAGGTACCTACATACATTTATTAGGCCTGGCAGGTGCCAATTTTGTTACAGTAATAGTATCGATCAATCAGTGTCACCGTTACAAGTTAACTTTTAGAAAGTTACAAATTCAGTTACTTATAACAGTTTCTAAACTGAGCAATCAGCAGAACAAACAATTTGCAAGTTAACAATTGACTCACTTATCGATGTTTATTTTAAAATTAAACTTATTTGCATAGTTATTATCCGACCTGAGTTTGTTTACGATAACATGACTACCCAAGTTAGCACGGAATTAATGCATGATTATTGTAGCGAACTACAGTAAACAAGAAACGTTATACCAAATACTAACACTAGGGTTTGAATCTAAGAGTAAACTGCTGATTAACCGCCATTACAGAACGAGCTATTTTTAGAATCCGCACAGAGATCACGTCTTTGTCTGCTGTAATGTAAATGACTATCAACCATTCCATTTCCATGTCTCACAGAATCGGTTTGCGCCGATCAAAACAAAACGTTACATAACCTAAAACTGACATAACAAAATGTAACTCACCTAGTTCGTCTTTTAAAACCTTCGCCATTCTGCCAACCTTCATAATTGCACTAAAAAAAGTAATAAGATTCACAGTGAGGTTATAAACACGATTGTCTGTTAACGTCACGTCATTTTGACAGGTGACGCGCGCAATGACCGCCAGCTCGCGCGGCTAGGGACGCACGGGAGAGTTCCCCGAGCGATGGTGTATTCTGTTGTCGAATGACATACTTTAGGGAGTGAAGCAGTCCGAGGAGCGTAACTCGTCTTAGCTTCTCGCGGCCAATGAACGGCACGGCCCGATGCGCCAAGGTCACTGGAGGCAAAACCGGCAGCTCGCAGCTCCGGCAGAGGGCGACACGCGGCGCGAGCGAGTACACGAGCAGCTTGGTTGCTGCCCGTATGGCAACTAAACAGAAACACTGTAAGTATGGCCCGGCATGATGCGCCGATAAGCGGTATTATGGAATAAATAATAAAAACGCGACGCATTCTGAATGAGAATGAATGTGCAGCCAACTTTACGTCATTTTATTCATTGTCTTTTTAATACCTACTTGGATATAACATTGAGTACTTTCTATCGACATATGTACAATGGCCCATGACAGCGAGTGAGCAAATTATTCGCTTATTGCCTTCATTGAATCACAATTTGTTTTCAAACAATGGATGTACGAAAATAGCCCACAATGTTTGTTGACACTGCTAATTACCGGCCGTATGTACCTACCTACTAATATAACTACTTCTAAGAATTTGTCAGCTGGACTTTGGTGAAGGACCCATCTTTTTCATTATTTTCCTCAAAATAGGTAATCGCTAATCTACTTCCACTGTTTGATGTGGAGTTGAGATGAGTTGAAGAGTTATAAGTAGGTCTTCATTTATTTAAGACGCAGATGAAAAAGATATAAATCTTATCAAGGGACAGGTCTTATCAGTCTGTATATCGTCGTATGTTTTTATGCCAACACTGATCTTAGTTAACAAAATGCTCTTTATAATTTTGTCGATAAAACGTAATATGACAAACATAATTAAATATCAAAAGAGAACAAGTAACAATTTTGTATAATTTATTTAGAACCATCGAATCCGCTCGCTACTCGACGCTAGATGGCAGAAGTAGAACTTTAAAAAGCCCGATTTATAAAATAAGAATCGTTCCATTCAAAACAATCAATAATATCTTTACCCGTAAGTATACTACTAGCTAGGATTGCAACCTACGAACAAAGCCGAGATGTATACCCTGTAATATCCTGTTGAAAGGCATTTTGTAGCTCCAAATCTAAGGACTTTTTAATGTTAATAGTGTGCTGCAAGTCCAGTATTAGCGATGGTTCTACCGACAATAAAATAACTGAAGCTAAACTCATTGTTATGATAACAGAACAAAATGAAAAATAAGCCAATAACAGTTACACAAAGTACCATACCATATACAAAATAAAGAATTCGAAACAGTCGTTGACGTCGGCGGAGTTAAAACGCGCGTAGGTGCGGTTCGAAAATGTCCTAATAATAGCTAAACGGTATTCTATCTGACCAAAACTAGTTTATTGAAATAGGATTCTCAATTATCTCGTCTGTCTACGACTGTACATGGAATGTTGGTGGCGTAACTTTGACGGAAAGTAACACACTGAGACAAAGTAACCTCTATCTAGGCTTACCTAGATAGAGGTTACTTTGTCTCAGTGTGTTAAAAGCGAAAACTTCACTAGATAGCTCCTGACATACTTCCGATATAACTCCAGCGATACTTATATCGCTGGAGTTATATCGGAAGTATGTCAGGAGCTATCTAGTGAAGTTTTCGCTACTTAACTCGGTCTTTTGATCTAACTAAAGCCGGTATTTAACAGTGATGATCAGTCATGAATTTTTGATATAAATCTGACAGATTTGATATTAATCTTGACTCTTGTTAAACTAGCTGAGTAATGTTAAACATACACAAAAACAGGTAGTTATCATATCACTACCTAGTTTGATTACCAACTTATCCGTTTATATTTCTCATTATTCGGGTCTTTTGTGATTGTTCTTGGTCGTAGGCTTTTCGATCAAGAAGCAGGGTAAAATTCGCTTTCTGCACTATAAATCTTCTAAATGTACCTATTGATACCATAATTATCAGACCATTTCAAAAACACTCGCGGCGGTTGTGAATTTTCTTAGAATTATCATAGTGAGCCGTAATGGTATCATTCTATTTTCATATGCCACGTGTAAAATATTTACCTATGACAAATATGCAGTGATGCAGGGAGTAGCTGTAATTTCAATCTAAACACGTGTCTGCACTGACTTTTTACCCGCCGTAATCCCACGCATTTATATCCACGTGGATCCTATATTAGAATCACCCGGCTAACCATAACAAGGAAGGTTGGTGTGATGAAGCAGGAAAATTAATTGTGGGTGTAGAAAATATCTTACTCTACCCAGCACCCGAATTCTGGCTTCGACTGGCACCACCACGAGCAGAAAAATCCCGGTAGTATCATCAAGTGTGTATCTGCTGATTTCATGCAGTATTCCATGTTTTATAAAGGTGGTCCCAGAATTGATCCTTGTGGAATCCCAAAACGAATCTTCCTTCGCTAATATTATATGTCTCGAATCTTATGTACCCCCAGTGCATAGGAATGCATTACGTATTGCATAGCAGACATTGAAGATACGCAATATATTGGAACAGGTTGATCAGATTAAATAACTGGAAAATCGTAAATCCTGTGTGAAATAGTTAAGTATATTTTACTTACTCTAAGAGTCTGAAATGTAGAATAACAATACACAATATAAATATTGGCGGTTATCTTCATAGTACAATTCATAAATAATAATCAGCGTATTTTTAGTTCATGGCAACCGTTACGGATTGCGTGAAGCACGAGATTGGCATTCTCAGCCTGATCATTATAATAATCATTACTTAGGCTACGTTGTGTATTGTAGACTGCGACTTGCCAATTTACTTGTAGCACCTTTCATTAGTTCCTTGGTACTCTGGAGTTGATATATAAACTAATCGTCAGTTTCACCAAACCTAATTTTGATTTTGCAGCACTATTTATCATGTGCAGTACCCGTACCTCGTAATACAACAACTCAACCGAACACACTCTCGCTTGCTCAATGCTTTTCGGTGAAATCATTAGTAGGTATATATTTATTTCACCTTGTTTGTTTTTAAGTCAAATAAATTGGCGTACGAAACCAACAGTATCTTGGTAGAAAGTAAACCATTACCGTCGTATGGATCAAGAATTTTCCTTAATTACAAAGGGAATCCAGCAATTTCTCCGAAATCATGACGTAACCTAGTTGCCTTACAGGACACCTTGATAAATTCAAAATCGGCTTTATAACAGGTATTCAGAAGCACGTTTATCCTGTTGCTCGGAACCTGTTGCTGTAAATTTCCATGTGAAAGGGGAGGAGCTCTTTAAGACCTCAGGAACATTTTGCATCCAGCCTGAGGTAAATGATAGGGATATTATATTTACTTTATAATAGTCTTGAGTAGTAATTTTATAAGAACAACAACATTCAAGATGTATATCTTCTATTACAAAAACCGGCCAAGTGCGTGTCGGACCACGCACAATGAAGGATTCCGTAGAATTTATCCCAAGAACAAACTTAACATTGTAGTTGAAAAACATGTTCTCCTATACGTTCCAACTGCAAATGTAAATTTGTACGCTCAATATTGAGAGATTTACCATGTTATTTTAAAACCATAGACTTCTTATATGTTTTCCTATTATCTATGAGTAAAGAACCATTCTCTCGCCCTCTCATTTTATATGTCACACGGTACCGTGAGCAAAACTTAATTTGCCTCCCAAAAGTGACCTACATATTCAAAATTCATTTATTTACGTTACACGTTTATGTCACAGAAAAACATATGTGTACAAAATTTCAACTAAATTGACCCCGTAGATTTGAAGCAAATTGGGTGTGACAGACGGACAGACAGACAGACACGAGTGATCCTATAAGGGTCCTGTTTTTTTCCTTTTGAGGACTCTAAAAAATTTACCTCTTGGTGTATTTTTATTCCTTAACTCGGTATGCATGTCAGTTGTCAGTCCCCCGCAAGGTCCCATAATTATGGAATTGTATTGTCGTCTTTGTCTTAATTTTCAAATAGTAACAGCGAAACCGAAGCAGAAGAAGTGAATACAATTATAATGATGATAACATTTTTAGGGCTTCCGTGACTGTCTGTCAGTGGGTTGTATCTCATGAACCGTAATAGGTAGACAGTTGAAACTTTCACAGATTGTGAGTAATTAATTATTAAAATAAGAAGCAATTTTGCATTTAATTTCGACTTAAAAGAAAGAGTTAACCAACTCCTTATTTTAATTAATAAAAAAAAATGTGCTAGCTGTTGCGGTTATACAAAAGTTAAATTAAAGTTTATTAGTAATGAATTAAATTATATATAATTTTTTTTTTTTTTATTAACAGCTGCTAACTTAATTTTTAGTGGTTAAATTCCATTAATATTTCTATTTCTATTAATTAAAACTTAACATTTTTAAAGGGGGGTCAATAAACGTTATTTTCTCGGCGTTTTTTGCCCGATCTTAATACGGTACGAAAGTCTTCGTGCACGAGTCCCGACTCACACTTGGCCGGAACACTTCAATGGACTAATGCAAATCTCGTACCAAATAGGATTAGTTAAGAATAGGAGACATGAAATGCAATGGGCAAATCAATAAATTCTTCTTCTTTGTTTTTCGTATGGTTAGTAACTAGCTCGTGCTCGTAGCTAAGTAATAACAGCCGCACAGGTCGATGCATCAGGTTAAGCTACGCTTGCCGGCGTTGGTCCGTGGATAGGTAACCATCTTTACATACAGAGACTCCTCCATGCCTCGGAAAGCCATTGGTTCCGGCTGTCATTCGTGGATCTTTGGCAGTCGTTAGGGTTCGTCAGAAGCCCGAAAGTCTGACAGCCAGTCTTACCAAGGGGTATCGTATTACCCAGTTACTGGGTTGTGGAGGTCAAATAGGCAGTCGCTCCATGTAAAATACTAGAATTCAGCTGCATCCGGTTAGACTGGAAACCGACCCTAACATAGTTGGGAGATTGATTGTTGTCAGCTTAGGAAAAGTAAAGTGGAATAGTACAAAATAAACAAGACGAACGCAGTTTTTGAAAATTTTATTTAAAAATAAATTATCGTAGTACAACTTGCACCAATAACAACAAAATTTTGGTTTGAACAACATGAAACCGTAACGTTCGCTCAAAGCATATCAACTTATTAATATTGCGCTCTAGTTTTACAAAAATTATACACTACACGGTGCGATAGTTTGACCTAGGATTAAGTAATTACTTTTATACTATTTCATCGTGTAAAACTCACTATCATTCACAACATAAACGGAGATTCACCCCTCAGACAATGTTGAAGATACACCGACATGAGACTGTTATAATGACGTCACAAGCCATGCTTCTCTGCACCAATTCAGTGTAGCCCCAACATGAAAGCAACTCTGCACACAAAAGTTAGACAAAAAATAAAAAAAGAACTTAGCAAGTAACAGAAATAGCATCTCGCAAGAGTAAAACATCGGTCGAAGGCACGGTATAATGTACGTGTATTTTCTTACCTCTATCTCGTGTAACCTCTCTGATTGTTCCGAAACTTATGAAATTGTTCACTATATATTACATGATGATGTCATCAATCTCCTATATTGTCATTAATTTGGAATTCAGAAAAGCGTCATCTTGCAGCAAGAAACGTATTTTCAATATTCTTGCCTGGACTAACTCGCTTCTCTGAATTGGCAAAATTTGTTCAGTTTAGTTAAAATATTTGCTTATAATCTCATAACAGACACGCAATATAAAACAACAGTTAAGTATTTCATGACCGTTCTTCTAAAGGCCGAACCCAATAACCTATTCTCTCTTCTGATGGTAGAATTATATCTGTAATTGTGTCAAATTCCATAATAACTAAGTCTCCGACTGATTATTGGTACGTTAAAACCATAGATAGATAGATTTTTCTATCTCCAGTATGTCAAAACCAGTGATAGATAGGTTATTGGGTTCGGCCGTCAGTTGTCTCATACTTCCTACCATCCTGTGTCTAAGTACAATTGTAAAGTAAATCATATTGCTTACAATTTTACCTTATTCTATTTATTGTTTAAAATATTTCCTATAAAATTGAAATATCCCTGAAGTGATTACCATAAACCGTTTACCTACTACAGGCAATCTCGTTATTGGTAATACTCGAGGGCTTACATTGTTGTTAAATCCACTTTGGGAATTAAAAATACTGGATAAATTAAAATTTATTGTTACAAGTACCAAGTCACTGTCATCAGTAAAATTGTCAGTATCGAGGTATCGATTTTCGAAATCGTATACCGAATAATCGATTAACAGCGCGTTCAGCATAGCGTAGATTTCACTCGCAAAGTCGCCGTAAAATCTGTTATCTAAAAATGAAAATTCAAAATTAGATGTCCGAATATGTTTTTTTGAAGATTAATTTTAATTGACCGCTGAGGAAACTAGGGTTTCCGTTAATTTTATTGCCATAACAATAACGCGCAGTTTGAACGGGGTGGGGCAATCCGGAGTGGTACGATTCGAGATATTCGATTTTACCTTTATATCTTTTATTTTGAAATCGATATTTCCATACATTCTTATCACTACCTCTCCAAACGACCCAACAGCCGTCCTTGTCCACTAATCTATTTATCAAACACTGCTTCCTGCACAGAACTTTTCCCTACATACTATTCAATTTGATTATATACAATGTCAATTCTACAGTTAATAATTTAAAGAATTTTCAAAGAGTATTTTCATTATAAAATGCGTGAAATCAAACAGTATTGTTGAAATTTAGCACAGTGTATACTTTAGCGTTTAGCGAAGTGAAATGACTAAAATTATAGCGAACTGTGATAGTATGCTATATAAAAAGTTGTGTGACATTGTACATCACAGTTAGGAGTAACTTCATTGCTTCAATAAGTGGAACTGCTGTGACTAACATTGCTATTATTCTTCATGAAGTGACAATTTTGATTGATTTCTAATTGACGTCAATAGTAGATCTAGTTTTACCACTTGTTGAACTTGAAATTAAGACTGCAAATGATTTTAGAGGCAAACTTCTTGAAGACAAAAATCTTGAAATTGAAACTAACGTTCAAGCAGTTGGATCCAATTTTGTAAATCTTAAACGTTCAACGGTCCATAGCAATGAATTTCGAACTAAACGGTTTCTTCCTTGAGTTATTACGGTTAATAAAAATGAAATACTACGCATTAAACATTGGGTTTAACAAAAAAAACAAACAAGATAATAATGGCTGACAGTGAGTTTTAACTAAAGATTGATGTAACACCGAATGTGTAGTAAAAGTTTACTCGATTTAAAATCGATTCACGTCAAACTGTATACAATCGAGTCCAAAAGTATTCGCGTATGGCGTCATCGATTGCGCTAATTGGCACGACCGCCGCTGTATTGTTTGGACCTATACCAACTTCCTTCACCTCATAATTCATTGTGTTGTGTTTTTTGTTATTGAACTTGGCCGCTATCCAATTGGGGAGTAAAAGCGAACTACACATTAGAAAACAGAAGTTAACATTGTTAGCATCGCTTTGTTAGTCGTTAAAGATGAATTTCGGGGAGTTTAGAGGGAACTGAACATTATGGTGTTTATGCGTAACATTTTTATTTCTTGTTAGATCTGTCTAAACTTTAATAAGGTCATATTAGTTCAACATACTTAGCCTCTATAAAGCTTTTTAAGTAAACTTTAAAGCACTGCGTTCTTAGTTTAGTCTGAATGCATTCCAACGAACAACAAACATTTTAACAAGTGGTAAGCCCAATGATCACCTATTTCCAAAAGGTTTTAGAAAACTGTTCAATATGTTACAAAAAGCCGTTATGACTATCATTAAAAATTTATAAAACCTATTGGTTTGTAACCCTGGGTGGGTCAAACGTATCAAAGCAACGAAGTCCTCAAGCCTCAATCACGTCATCGTACAGTCGCGCACAAAAGTTTCGTCCATCATTTGAACGTGCTCTCTACATTATAACGTGAGTCACTGTTATTCCAGGTGGTTGTACATGTCCTCTATCTGCGGTTTGAAGTAGCTCCTGATTTCTGGCCGTTTCGCCTTCATCGTTGGCGTCAGAAGGCCGTTCTGAACTGAGAAGGGATCCGGGTGTAGGTAGATGTCTTTGACCTGAGAAAGATAGAACAACATGTTAATATTTACTGCTTATTGATGCTCTTTTGCAGTGGGTAAATCGATGGTCATGGTATGGGCAAATTATGAGGAGGACTGAGGAAAAAGTCGTGAGGAAAGTTTTTAGTATGAATGTCGATGGCTATAAGAGTAGGGGAAGACCAAAGAAACGAAGGATGGACTGAGTGGAAGAGGATATGGCTAGAAAGGAGGTGACTACCGATATGACGACTAATAGAGAAGTATGGAAAAATAAGACATGTTGCGTCGACCCCAAATAAATTGGGATAAAGTCAAAGTCAAAAACGTTTACTGCGATGTTAGAAGAATGATAATGATGAGAGCATCATAAAGACAGAGATGTCACACCGTGGCTCGGAAAGCTCATAGTCAGGTGTCCTTCGAAGATCTTTGAAAGTCGTTACGGGTAATGAGAAGACCGAAAGTCTGACAACCAGTCCTACAAAGGGGTATCGTGTTATCCAGTAACTGGGTTGTGAAGGTCAGATAGGTAAACTGGTAGCTGACCCCAACATAGTTGGGGAATGCTAATGAAGATGATACTTAAAAGAAAAATAGGTTTATTTGTCACAGAAACATACAAAAAGATAAGGGTAATACTACTTAATGCTTTCAACCACATTGATGGTCTATCAAGGATCAAAGTACAACAACAATTTATCCATTTTTAATTCACAGACATGAATTCATCCAAATTAAAGACTGATTTTATGTGTGATCGGATTTAATTTCCTCGATTCTCAGACCTGCACGCTTAGCATGACCACTATAGAAACGGGTTTTGTCGACGGGAGAATAGACAAAATGACAGATAAACAATCACAATCTGTCATTTTGTCTATTCTTCCGTCGTCAAAACCCGTATTTAGGTATTTCCAAAAACCTTGGCATAGATACGGCCGATCCTAAATGTAATCAAAATCTCGGAAGTGAGTTGCAAAATTGATTTCCCATATAGCTGTATTAAAAGTTTGTATATAAAATATGGCAAGCCACATCCTAATCTAACCGCGTGTAAGTCGTAATAGCACTTAAGTATCAAAAAATCCTTGAATATTTTATAAACATTTTAATCAGTTTTTATTTAAAGAACTAAAGTCACTGGATTATAGCTGAAATTACTTCCTAGTTTTATAAATAAATTAGTAATTTATTTTTATGCCATTTTCACGGACGTTACACAATATATTCAACCATCGATTTCGGCTTATCTTGTTACTGAAATAGAATTCGGATAGTGTATTGATAATGAACAATCAGAGATAGTAGAGTTGAAAACAAGACTAGTTTTGTACGACATATTTTTGAATTTATCAATTTCATAGTTTAATAAAAATGATAACGGAAATTCGCTCCAAAGTACTGCTGTTTCTAGGAAAAATATTTTTAGCTTATACGAATATACAATGTGAAATTTAATTCGTTTGCATCCTCTTAGGGGGTCATTGTACTCATCCCTAAGAGGATGCAAACGAATTAAATTTCACAATGTATGTGCTGAATGTGCTGATCTGATACCTATCCTCCTTTTTAATCATAAGCATGTCTCTTGAATTCTTTTACTTAACTGAGATTTATCTACATAGTTGGCTGGTTATCATAACCTTAAGGCTGTGTTTCCACTAGAGAAGAGCGAAGATGCCTAGCGAGGGATGCGTGTGAAACTAGCTAATAACATCGCTTCACTGTCATAACTTGCGCTAAGCTAGCGTTGTTATTGGTTAGTTTCACACACACGCACGCATCGCTCATATCTGGTGGAATCACAGCCTATAGCGAGCCGTCCACCGCGAGCTAAACTAAGTTAGTTGGCAGTTAGTTTAGCTTGCCAGTTTTTTATACATGTCCTTCTACGCACCTGTATCAAAAACTAACTAAGTTTAGCTCGCGGTGGACGCTCGCTTTAGGCTTGTGATCTCATTTATCATAGGCCTTGTCTTTTCCTAGTTTTTTTTATTAACTGTGCCTTTTCCCAACCATCTTGGAGTTGGCTTCCAGTGTACCCGGATGCAGAAGCAGAATAATATAATTTAAAAGAGTGTCCGTGGAGTTTCTTGCCCGTTCTTCTCCATAGGTACCTACTACGCTTTGGAATGGGCCACTAGCTTCATATTTCGGGTTGACTGGTAGAAAATGCCAACGGCATTAAATCCGCCTCTGTACATTTCTATGCTTCAAGTATTAAAATTAAATAAATAAATAATTTCTGACTGACCGACTCCTTGGCAATTCAAAAGTGCCTGTAAATGGTTTAATAGAAATAAATGCTTTGAAGTTGAGTTTTCAGCTGAATACTACGAGTAGTATTTTACATGGAGCGACTGCCTATCTGACCTCCACAACCCAGTTACTGGACAACACGATACACCTTGATGAGACTGGTGGTCAGAGTTTCGGGCTTCAGACTACCCGTATCGACTGTCAAAGATCTTTAAGAAAAATGACAGTCGGGACCAACGGCTTAACATGCTATCACGGAGGGGTATGGAATGCACGATCACCCATCCACAGACCGGCCGTGGCTAGCGTAGCTTGACTTTGACCGATCGATCCATGCAGCTGTTACTTAGCCACGAACCCTTCCAAGCGTGACATAGGTATATGACATCCTAACTAATATAATAAATGCGAAAGTGAGTTTGTTTGTTTGTTACGCTAAAAGGGCTAGACGGATTCGGATGAAATTTGGCACACGGGTAGGTCATGAGCTAGAACGTAGGATACTTTCTACCCCCGTTCCCGTGAGACAATTTCCGACATGCATGCGGACGAAACCGCTAGCAAAAGCTAGTAATAATAGAATTGAATAGGCTAATACATTGTATTGTTATTACAAAGAAAGAAGATCCATCCAAGCTCACCTGTTCAAAAGTCTTAAGTCCAGCATTCCGTCCCCACTGCAGCATGTCCTCCAGTATGATCTTCTTGACGCGCTCGTCCTCACACAGCGCTGAGAACGTGCCCTTGATGCCGTACTCCAGCGCCCAGCACTTCACTACGTCCACGTCCGGGACTACCACTGCTACTACACATGACTAGAACGAAGAAAGGAAAAGAAAGTTATGACAAGTTTATTTAGACACTCTAGGGCCGTACTAACGAACAACAAAAAAAAAACAAGTTTTATGGCGCCTTGCCGCTGGGCAAGCCGCGGTCTGCCCGGCATTGCCGCACAAAGGATCGCAAAGGAAATGGAGCCGCAAAAGCCGGTGGCACGTACCGTTCGGCAAAAGCCGGGGGCACGTACCGTTCGGCAAAAGCAGGGGACACGTACCGCTCGGCAAATGCCGGGGGCTGGTACCGCTCGGCAAAAGCCGGTGGCACGTACCGTTCGGCAAAAGCCGGGGGCACGTACCGCTCGGCAAATGCCGGGGGCTGGTACCGCTCGGCAAATGCCGGGGGCTGGTACCGCTCGGCAAAAGCCGGTGGAACGTACCGTTCGGCAAAAGCCGGGGGCACGTACCGTTCGGCAAAAGCAGGGGACACGTACCGCTCGGCAAATGCCGGGGGCTGGTACCGCTCGGCAAAAGCCGGTGGCACGTACCGCTCGGCAAAGCCGGTGGCACGTACCGCTCGGCAAAGCCGGTGGCAAATACCGCTCGGCCAAAGCCGGGGGACTAAAAGCCTACACTGTGTGTAGGCTTTTAGAGTCAAAAATATGAGAAGGTGTATCATGACACCAGCACATGGCATGGTGCGACGTGCCAGCAGCTGCCGACTATTTCTGTTTTGTGCTCGTCATTGTATTTAATCTATTGTGTTTTATTTTCTTATTTTCTACTCGAGTTTGGTATCTTTTTTTTATGCACGTGTTTCTGTGACAAATAAACTTACTTTTATTTATTTCTTTCTTTATTAAAGATGTGGTCAAATGCGTGTGGTACAGACCATCAATCTGAACAACTTTCTACATGGGACCAACATCGTAGGTAATAGAGAAAAATATAATGAGCCGTCCCATACATTTGGGTCGAGTAGGTATTGAAGTTTTGTATGGGACAGTAGATAATTTTTTTGTGATTTCAATATTGGTCCCATGCTGAGTAACCAAACCCTTAAATTTTACCACACTTTTCTGATAAACCTTGTAATTAAGTGTAGTATGACTATCATTTTCGTTATTTTAAGGGTCATTAATTTGCTTGTAGAACGAAGTAGCGCTTTGATTATAGGTCGTTTTACTATTAGGGCCATTTGCTTTTAGGACTTTTCGATACGATGATATCTATTAGGGATTTATTATATTATATTGAAGGGTTAACTCCATTGCGAAAAGGAGATGATGCTATTGGTTTTGTAAAGTAATATCTCTTTCTCGCATTCGACCAATGATGGCTGGGTTGTAACGTATTGTTTGTATCGTGTTCATGTTATCATCACCAAAATCATAATTATCAGTGAAAAGACTCTACTCAACATGTATACAAGAATTCGTGGTTCGAATGAAATAATATCTAAAATTACATATATCAGCGGCAGCGTTAGTTGAAACCCGAGTTCTGTTACCCTATTGAATTAGTTAGTTGTCAGAGGCCCTAGCGTGAATTTCTTTTAACAATCTCGACTTCACGCATCGACCGCGTTCGGTGCTCCGATTGGCCCTTCACC
This sequence comes from Agrochola circellaris, assembly GCA_914767755.1. Classification (NCBI taxonomy): domain Eukaryota; kingdom Metazoa; phylum Arthropoda; class Insecta; order Lepidoptera; family Noctuidae; genus Agrochola; species Agrochola circellaris. The sequence continues at coordinate 10,188,531 of OU611858.1, forward strand.
AGTGAAGGCCAGTGAAGAGCCAATCGGAGCGCCGAACGCAGTCGATTCGAAATGATTTTAGGAAACTCGTACTAGGGCCTCAGATCTATCGCTGGAAACCAGCGCTGGGGCTCTGTCTCGCATAGGGTCGCAGCATTATGCTGAGCGATGGCCGTTTTGCATGGATGTGACGCATATTGTCCCCCAAGTTGTTTATTTTTTGTCTTTTGTTCTTTCCTTGCGTCATGTGTACCGCAAATAAACGTATTTTCTTTCTTCTCTCTTAATGATAGTGATTAGCGTGAGTACCAAAATAATAACGGCTAATAATCACTTGAAATGAGATGGTGTCAACAAAGGCTGGCTCAGGTTGTTTACTTTGTACATGTTTAGAGGGAACGTGTTGAAACGTTACGCCACATTCTTGGCACAACTGTTCTGATCAAAAACACGTTGATTGACACGATGCGATACGATACGAACGCGACGCCGTCGCCGCCGCCCGCTGCCGCCGATAATACGGCCTAATAAATCGATTAATGAGAATTTTATTCCTACAAAACAGGAAACCCATTTCCTGTTTTCGAATATCAAAATGGTTACCTACTGAAGAGGGCCTGTTTCACCACCTACGATTAGGTTCTCGTTAACTCACTTGGCAGATAATATCCTACAAATTCTGTTCCATTTTTGAATTCATTTAGTAAGCAGTGGCTATTCGGACATCGTTAAATAGAAATCGATTAAAAACCCTGTTTTGTTTACCTTAAGTGACTCGCCATGTACGAAAACTTGCTCGACGTACTGACTTCTAATGTAAATGTTCTCAATTTTTTCAGGAACTATATATTCGCCTTGTGACAGTTTAAAGATGTGTTTTCTTCTGTCGATGATTTTGAGGGTGCCGTTCTGAAAGTAGAAAAAAAAAGATGCTTAAATTGTTATCAATAACTAATCGTAGCTGTGCGTTTTCTCGAATGTAGTAATAGCAGTCACTTGACGTTAAACCTATTATTGCCAAGGCAACACCGTTAAGAAATTCTTAAGCTGTTGGTGTACCAAATAAATAAATAAATTCTTGAATCATTACAAAGTTATCTAGAGAACTGTGGCGGCATCTACAACACCACATGCAAACTACGCATCAAAGACCAGACGTCACACAAATCCTGCATCGCGCAAACAGCGTTTACCACGCGATCAACATATACATAGCTTCCTGACTTCAATCGTCGGAGCAGTTGCCCGGCAGACACAACAAGCGTCTGTTCGGAGGATCCTCCCTTATCTATAGAGGAAGAGTGAACTTTACACCCTGTTCCTCATACCTCTATAAAGCCAATTTGAATAGGTCTGGTGTGAATTCTTCTGCCATGTTGGAGAACCACTTTGGAAAATCTACCTTGTAAGAAAGCCTTTTTCAACTTCACTATTCGGGATAACCTTACCTAAGAATATAATGCTTACAAAAATAATAAAAACATCTTATTTATTTTGGTATATTAAAAATCATTCTCACCGGCAACCACTTGCCAACATCTCCCGTATGGTGCCATCCGTCCTGGTCGATGACCTCTCTGGTCTTCTCTGGCTCCTTGAAGTATCCCTTGAACACGTTGGCGCCCTGCACGCACACCTCGCCTTGGCCCTGCGACGCGTAGTACTCCATCTCGGGCACGTCCACTAACTGGAAGGTAGGAAGGTGGAGAGTTAAACTTGGTTAGCATTGGAGAAAAAGTGAGTGACAGAGAGCTTTTTCTTTTTGAGCGGATGACAAGTATACATCATGTTGAGTTAAATGAGTTGGGCCCAGTAGGTGACGATAGCGTGATTGCATAAAATGAATAGCATAATCAGCCTATAATGTTCCCACTGCTGGGACACAGGCCTCCTCTCTGTGAGAGGGAGTGGGCCATAATCCACCACGCGAGCCTAGTGCCTAGGTTGGTAGATGCCACGTCTTCGAAGTTTTGGTTCTAGGACATACCGGTTTCCTTGCGATGTTTTCCTTCACCGTTTTGAGAGCAGTGGTGATGAAATAATTTACACAAAATAAAGCGCCTGCCTGGGTTTGAACCTACGATCTACAACTCGTAAGTCGCGACCTTTACCACTGGGTTCAACTCATTTGGTTTGGTTCTGATCATGGCGCGATTGACGTGGTGACATAAACGAGTCGTTATATGGAGGCCACCGAGCGGCAAACGTTGGACGTTCCCCCCACAGCTATATGAAAAAGACAACTGGCTGGGACAGATTATATTGGGAAGGCGGAGTAGTAGCTATGGAGTATTGTGGCGTAACGTGGAAGATGTGTTTTCATTGGATAATAAAGGATAGATCATAATAGCGTTCCTAAACATGAAAAACCTTAAAAAGTGCTTGGTGACTGAAGAAAAACCTTTCTGGGTTAAAGATTTAAGGGCAAAAAGAATACCCCTATGTTTAATAGCCGCGATGAACTTTATTCAATCAAAAACGATATAGAAAGAAATCGAAAATGGCCAACGAACGGGCTAGATAATGGTGCAATCATTACTACATCACCTCCGTAAATAGCTGAATTAGATCCCAATAAAGATAGGTTGATGGCAACGATAAAATCAACATAAACAAAACAGCCCCATTACATATCACAAAGGCACCGTTAAGGGTTTATAGTAAACGTGACCTAGGGTTATAGATGAGGTTAGGGGAGAATCAATTACTATCGAAGTCGATTGGTTCAAAGAGTAAAATTTTCCTTGCATTTTACGATTTATTTCCAAGTAAAACCAAACAACCAATAAAATTAGATTGATTGCATTTAGAGTGTTTGATGAAATAACAAATTTAAGACCAGCTAATGCGTATAATCTCTCAACCAATAACATATGGTTTTAAAAACACAGCAATAACTCAGTTGGCTGGAATAAAATACAGATTACGATTCGAGCTATGAATAAATGTGGATGTCATCACATCTATCATAGACCACGAAGGTCGATCAATCTGGTAGTAAATTTCCCAGATATTTTGATATAGAAATTCACAGACGCACCTTGAATTGCGCAAAGGTATATATAAATAATTCGAAACCAGTGAGTAAACATCTAAAATTTCCCGGGGCCACTTACTGAATCCTGGATTTAACGACTGTTTGTCAAGCGTTTGAGTCAAAAGTTTTGGCAGGTGCCGATATCTGGGATCGGTGTTTAGTGTAGCGAGCGGTTGGTGAAGTGAATAAGCTCGATATATGCTTTTATAATATTAATATCACATTAAATTTTCATAAATCACAAGACTCTAGGTCTTGTGATTCAACCTAGGTATTATCCATTCATAGCTGCTATAAATTTCCTATAGATGTTCCTGCTCTCCAACAACGATGATAAAATTCACTTGTTGTCCACTACACATCTGAATTTTATAGATGGATAGATAGATACAATACTCTTTATTATGTACATCATATAAATTACAGATATTTAATTTTTATAGTGTTTAATATATTATATATTTTATATAGTTAATATTTATCGTCTTTTTGCCATTAAAGCTATTCTAGCTATCTGTTTTTTTCATCACGTCTTAATTGTTCTCTTTAAAATTCAAAGAATGTCCAATGAATGAATTTACCTTCACTTTGCAACAAGCGACGGGAGGTCCGACATGTTCAGGCACGTGGTCGCCCTGAACTGTGAGAGTAACTGGCGCCGTGCACTCCGTCTGACCGTAGCCTTCCACGATCTGAGGAAAAAGGAAAATGATGAGTATAATGATATAAATATGACATCATAAGTAGTAAACCAAACAAAGTTGAAGATAATCGCTAAATAAATAATAACCAACGAGGTTGTTTGCGTAGATAATATTATAAAAGAAGACAAACACTCAACATAATAACAATTCAAAGTGGATTAAGAATGTGGGTGGACATGAATGGGCAAAGATCATCGTCAAATTATTTTTTTATTTCCATATGACGGATTTTGTAGTCACGGGTAGTAAAAATAACAACTAGAATAATAAAAAGCACTTAACAGTCCATACTGCAGTGACCGTAGTCACTGATGAGGTCAAAATAAAAATCGTGGCGTAAATTGTCCCGTTACAGAGTAATAAAGCCCATTTAAATTAATTTCCTTCATTTGAAGAAACAAAAGATTTGCAGCAACCTGAAACTGTACGGTCATTCACACTGCAGCTGTAGGCGTGGTTATTAAACTAAATCAAGAAACGCTTCTCACAGTGACTCATGTGACAACAATAGATGTGAATGAAATTTTTAAAGAGACTCAGATGGTCTTGATAGATAAAGCACAAACAGTTTTGCGTATAATATTAATAGAAGCCGATGATATGAACATTAATAGAAATCATAGTACCGGCGTATGTACGGCCGTCAAAATAATATATGAAGTACATTGATATACTTAATATTATTTTGCCCTGTGGCTATCAAAATGTTATGATATAAAATAACAGCAAAACCGTTCTCGAAATAGCTAAGAGGACTCTTGGCGGTATTCCATACGGCTGGATAGTATTTGAGATATGCGATGTAATTGATGTCAGAGACATTGTTAGAATGGTCTCTGAAGCGCTCAGACGATAATGTGTGTTAAAATTAAATCGTATTGTTTTAGTGACAACTATTTTCATTCTAGATCGTAAAACGTACGAATTACGTAGTATCGAGAGTATTCTCCGATGATGTAACCCAAAGCTTGTACTATTATGTATTCTGTGACCAAAGTCGAGAAAGCGTTTCCAGCATTCGTGAACCTTCTTCAACCGCGAGGCCGGCTTATTGCCAAATAGTATTAGGTTTAATGGGAGCTATTAAATGCCCTCATTAGTAGCCTGTCAAACCTTCTAGATATGAGATGGCCAATTTCTAATATTATGCGACACGAATACCGTCATACAAATATTTTAAGAACGTTGATTGCGCCGCTGCAAATTATTGGTCTTCGTACGAAAACACGAGATCAAGGTGATAGTTTGGCTTGAGTGAAAATGTTGCTTGAAACATGCGAGATATTAGTTCCATGTGGACAAAGCATTTTGCCTTGCTGGACACCAAGTATATTCTGCCTTAAACTATCATCAATTTCCTAGTACGACGATGAGTACGTACCAAGCATCCGAGCGCGCACCTCGCGAAGGTGAGCACGTTGCCGGCCAGCGGCGCCGAGCCCACCACCATGATGCGCAGGCGCCCGCCCATGCCTTCCCGCACCTTGCGGAACACCAGTTTGTCCCATACAGAGTCACTGCGTACGATACCCCTGCAGCGATAATTTACACATTAAATAAACTAGAAAAATAATACTTTATTATAAGACCTCCGGTCCCGTCACGCACAATGCTTCTGTTCAAAATTTAATACAAAGGGGAACTCGAAAGTAAAGCAATGAATGGTCCCATTTTGTAAAATGAAATTACATTACGACGCTTAGCCGAGTACCAACAACCCAATAAGTACCAAGGCTATAATCATGCCTGTTAAATTGACTCTTAATAGGGCCCTCCGTTTCCGGTATATGAATAGCTACGTTCCCATAAGTAACAATTAGGTGAATTGCAATGCTTAATGTTCATGCACGATACAAAGTAATTTGTATAATTACCTCTTTAACTCAGACTCCTTCGCTGATAGTGCCATATTGAACAGCAGCTTCTTTATCTTGGAGTTGGATATTTCAGCCTGAGCTTTGTCGTAGAGTCTGTTCAACAGTCTGGGTACCGCAGGCATCATAGTAGGCTTCAAGGCCGTCAAATCATCACCTAACCGTCGAATGTCACCGCTGTAAAAACCCACGGCTCCTCCTACCATATAGAGAGCATTCTAGAAAGAGAAAAATGAATGAATATAAGACCAAACTATATTATAATAGTTTAATCATAGTACAGGACTAAACGAAGAAGAATACGCGTGAGCGAAGTGAGTGATCTTAGCAGCATGAATTGTACATGATATTATCATTGCACTTGGCAAGCACAAAGATAATTTAATTGCAGAATGATGACATCTTATGATTACACAATTAGATCACTGTATGAAGGGCGGTCTGTAGTTGATGGTATTAAAATAACTCTGAATTCACTTTCGCGTTCATTCGTATTTAATTATGATGTTGACTATCATTAAACATGTTAAAAATAATAATGTGATTTCAAAGAAGGAATACTAAATATATGGGCTAAATCATAAAATCAATCAAATCGATGGAAACATAAAAGGATATTTCCCATCCATGGAAGACGCGGCGGAAAATGTCTGGCGGTGGTGTGTTGTTATGAATAATATATATGTGTGTTATTCATTTGTGAAGTAATTGCTTAATAGTGAAGTCTCTGTCTGGCAGATAATTTGTAAGCCCTCATAACTTAATAATTAAATTACACTTAATTGTTTAACTTTTCTTAAAACTTTATTTTTTCTTTAGTTGTAGTTGTCCCTATTCCTCATTAAACGTACCTCGCAGCACCGCTCCAGCATATGCGCGAGGGGTAGGAAGGAGATCATGACGTCATGTTTCATGGGCCGGTGCTCGCCAAGCTGCATGATGACGCTGCACATGGACGAGACCACGTTCTCGTGCGTCAACATCACGCCTTTGGGCATCCCTGTGGTTCCTGATGTGTAGCAGATCGTGCATACACTTTCTGGTTTCGGTGGCTGGAAGAACAGACACGGAACTGTTAATCACTGACATCAGAGAGAGACCTGTGAGAACCATGATCATTCACCAAGAGATTTTAGAATCTATGTAGTTTGAAATAAGAATAAAAATATATGAAATGAAAAGAATTAAGCCTTAACAAATTGTAAATTACACATTGCACGACTAATGACTTATAAAAAAGGTATAGATCTAAAAATATGAGCACCGTCGACGTTGGAAGTACAGTAGGCGCTCGGTAATCCGACGCTCACCAATCCGGCACGCTCAGTAATCCGGCACTTGGCGACTCAAGTAACTCGCTCGATAATCCGGCATTTAACACAGCCGAACGCCGGATTACAAAGCGGTTGAATTTTAGCACGCGCACGCGTGTGTCTTATTATCACATAAATATGTGATAATAAGACACAACGTAAAGTAGGTATGTTGTTTTTCGTTTTGTATTTTATACAAAACGAAAAACAATAAAAATACTTACATGGCAAGGGTGGTCCCTATGAGCTCCTTGTACTTCAACATCGCTGAACTTAAGAATTTCAACGCCTCGGCTTCTCGCTCTTTGATGCGTGGAAGGCGAGACCTCCTTAATGGTGATCAGTTTCCTTAAACATCTCGGCGACTGGTCGAGGAGCAAATTGGCTTTTTTGTCGTCTTCACAAATAACTACAGTCATTTCGGCTGAAACGAACAAAGAAAATAATTTGATTCTAATCTAGGACATTTCTCGAATACCTTGTCTTTTTCTAATAGCTTTCAAAGAAACAGAGAGAATTGGAATCTGAATCCAAGTGTCTAGACAAAAAAGGAATGTACATAATAAATTCCGTAGACGTTATAGCTTTATCTATATGTATAATTGTATACTAAAGATATTATCTTTTCGCCTTTAATTATAGCTTTAGGTAAACTGTACACCAAACAAAATAACAGAATAAAAATTTATAAACGAGTATTTAATATAGGTAGGTATTATAAAAGCTGCTTATACGTACTTTGATTTACAATGAAGGCACATGCATTTGCTCCAAGAGTATCATACAGTGGAACAATGACCATTGAATAACAGTAGGCAGCTTGCTCTGTCATTACCCATTCGGGACAATTCTGTGAATATATACCTGAAAGTACAAAGCATGTTTTAATAAAAGGGAAATTATTTACGTCATTCTTTGGAAGTTGGTAGGAAACTTACCCACAAATGTGTTCTGGCCAGGGACAAGCCCTTGGCAAATAAGTCCTGAACCGAAGTTTTTCGCTCGTAGTAGAGTCTCATTGTATGTCTGCCACACGTATGGCTTATTTGGTCCCTCGCGCCAACCGAGGCAGTTGCCATTATCTGCAATAAGATAAACGTATTGTCGTTTAACATTGTAGGTATTTATTATAGTCTTCATTTATCATGTCTTCAATCTCATAAAGCTGTCTCAACTCGGCCAGTTAAGTGGCGGAATATTCCATACAATATAAACTCGCTTAATTTTTCCAATGGTTTATTTTTATTCAGCCAATGAGTACAAAGCACCCGTGTATTGTGGTATAAAACTAAAAAACCCACTGTCCCGGCTACTCTAGTGGCACAAATTACGTTTAACTGTATCCTGTAAACCAGTTCGTGAATGATGTTAACAATATTTTGTAATAGTGGGGTATTATCGTATTTATCGTTAACGAGCGGAAATGTTGGAGGGAAATGAGGTGGGTCTTAGAATTGCGCCTTGGGGCACTCCCTACCTTTGCAATTGTATGCGCACCAGTCTGTTAGTACGAGTGCAGGCAATTGGATACGTAAACATATAGGTAGGATATATAATAAAACCAGCACAACTTGCAAGTTGCAACTATCTAACTAAAGGAATGAGAATCTTGGTTCGTTGAAAGGAATTCTATGAATACATTGAGCGTAAGGAAATTACATCAAAATAACACGTTACTTACTTGATTCTTTGACGCCTCGTCGGAAAGTTTCATAAAGTGTGCGTGTGTCTTCATGTAGGTAGCGAAGGAAACGACCGTTTTTCGCTTCTTTGTAGAATTTTGATACACGAACCATTTCGGGCCCCTATAATAAAAGCAGAGATTGTATATGATTACATTGCTAAACGTACAAATCTTGGTACATGACAACAATGATAATGGAGAAACTCAGCATCTTTAACAAAACTGTCAGCACTTAGGAAGAAGTAATAAAATAACAAAACAATGTACTGTTTAATGATTTCATAATAAACGAAGTAAACGAGTTTAGTGTCATCGCACTGAATCCTTGCAACGTACGGGGAACTAATCAGCTGTAATCTTATTAACAAACTCGCAGTCATCGGATTATTACGACGACCCAGTAATGGCTAATGAGAAATACATATTTAAACATACAATTTAATATGACTTCACAGTTCAGGAATTTCTGTTGCAATGCAGGCTTGAAATTCAAATGGATACACAAGAAGCTTTGTATTGTGTGTGAATTCATCGTAGAACAGACTTTGTGGGATGTTTTCATTATAGTATTCTACACAAAATGCGTTTTAGGTCTCATAAGTAAATAAAACATAGGAAAGTAAGTACTGTCTTAAAGTTACTAAAATCATATGCAAATGCTTTTCCGTTAACCTAATGACATAGTTGGCCCACTAACTCCAAATCTCGACTCGGAGCGTGGAGCACTCTTACGCGTTACGGTATATTATTATTACAGTTTGCACAATGATAAATGGAACGATGAACGGGTCAAAGACACTTGTGGGAAAAGAAAAAAAACAACAATTTGGCGATAGAATCGGCAAACCATAAAATGTTATGTCATTACCGTAATGAACGGTACGGTGTGAATTTTTGTAGGCTTTTTAGATAATACGACTGGAAATATTAGCCTACAAATCTTACTAAACTTGAACTACTTGTAGGTAGATACGTTAGTTATTGAAGAATAACATGATGTCATTTTGTCATTGAAGTGTAAAAAGTGTATCACGAAAATCAGAAAGTTACTACTGAAAGTTCACGAAGTACCTATTGATTTTATTACTATGCTTTGACATGTCAAATTCTCATTACATACTGGCATTTTATTGGACGCAGGAAAGCATGAATAAGTTGTAGACATAACATTGTTGTGATTCGAAAACAAAGTCATTGAAAGAGACCTCGGTCAGAAAATCCTCGAAATAAGAAGCTGTTTATAAACTAACAGTAAAAAAATATTGGAGAAGCTTATCGACGCTTGAAAGGCAAAAATTACCAAACGACATTTTGGGCGATATTGAGTTATATATATCATTGAAATCAGAAAAAAAATCCGCGTCGATTGATCATACTCTCGTACCGCTAGGAAGAGTTTTGTTGTCGCTTGGTAATCTATAAAAACACACATTTTCACCGTTTTCGGCGACTAAACGACTAAAATTTTAACGATTTATGAATAACTTTCACTTGGTGGGTATTCGATTTTAACTTTTTACGCTTAGTAATTTTTGCTTTGACTCGAATTAACGCGTTTAAACATAAAGTATTTTTTTCCTTACGGTATCTAGGGTATGAGCATTGCTTAAGAAATTTTACCTGAGTATTATTTTATTTGTTTCTTCATTTAAGACTTTTTAACACACCTTAATTATGGACTCATTTTCATTTAGTATTTTCTTCCTAAATACAATGTACTGTAAAACGTAATATAGTAATATTTTACCTGCCGTTTTTTTTACTATTTTTGTTACTTAGATATCTCTTTCAGATATGAAATTTGTATAAAAATGAGCTTATCCCCGTTCCACCTATTTTGGGTCGTCGCATAGACGCGTTGTAAAGCAGAATTTGAATGGCTGATGGTAAAAAAAAATCGATTAGTCTTCACTGAATCGTCGCATAGACGACCCGCGTGCTCGCGCGCACCGCACTAAGTACGTCGCCTGCCATGCTATTCTGTAAACACCTCACCGTGAAAACTTGGGTGAAGTGAGCTTGTGTGAATATTTTTTGAGAATTGTATCTCAAATTTGTATCTTTTTATACGTGATTTATATTATGTTAGATAAGTGAAATGACTTTCTGAAAAAAACTATTATTAGTATTGTAGTTCATTTCTGAATTCCATAGTAATATAACAATGTAAGACTGCTGAAAGAGACAATTTTTTTTTTAATAGCCTTGATTGTCCCACTGCTGGGCAAAGGTCTTTTTGAATTGTTTTATCTACCTGTACTGATTTTTTAGTTACTAGTATAGTATAACGGGTGTCCGCAACTCCACGTCAAAGCGCATATTTTGCGTACCTACGGGATTTTTTTTAATTTTTGTAATGACTAATAAATACCTTTTAAAATTAAAATGCCTTATTTATTTTAGTTTACCTTTACAAGGACAAGGGCTGTCATGATGATGATGAAAACCTTTGTCTGAAAGTTTTTGATTTTGTGTCTTAAAACCTAAATTCATTGTTACTTAGTCAATAAAATCCTACACTCACCATATTTAATTTGTACTATAATTAAAATTGGCTGACAGAAAAGTGTTTAAGTTTTCTATTTAGATCATTTTACCTATTATGTCAAACATGCGCCACCATGGATGCGTCATTTTTCTTTAAACAAAATTATAAAATAATGGAGTTTAGTTAATTTTACTTGTTTTATAATAAAATTTTGATGTCGGTAAGTAAGTTTTACCTGTTTGTGATTTTGATGAAATTATTACTAACCGACACTATTTCATAACCTATTGAGAAAGTTCATAATCTTTAAATGCCAGTTCATTAAGCCTTTAAACTGCATTTAAAATTCGTTGAAATTAAGTAGTTATGACAAATAGGCGATTTTCTAAGATTTTTTTCTAAAAAAAAAAAACTTTAAAATGCTCTACTGTAAAGTTGCCAATATGTCGCTTGGTAATTTTTGCCTTTCAAGCGTCGTTATGATAATTTGAAAGAGGCCGAAAAGCAATGACGGATGTAAACCCATTAAAATAAAATTAAGAAAAACAAAATGTGTGAGAGATCAAGCAACCTGATCTTGAATTTAGTATGCAAGGTCAAAAGGAAATTGGTCACGCGACGCCAACTGAAAAATGTGCCGGTTTTGTGACCGAGTATTTATAACAAAACTACGTGACACATGTGACTCTTGTCCACGCTATTCTCAGTTCAGTCTCGTATGATGACAATTTCAGAAATAAAAATTGTCGTAATTCTACGTTGAAAACTCAATTGAATAACGTGAAAAAATATTTGTGTTTCAAACAACATAATATCTTCAAAAACAAGGTTACTCTTTCCAGTATTGACTTCTGATGTTTGAAATTCACACAAGTTGTCATATTTCTTTCATCTTCTTTTATCAAGACCAGCACATTTTCTTGTATTTCCTACCAAAATTAATGAAAGCTAACAAACTTTCTTTGTTGAATTTTTGTATCTTAGTTTCAACGCCATCATTGACAGAATGACTTCACTACGGTTTAACTTGACATTGATAAACGAAAAGCTTTGCACGGGCGAGAAAATTAATGTGACGCAATACATTTCTATAAATACCATAGGAAAGCCCTGAAGAGGGCGTGACGGGAGACTACCCGAGTTTTCTTGGCAAATGGAATTATGATGTCTCCAAAATAGTTGACATTGTCGACGTGTTTAGCTGGCAGTTATTTCCGCGTCAATTCGTTAGCAGTTGTAAAGTTGTTAACACTATATTTAAGTGCAGTAAACTGGCAACCGGACATTGAGTAAAAGCTGATATAGATACAAACGGAGATGATTCTATTAACTCTACAACAGATAACAGATTCTGAGGGAGTTTTCCTTGTCATTATGTTAGATTATATATACACCGAGCGCATCAGTTACACACACGGATATAGATTGCCCCTGTGAGGGTGACAAGGCCAAACCCTCACCTGCAAACCCACAAAATCCAAACCCCTGCAAACCCTCTATAACATAAATAAGGAAAGAAATGGATATACAAAAAGATCTTAAGTTTCCAAAAAGCACTAGAAACTTCATATTGAATTTGCTAAAACATCTGTCTAAATGAAGGCCTTTAAATTTTCGTGTTTCCATCTTCATGACATGATTGTGAAACATTACAACTGCTCTTTATGTTTGTCTCAGTTATATTTATCTCCTAATTCACATATTTCAAACTATGTCATCTGGTGCAAAGTAGTAAGTGCTAAATGTTATTGTCTGTAGATTCATGAAAGTAAAATTGTAACAAATGTAAATCTAGTAGTCCATAGAATAGTGAACACTTAGCGCTTCACCTAACTAATAATTCAGTACAAAGTATCGAGGTTCCTCAAACAATCGATATGTTGACTGTCATAAGCACACCGCAGTGCGTCGCTCTATGTTTTCGATTTTTTAACGCATCAGTACGTAAACAGCTATATCGAGCGTACATATTTGGCCTTTACTGCAAACAACTAAATTGGTGTTTGCCTAAGGATAGTGTTATTTTGCTTTCTTTTTATTATAGTTTCTATGGATATATAGAATATATAATATATATATTTAAAGGAGAAACTGACTGGCTGACTGACATATCAACGCACAGCGAAAACTACTGGGATTAGGAACTTGAAATTCTGCACATAGCTTCCTTTTATAATGTAGGGGAGTACTAAGAAGGAGTTTTTGAAAATTCCACCTTTAAGGGGGCGAAAAGGGAGGATTTCGTTTGTATGAAAAATCTTATTCCTTGAGTTAATAAACTTGAATCTTGGCACAAAAAATACTGGGCTTGCATGAATTCAAGATAGTATTTCAATCATTAGACGTTGTACACAATTTCTGAGCAGTAACCTAACAAAAAGTACTAGGCATGCATGAATTCACGATAGTATTCGATCATTATGTTATGCTACTCATAGGCTTTGAATGAGGCAGACAGATAGTTTATAACCTGGATTAACACAGGATATTTTTTTATCCCGGTAGTACGTTTCCGTGGGATACTTTCTACAGACTACCAAGGGAGCTAGCCCCGGGAAAAAGCCGTTAGTTATCTAGCTTTTAGCGAGATAGACGCTAAGATCGCCGAGTTGTCACTCATTAGCAATGATGATTGATGAGCGATAGAAAAATTTGGCACGCGATCAAACATGTCACGGGATCAAGGAATAACGCCTTTCTGGGTACAAATACTTTAAAATATAATTAAACTAATGAACAATATTGACGACGAAAACTATACTCTCGTCTGTATATATCCCTAAAATAGTTTGTTTACGTATAATATTTACAAACAATAGACTACAAAAGTTGTAAATTGTGAAATGATGTTGGAGTCAAAGGCTTCGAACAAATCAGTAAAAGATGGACGCTTAACACATAAAACTATACGAGTAGGTACATATTTCAGTCATTTGTCTCTCACTGACTAACTCATACTGAGTTAATATTCACAAATCGATTTTTACTAGACAAAGGTCTAGTAAAAATCGATTTGTGAATATTAACTCCAACATTCCAACATTTATTTCTATATAAAAAGTAATTCCATTTTTTTCTTTTCCTTTCGTTTTCTGCTTTGACAAAAAGATTTTTCTCGTAGCGAAGCTTAACTAATAGCGGTCTCAGATAAACAAAATTCCTGAAAATTGTTTTTTACTTTGTTTCAGAGATTATCGTAATAATAAATGGAAAGTTAAATGAAGACGGACATGCTATTTTTATTTTATTAGTGTATATTACATGTTCATTAGTGGTTTATATTTTTCAGAACATTTATAACCGCCGATAATTTACAATTCATTCATCTTTGTTATCTCATAAAGAGGTTCTTACTCCTACGCACTGGACATAGTAACGAAATTCTCTGGAGATGATAATTCAGTTATTAATAATATCCCCATTGATATTTACGAAACTTGAATAGAATGTTTAGATGAACCTCGCATTACTGCATATCTTGTCGATGAATAATAGGCTGTTTCTCGATTTGTTGTTTGTTATTGTTGGATCTAACGATGAAAAGATATCTGCACATAATGTTTGAATGAGCTTGCAAATACAAATCTGAATAGACTGATCAAAGATCTTCTATATAAAAGTATAGACATGTAGTGGGGGATGAAATGACGTTGATGCAACATTCAAAGATTTTTTTAAATAAACTGTTCTGATATGCGTTTATTTTCCCTTTCTTTTTACATTATTTATCAAACACCTAAACATCTTATTGTAAACTAGAACAGAATCCGTGTTTTCAAGTCGTATTTCAATGTCATCATGTCAGTTTACAAAACTGATTGCGTGTGGATAAACGTAACAATAGTTTGTCTATATTCTCGATACTGTCCCGTGACTTGTCTGGATCGTTTGCCAAAAATCCACACAAAATAGTAGACTCGTGAGCAAACCACCCTTCATTAAAATATTTATGTTTTGTCACTAGGCGTAGGGAATAAATGTTAAAAGTATATTTAGCAACAAAGTACTAAAAATCTGTCTAAGAATAGTTCATTAGTGATGTAATTTTGCATTTAAATAATAATAAACGTCTACTCGATATCTAAGTTCCTTCGTGAATGGAAGTAAACGTCAAGCTATTACTGTAACGACTTGGGCACGCTAGATCTTTGAGCAATAATATAAATGGGGAACTATTCATAGTATTCATACATTTGAGCATTAATAACGATGATTTTACACAGATGCATGAAATAGGAATGATGAATGCACGTAAACAGTAAAGGGTCTGTGATACAGTATCTAGATTGAGATACGTTTAATTATAAGTAGAATGCACCTTTTAGAAGTTATAATTCAAAAACTGAAAGAAGTCCGAAAAATTCTATGTTTTTCGAGCACCACGTAGTTAGCACAGGTCGTTCGAAGCTCTCCCAGGTGGAGGCCAGCAGGCAACGGGTGCGGGGGCACCCTCGCCTGCATCGCACAGGCCTCCACCAGTGCCGGACGGGAATGGCCAGGTGCTCCCGGCCATTCCCGTAGCCCCCCACCATCCAGGTGGGGGGCATGTGGGGTCCGCCAGCTAGGCGGACATGCGCCGGGAGGGCTGTGGATGTAAAGGCTGAGCCGGTTTCCCATGGCCCTCCCATCACGGCGATGCGGGAGCACCGCTGAGTTTTAGTGGGTATACTGTATTTTACACAGGAGTCCCACATACCCCGACTCGTCCCCCACGAGCCGGGGATGCGTAACGCATTTCTCAGCGATAACAAAAAAAAAAAAAAAAAGGTCGTTCGAAGCTGCAAACTTGGTTTAACACTATTAGTATCTATCCTTACAACGTCCCAAAAAATCAGTACAGTACATATAATATATGGTGTCCTACACAGGGTGGATTTTTGAGACGGGACAGTAAGGGCAGGTGTCTTATCCGTCGGAGTTACAAGAAATCTTTTTAAGGAGACTTTCCTTAACTTTTTGAGCAATTACTCAAAAAGGTTTTTTGTGGAGCACTTTGACACTCTAAGCAAGAAAAACGTCTATTTCCACATTTTATTTTTGTAGTGCCATTCGACTGAGTTTGGTTCTATAGATACTGATCATGGACCTGATATACAGTTCTTTATAAACGCCTGCGGAAATTGCTTAGTCGAGAAAGGTTTGCCGGCTGCTGGTAATAACGATGAAGTACCTATTCACCAGCGGATATCCTTTATAACACTTCTAAAGTAATAAAAAAGCACTGGTACCATACAATTCCCCGACACATCAAAGAACTAGGTACGTCGTGACTTCCTTAAAATTTATTACATATATTTTATTCGGGACATTAGTAAAACTATTTGTAACACCTAAGGTCGCCTGTTTTGTGTAAAGTCTCTACAAATTACTTCTATGTTTACGTCTTACGTTTTATAGCTGCAATTTACTTTAATATTAGAGAATTTGCTCGTTAATCTGCCGATAAGTATAAATACTTCCAGATAAGTGTTGCTTTTATGTAAATGCACATAATGCTTAATGAATGCCTCCCACATATTCTAAACTTCTTGAATAAATACCGGAGGTATATTGAGATAGGAGATAAGGTAAGGCGCTATCTAACAAATTGCTATTCCTTTCATGTATTCAAAATGTAAATGGATTCATGTTCTGAATAAGAGAAACGATATATATCATGTTTCATAAATCAATGATTTAGAAATGAAAATTTAAAATGCTTCAGTCGTCAAACAATGATTCACGACTGAAGCATTTGAAATCTCCAGGCAATAACAACGAATGAGATATCCGTTTGAGACGACCATTTTGTTATAACTTATTAACTAAACAGCAGTATCCATTAACTCGGCCTATTTCAGTATACAGACGGACAGATTTACGATATTTTAAGTATTTAACCCACAGTTATAATAAATAACTTTTGTAATTTTAAATTATACTTGGTTTTAAATGGATTTCTCTAAGTACTGGTAACTTTGAGAAGAGTTAAACTTTCAAAAAGAGATAGGAAATAGGCATAATGATAAAATTATTTGCTTTACGCCATTTCCATTAATTAATGCTTATCAATCCAACTTATCATTATTTGGATTGATATTTAAAAGTAAGGAATATGACAGAAAGGGTGGAATTCTGGTATTTTAACAAATGACCGACGAAGTCGAATTAATGCAGACTGATTCTGATGGAATTGAAATAGTTTTAGAATTTGTGAGTTCATCTGAAATGAATAATCTAGAATTAAAAGTTGCTTCTATTTCTAATCAGCAGCACCATGTATCTTAGCCGGTGGGACTTTTAAATGATCTGAATCTAAATGTTACGGAGCTTTGCCAACTATCGGGGCGTTAGCAACATCTAACAATGTTCCTACCTCTACAATACATATAAATTCTACCCAATACTTTGCAAATATAACAATATCATCCCACATATCCTAAAATGCTGTCACTTCTAACAAGCATCCGTTTTATTAAAAAAAAAAACTTTTTTCATTCAGACTTATTAATCACCATTACGACGAACATTCTGAATGTTGATCTCCATTTAATTTTATTTTCACAATATTGGTGGTTGATGGTTTCGTAACAACTCTATTCGTTACAAAATACTCAGGATTGTTAATTACATGTCTGATTATTTTAAATTCTTTGATGAACGTTATTTATTTTATTGCGTCTTTGTCTCTAAAAACGTTTATATCACTCACTTTAAGGGCATCCGATTGTTCGCTGACGCTTATCGGAGGTCGAATCGGAGAGACTCCAATGCAGCAATTACAGCACGCCATTTTTACAATTAAATGTTATCACACAACAAAATGCACCGTTTGTTTTTTTGTAATTAAACCGTTTTATATTGCGCAATCATTGCTGAATTAAACTGAGCGCGTTTCAACTTTTCATTGGGTTCACTACACTTTTCAGAATTCACAATTGGTATCCTTGTGGGAATGGTCCGTCCCGTTTAATCGTCTTGGCCGAGACACTTTGGCGGAGTTTGCGAGTATCTCGTCACTTAGGTAGAGACTTTTGGGTACTGTCAGGAGAGCAGCGGGCTGGGCTGCTCGTGGTACAATGAGTTAAAAATATCGCTCGAAGATGCGCTCTGCCAACTCGCGATCGTCGGGTGTAGGTATTAGGACAACTCGAACTTTGATACCGCAGTAAAGAGGAATACCCTGTCGTCATAATTTTATGTGTATTTTTCCATTGGAATAATAGAATCTTCTAAACGATATTTTTATCTATGTTGACATAAGATGTCTCCTAGTTAATTTTATTTATATGTTTTTTTTGTATATATATTTCGACTTATTTCATTTCACACGCAAGAAGAGTATGTTTTATTTTATCATCTACTTGTAGTAATTTATTTAGCGTTATTTATCGATCATTGACCCCACTAATACGTGCATCGAAACAATAGTTCATGATAATAATATTTTGTAATCGCAACATTTTTGTGGTTTCATGCCTATAATTAAAATAGAATTGTAGTACATTTTATTTATACCCTTTATATCGTTTAATTAATCGATCTTTGGAAACGGTGTGTTTTTAGTACATTTTGATACGTGCCCAGGACATTTCTCAAACATTGCATCATTGAAGGTGAGATGCATAATTTTAACCTTCCCAGCCACATCGACGAATACTGTTATTGTACTATTAACGTTACCCAACAGCTGGATAAATTGACAATTTTAAATTGGCAGGACATGGTGGAGAAAAAATATCACATAAACCTGCATTATGTGATTTCCCCATATAAAGCTGTTTATGTGATTTTTTTCGCCCTGCCAATTTTACGTGATCTACGTCTGGCTTGGTCGTCATACTTTCTTAACTAATTGGTTCTAGGTTCGTACTTACTGGCTCAAGCAGGCTCTGTTCGTGGAGTGTGACGAGTGGCTTCTCCGGCTTCGGCCTCGTGCTGAGGTAGAAGGCCGAGGCAGCAGCCACGCCGGTGAGCGCCAGCGCGCCCGCCGAACCGCCGACCATCCATAGGTATTGGTCGATCTCGCTTACTGCACAAAACGAAAGAATGGAGATCAGTTAAAAAGTTAAATTGATATCGAAAGGTTCTTTTGGATTTTACGTCTATTTATTATCTTGGGACAGCTTAGAAGCAATGTGGTCAAAGAAAAAAAGGGCATTTAGAGGTGTTTCTGCCAAGACTTGACTATATGTTTGCTATATGTATAGATATAATTTTTTTACTTAGGGTCCGCCTTCCTGAGATATGAATGAAGTCCTACCTCCAGGTTAGGTTTTGACTAAAGTTTTAATCCTTCAAAAATGTATACTATCTATAGTTGATACCTACTGTGAAAAAAAAAAATTGCTGCATACTGCCTATAATGTTCCCAATGCTAGGACACAGGCCTCCTCTCTTCGAGAGAGCGTGCAATGGGCCTGTAATCTACCACGCGGGCCCAGTGCGGGCTGGTAGGTGTCACATGTCTTCGAATTTTCGTTTCTAGGATATGCCGGTTTCTGCACGATGTTTTCCTTCACCGTTTTGAGAGCAATGGTGATGAAATTATTCACACAAAGTAAAGTTAACGCCTGGCTGGGTTCGAACCAACGATCTACAACTCGTAAGTTGGGACCGTTACCACTGGGCCACCACTGTACCATACATTGCTGATTTATCTTTAAATATCAGATAGAATAACAGATTTTAGATCATTTTAACAGGCAGGAAGATTATGCTGTCCTACTCTAATCTAGTAGGTAAGCACTTTCATAAACCAAAAGTAGTACAGACGGAATGAAAAGGAATTGAATGATTCTGAAACTTATTGGGATTAAACTTTACTTTAGGTCTAACAAAATTTCTTACATGAAAATACAGACACTCTGAAACTTACGAAAATAAAATATCTGCTAGGTAGCTTATTCTTCGAGATCATTACCTCAAAAACGGAAGAGAATTGACATAACGAAGTGAAATACTGAGAAAAAGTAGCTCAAGAATAATAAAGTGATACCTGTTGATAAGTCATAAGAAATAAAATTTATAGATGCTCGATACATGAACAAACAATCCGTCAGGGCACCGATGAATAAATCGTTAAAGCCAAACATGGTGTTATGATAATGACAACCCAATCAAACTTAACAAAAGAGCTATCTGAGCAACTGGTACTTTCGATAATGACCTGCCTGCAAACGACCTTCCTTGTCAATCTCGACGTGTGTCTGACGACGCTAATGAAGATTGAAGAATTCTATAAAAAAAACGACTCCTGGCGGAAAAAGTAGTACCTGAAGGACGTCTTTAATTATAACTGTTGGACATTGCAGAAATATTAATAACTTTATAAATTCCGCTGTATATGTGGGAAGGTAAGTAAGTTGTTCGTTCTTAGATGATTGTTGGTGCAGTGGCTTCTTAGCATACGCCTGCGCCGGCATTATGATCCTCCGCATAAGGAAATGTCAATAAAACAACTTTCATGCGCCCGAGCGACTAGTAGTTCCTGAACTATAAACTGCGCGCGCAGTCTAGCCAGTTTAGAAAGTGGAAACTGGGGAGCGTGCACAGACGACGCATTAGCGCATAGATTTCTCGGGATTCTCTCGCGCTTTCCACTGACATACTTTTACGGTGATATTTACGACATTACTATAAATGCGTATGTTATCAAGACTTTTCACGTAACAAAAATTATGAAGAATCATCGCCGTTGCAGTATTTAATACTCTCTAGGCAAGCAATAAGTAAGAATTTCAAAATGAAAAATGGCATAATGTTTTTGCTATCATTTTGTTTGATACTATTGAAACTATCCCCGAAATAAAGCAAGACTAAAACCAAAGGTACAAAATTAGGGGCAGGGTTATACAAATCGCAAAAGTCAATGTCGTAATCACCGATTTAATCATTAGAAGGGCTCAAATTATTTGAAGGCAACGTTTAAGGTCACATCGTTGGCCTCGATACCTTGTCGCTTGTACAGCTAATGTAAGTACACGTCGATTTCAAAAGTTAGAACCTTGGTGATCTAATTTCCCCTCATTGAGCATTCAAAGGGCGTAACAACCATGACGGCCCTTCGAGGGGCCCTTAGTCTTCCATTAATACAAACCGGTAATCACTGATTTCTATTGTTATAATACTTTTCCTTTGTTATATTTTTTCATTATTTCCTTGCTCTGGTATAAAATTGTTATAATCTTGGGAATCGTTTACTATCGCACCATTTACCTAATTGAATAAATATTCACAAGATTAACTCAATAATCGCGATAAGTTTGACTTTACATGTCTAGACGTATTGCTATTAAATTCAGTAAGAATTGAATGATTACAATGTATTATAATGGCACAAAAAAAAATGTTAAAACATCAACTTCAACTTACAACTGTTGCATTGGTTCCACCAGATAGTTTTTTCTCGTGTATTTTCTTCAGTCTTCTTATTTTCAGTCTTCTTTAGTTTTTTCTGTATTTTTTGACACTTTTCCTTAACACTAAACTCAGTCTTTGGGGCTCCCATGTTCACTTTGTCCTTCTTAACTTGAAAACCGAACTTTCCGCTTCCCATCTTGATCAGTTTAGCACATAGCGTTCGATTCACATCAGCACAGTGTGGACGTATAGGTACATTATCCTTTCCACTGACGCCTAGGGCATGGTCTGCGTCGGCTGGATTGTTTAAAATGTTAAAATTATGACTGTACTATATAAGTACACGTTCGCCACTCGAGTGTCGTAAAGATATTCGATATCGAATTATTTTGTTGCGGAATGAAACGGAATCCATAAAACTAAAAGGTTTTATAGAGTTATCTCGAGGAGGCTTTGGCCTTGTAGGGTTCATTAACACTATTGAGTCGATAACTGAAATATAATCAAGCACCTGATTCCGTCGGTTGCTTATCTAGTTTGAGTCACTCCCGTTGAACCGATTAGGTGAGTAGTGAAATTGGAAATAGTTGGGAATGATAATCAGTTGCGTTTTACATAGTATTTGCGCATCGGTGATTCCAGTTATAGACGAGATAAATAATCATTCGCGATCCAATAATGTAAATTGACGATATTTTCCACATCAGTGAAGCGCGACCCTTATGCACGACGCAGGTAAATATCAATCAAGAGCTCGCCATTTAATTCTGTGATTGCAACTTAGTTGTGAGTACCAAATGCTCTTTTGTGGTCGTGATTGGATAGTTAGTGTTACTTCCGAGAACCAAGTTTATAGTCACTCACTCAGGCAAAAGTAGGTTTAAAACAGTGCAATATTTACAGCACTGTGGTAATAAACAATTAAATGTTTCTTTGCATTCACGAGCCATTTTTGAGTGATGCAGGCATACAGAATACGGAAGAAACCACTAATGACTCTAAGATTTTATCCTTATTTAAAAATTCATCGGTGCACTGTCGAGCAGGAAAATTGATAAGCAAAAACAAAGATAAAGCAAACGTCCGCGTCGCCTCGTATTGCATTTATGGGCTCAGTGCGGTTATTAAAAGTGGAAAAATTTAACATCTCACATAATTAAACGTCAACTCTGTGAGTGGGTGCTCTCGGGATACAACCATGAATACTCCCATGGACATTAATAGCTGACGGTTCAATTACACATGAGTTCACATGACCAATGATATATAAGCAGAGTGCTTTTAAAACTTTATGATCATTTAAATTAGCTTGCCGATTACTTCGGAATAGTATAATTGCTTTGATTATCCGCGAGATAATTATTGTGTGCACTTTAATTCATGTTTTTAAGTTGAAATTATTAAAACGGACGTGTGATTATGACGAATAATTTTTTACCGCTCTAGTTTAAAAACGTTAAATTTATGTTAATATTGAAACGGACTCAATAAAATCAACGATATCCGTTATTAAATTCGTCTCTTTAAATTTAATGATTATGACAACAGAAGGTTAACTTTTACAAGCTCGTGGAACGATAATTTAATAAACCATAAACTGCATTTTTTCGTGACTGCTTTTTGTGCCTTGGTACTTATTATTTGCCAACAAAAAATCGATCACAATGATTGCCGTAATGTTTCCTTGAAACCAGCTTTGATTATTGACTTCTGCGATGTTTTGTTCAGGCTACGGGCAAATACGTACTTTTTCCTCTGAATCCCTTTGACGTTGTAAGATATTATAACTATAGTCGACCTTATAATTACTTTTCATCTCCCTAAGGTTGAATGTCACTTCCACGTCATAAAACGAGATGGTCTATTTGTTTATGTAATAGTTAGATAATTTCAACTTCGACTATACCAGCTTTTTTTCTTCGTAATTTGCTAGCTCTTAACCTCGCCTGTGGAAAGCGATGGACGAGCTCTATGATGGAATGAGCAAGCCCAGTACTTGTCAGTTCATGTCTAATCCAATGCCGAACTTCAATTCACGTGGGACAACAAACTCATAATCCAAGCATTAGATGCAACGAGCACGCTGACCTAATAACAGCTTTCATAGTTACCTAACGTATACTGAAGACAAGTCTTGTATTATTTGTAAGTTTTCGATTTAATTATTATGTTTCTCTCAATCTTGAAATCTCTCTCCAAAATGTGCTAGTGATTCTCATTGTACTTTTTGACGCATAATTCATTATAAGTCTACTTTGTCAAAAAGGCAATTATTTTTAATAGTCAGATTATTTTTAACATAATAATTGTTATTGCGGTTTGAAAGATTTTTTATAGAAAATTATGTCAAACAGATATATTTAGGAATTGTTCAGATAAAAATTATCGGACTATGGAAAAATCTCCCCCCTTTTTTTTGTTCGATACAATAAGATTTAAGTAAGTAAGTAATTCTTTTTCATATCTATAACCTTTATATTCCATCTTTCAATACATCGGTCACGAGTTTGGGCACAAGTTCGATCAACACCGATAATACAGGAACAAAGCAAGCGTTATAGTTATTAATTAGCCCGTTGTTACGTCCGCCTATAAGCCATATTTCATCTAACAACCGGCACTAACTATTCGCACTAAAACTAGAAATAGTGAACGTTTGGTTTATACGACAAATTGTCGGTATTATTCTTCGTTTACGGCATGAATGTGACAAGAGTTTGTTAACAGTGTGCCTTGTTCTTGGTAAATTATTAATTTATTTTGTGCTGAAATTTTATTGTATTTTTTCATTCAAAGCCAAATAGCTTTAAGCTGCCCAAAAATATCACACAGGACTGGGGTGCCTTTTTCAACGGATTTATCTTAAATCCTTTATCCACAACTAGCTAAAAATTTCATAATAATTACACATCATCTATCTTTAAACATCTCACAATACCGTGTGAAAACTGAAATGCTATAAAAAATATAGCAGTATTTTTCACATAATGGTTCATTGTCGTTGTATAATAATTTAGTTGGGAAATTCGAATCTCCTATCTTTGATACGACCAGTGATGCATCGTCGGACGAATGCCAATAGTTCTCAGAATTGATATCGAATACCTACAGCAGATGGTAGCTGTCATAATGTGATAGTTTCTGAACAAATTAATTTAAATCAACAGACATTATTTATTATTAGTTGATTTTAAGTTGTGCTTTGAAAGTTCAATAGTTCCTTCATCGAATTTCTTTGAAAAGAGTTTCTAGGCCCAGTTTCCTCAATTTCTGCACAGTCGGCCAGCTACCGTAAACACAGAAAACCATCAAGCCATTCAATAGGGACTAATAAAACTATCCGCTATCGGAACATTCACACCTAACGGTGATTCTGACATTTTGATCTGGTTCACGAAACAATAAAATTATATGCCTGTCATCGAAACTTGTTATACCGTAGGCCTATTCAAGTGTCATCACCCTCAATTATTTACAAGCTTAATAATCTGCATCAGTGACATATACAGTAGTGCCACTGAGGCCAATGAACATAATCGGTATGTGGAATATCATTGCGGTGTACACAATTGCAGTGCAAATTCAACGACAATAATAAAAATACTTCGATAGGAATTCCACGTACTATTGTAGTATTAGATCGGGTAATAACAAAACGCGGGTTCAACGACACGAGATCGCGGCGTGTTTTGATAAGGCCGTCAATTCGCCATCCGCGATTTTTTCCGAGAGAACCGTAGTTACAGTTAAAAAAGCGCTAAGCGGTCAAACGCGGACCGTTTTAATTACTTCATAGTCACGTACTTGTAGTAAAATTTTACCGTTAATGGAAAGTGATATGACAAACCGGACGCTGTTCGATATTGAACCCACATTTTTTTGAGATTCGCAGTATACCGTATACTAGCAATCAGATACGCCATCATGTCACACTTTTTTAAATTAATAACATTTTTGGGTAAGCAGGCAAGCAGCCTTATTAAAAACAGTTTGGCGATGCATTTACCAAATCAAAACAAACACATCCTCGTGGTGAAATACGTAATTAAACTGATTAACATTTTTATTGCCGTCCGTATAACTTAATGTGTCGATCGGCACTGTTTAAATGCAAATCAGACTATCGCCATTCTATTTGCAGCCGACTATGTACTTTCAAGTACAAAGTGTTTCAGGTAAAATATTTAAAAAGAAAAAACTTTTATTTTAAATAAAAAATGAAGAACCGGTCAATAACCTTACAAGGAATATTAGTGGATAAATCGGCAATTCTAGTCAAATATCGAAAAAAATAATCGGAACGAAAATTACAGTTTCGAATGATCCAATCTATCAATCCGGAACCATTGAAAAGTCAATGACTGCATTTTATTTTTTATGGTTGTCAATCAAGATTCGTGTTTGGTTAGATTTACCTCTAGCTTAATTGAAATCAAATAAAACACACGACACTGAGTAAGCGTCATTTTTAAATGTGCGCGGTCATTGAAACTTGAGATGCGTAATATTGATGAAATCGTCAATAATTTTAAAACAAATTAATATCATCAATAATGATTTCGCACAGAACATTATGCAAGCAAGTACCAATGTACGTACACGAATGCACTTCCTAGGCGTTGCGCCTGCGCATACGAAATGAGACACCCACGGTAAGTGAGTCACGTCCACACGCGCCTCCGGCCCTACTTTACTATTGTACATACATTATGTACAAGCAAAGACAATAATGTTGTTTAATGTACAGACTTCATCGTTCAAATGACGATATTAAATGTCTACAGGATGTCTTTACTGTTTCTTAGAACGTTTAGGGCTAATATTAGCACGGCTAAAAATGTTGTTCCAACTTTGTATGGCATGCCTTCTTTATAACGATTCACTCATCTTCACTTTGGTTAACGATAATGTGCAGAAGATGATGATGATGTGTGTGTGATGTATTGGTCTTTCTGTCAGAAGTAAAGGCCAATTAATTATAGAGACAGCTGCAGACAAAAAATGGTACAATATTTTGAAGGGTCCATCAAGCGAAGAACGTAATTCAACGTTTAAAAGTTTAAGGTCAAACGTTACTGTCAGGAGCGAGCTTAAACGAGAAAAGGAATTGATCTTTTTGTTTTGCGTCTACATGTAGTAGTTCCCTTCAATCTGTATGAAGTAACCTTCGAATCTCGTACCGACAACAAGGTAACTTTAGATCATTTATCTTCGTTGGTCAAGACGTGAGACATCATGTTGACTGAATACGTTGCAATTTCTTTGGCAATGCTCAAGGCCTATGACATGAATATAATAGTAATAATAAAAACGGTTGACTCGCCAAGCCGTATTATTACTGAAGGGAACGTGTAAGTCCAATGCTTTGGTTGTGTATAGAGTCATCGGACATTGCAGATTTTTTATTGACAGAAAGTTGGACTGAATTGTAACTAATCATAAAAGAGATGCATGCAAATCATTGGCTTATTATCAGCCAAATTAGATAGATCGAGATCTTGCCAAATTCAGACTTACTAATGAGTGAGAAATAATAAACAATGCAAAAGCTAAGTAGAAACAAAATCTTTTGAAATAAACCCATTACAAATCAATCATTAAAGTTGCAAGAATAAACTATAAGATCTTTCATTCTATACTCGTTCAAAGTAATATAGCATGACTAATACAGAACCATCAATCAAGAACTCTCATTACTTACATGCCATCTTTAGATATGAAAACATAGGTCAGTTGCATTGTATTTATAATTCCCTTTTCCTCAAATAGAGCAGGAGTGGGTTTTATTCCTCGTTTTCCTTCTCGAGAAAGCAGGTGTGCGCTAACAAGCCGACCAGTATCATTTGGCCCTAATGTCGGATCAAACGATGTTCTCCCATCTCGCTCAGACTCCCACCCATTTTATGGAGAAACTACGTCAACGACAGAAGT
This sequence comes from Agrochola circellaris, assembly GCA_914767755.1. Classification (NCBI taxonomy): domain Eukaryota; kingdom Metazoa; phylum Arthropoda; class Insecta; order Lepidoptera; family Noctuidae; genus Agrochola; species Agrochola circellaris. Next base: position 10,215,882 of record OU611858.1, read on the forward strand.
TTCGAGAAATCTAGATTAAAAGGCAATACGATCAAGTTCAGTGTCATTGTCAAGTGATATAACTGAAGCAATTTATATCTTTATAACAATAATCATGAGTGCAGGCTGTTAAGTTCAAGTGACATTTTACGTCAATATTCGTGGTGTGTTCCTCGAAGAGATAAAAGTTATTCGCGTTACGTCTCTAAGTGCATGTGGGTATAGTTTATAGCAAGACAGAACAAAGATTCTCTTTAGAGTGCCTGGTGACCCACAAACGCACAATGGCTATCGAATTTCTACCATAGCTAGAGCAAGTCGTGATCGCTGACTGCATTAGATCGCTTTTTGCGTATTAAAATAAATCGCCAAAGCCTTATGGGCTTGAGTATTGCCTATTATGAATATTTTTTGGCTTTGAATTGGCTATTCAAGTTAGTAATGTGAATACGATATCATTTCAAGCATTGGAAGTGAAACAATAATCTTGTGGGAAATTCAAATGATTTAATATACAAATGCTGTATCTTGTGTACTTTTTTTATAAAAACAATAGTAATATTAAATGGTACGAAGATGTGAGATTGGATTCGAACATAACGCAACAAAAATTGTTAAGTGTATTAAAAAATATTAAAGCTAACGCAGACGTAATCAACCGCATGACGTCTGTAGTTGCAGTTAAAAACAATGACAAAATTAAGGCAACATGCAAAAAAGGAAAACAGAAAACACGACAACAAACATTGCGACATTCGAGCGGCGACAACATACACTCTCCCGGGAAACTCGTACACTTTACCTATAAAATTTGTAAACACTCAGAGTTTCGGTTATCGCGAGTCGGTAATCGTCACTAGTATCGTATGGGTCGTCAAAGCTACCGGGCCGTTGAGGCGGTATCGCGGTAAGCGCGTGCGCAGGCTTATACGCGCGGCCGTTGCGCCGGCCGTCCGTTGCGACAATGCGCTTCCATGTTGCCGTGTGCTGCCTCCCCCAGTCTCACCAATTGCCTAGCCACCTCTCTCTTTTGAGTTGTCACGGGTCGGGCCAACGGTAAGCACTCGAGCCCGCACTTTGCTATCTTTCATCAGTGTTGAAAGCGATTGATGTATTTGCAAGGGTGTCATATAAATCTGAACATGGCTTTGATTAATATCTGAAATTAATAATGAAATATGAAACGAGGAGTCACGAAACACTTTATAAAGGCTTGTGGATCCTTTGTGTTATAAAACAGCTATATTTCACAATGAGTCAACATAAAACTTTAATAAGCAATATTTTAGGCTTCCATTTGATCGCGTGTTTAGAATCATGTGAAATCCGAGGTGAAACAGAAGAGAGCGGAATTCATGTGCATAACATTATTGAGATGGATCGATTGAAATGTTAACCATGTTCACAAAAGAATAGAATTAACCAGAATGGTCGTCATTATGACATATTGAGTAAGGATATAATCAAAAATATTGATAATATTTCTTGACTGGGGTGTCCCCTAATCATATAAATTTGAACGTTTTGTTTGCTTAAATAGATTTTTTCAATTTCTATTCTACTATATCCCACATTGATTCATGGTAGACCAATTTGGTTTCCTGGATATAAAACGTTTACGATAATATTCCCAATTTACCTAGTTTCCCTACTATCAACAGTGAATTGTACTAAAAAGCCGCTTTACCGCTTTGTTTGTTTAATTTAGGCCAACCACAAATCTTTATCGATATTCTACTTCGTTATACATGACTAGCTTTAGGTATACATAAGTTGTTATATGTTTACGAGAAACACTTATAGATAAATTGAAGTACCTACATTTTTCCACAATACGACTGAAGTATATCAAAATCTCATATTGCGTTCATAGGCAGATTAGTTAATCATCTGTAAAATTTCATAGAACGAAGATCAATATCGATACTGCTGATATGAAGTTTTTGTCATGTTAGACGACCCACGGTTTCCTAAAACGAATTCAACTGCAAACTAGTAAATGTCTAAATGGTTTTTGTGAAACCAGTCAATAGTGCCTACAGAATACCTACAAAGTTCCTTTATGATAAGTAAAAATGAGTTTTCATATTGGCTGGGGTACCAGAAAATTTGTTTGAATGAATTCATGAGACATACGTATCGTGCAATAGACAATTTAAAAACGTACAATAGAACAAACAAGAGTAGGAAGCTTATATGATACTTCATTCAATCATCATCATCATCATTGCAATTTGCAATCAGTAATCTGACGTCATCAATTTGCCTTGTAATGATTTACGGGAATTGTCAAGGTTCAGTAATAGACGGCAATATAACAACTTATTAGAGAATTCCAAGAGAGAGAATTCCAAAGTCTGTACCAACATGTACACATACAGAAAAGGCAGATTTTGGAAATCTACACATAAGAATCTTATCCTTTCAAAGCAAAACAGGACTCCAATAAGTACAAGGAAACCGTAGAGTTGAGACCGCATAGTCCAGTGGCTCAGACTACAATAGCACATTAAAAGTTATGGCTTAACCCTGCCACGCACTGTCACTCAGAATCTTTAAACTGTTGCAGTTGGGAGATTCGACCTCTCTAAAGCGTTTTATACCATTGATATTACTATTTCTTATAAACAGTATTCGCTTTTATACCAAGTTGCCAAAGTCGGTTAAAGAACTTAGCGATGGGAAGTTTAAAACCCACATCAAACGAGTCCTTATCAAAAACGCGTATTATAAAATTAAAGACTACATTGAAGACAAGGAAGTTTGGCAATAATTCCTTCTGCACATGTGGCTCCCCTGGTACCTCATTAACGGCAAATTATGTCTATTAACTGCTCCCAAATTATCATGTTTTTTTTTACATTCTTTTTTGACATAATCGTCCTATTATTTGACATTATATAACTACTATTTCATATCAACTCTTTATTAGTCGCTTTTGTGGACATGTTAATTATTCAGATTTATTACAGTTGTAATAGCAATTAAACATTTCGTTTAAAATAGGTTTAAATTTTTATTAATCTATCTTTTATAAAGATTCTTTTCTATTTTCTGAATGTGAGAACACTGTAGGCTTAGTGGACAGTAGATTTGTTGACCATCTTCTTTTTTGTTAAGTACCTGCTGGTACTTATTGAAAGACCTACACATTTCTCCTATTTTTTTTAAACTACTACTACTACTAACTATTATTTGAAAATATTGTAAGACACAATTATTTTTAAAAGAGTAAACGAGGAGTTTCTTGCCGACTCTTCTCCATAGGAAACGGCCAATTGGAACCGTGCACCTAGCTTCTGACGTTTCTTAAGTGCCCATGTAGGTTTATGTGAAATAAAATATATATTTTTTTTTTATTTTTTTTATTCGTATTTCATGACTTATTTTCAATAAAAAAAATACAATGATGAATTAAAATCCTTTATTCAAATAAGGATGAGAGAATCAGGTCTTTTTGATCGTCAAACTTCACAAATCACAACCCCCAAATGACCCACCCTTCACTACTTCATAGTACTTGAGCTGGGAAGACGTGTCATAAAAATCTCCCCAGCTGTCTCTGTCATTTTCAGAACTCAATAATTATTATTTTTAAGTTTGATTAAACCCAAAGGATTGTGGCAGATACAGTAAACATTGTAGCTAACCTATTTTGTTTTGATATTTACATTAGTATAAATTGCGCTTTTTTATTTGTCCTTGATTAGAGTTGAATCAACGACAACAATAAAGCAGATAATCCTTCCCACATTTGCAAAATCGTATCTAAAGACTTGCCTATTTTAGACACCTACATAAACATAATACCTAAGGACATCAAAGTTATTGACTGATACTTCCTTTGCGAACATTAACATACACACGCAACTCTTACGAAATCCGTAATATAAACATTGACATAGGCGTTAACCGTGTCAATGCAGTAAAACAAACAGACGTACAGTTCGCAAGGGCGTCGAAATAGACCGAACATATTGGCAGATTCGGTGCTAATTTGTATTTGAAATACATGAAAATGTTTAGACGAATATATAAGGAACGTGATGTATGTCGCGTTCGGAGTTCAGCTAGCATCATCGATGCCAAAGGACCGGCTTGGGTCATTGACCCGCTTTTCTACCGTAGTGACTACGGGCCTTAGCATTTTATTTCGGAAAGGCCTATGTCCAGTACTTCGGTAGAACGAGTTATGTGCAAACTTGAATTACATGATGAATCCGGAATAGAGCCAGGTTTACCGCCAAGATAGCTTTCAGGATCAACCGGGTGAAGTGATTGCAGGCCAAGCATATCTACCGAAGAACGACCCGCCTGATAGACTGATGGCTAAGTAAATTTAACCTGGATGCACATTGCACAATGTAGAATCTTGCTATCTAATTACCTAACATATTTTCGTAAGCGATTACGATTAATCTGTTTCATTTTGACAGTTCAACAAGATTCATTGCGTTATTTACGCAGCTGAGCATAAATAATATTAATAGTTTAAAAAACACTAAAAAACACGCTTTTACGTGCACCTATAGGCGTATTCACACCTTGAAACCTAATCGTGGTCAAAGTTCATTACAAGACCTTTCTAACAAGTCCAAACACGGCTATGATACGATCATCCATCATGAAGTTCCAGTTCATATCTTCCGGCTCCATCATCAGATCAGCTCGACAGTACCATGTTATTGTATTGTCATCAAAATCACATACAACTGCCAATTTTCATAACGCTACGATCTTTAGAAGATGGTTAAATTAGTTTTCTTAGATTTGATTACATAGTTACATACATACAGGTCGACCTAATAAAAGCATGTTAAAAAGACATTGCATATGCCCACGCACAATGGTCCACTGTAGGACTAAGTGCGGAAACCAAACCCCACAACATAGAACATAGAACATAGACATTGCATATTAAAAACATATTGTCTTGGAACTATATAGCGGAACTTCAGTGATTAGCCAACGGTCCGGTACTCTTAGGTCTCGGTCTCGGTAGGTGTAATTTGACGTGCAATCCCTGTATGCAAAATAAAGTAAGGCAAACAGTCAATGATATTGGCGAAAATAGAGACACAGGCATCATTCAGAATTTTATCTTATGAACAAGTTAAGCTATCAGAATCACATAAACTAAAATGTAATATCAGGAGTGGTTGGTAAGGAAGAGAGAGTAAAAGAGAAAGCTTACTATTAAAAGCTGTGAATATATATTTATGATTTATGATACATGGAATATCCCTTAGTACAGAAGATTCTCACAAAGATGGCATTCTGAGTAGTATGAAACGTCATAGAATATGGACAACTTTAACTGAACTAAACCAGTAACAACCTATATCTTAACGTATACCTAGTCCCAAAATTCTGAACCCAATATCTGATAAAGTTTTTTCGTATCAAGAAACGCCAACCCTATTCGTGGTCGCACAGAATAAACTCTGCAAATCTCATGCTGTGTCTGTGTGTAAACAGTTCGGCGCAACGCCTGGACGTTGACTATCTAAATCGCAAGGCTAGCGTGAGCGGCGATTTTCAAAGACTCCACGATATTGGTGTCTCACGTTTTATAAGTAAATAGAACTGTTTTACATACAAATTATACCTTTAACTTTAGGGCCTCGATTTGGTTTTGTATCTCTGTTACAAAGTAATTGTCCATAATAGTAGATCAGATGTATTGATAAGACCGGATCCAACCCTAGCCGAAGTTCAGGAAAAAGCTTCATAATATTACTATAACCCTCATTCGCAATAAGTAACAAATTATGTCGTTTATATTCGTAGAAAACGCAATTCAGCTTCAGATAATAAGAGGAACCGAGCCTTGCAATTATCGGCTCCAATTCCAAACTCCGGATGCTACGACAGAGTTTCCTCAAAGAACAACGTGCCGAAAATCGAACTCGGAAATTAAGAGGGTGCATTCTGAAAGTTGACAACGTCACAAATTTTTCGCTGTTTTCTAAATGAAAATAGTCCACTAACATTGATTTAATAAATTGCATTAAGTGTTTCGTTGTTTTCTAAATGAAAATAGTGCACTAACATATTGATTTAATGAATTGCATTAAGAACATTAAAAAAAAAAGGTGTAAAAAAAGGTTTTGGATAGTTTCCAAATGCTTTTTTACACCTAAAACTAAATATTCATTGTTGGTTTTTAAGATATTAATTATTGCAATTCATATATACTAATAATCAATAATTTAGTTAGTAAAATTAATAAATCAAGTAAAATGCGGAATATTTGACAACTATTTGCGACATTACCAACTGCCAGAATGCAATATCTTAACCAAATCTCGTACCTATACATATAAAGACCAATGAAGACCAACAAAGACCAAAATGTGACCAATTGCTCACATTTTAATCTAGATATACATTATTCGAGACACATACGTAGATTCAAGTCACGTCTGTCTTTTCAAGTTCAAAAACACGGACCTACCTCAACAACCTACTTAAAATAATGCAGAACATTATTATAAACAGGAAGTCTATATAAACACTTATTTGATATGACGACATATCATTTGCATACCCGAGAATATACTCTATCGATAATCGTAAAACTGAGAGCTTCCTTTTAGTAAAATGGTTTTACTGCAGTTTTTCAATATCGTTAAAACAAACGACGCTAATAATTAGACCTGTATTAATAGGACGATGTAAATAAGAACAATATTAAATGTGTTTTAAATATAAATGAGAAGCATAAAAGACAGGAAAACATCGAAAGGGCTCGGTTAAAATTAGGGTTGCCAACCCTACTATATTATATAGTATCCTGCTATATTAGAGGCCTAAAAACTATATTTTTAAAGAAAAAGTTTAGTAGGCGAAACTACCATATTTTCATTTCAAAACAACCGATGACCGCAATAGGGCCAGTATTAATCCCATAAAAGCTTAATAGTATTTTTTTACTCTAATTTATAGCGTAATAATTAACTATTAGCTATGAGACATTTATAAGAAATAAGTAAACGTTAATAAAAGCTCAAAGTAGCAACAAAAATGCATTTATAAAATAAAATACACAAAATAACAACATACTACATTAAATAATAATAATACCAGCCTGTTACTGTCCCACTGCCGGGCAAAGACCTCTTCTCATACAGAGAAGGCACGAGCATTGATCACCACGCTCGCTCAAAACAGGTTGGTGATTTCAGACTTATATTACCTATAAGTCCAGGTTTCCATAAAAAAATACAATTTTCAAATTTTCCAATTCCTTCTATATTTCAGGCAATGGTTTCGAAAATACTACATTCGATATGAAAAAGTTGGCAACACTAGCTAAAATTAAACCATTTTTTTTAAACTTCAAATGGACATCATGACAGGAAACGTTTCTTAATTGAGAACTGTTGATAAATACAATCCAAACTGATAGATAATTCTATTACTCTTTGTTGCGACGACTTAAGCCTTTCACACACTAGAACAGTCACTCGACAATTAACATGTTATTTCTAAATCAATGGACGATAAATTCAGTAGACCCAAGACTAGTAGGTAATGTAAAGGCATTTTAAAAGGACAACAAAAAAACCTCGACACAAACTACAATTCCTTATCAGACTGCAATTTTCCTTAAGCCAATCACGATTTACCTGACGAATCGCGATAAATTGAAAGGTGTAGAACCTTAAAGAGCTTTAAAGAAATGGCAATATTAAATTGTATAGAATCGAATTTTATTGGCAGGCTACCCACACAGTTAGTTACACTGAAATTACAGTTCAGCAATAAACCGATACCGCGGGAAATAAGCATACCCGCAGGTGGTAGCAGAAAAATGAAAGACACGATTATAACTCCCCACAATAGTGTCATTAATCCTTTATGGGTTCCTCGACCCCGGTTCTCGAGTGATAGACAATGGTGGTAGTCGTGTTTGTGAGCTGAATTAATGCGTATGCACATGCAATGGGAAGCGGGACTCGACCAGCCTTGAACTTGTGCATGCACTTCTATGCAAGCAATGAATGCGAAAGCAGTCGCCATTTCTAGTCGGCACGTCTTGTAACGCGTACGTAAAAGCCGACACGCGGCATTTTCCAACTAGCCGGACACAGAACGCACCTACGCGTCGTTCCCACTGCACTGGACTGAATGCACTCCGTGCTTTCATCTGTGTAACGCTGTGTGCGCCGGCCGATAACACTGAAATATGTTAATTAAGCGTTGACGACGCCGTATCTAAGTGCACTCGTCAGATAAATATAATCCTCTCCTATTTCAATAACAGGTAGATCATAACTGTAGAATACCTCGTAAAAATTTATTTAAAATAAAAAAACGTGTATTTTCGCATTTTATGATCATTATCTCATCCGACTGAAATGATATAACATGTTATAAGCGGTGAAGAGTCACGATCGATTATAAAACATCTTTGAATAAACTGATTTCAGTCGATGGCTTGAAGTGAAATGGCGGTTTCATCTTGTTAGGCCATTTAACAAATGGTAAGAGCCAAGCAGTTGGTAATAATAAAACTTCTACACTTAAATACCCGTGTTTTATACTTATCTTAGTAAATACATAAATGTCAAAGTCACGATAAGTTATAGTCGGTTTCAAACATATTTTCACTAGTGCTTCTAAAGAAATGACATTTAGCGATTTATGTTTATGCGTTTTCATTTTTATATTCGTAAGCTATCGCGATTTAACTATGAAACTGACCATGTTTATTTATTGGTGATTCAATATTTACATCATCATTAACATCTATTTACAAGTCGATTAACATAAACAATGCCTAAATTGGACGTAGTAAGCGGAAAGGATCCAACCCACAGTATGGGCGAAAATGAGTTATGTATACCAAAACACTCTTTGTAGTTAAAACTTTAATATCACAAAAACAATCCCAACGCATCATGTCATTATGACCATACGTTACCAAACCGTATGTATGGCAGGTCATACGATCACATAACACGATCTGATCTTAAAACTTGAATATCTCAAAACTAACTCTGTGTAGGTTGGATCCTTTCCGCTTAAGTACGTTCAATTGTTAACAATATTTTTATAAGGAACTGTGGATTTATCGTGATTAGGCATGTAGTTACTGCATTTACTCGGTAACCATTAAATAAACGGTGTATCGCGTTCTGAGAGTTAAGTAAAGGATAGTTTTGTAATTTTCCAGCGATCTCGCGAATTGTACGGGGTAAACAGCCAGTAGGTTGCGGGGTCAACGACCCGCCAACCGGTTGGGCTTTAAGCTTTGCCGAGCGGACATAGTGAGACAAACTTGGCCCACATTTCAAAGCTATTACAACTAGTATAAATGTGTAGGAGAACGTGAGAGATCCCGGATTAACAATTGTCTGATTTCGGAACATGCTGAGGCTGCTCCTAGGCATTGTGTTACGATTTTTTTGAGCTCAATGTCAAAGTTGAAACATTCTAACAGCACCTCCGCCTTGTTGAATAAAATGTGCTCGTAATTGGCAAGGCAAAGATATCTTCCCATCGGCACGAGACTGTTACAGATCATTGAGATAATTGATTCAAAGATGCATCTCCCAATCTGTCATTTCCTAGCTTTAATCGTTTATGTCTTTAGACCACATGAATAGAAAATTAAAAGCCAATCATTTTGCATGCCACACTTGAATCGAAAAAGGATATTGCAGTCTCCAGTTTCTCCAGTACCGTCTACGTCAAAAGTGACATTCAATTAAAATAGACCGGGAGCATCTACCATAAAACTATTTTCTTACTACCAGCAGGCCTATCACATACACTGACATGTGTCAGAATTCGTATGATTTTTTACCAACTGTGTATGAGTGTTATAAAATCTGCCATCGGCGTCGTGACACATCTCTTGTCGCGGTTTTTGGTATCGTCCTCGACAAAAACAATAAATTAATTATAATACACTCGAGAGCAATGAATCCGGGTCACTCAAAGAATCCTAAAAATCTCGGAAACTAAAAATGCTAGGTTAATGCAATAAATTGTATTTAATAGACAATGTAATACTCCTTAAATGAAGGTATTAAAACTTCTTAGTTATTGTAAAGTTATATCATAAAAAAATCAAATTTGAAAAAGGGCCACTTTCGAAGATGGAACTACGAAATTACAGCATTTGGTTTTGCTTTTGTTTGTAATCTGTCATTTATGTGGGTACATAAACCATGTTGATAGTGCTCTATATTCATTATTCAAGCTGAAATTATGTCGCTCACGCCTGAAGAATGCACCAGAATACTTACAATGCTGGAAACCGGATGGAGTCAGCGCGATACAGCCAGGACTGTCGGTGTGTCGCTGTCAACAGTACAAAGAGTTCTCCGACGTTACGAAGAAACTGGTTCTAACCTACGCAGACCAGGAACGGGCAGAACCAGGTGTACCACAGCACGAGAAGACCGATACTTGGTGAACACCATGCTTCGAAATCGCTTTCTCACAGGAACTGAACTCACAAATCAGTTTCGACGCCTCGGAGGAAGTAACCCAAGTGCATGGACAGTAAGACGTCGGCTTGCTGAATCTAACTTAAAACCCCTTAGACCTGCAAACGGCCCTAAACTGGAGCGTGGGCATCGTATTTCAAGACTAAGATATGCCCAGAGCCACGTAAATTGGAGTATTGAAGATTGGTCAAAAGTTATGTTCTCCGACGAATCAAAATTTATGCTCTACAAGCACGATGGAAGACACAGAGTGTATCGAAGACCAGGGGAAAGATTCAAGCAAGCATGCATCGAAGAAAAAGTAGCCTACGGTGGTGGGTCTGTACTTGTGTGGGCCGGAACTTCTTCTGAAAGTCGCACAGAGCTGGTGATCATAGAAAACGGCTCTTTAACTAGCGTAAGATATGTGGAAGAAATCCTCAATGATCACGTTGGTCCATTTATGGTCAATTTAGGTGAGGATGCTATATTTATGCATGACAATGCCCGACCTCATACAGGTAGGATTGTGAATGACTACCTTCAAGAGATGAACATTACTCGTATGGAGTGGCCAGCGCGCAGCCCGGATATCAACCCGATCGAGCATGCTTGGGACGAGCTAGGCAGATGCGTAAAACAACGAAACCCTCCCCCAATCACGCTTCGTGAGCTCAAAATTGCTCTCACAGAGGAATGGGAGAATATTCCCCAAAATCGTATAAGGAACTTGGTGTACAGCATGCCAAACCGCGTAAACGCAGTAATGGAAGCACGAGGAGGCAATACGAAGTATTAAAATTCAAGAAAATCGTAATAAAGTTCAAAAATTTCATGTTTCCTATTTTTGTTTTAAGGAGAGATCAGCAGTTTTTTTCTTTATGTAATTTTGTGTTAATAAAATGTATGGTGACTCATATTTTTTTTACTTTCATTTAAGGAGTATTACAGTGTCTATTAAATACAATTTATTGCATTAACCAATCATTTTTAGTTTCCGAGATTTTTAACATTCTTTAAGTGACCCGGATTCATTGCTCTCGAGTGTATTATATTAGAGGCAACACTTTTCTCATTATTTCCTTGTTTGCCTCGTCATCGACTTTTATTAATTTGCAACATTAAAAAGCTTCCAACCACATTCCATAAAGTATTTTAATGATATTATAAGGCCCTGTGTACACGGCTCGGTTTCTTTACGGCACGGCGTAAAAACCGTGCCGTAGAAAAAACGTGTCTGTCAACAAGCTTCCATACAACACTGATGACCGTGCATGGAGGATAAACCGTAGTTTTTCACGACAAAAAAAACGTTTGTGCACAAAGGGCCTAACGGAATAATTCCAACCTTTTACATGTCATTGGAGAATATATTCTCTTGTTAATAACTTTGTTAAGGATATGAGAACTTCTGAGAAATTTCTGAGAAATCATAGTTTATTTCACAGAAATAATTCGTGATGGGTGGAAAAGTTACACACGGCGAATAAACCGTAGTTTTTCACGACAAAAAAAAACGTGTGTATAAAGGACCTAACGGAATAATTCCAACATTTTACATGTCATTGGAGAATATATTCTCTTGTTAATAACTTTGTTAAGGATATGAAAATATCTGAGAGATTTCTGAGAAATAATATATTGCATAGTTTATTTCACAGAAATAATTAGTGTTGGGTGGAAAAGTATGTGATTTTGTAGTAAGGAAGTAGGCAGGTTTGTTTGACTCATTTTCAAAAATTAATTTTTCTTCGATGGTTACTATTGAAGTGTTTCTGATGAAGTATAATATAAATAGTAGGTGCACATGTTAATGATTTATGTAATGTAGCAGGTGCGTAAGGCCTTTAAATTCAGTTAAAGTCCACCTATGAATACCTCGTTGGTCTAGTGCACCCAAGCGCTACTACTGAGCATGTGGACCTGGGTTCGATTCCCGGGTCTGGCAAAATTTTACGTACACCTCTGCCTAAACCTACGGGGAACACAGGCGTGATGGTAGGTTATGACTCTAGTATTACTGAAAAACGTGATCGGGATCAGTAGCCTTATGGCTTATACGATGACACACGAAAACTCGGGAAGTATTTTGAAAAGTACGTCATATAATTAACAACCTGAGAGATTGTCTCTAGTATTACTGAAAAACGTGGTAGGAATCAGTAGCCTTATAGATTATACGATTACACACGAAAATACGGAAGTAGTTTGAAAAGCACATCCACAAGCCTGAGAGATTTCGAATGAACTTCCTTAAGAGCGTTATCATATCACACTGGCGATTTGCCAGCTTGTTTTGAGCGAGTCGATTTATGAACGTGCTCACCGCGGGTGCGAAGCGAACTAGGCGCGATGACGCGACGTGTTCTCCGCGTTTTCACAATATTGTACACTCGTTTGTCTCGCTCTCTCTTGTACACTCATTTCAATTGCTCTCGCCCCGAAAACGCGACGAACACGTTGTACACACGTGGCGTGCTCGCTACGCACACGCAGTGAGCATATTAAACAATCGCCTCGATATAGCCCTTAGAGCCATAATATGAATTCGCTGGTGACCAAGAATTTTAAGTTAGTCTATTTATAACCATGTTTCCAATGGATGTTTTTTCCACTAAAACAAACATCAACTTTATGTACATGTAAATAAAGTTGGTTTTTAACTGACTAGCACTGTTGAAACAGTTATAAAAAATATGAAGTTGTAGCGCAAACTGAACCTTATGTGTAGGCATTACGGGTTTTTTTCCTAAAACTTGTGTTTGTTTACATGTTTGGCAAATAAATTGCGAAAGCAGATTAGCTACAATTAGGGTTGCCAAGTGTCCGACTTTTTACAATTACGTCCGGCCAAAAATACACAAGTCCGGCTTTTGGTCAACCTCGCCCCGCCAAAAGATGTCTGATTATTGATTGTTTTAATTACTTTCAATGTAATGAATTTCAATGTAAAGAAGTTACAAATTATTTTAATTAAGAACAAAATGTGATTCATAATTAAGAGTAGAGTAAGTCTCAAATGAACAACAGTAATAAAACTCAAATTATATTTTTTTTTTTTTTAAACCAGTTTGTCAGGCTTGCACGGCTAAATGTTCGGCTAAATATGAATCTGTGTCCGGCTTTTCTATTTTTTGGCCTGGCAACCCTAGGTAAAATCATGTGTGAACGTTGAGGCAAAGTGCAAGGCAACACAGAAAGCAACGCAAAGTTGTGCACAAACGCTGCTCGCTAACATTGCATTGCGTAGCGCAGTGTGTGTTCCAGCTTCATAATAATGTTACCAGAACCAAATGCACAAAAGAGATCACACAATTTATTAAACTGAATTAATGTTTTTCTCTAAGCTACAAAATATTTTTTAAACGGTACATTAATAGTTTATTTTTTATTATCGTAATATTATCTAATTTTACTAGATGTAATAGGCAATTAAGTTTGATTTAAAGCCCGATTAGGCCATTTAGACGTTTCAAATTAATTTTATGAACCATTAAGGACACCTGTACGAGACCTTTAAATAAAAAGAATGTAACGAGAACTCAAACTAAAGCATTTATTTCAGAAAAACCAATTACAGGCAATTTTGAATTCTCCAGGTATGATAGTCGAAGACTAATGACTGCAAAGCACTAAGAAATCTTTATTTCTAACCGACTTCTAAAACTTTACTTGGGTAGTTTTTAAGTTAGCTTCGATAATACGTAATCAATCCAACTTCTGTATCTTGATTATGTCATAAAACTTCTTATCGGTGTTGTTTACATAGCAAGCAGTGGTATACGAATTGGTTTGGGGAAGTTGCGTAGGTGCCATAACTAAAAAGTGATAAATAAAAAACAACTGACTTCAAAAAAATAATACTACGAAGTGAAAAATTACTTTAATTTCGGAAGTTAGTGACATACAAATAAAATACAGATCCAAAGACACCGACTTCCGGAATTATTATACAGCCTGCCTAGGGTTCAAGAAGAAACAGTGCAGCTGGCCGAGAGGAAAGGTACACAAAATGTAGAGTTATTTTTCACTTTGTAGTGTTTTCTTGAAAGACGATTGTTTTTTTTTTTTCAGCAATTGTTTTTTTTTTCATGGTTTCCACTATTTCGCTGTAAAGATAGGCAACCTTTTGTGTTCGTGCTTGTCTTAAAACAACTGCATAGGTAACCTTTAACCTTTTTATTGAAAGTTTAGTTGTTTATGCATGCTGGTATACCAGCATGCATAAACAACTAAACTTTCAATAAACTCACCCAAAGGTTGCCTATGTCGTCATTTTCAAAGGTAAACATTTCTAAATCCCTTGTTCGTGTTACAACGTCGATAGGAACCGCCTACTTCGGTCAAATTAGCTACGCTATAAATTAAATTTTGCAGGGAATGCATAGTGTTAGGTCAAAAAGTCACGTCTCTTATATAATACGTATTTAGAGTGTGTCTATGTGTATGCTTCAAACAAATTCCAATTATCAATATTATATGAACGTAGCAAATGCTACGCAAATCTCGAAAATCTATGTCATAGTCTTTTGAAAACACAAAATTCTTATAAAATCATTCCCTTACATACATAACTCGTAAACAATATATATAAAAATCTTTTTAAAAACGAGCTCTAAATGAACTAAAAAGTACTAAATAAAACTTACGTAAACAAAGAACTTTAATATTTTCTTAAAACCTGAGGCTTATCTTCAAGTTTAGTATAAGAAGGACCTTTACGCCTCAAGCTTTTAAGAAAATATTAAAGTTCTTTGTTTACGTAAGTTTTATTTAGTACTTTTTAGTACCTACCTAAATTAAAAGCTTGTTTTAAAAAAGATTTTTACTTATATTTTATTTTGTACTTTTTAGCATTAGGATTTGTTAAAATATCTGTTCTATCACCAGATATACAATAAATCTATATGTCCTTTTTTTGTATTGCCACCTTCCGGCTCCATCATCAGTCCCTAGTGTAATAGTTATATTATATAGTAATGACACTTGTCAATACCTATCCTATGAGACCAAACACGATGATACTATCTTGTTTAATTGAGGAGTTCCTATGGCCAACTTCCGGCTCCATCATCAGACCAGCTCCATGGTATAATTTTATCAAAATATCTCGGTAGTTGTATAAGTATGCCATGTTTCAGCTCAATCGGATGCCTGGAATTGCTTTAAAAATGGATGACAATTGGAGCAACCGGAAAAACATACGAACAGAGCAAGCTAATATAAAGCTAATAAAAAACTGTAACTCTGCTAAAATCATTTCCTCGCTTACTAAACACGTTAAATAACAAAGCTCAGCAACTATATAGAAAACAAAGTAAGTAACTAATGTATCGTCAAGTTTCTCTAAAGCTTCCAAAGTTTATTACTTTGTCGTCGGTTCAAAGACTTTGATACATACTTCTAGCTTACTTCGCCCGAAAGAGAAGAGATAATGTGCTAATTTCCCGGCAAAGCGTTTGTACGTCGTAAACAGTTTTATTGTTATTGCATCAGCCTGAAAGCAAGGTTCTGCGAAGCCAGAATGGAAACTATTTTATAATTTACATATGGAATCGAATATGGGTTGTGTCGCTGTGATTGTTAGAATAGATATAAAATGCTGCTAGCAGACATTTTATTTTTAAAAGGAATTAGGCCTCACTGTTGGTGTGTGGGTTGCACATTACCAAGTGCTGATTTCACCAATGAAACTGAACGCGATCAGTACTTCTAAACCGAGTTCACGAACTGTCAGTGTCAATATTCCATAACAATTTTGACACTGACAGCTCTTGAATGCGGTTTAGTTTCATTGGTGAAATTCGCTTATGTAGTATTCCCGTTAACCCCTTCTTATGCTGTGTTATGTGTGTGTTCACGTTAATAGTACAACGGGTGGGAAACAACTGCCCGTTATTACCTGGTAATTGAACATTATGATGACTAATATTGCTAATTTTATTAACATTGCCAATGATTGAAACCATATTGAAATATTAGTATTTTATGCACCTACTTGAAACACATCACAAGTTTCTTTTGTTCTTTAAAGGAAGTGGCAACGCATGTATGGAGATGTACGTATATAAAATTACATGTTCAGAAATTACAATACGTACTATGCCTAGTACTGCCGGACCAGCAGTGCTATTCTGTAACCATCTCACCGTGAAAACTTAGGTGAAGTGAGCGTGGAGTGAGCTGTCATTCCACAGGGATTGACACTATTGACAGCTCACTTCACCCAAGTTTTCACGGGAGATGTTTACAGAATAGCATGGCTGGTAGTCAAGTCTGTCAAGTCAATTAAAAGAGGAAGCAACCAACTTTATTATGTTAGGTACCATCGAAGAACTTCATATCTAACCACCGTAAGGACTATTCTTGCTTGCAGCGCTCGGCGAATATAAAACCGGGCCGGTAACAGATGTGGTCATAGTGTTCACGGGAATTTGTTTTGAAACTAGTTAGAATGAATGAACTTCTTTGATAGTACTAGTCTTTAGTCATAAGATGTTTATGAATATGCATTACGCTCCGCTTATCTCTATACCAGTAATACATAGATCGCCATAACTTTGCATAATGTTAGAAGAACCTTCCTCTCATGAAAGATAAATGCTAGAATCAACTTACGTTCCAAGTCTGTTTATTTGCCGATACTACATACTTGCACCATAGGTACCATCAACGTACGTCACAACTCGTACGTCGATATAGGAACCGCGCATAATCATGGCGGCCCTTTGGAAGTTTCGTTTATTGTTCGACAAGAACAAAGAAAGCCGAGGCATGATTACAATCATAAAGCTGCACATCTATCTTCGACCTATTTCGTGTCGGAATGGAACTATGAACCTCCGCAGCCGCCCTCTATGCGCCAGAGCAGACTGGTTACATTAATCTCCCGGTTTGCGGTTAGTGTGTCGAGTAACGGTACACCAGCAGATGGAGGCAACGCGCCTACATCGAAACATAGATCATCAGCCTTTGTAGAGGCGATGTACTTTAAACACGTGTTGCAAATGTATAAATTAGATCATACTGTGCTTGAATAAAAACGATATCGCAGACTGAATTAGAATTTAAAATAGGCACAGACATGAACCGCCTTTAACTTGAAGCCTTAGGTACACTAAATTGAAGTTCAAAAAGTTCGAAACATTTCGCCACAAAACAAAAAGAGACTATTTTCATTCCGTTTGTTCAATTCACACTTCATACCAAAAATAGCTTTGTACCTAATTGCGTGTCTGTGAAACGTTAATAAATGTCTGTGTGCATACGCATTCGCTGCCAAAGTGTTGAACTTGCGCGGGAGTGTTGTGTCATGAGCAGTTATGTGATGCCTGTGACCCACTTCATTGTAAATCACACAAAAACCTTATTGATCATTGTTCACACTGTCAGATTGAACGGACTTATAAAGAATACTGTCTGGTAATCTTTTTTGTTGCAGAACTTCGCTTTTATCCTTTATGCTATTAATTGTTAAATGGCGTCATCAACCAGTATAGGAGGTGTAAAGTTAATGACCGTCCTAAAACATTAACAAAGATAAAATAAGATAGAAATACCTACCAGAAAACATGTTAGGATTTTAAAGTTTCACAAATTGTAAATTATGGAATTAATATAAATTCTAAAGCTTTCTACTGAAAATTGCCAAAAATTATGTTATTTTCTTTCTTTTAGCGTTGAAACCCATTAAAGTAATTGCACCGATCCGTTAGATGCCATTTCTTTCATTAGTGCTGTAAAATGGACACACCAATTTCAAAAAGTGTAGTAAAAAATATGAGTTTTCCCAACAAAGTATTTTAAGATGAAATTATTCAAAACCTCTACAACCTATAGTTTGCGCCAAATTCAATACGATGACGTATATTTCTAATTACACTACAAAAAAGATCAAATAAAATTACAATGACCGACGTCACATATCCAAACAGTTACAAAGTATAAGAGACTCTATTTGCGTGCAAAAAAAATGATCACGAATCAAATGCATAACCTAGATTTGGGAGCAATAAAAAATCTATACAGTTATCTATCGAATCATATCATCTGTGAGGCAGGACCGGAGAGCCGAGGTCGGCGACCGCAACATCTGATGTTTTCGGTTTGACGCTTTGCTTTATAGAATTAGATAAACTCGAAGTGGCAGAAAATTAATAATTTTGATGAGAAATGATAAACTAGTTTTGTAAGACCAAACTGAATGTGTTAACTTATAAAATGACAAAGAAAAGGAGTAACAATCATGCATAGTTAGATGAACAATTACGGTTCACAGCGTGGCCGTGGGTAACATTTATCATACACTGACAAAACGTAGTTTGATTTATAAGATTAGAAAGTTTTACATTGTTCGATATGAGAAACGATTTCGCGAACAATTTTCATAGCAAACAATGTATGAGATTGAATGATAGACAAATTGTGAATTATTGATACAAAGCCAAAGGTGAAACAGTGGAAGTAGCTCTCAAATTGAATCACGTAATTGTTAGAACATGAGTACATTTCGAATGAATGGAATTACGAAATTAATGTATCTGATTAATTGCGTTGTGTTAATGGATGAAGTATTGAATTATCATAGGCCTACGAATAACCGGCTAAAGTGTACTTTAATATTAGGTCCCCACCTATGAAATCAGCGTTTTGTATGGAGAATTTTAAAGAAGTTGCTTTTTTCATACTAACATTTTCTTAATTTATATAACAACCATGAACACTAATATTTTAAAACTTTTATGCACTAATGTTTAAAAACTAAGATAACGTAATATGCCACTAGATTGAGCGACAAAAATAAGTTTTGGCTAAGTTAAAACAAATAGTGGTAAATTCTGCTCACAAAATGAGGAGTCATTTTTAAGGTATTTTTTATGTTTATAAACTATAAGTAATAAGGTTTTTTTTACTATTGGTAGTTGTCTATGATGGTCATTATTCAATATAATACCAAGCAATTGATGAATATTTTAATTCATAGAAGTGACAAGGTTCTCTATTTGTGTGAAAAAAACGCCAATTTCATAGGTGGGGACCCAATAGATCTTGGAATTCTTGTATGAAAATCATACCGAATACATGAGAGAGATCACGTACTCAACTCAACAGAATAATAAAATCAATCAAATATTAAACTTTCAAAGGCTGTTTAAGGCTAGGATATCTTGGGCAACTAAGACAACTAATTAGTTGCTTTTCTTGCTAAACATGAATATACAACCAAAATTCTGACATTTTCACTCGTTAGAAGATAACTGTATCTGTGACCTCGCTCATTTTTACCGTACCCAATTAAAATCACCTGCTACATCAATACATCGAGCTATTAACAATGATGTAGGTGGTACCGGAGGCTGCCAACTGCAGGTCCGGTTGCGCTGACACAGAAACCTGGTGCACAGCCCGCACTGACCGACAGAGCTCTCACTATAATTGCAGCGGGTGCAACGACCGGCAATCTTCGTCGACGATCGCGAAAACAAACAGTCCCCGAATTACTTTGTGCACGTTACGAAAGGGGAATTAGCTGGTGCTGAGTCAACTTTTAAGCCGTGATTCACGGGTTAAAGAGGAATTGTATCGGGCTTTCTGGCGTAAATTTTTCTTCGTTGTTAAGCGGTTACAGTACTTTTATTCAGTACGGTAAGTGTCGCATTGGTTCCAGAATTACTTACTACCGGGCACGCTACGTTAGGGGAATTAGCCGGTGCTGAGTTAACTTCTGAGCCGTAATTGAATCGGGGTTTATTGCGTAAATTTTTCTTCGTTTGTTAAGCGGTTATAGTACTTTTATTCAGTACGGAGGGTTTCACAAAGGTTCCCGAATTACTTCGTGCACGTTATGAAAGGGGAATTAGCCGGTGTTGGGTCAGCTTTTGAGCCGTGATTTACAGTTAAAAGAGGAATTGAATTGAGGTTTCTTGCATCAAGTTTTGGCCACCGTTTCATGATTACAGTACTTTTACGCAGTACGGTGCTTTTCAAAAAAAAAAAAACCGTTTTAAAATGCTTTATAATGTAAACTAAATAGAGCTGCTTTCGGCGTATCGCTATAGCGTCATGATAAACGGTTTGAAAAGTTATCCAAAACTACATTCAAGACAGAAAATGCACGTAAAATTATTGTTATCTACAGACATCCCTTACATAGGACACATGATACTTTACATTTTGCTGCTAACGATCGACATGCGACAGTAGGAATGCAAATTTTATCCTTAGTTAGAATTTCGTATGCTTGACTTGCGAGTATCATATCAGTAGTTAACATCACCTTAGTAATCAGCAAGCACCGACTATTTTATTCTTATAACGCCCTTATGCATCAATTCTTATCTTCTCCTATTTCTCTATGGTATAATAAAAACGTTGGTTATCCTCATCCCGAATGTTGAGAATATATTTTTTGATACTGCTCAAATAACTGTCAGCTCAGCATCGAAAAACTCATCTAAGTTTATTATCTTGTTTTTCCCTATCAAAATTAAAATCACAACGTTAAGTGGCTTACTTATAAACGTTGCTTAAAGGTTAGCAATAATTAGGCATTTCAAAAGTTTAAACGTATCTTATCACTTTAATCCACATTTATAAATACTAGAGAATATGTATAGTTAAGTACGTATTTTTAATGTTACGAACGATGTGATTTTGTGACCTCTCTGGGATTTTGTATACTCCTACTCCTATCAAAATATTGCAATTGGGCTATTGTTGGCCCAATTTGCTCTTGGCACGTTTTGTAAACAGAATCTTTTAGGATTTGTTTCGTTGGGCTGCCAATCCCAGTTGCTACGAAACACTACACTGTAGGTACTATCGCGGACACGCACATTTGAAAACCGTAAGGACTATCCCTGCTTGCAGGGTTCGGTCGCTATGGTAAAGGTGTGGCCAAACATTGAGCGGCAATCGTGCGCGGCTGCTTCGCGCGGCATATTTCGCTGTGATAGGAGGGCGCGCGAACACTTTTGTCTACCTGCCGCGCACAAACATTTTCAGGAAACATTCGTCACTAACTGTATCTGCACGTATCTCTGCGGACTTATTAAAGGCTAGGCAGATTGATATTGCCAACTGAAGTGCGCGGCGTGTCTCGGATGTGCCGCGCAGTACTGCCGCGCAAATATTCGTTGGTTTGGTCCTAACTAGAGCGCTGCAGAAATGTGTCCTGCAAACGCCACGTGTTGCTGCCGCGCTCTTGCCACTCAATGTTTGGACACATCTTAAAGCTTCATGCAGGTCAGCGCGACGCGACTCGAACAATACAATTTCTAAGAAAACTTGATAGTATAACAATTACCGGTGTCGCGTCGCGCTGGTCTGCACGAAGCTTAACGCTTGCCTATGAAAAAAAAAGGGTCGAGTGCACTGAATTTCGTTTTCAAAGTGGTTAGATAAGCGTGACTGCGGTGGTACCTAAGTACCTATCGGTAATGATACTAACATAATAGGTAGAAGTCAACATTTCCCCTTTCTCCGCAATCAACGGGGCTGTGTCCCCCACTTTCCGCACCTAAACATTAACTAAGTGGGGAGGGCGATAAACCTCACAGCGGACCAAACCGTGACTCAACGTAACCTTATTTTTTCTACTTAGATTTTTTATAATTTCGTTTTGGGGTGAGCACAAGTCAAAGTGATACATATTGAAGGTTGTATTATTTTTTGCCGTTATGTCTAAATTCTAACAATATTCGGGACTGATATTTAAGAGTAGGGGAAGACCAAAGAAAAGATGGACAGACTGTGTGAAAGATGATAAGGCTCGAAAGGTCCCGAGATGACGACTAATAGGGAAGTATGGAAGAAAAAGACATTTTGCACCGACCGCAAGTACATTGGCATAAGAGTAGGAGAATTATAATGATTCAGAACTGATCTATTTATTGGTATCCTTATGTATGCACCAGTTTTTGAAAAGCTGTTCAATTCTTCCAGTTGGTTCACACGAGCTAATTTGGCATTCTTTAACAGATTTCTTGATCTTGGGCCTGAAAGTCTTTCGGATATATAGCGGAGAAGCTAAGGACTATGTTCTATGTTATTGGGTTTGGTTTCCGCCCTTAGTCCTTCAGGTGGACCATTGTGCGTGGGCCATGGCAGCCGTCGGTGGTTATTCCAACCAGACCACCTGATCCAGAAGGTAAAAAATGACGGCCTATCGGTCGTGTCAACATACTCCTATGAAAAAGACGAGAGTTTAAGTATTTTATTATTTTTAATAACTAGATGAGCCCTTGAACTTTCGCCTGTTCTTTTGGGTATTTCCTGTTTTTCTTTTCATCTAAACCACCCCAGCTATGAAGCGAAAAAAACAAAAAAAATACAGTACAGCCATTTTCCAGTTTTTGCGAGACTAATGCACGGCAATCGATTTTTATACATATAGAAGACTGGAACAGGGCCCCCATAAATACAACACATTTTTTTGCTAATGTAGTAGTTTAAAGAATGTAAAGTTACCTTAGTTCAACAGCCTATTCTTCTAAAACAAAAACAATGTACCTAAGTAGTTAATCGAAAGCAAAGACGCAGAGACAGCAAATAAAACACAGTTCTTTCTGTTCAGCCTCATATGAATGGAACAGATAGAAATCTCAATTCAAATCCGCAAATAGCTCGTGAGGTTGCCAACCTATCGTTCACGAATGCTATAATAACCCGTTTCTAGTAGTTGGCTCTCGTAATTTGCGTAGGACAATGAACTACTAATTATGTTATACAGAAAATATTAAATTTATGGGCGATTTATGTAAAGCTTTCTAACTGATATAGGCAGCTTAGAGTACAAATAAAGGAGTTTATAATAAATACATAAGATTTTATTAGCACGCCTATATTTGAGTAGTAAAGCATTGAAAAGAGATATAGCTGCTGTTTCACACCCACAATCAGCTAATCAAGGTATTGTGGCGGCATCTACATCGCCACACGCGAACTACGTATCAAAGACCTGACGTCACACAACATCCTGACGTCATACAAATCCTGCATCGCGCAATTAGAATTTACCGCGCGAACGACATATATAAGACTGTCTGACATCAACTATTGGGCAGTTGCCCGCCAGATACGACACCCGTCTGGTCGGAGGATCCTCCCTTTTCTATAGAGGATGAGTGAAGTGAGTAAGTACCATATGATGTTGACAGGCTTATTGAACTACTAGCTGTTGCCCGCGTCTTCTTATGCGATCCAGGATGAAAAGTAGACCATATCCTTCTCCAGGTCATGGTCTACCCATGTGCCAAATTTAATCCAAATCCGTTCAGAAGTTTTAGCGTGAAAGCGTAACAAACAAACAAACGCACTTTCGCATTAGGTAGGATTAGGATTCCATGACCCTGCATCGTTAGAGTCTCATTTTTAAGAGACCATGACCTCTAAGTTTGTTTCCGCATTTATACTCGGGGAACAGTCAGCTTGGAAATGCCGGCGCCATCTAGTTTTGACAAAAAACATTATGCGTAAGCTAAACCTACCTTGGAACAGTGAAGTCTTTTATATCTTCGTCAGTTTTCAAATTCTTTCCTACGCCACGCCACTGAGTAGATTACTTAACTATATTAAATTACCTACTTGATAACAAAGATCATAATAGCATAAACGTTTGAGTTATGTCGAGTTGATATCATCCAAAAACCTTTTTTCTCAAACATGTTTGGAAATTCGAGCATTATTTTGACAACCACCTTCGAGATAAATCGCAGTTGCGGTACCATACGAGCGCCCGGCCGGCAATGTTTGTATGGAAATCTATTATCTGTCGTGTTTAGCGGCCAAATAAATTACTATGAAAACTCATATTATATGTCGTGTTATTAGAACAATGGAACGAACTTTTAACATTAACACATGGCAACCAAGGACGTAACTTATCAGAGATACTATTAAAATTTACATTTAGCTTGCAAATAGAGCTGTTTAAAGTAAAGAATAAACAAATGATCATATTGGCGCGTGAAAAATTATCGTTGTTCGTCATTGATTCTGGAATTTCTTAAGTTGTTTACTCAATTTGAATTTCCGCGCATTATTTGAGAAAAGTAGGGACTATACAAGCCTTGGCCGCAACCAGGCATTGATGGCCTCACGTATGTGTGCCTCGGATTCGCCTCGGCCCACATTTTCACGATCGTTCATCAATGCCCAAGTTGCAGGCCGCGAGAGTAATGTATTATTATAATAACCTGCCATTTTTGTCGTATAAATAAAATAATAAAATGTTAGCCTCTGTCAGTGTCACATTTGTAATCCGATATGACATGTAAAGAAAATGGCTGAATGTCATGTGTATTTACGCCTTTATCGATTTAGCATTATAACAACCTAGAGCCCTCAAAAGTGACGAACATATTTTGCATGTGACTGTACATGCCAGACCAATGACCAGTTCTATTTTAAGTAAGCACATAATATTGAAAGGTTGTGTCAGCTAAACAGTGTTTTAAACCATTCGAGTATTATTACATTACCGATACGAATAACAACAAAATAATTATAGAGCGATGATATTTTTGCAAGTGCGGTAATTTCATGCTTCATAAACGTTGACCGTGAAATAATTATTATAATAGTGGGGCAGCGGTAGACAGTTCGTATTTTACTGTCAACCTCGTAATTGTGTTACCACTTTTCACAAAAAAATCCCTGTATAATTAAACCTAGCTTCTGACGCTAGTAGGTACAGCATGCTTAGCATGACCATAATAGAAAAGGGATTTGTCGACGGAAGAATACACAAAATGACAGATAATCAATCACATTCTGTCATTTTGCCTATCCTTCCGTCGACAAAACCCGTAGAAAACCGTTTCTATGGTTGTCATGCTACGCGTGCAGGTAGCTTCCGACGTTTCATAAGTGCCCATGTCTGTGAGGATTTTTTTTTTTTTTTTAATTTTACTTCAATAAGGTTAACTATCTAACTGTCACATAGACAAATAGACCCTGTCATTTTATGACGTGCAAATGACATCATTCAGGGTGGTAAGGCGATTTCGAGATCGACTAAACATTATCGACATTTTGCCGCAAGTCAGTATAGGTAGCTCATTTATCATCGATCTGCTACTGTGGTATCCATTTTGTATCTACACTTGTTTCGCCCGAGGTCATCACTGACTGACGTGTACTATGGATGTTAAAGTACAAATAGATAGGTAAGCAATTAGAATGGTGCTTTAGATGTGTTGATCGAATAATTTAAAGCTGTCAGTAACATCTTGAGTTGTTTGAATAATGATGGAGATATTTAAAACGATCATCACGTTCAATTAAAGGAATGATTAACGGAGTTTTCTGTTGGTCCAACATTTTGGTAAATGGGATGTAATGAGTGGAGAAGAGGATACTTATTTAATTAAGTGCCGTCAGTAGGGATCATCTCTTAGCTGCCACGGCTTATTTTAATTTAATTTAATTTTCGAATTTTTATCTTTTTATTACGGACGCTTTTAACGTTCTGCATCGTTCTCACAAGTATAATTTCAACATAAATGATGTAACCAATATTTTGTAAACATATTTTGATTTAAAAGAGTGGCCATGGAGTTTCTTGCCCGTGCTTCTCCATAGGTACCTACTACGCTTTGGAATGGGCAACTAGCTTCATTTTTCTGACTGGCCGACCCCTTGATAATTCAAAAGTGCCTGTAATTCGTTTATTTGAAATAAATGCTTTGAGTTGAATTGATAAATTTATTTAAAAAATTATAATACAACAATATAACTTAACCTCACTGCCGGTATTCCCCGAAGTGTAAGGCAGCGGTGTACTTATGGTGCACCCACATTTATCGCCAGTTATGTTTAAGTCCCATGTAATAGGGACTGTTGATGGCTAAAGGCTCGCCCTTTAGCCATGCATTTCTCAGTAACAGCCGGAGTCTGGATTTGTGCCCTGTTGATGGCTAAAGGGTAACAGCCACATCCAGACTCTGACTGTTACTGAGAAATTTCAGATAGAATAGACAACAACTCATGCAAAATACTAAATAAGTGAAAAAAAAAACATATTGACCAAATTAACCAAATAACTAGAAAAACGAAAGATTTATAAGTTTGTACTTATAATACTATCGGCACATTAATAAAAACAAGATGATAAGTACCTAAAGCAAATAATATTTACTATCTATGTCCTCGTTGCCTATTTTACCGAATAGCTCACTCTATTGTGCAATCAACAATAATTATAATTATTATTTAAACATGACACTTAAATATACAGTGATATATGAGTATGAGTCCATATTAAAGTTATAATATCTTAAGTAAATTGGCATTTCTCAAATAAGTAGTTAAAAGGAGAATGGCCAAAAGTGATACCAAAAAGTCTCGCGTATCAAGACCTTTTGTAAAAAAAGGCGGACCCTTGTAAAGGTCGAAGTATTTTATAGGCGCAATCAGAAGAATTTTCTACAAAAAATTACTTCTGTTATCCAACGTAAAAATGTTTGGTATCAGAATTCCACAAGCGACCTTGAAAACTACGTAGAAATTCAAACCGAAATTTTCCTAACTTCGGTATATTTCTATCACAGCTTCTAAAATAGGACAACAGTGGGGCTTGAAGCCGAATCAAACGAATTTAAAAAAAAAACTCACGTTTTGACATCTGGCTGGACCGGATACAATTTATTCAACACGGAATCTGAAAAAAAGGACAAAAAAATATGAATAAAAAATATAACACAAACATGTATTATTTTTCGTGTAATAATTGTACTTACGACTGTATCAACGAACTGACCTAGTGCGTTTGATAATAATAATATTCAACTAATGAATACTGGATGGCATGCAGTGAAAATAATTCATATCTTGTTCAATTCAAAATATTGCGTAAACAGATGCTATCATCAGTGATATCGATCAAGATAATTTAGAACTGTGTACCATTAGGTAATATGCAGGAATGTTTAAAATGACTACAGTCAGAGGCCACCAACTGTTGTTTTAAATATATACTGACACAGTTACACGTTCTGTTTTCCTTATCAGGGTCTTATCATTATTTTATTATCCCAAAAAGGTATTTTGTTATTTTGGTATCAGCGTTCCATATTAATCTCTTATTGCAAGAGCTCACATTATTATTTATATGCGTCTGGAGTTGCGTTTTACTTTTACTAAGCAATTAGATCACGAAAGTTTCTTTGGTGTATTTAATTAATATGCTATGAAAACATAAACGTAGTGAGTAAACCGACACGCCTAGAACCAAAAATTCGAAGACATGTGACGCCCACCAACCCGCACTGGGCCCGCGTGGATATGGATAAGGGATCACTCCCTCTCACAGAGAGGTGGCAGTGGGAATGTTTTAAGCTATGCTAAGAAAACTAGGAGCTCCTCGACATACTGTAATTATTGCTATGGAAGAAGAAAAACATGCTGGGGCGATCCCAAACAAGTTGGGGTAGCCGCAGGAGGCCTAAGAGCCTAAGAAGGACGAAGATGGTGAATCAGAGTCACGTGAATGCGTAAAAAAATATCTGCAATGCCATAAAAATTATGGCTGGACGACGACTGTCTCCAAATACCATTTGTGCTGTCACATTAGACTTATTTATTTATAACTTATTATGTCAATACATCGAGATGCTATATCTGAGTTAATAATAATGTATTATTATACAAAAACCTTCCGGAATAAATGCTCTAAATGATGGCGAAAGCCGCATCAAATCTATTGTGTACCTAGTTTGGAAGATTTTCAAAGCGGTCGCACAGACAGACGCGAAAAGCGACTTTGTTTATACGACGTATATCACATAGATATTATCATGGTTTGCGTTAATATTATATTTCTGTAATACTTGACAGGAGAAAGACTCAAAGGTCCGAGCTCAAAGGGACGGCAAAGTTACTATCAAACTGTTATGTTGGTAAACAATTCCTGTCTACCTTTGTCAAAGTTATCCTGTAAATGAACATTCTAGTATCTAGGCAGGTATGCGATATCTACATGCCTAACTATTTTCTGCCGGTGACTTCGTTCTCCTGAAATTTCTTGTTTTAACATACCTAAAACAATTATGGATGTTGACAAATTATTTTTTTTGTCCGTCTGGTAGATTATTAAAAAAATTTGGACACGTATTTTTTCTTTTTTTACGTAAAGCAAAGATGATGGCAAAACATTGAGTAGGCAATACGTTAAAATGTGGCAAGACTTTGAACGCCCGGTAGATTTTATACAGACTTGTGACGTAGCGAGCCCAACTCCCCAACTTTAATGCGTTTTATCTAAGCATTTTTTATTAATATGATAAAGCAAAAAATACGTATCTCATATTTTTTTATTATCTGACTGACGCGACTAAATAGATTTTTTCCCCAGTCAACATCCCTATAGTGTACCTTCCCATTAGTGAAAGAATTTTCGAAATCGGATCAGAAGTTCCGAAGATTACCCTTACATACAAATTCACAAATTTTACAATATTAGTATCTATAGATAGGCATAACAACCCAAAGAAGTTCATCGCTAAACATAGGAACTATTTTCCAATACAATGTAAACAAAATATATGACCCATCCCATAGAGAATAATTCAATTTTTTTGCTTTTGCCATATTTTATGAGTCGGCCTACATCATTCTTAGTGCTGTGAAAATTGTAACCCATGAAAATCATGACGTCTAAGTATAATGCAAGCTGCTTAGTTTAGTACTTTTAATTAAAATAATACCGATAGAGAATTATGAAAGGTAATTTCATTTTTCTTTTTGTGCTTCGTTGATAGACCAATGACGGCCAATTATTAATTCAACAGTATTTATACTTTATCTGAAATTTTACGACATTCTACCAACTTTTACTGCGCAAATACAACAATTAATAATAAATAGGAACACAACATCATATAATTAGCTGACTATAAACTAATAAATTATTGTAAAACAATACTATTTTACCTTGAAATGGAAACCGATGTAACAAAATTTACTGCAGAACCCGCGAATTTTCACATTTATCCAGTCACTATTTTTTGAAATTAGAAATGAAGGTCAATTATCCATTATTAGAAGCAAATATTTTACAAATTAAATTATCATCAAACATCGTGCATGCAGACATTTATTTTAATTTAATCATAATTTTGACATAAAGTGTAAAAAAAATGCAACCAACATTAGTTTTTAAAACTTTTAGCAGGAAAAGAGGTTTGAACTTTAGCATAAATACTTTTTTGAAGAAAACATAATTGCTGTATTTTTCACGACAGTTTTTCATGATAAAGTTTCTCAACTGAAATCATGGCGTATTTTGCGTTACTTACCTATGTTTATAAAATACGTTTTAACACAAAAGTGTTTACTTAAATGAACAATGTGTCAAGATTAAGAAGAAATCTAATCACGAAATCTTTAAAAAGCCATGACGTTACTGCTACACCATACTTTGTATCACGGTGTTATACAAAATTCATTGATAGCGAACGTATCGATCCGGCCGATTTTATTTAGTCCTGCAGAGTATCGAAATGTGGAGCACATGTTTAATATAAAAATAACGGTATTCATAATAAACAAAGCTAAGGTCAGACGTATTCCAGCTTCGTACATGATAGATAATGAACTGGATACCTACACAGGTTATTATTAGGTGCCACATTATTCCAGCTGGCACTAAAAAATAACAATTGAAGCACAAAATACTCACCAAATTTAAAGTTTGCTCTTCTATTTTTAATCACACAGTCCCATTCCGAATAATTAACTCAGATTTAATGCAATTTCAGCTCAATTGATTTATAGCACAAATTTATATGAATAAATACTCACTATTCCTATAAATTTTACCTAGTTACGTACACTATAAGGATTAAACTAATATTTATTTACAAGATTCTAGTAAAATATACAATAATGTACAATTTCACTGCACTATTTTATACACACAGCATTTCCAGTGATGTGAGTCGCGGAAAACGAAAACGCGCTGTCTAGCCTACATTTTTTTCTAAAAGGCTTCTTCCCGCGCATGCGTGTATTCTTGGAGGTTATCTACTTTCCCTCTCACTTTCCTTATTACGGGAAAGAGACAGATGTTTACTAGAGCAACATGCGCAGTGTTATTGATGAAAATTTTGGCGGGAGAACAGGCCATCTGAGGTGATCCTTTGCCGTCACGTGATTGGCTGATTATTAGTAAGCAATGCCGTGCGTGTAATTGCCGTTTTTATACGAGCGCGTTTTCGCTGAAGGATATAAAACAAGCAATGGATGATGCTGTAGGTACTGTACACGTATACATACTTATTGTATGGTGGTTAGTTACTGTAGTTTAATTCACATAACATCACGCCTGTTTTTCCCGAAGATTACGCAGAGCTGTATTTATAATACATACCTTAGTACCTTTTTTAGGGTTCCGTAGTAAACAAGGAACCCTTATAGTTTCGCCATGTCCGTCTGTCTGTCCGCGGCTTAGCTCAGAGACGATTAGGACTAGAAAGCTGTAATTTGGCATATGTATACATATTAATCATGCCGACAAAGTGGTAAAATAAAATCAAGAAAAAATTTTTTTTTTTTTTTTTTTTTTGCCCTGCCAGCTAAATGGTTGTACTTGGATTTGTGAAAAAATTCCCAGCAGTAGTATATATAACGAAATTAAAAGGAAAACTATCAGAGCTAAGTAGATTGTACTGGTTAACGAGTAATAATCAACCAACTTAAATTTGTAGTTTGAAAAACGTGATCTCCTATACATTCCGTATGGGAGAACATGTTTTTCAACTACAATGTTAAGTTTGTTCTTGGGATAAATTCATCCCAACTAAGGAACCGTTAATTGTGCGTGGTCCGACACGCACTTGGCCGGTTTTTTTAATAAAAATATCACAGATTTTGATTTATCGATATTATTGCGAATCTAACGAGTTTTTCTACTATTTCTCCCAGGAAAACTTTCTTATTCTCGTTCTCAATCAATTACTTGGTGCAGTGTAGCCTATCTTTGCTATGACTTTTGTAAGAGATAATAAAAACAAGTAAACAAGAACAGCGTCTGTTTTAACTAGGTACCTATTCTGCCATGCTAAATAAAAAAAAAAAAAAAAAAAAAAAAACATATTATTTATTCTGCCCTGCTAAGCAGAAAGGCGCTATCTCAATCGGTGTAAGTTTTGAGATTATAGTAATTTAAGGAAACTTATGGATATAAAAAACTTCTGAGTGGTGTTTTTAAATGTTTTAACTTAGATAGCAGTATTTGGCTTATACAATTAGATGAGAAATTGTTATAGCTATTGAATGGTATAAAAAAATTAAAAGGGCGTATCTCAGAGATAGCACTTTTCTGCTTAGCAGGGCAGTATTATAAATAGTTGATATTTTATCGTTGACGGCAGGGGCGGTGGTGCAGTAGCGATGGCGTAGCGAATGTGCGTTATAATTTCTAAAGTGACGATATTATCGTGGACGTCCACGTCCACGTCACGACATCACGATAACACACCGCGCGCGTGAGAAACTACAATTTATTTTTGCGTATAGATGTCTTCCTGTTGAACCATTTTGCAAAAGCTACCTAGTTTTCAGGAAAAATACCTAGTTTCAAAAAAATATTTTTATTTGCTTCATAAAATTATCATTTTACCAAATTTACTCCTAGGTTGTTCCGTTTTGCGTTCAGACAAAGAAGAAGCTTTTGGCAATTTTTTTCTCGTCACTTAGGTATGATTTTGCTAGTCCTCTACTCATGCCGCACCTACTCAGCTATCAACTTTTTGCCCTGAATATGCTTGCTAAAAAACCCGCTGGGCTCCCCCTACCAATAGGTACGCGCCAACCATCTTTATAGCACATCTGACACGGTCCGCTACACTACTCTCTGGTAGGTATGGACACGTAAGTTAGCCACTTAGCCAGCTTAGCCACACCGCTTAGCTATTTACCTCACGCAGAGATCAGCTTAGTTTAGCCTTTCCACAGGAAAGGCAGCCACTGTTCCACTGCAGGGCATAAAGCTCTCCTTTTCTTTCAGTCAGAGAAGTATGAAGGATTTTAAATCATCAATGTTGATGATTTCAAATCGGGAGTCCAAATAATCAGAAAGCACGACCGCAACACGACTTTATAAAATAAAATAACACACTATATTGAAACACTATATTATTTAATCATCCACTAAATAAGTACAAACTTACCTGTACCTCTATTGAAACTTAGAAAAGAAAACATACAATAAATTATTACAGTAAAATTAACTAAACAGGTAACTAAAATAAGGAATTATTACCTAAATCTAACTAATACCTTTAGAGTTATGAGGAACAGGGTGTAAAGTTCACTCATTCTCCGTAGAAAAGGGAGTCCTCCGACCAGACGGGTGTTGTGTCTGGTGGGCTACTGCCCGACGATTGATGTCGGGACGTTCTATAAGTTAGTCGCGCGGTAAACGCTGCTTGCGCGATGCAGGATTTCACGTGACTTCAGTGTGATGCGTATCTCGCGTGTGGCGATGTATATACCACGTACCTATAGTAATAATAATACCTATAACAATAAAACATCTAAATGAATAATACCTGTTTACCTATAGAAAATAACGACTACAGTGTCTATACTTTAGTTAGGCAATGAATCCGTTGTTCATGAATTACTTTACCATTTTTCGTAGGGTGTGGCTGCCGTGTAATGATCTCGATCCCGTGTCGGCCCAACACGATTCTTCATGGTCTTTTGCATGAGCCAGTTTCGACCATAATTGCTCCCCTGAGGGTCTAGTGTGAGTTTTGTTTAACCATCTCGATTTTACGCATTGACCGCGTTCGGCGCTCTGATTGGCTCTTCACTGGCCTTCACTGGTGATGGGCCAATCGGAGCGTCGAACGCGGTCGATGCGTAAAATCGAGATGGTTAAACGAAACTCACACTAGACCCTCTGTTTCATTATACTGTCACACATACGCCAACCATAATTCCAACTCATGCATTCCGGAAAGTAATAGGTACCTTTTCTCCGGTATTTGCTTGGCCCTGTCATTTAGATACTTCTCCCTACCAAAGTGAGGCTTTGGTTTGAATAATATTCTTTTGGTTTTTGTATCTATAGGGCGCATTATTGGATGGTGACCAGTCAGTGTCTGGTCGCGCTAATCGAGGATCCTCTTTAGCGTCTCCCACACTAAGGGTGAGGAGTGAATTCTCATGTCGTATGCTCTCAATGCCTGGTACGGACTTTACGTCGCGGATTGGTACATTCTTCCTATTGCGAGCAGAACTTTCATGGTCTCGAGTGATTGTAGGTATACCTCCGGCCATGGTGTTCCTGATGACATCTTGCTCGTAATAATTAGTAGGTTCTCTAGTGAGTGCGGCCGCCAACAGTATCTTATCTGTATGTTTGCTAACCCAATATCCCGCAAACGTTTCTTTTTCTCATACGCTTCGGAAAGAAGCAATATATATATATATAGGGTCCATATTGATCTCTTACTTATTAAACCATCTATGTAATACATATGGAATTCAATAAAGAATTGAGTATTGAGTATAATTTCCGGTGTAGTGATGTCCATCTTCGTCATTCTGTCCAGAGGGTTTGATTTTCTTTTGCTTAGTGTAAAATATAAAGCAGAAACTCTTCAAAGTTGGCGGAAGTAAGAAGTAAGTAGCAGTGTTTGATTTTATTTCAAACGCTTCAGTGTTTTATATTGTTTGTGTTTCACTAAACTTCATACCTTCATATTGTTCATACCATGCGCCATACATAATACCTACACTCCGTTCACCAAGTTTCAAACATCACACCAAAGAGTACTTTTGCTTTGCATCACAATGACATAAAAGGAGAAGTCTCATCTCCCATTGAAAATTTCCCAATGACTAATAAATATTTCCCCACGTCTGACAGCAAAGAGAAGTATCTAAAAAAATCGCTAAATAATAATTTAAAAAAAATACATACTTCCGGTTTCAATCTTTATTATACCGTCAATTATACGAAAAAAATGCTCGAAATATTAATTCAGGGGTAATATTTAAAAAAAAGCTTGTTTTACTTCTAAAAATGTTAGTAAGACACCTGCTGTTCCAAAACTTTAGTCTACTGATTTTACTAAATTATACACCAGAGCATTCAGAGCATTTTTTTCGTATGTTAGCCAGTAAGGATTGAAACCGGAACTGTTTTATTGCATTTCTCGTCATTCTAAAACTAAAATCTCTACTTTTTACTTAATTATAAACTACCCCTGAATTAATATTCAGAGCAATTTTTTCGTATGTTAGCCTGTAAGGATTAAAACCGAAACTGTGTATTTTTTTTTGGGATTTTTTAGATACTTCTCTTTGCACTAGGTATAAGGTACTTTACTAACACTACGGATCTCTGTTATCTGATTATTTGAAATAAATTATTATTATTATTATTTGCTGTCAGACGTGGGGTAATTTTGAGCGTTCTCCTTTCTTCTTTATCCCATTCAAATATTTTAGAGAATTTTACCAACAAGTTCAAATTTTGTTAATTTGTTAAACGATTCCTAAGATACGGGCAGCTACCTAATTTCCATCATTCCTACATTAGAACCTAAGCCAGGAGCACGGCACATTAACCTTGCGTACATTTACAGATAGGCATTTTTAAGAAGGGTATCTAGTCCAGTCAGGGTTGGCATAAAACAAACAAGTTGTTTAAAACACGTATTTTAAACACATCTTTATTGTGAACTGACAGCTAACTATTTCGAGTCTATGATACAACGTTATGTTTACCATATACAACACTAGTAAACGCGCTACCAATGTGAAATTGTTAACATGAATTTGTGAACTCTTAAAGACGAACGGCATTTTGTCGACGACAGGAGTAACTGCTGCCGTCGCAATGTGTCGGCGGCTGCCGTAGACAAGCCAGCGGCTGCCGTCGACGCGTCGGCAACTGTTGTCATCACATGAAAGGCTAAAACAATTCACTTGTGGAATCAAGAATTACCAACTTATCTATGATAAGTAGTATTATATGTCTTATGTATGTTGGTATTTAATGTAGGTTACGTAAATGGTACACCACAGACAACCTGCAGTATTTTGTCTAACCTTCTGCCTTTAACCCACCCAAAGGTTGTCTTTAAAAGATCGTTTGTAGCGATAAGACCTCCCATTGTGTCACTATATCTAAAATTTATCTTATATCTGTATTCTATATTGTGCCTAAATAATAAAAAGCATTCTATCTATCGCTCTTCTTTCTAGACTTTGTAGAAAGTATGTACCCCGCAGAGCACCAAATCGCCGCACCACCGAGGCTAAAAACTCGAAGTGGATTACAAGCAAATTCCAAGTTATCCATTTCAGGATGCAACTGAATTCAAACTACAAAATTCAGCCGAGTGGAATCCTATTTAAAGGCGATCGCCGCGCGAATACGCGATGGGTCGCGTGCATATTGTCAGCATTTCTTCGGAAAACTGGAAAGCGCCCTCTGTTGGCGCGACCACGCGTTAAGATTTACCGAACAAAAAGTTCGAACGATCGTGTATACGCGCGCCGATCGCTTTTAAATAGGACGCGGGGTTAGAAATTCTCATGACATTTAGCAAAGGTCTTGTAATCCGCTGACGAATATCCCAGTGGGTGTTCTAACTTTCAACCTCCCCTTGGGAATGAAAAGTTCATTATTTTCGACCCAGTTTTTGAGATATTAGCGAAAAACTCAAAACAGTTGTGTTAAAAAGTCGTAAAAAAAATTAAAGACATTAAATATTTCAAAATTTGTTTAATCATAAATAAATAACATTTTTGTTTGGAACAAAACAACCTCCATAATTATTCACACACCATACAACTCGTCATTTAGTGAATTACAATTATTAATTTTCTAATTACTTTCTAATAATACTTACAGCAATCTTAAAATTAATGTTGTACATAGTTTTATTACCACAATTAATTTGAGATTTTTTTCATGTAAATATATCTAATGCTTATAGAGAGAATTATTCCAATTACAAAATATATTTTTTTTAACTTTCGTTATGGAGGATTTGGTCATAATTAATGTATGAAAGAAGAGTTCGATCCAAAATGTGAAGTAACGACTCGAAATTGTTTTGCTTCCAAATTTAAAGCATACATAGAGTTGAAATTCATTTCTTAATCCCAAAAGTTTTACAACTTTGTACGTAAGAACGCTATCATTTATTAATTTGCAATATTTTAAAAACATTAAAAAGTACAAAAACTATTCCAAATTAAGACATGATAATAGTCAAATTTAATAAAAGACTAGAAGAACAACTACTAGCGAATGTCCATTTATATAAAAAAAAACAAGCAAAATATTGCAGTTTATTAAAAACTTGCAAAACGAAGTCAGCAGTTCCTTTATTATTTTAAAAACTTTACTTAACCGTTAAAGGCCTGATAAACAACTAATTAACGTGCTAATTGACGTGCTTGAGGGTCACCCAGGGCTTTACCGGTTAAAACAATATTCTGTTAGCTTTTATAATTGACACGTTTGCTACAAAAACTTGATGGACAACACAAACAAAATCGATGCAAAAAAATCTATTTTAAATCGAAGATTATAATGGAATGGATCAGCGGGTGCCGTAACTGTCTTGAAAATAATTAATGCGAGGCCACAGTTCCTACAAGCAGATATGGAACAAAATCATCCATGTATAATTAATAGAGAAAACCCGAATTTATAATAAGTACTTACCAAAATTACAACATGTTAGTATTAGGTACAGTATTTATAACATTGATTAATTATTTACAAAAATTACGTTGTGCGACTGAAAATTATTAGTTGACATACACAAACTGTCGCAAGTGTTTATCATATTTTCCGCACACACACGTAATACTCATAATCAGAGGTTTAATAATAGAATTTATAATATTTTTTATTTCCATATGAAATACATAAGTATGAAAAAATTAATGATAAATCCGAATAATAGAAAACAATAAGATTTTTAGTACAACAACTACATAAAAACTTTTTGGTATTTTGGTCATACAACTACGTCACGACAGTTAGGCCCTGTTTTGTTACACTTACTGCGGTTAGCGTGGGTTAGAGTATTTTAAAAAGTCGAAATATTTTTGTTTCTATGAGAAATTGAATATTTCATTAGCTGTAAAATGTATCTTAAATGATACCAAAACTATCGACACACACGAAACAACTTCATGTAATACGTAGTAGGAATAGACGAATGAGGTAAATTAAAACATTACATACCTACTTGTAAATTTTTCTCTTATAGGTACTTAAAAATGTAAAGCTACATAATGAAGTGTATAAAAATAGTACGGCGATGGTCATGACAACTTATCGAATAATTACGCCATGCGTTTAGATAAATTTCAAATTCGACTAAATCATCTATTTACTAAACGAATATCACACAGCTGTCAGTTGAAACTCGCGAACTGCATATTATTCGCGTAACCGTCCAACATTCCAAGCAGACCAATAGGAGAATAATGACGCGACATATAAACAAATGGACAGATACGCAATGACGAATAAATTCATTTTCTAAAATGCAATACAACTTACGAATCACAATTAAAACTTAGTGAAATTTCATTGTTAGTTGTGCTAGATACTTAGAAACTTAAAGTATTCTAATCCTAACATCCTAAATGGACGATTTGGCTTCGCTATTGGCCTTTGAAACGTGGGAGCACTAACAAGCCGCTTATTCACTTTATCACATTGTTAAAGTCTATAGAACTTTTAAAAGTCATTGATTTGACAGAACTTGTTGGGGTCTCTGAGAGTGAGGACGTTGTTGCACAGGAGTCCTACGACGGGGTTCTCGAGGTTTTCGTATTTGGAGTTGGTTTCTGAGGAGAGGCTGACAGCACCGCTGCTGTCTCCCTCATACGTGTTCTCTGTGTCATCTACGTTCTGCGAACTGATGCTTGATTTGTCGTTTCTCTCTGGCAGCTCCTTGTCGAGTTGCCCGTAGTCGAATTTCTCGCCACTGTCGTTGTTGGACAGGTCGATCCAGTGGCCGCGATTGCTCTTCACTCGGTCGAGCATCGGCTGCAAGGCCGGGGACAGGACTGCAAATGCCTGGAAATTAAACAATATTTGTTTATAACTTCCCGAAATCTTTAAATTATTTCCCAAGTGACAAACTTGTTATAACTTCAAATAATTTAAACGAATGATTACCTCGTAGATAGGCAGGCAAATAGTATCGATGAATTTGACTTGCATAGCAGGGAGCTCATCTTCCTTATCTCTATTCATTATGTCCTGAAATAAACGATAATCAACTATAAATAAAATCTTATTGACACACATAAATCATAAAGCTGTGAGTCCTCAGGGTTGCATGGTTGTGTAAACAGCAGGCCGTTTTCAGTAACAGTCCATAATCACCCACGTTCCCACTGACGGGTCACCGAGCTCCTCTCTTCGAGAAGGAGTGTCAAAGTCAAAGTTAAATTATTTATTTCAAGTAGGCACGTAAAAGGCACTTTTGAACATCAGAATGGGCTGCAATCTACCACGTGGGCTCAGTGCGGGTTGGTAGAAGTCGCATATCTTCAATTTTTGGTTCTAGGACATGCCGGTTCCCTCACGATGTTTTCCTTCACCGTTTTGAGAGCAGTGGTGATGAAATTAGTTACACAAAGTAAAACGACCTGCAACTAGTAAGTCGGGGCCGTTACCACTCGGTCACCACTGCTCTGCTTTCAAGTGTGCTTTTTTTAAGTGTGCTGTTGGATTTTCAACTTTTAGCGCTAAGCCGAGCGTTTAAAATCCAATGGCGAGCTTATATGTAATCAATCATTTTGGTGTCGCAGTTAAAACGGCAGTTAATCCCCTAAATACATGTAAGCACAATCAATCCCACATCACGGTAACACTTGCACTATGAAAACAGCCCTTATTGCAAACAACATAAAGGTCAATGTCAATTAGTCAGACTCAACCAAAGAGTGCTTACAATAGGCGTCAAATTCAAGTTCTGCCTCTCCAGATCTCCTTGTCTGAAGAACTCCCCGGCGACCAGGGCAGCCACCCGTCGCTCGACGGGCCACGGCTTGGTGATCGCGGCGAGATCGCAAGCGGTCATCAACATCGCCCGCAGCAAACCGCGGCGGTCCTCGCACTCGCCCCAGCTGGGGGTCACTTGTCGCTCCTCGCTGACCAGCTCGATGAACCCTTTGCGTTTGCTGGAATGTGAGGTAAGGATAGTTTTAATACATCGTTTTTTATAAAAACTTTGGATTTGGACCGATGATTTGGATAGGCTGTTCCTAATAAATGCCCTGCATGCGATATGGTTTCGGAGGCTGTTATCATTTCAGTTTTGGATACACCGTGGGCTTAAGGCGTGTGCACACGAACGAACAAAACGTGGTGAACACGGACATCGAAAACGGAACATTTGGTTCGTACGTGTGGACGTAAATTAGCAAAGTGAACACGAACGCCATACGAACACAGTTCGACTTGTGTTCGCGCTTAACCGCCCCGTTGTCTTTAGTAGCCATGGATTCGCCACGAACATTTTTGAAGAACACAGTGTTTGATGTTCTTTAGTGGTACGCACATGCGAAGTGTTCGATGTTCGTGTTCACCAAGTTTTTGTTCGTTCGTGCGTACATGCCTTTAGATCTGCCTGTTATTTCGACTCATCTCTTTCTGCTATGACATCAGAATAACATTAGGGTTCTTAGAGATCCGAAACTAGCACTGAATAAAAAAAATTGTCATCATCCCTATTGGTTAAAGGCAGTGTATAGAGTGCCGCTAGCAGCATTATAGTGACGCTACCTCGGCCCGGCTAAAGTGCCGTAAGCATTGCATTATCATCGTCATTGTCACTGAATCACTGTCACTTGTTATTTTGTTTGATTGTTGAGGTTAGTTCGCTGTAAAAAACCACATTCCCAAAATATTACATTCTCTTGTGCCTAAACGGACCCTGACACTCGCGGCCGCTGCCGCGGCACCGTTCGCTTCGCTCGCTCGGCTCGTGCGTTCTGTGGTCACAATTCTAACCTACCTTTCAGCTATTTTCATTTGCTACTTTATTTTTTTTTAATTCAGTAATTGTAGTGACTTTTGATATAATTATCTAAAACAAATACGATCAATCAATACAAACGGCGAACTAACCGCAACAATCAAACAAAATAACAAGTGACAGTGACAATGACAATTCAAAGCTTACGGCACTTTAGCCGGGCAGAGACAGCGCCACTATTATGCCGCATATAGCGGTAGTTTATCCGATAGGGATAAAGTACCGCTAGCGGCACTCTATACACTTCCTTGTTTCAATTGGTCTGGTTGTTTTTGAGTTTATTCATTACAAACAAAAGTACAAATATACAAAAAATCTAATCTAAGATTAGTGTCGATGTAGACTAGAAATGTAGTATGCCCAAAAACGAAATATGCCAGGTCAAAATCCTACCTGAAATAAACAGCCAAATCGGTGGACAGGATAGCATCTTCAAGCACTTTGACGACCTTCTCGTAGTCATCCGAGGACAGGTTGAGCAGGATCTGGTTCCCGGGTGAGTTGAGGATCATCAGGCACTGGTCGAAGTGGTGGTGCTCCATCGTGGAGGTGGAGTACAGCTGGGCCAGAGGTGATGACGCCCTGGAATGAGGTTATGTGATGTGAGTATTAACTTACATATTCGGAATTATACTTTTCAAAAGCCTAGCTTGGTGATATCATTATTACTGACTGGTGATATTGGATTGTTTCCTTGTTCTAAACAAGATATTATTTCGACACGAGCTTTACGATGGAGCGAGCAGGTTTATAAAAGAAAAACAAAACTAATTGTCTGCACGCGTTGCATGACATCCATAGAAACGGGATGTATAAGGGTTTTGTCGACGGAAGAATAGATAAAATGACGGATTGTGATCGTTTATCTGTCATTTTTCTATTCTTCCGTCGACAAAACCGGTTTATATTGTGATCATGCTAAGCGTGCTGGAATCATATACCGATGTAACTAGACAGATACTGCTGTTTCTAAAATATTCTTCTGTATAGTTACTTTTCCATATAGTTATTATAAAATGTTTTAGTAAAATACACAAAAAACTGGTATGCAGCTATCTCGGATTTGAGCTTGCGTGTCTTTTGCTGCACGCATAGCATGACTACCGTATAAACGGGTTTTC
Source organism: Agrochola circellaris (assembly GCA_914767755.1). Lineage (NCBI taxonomy): Eukaryota > Metazoa > Arthropoda > Insecta > Lepidoptera > Noctuidae > Agrochola > Agrochola circellaris. The sequence goes on from OU611858.1 coordinate 10,257,459, forward strand.
TACGTGTTTTGTCGACGGAATAATAGACAAAATGACAGATTGTGATTGTTTATCTGTCATTTTGTCTATTTTTCCGTCGACAAAACCCGTTTCTATAGTGGTCATGCTAACCGTGCTGGTGTACCTAGTTGATAACGTTGTGTGTCATCCGACCCGTAGTAAAAATATTAGCCTAGCTAGGGCCTCAGAGTACGACAGACGAAATCAGGTATCGTCAAAAGTACCTAAGTTAGGTGTCCTAATATCATTAGTTACTAATAATGAAATAAAGTCAAAACTTTTCTCATGAAAATAGGTACGTAGCTTTATTTCTCTGCACATTTTTAACAGGAAAGATTCTACTTACTTGATTTGAAACGAGTTATTGGTCCCCCGGTGGTCGAGGTCGTGGCACAGACAGCCGATGATCAGCGCCAGGCACTCCAGTTCCCCGAATATCTTCCACCACTGCGTCTCCTGAAGCAAGGCCAAATATTACTCGAGGTTGAGTTACCTTACTAGTTACAATAATTGACGAACTTCAAGGTTTTATGTACGACCATTATGGCCAGGAGATGATAAAGAAGGTACGGGAATACATCTTGGCTTAGTTTCTTCTAGAAATAATGCTGCCAGTATTAAAAATGTTGTTATATTTCTATTTAGAATCTGATATAATTATAAAGTTTTGGAACAACAAATAAAATATCATGCAAGACAAAGTCCAAATTCAACTGAAAAAAAAAAAGAAATTGACGTTTTTTATTAAAAACGGTGAGTCAAACATCAACTTAGGCCCTCTTGCACGTTCATGAGTTAGCTAAATAACTCGGAGTTAACAGCTAACTCAGGGTTAATCCAACCCACTTGCGCGTTCATGGGATAACCAAAGAATTCGAAGTTAACAGCTAATTGTTAACTCCGGATTAGCTGTTAACACGCAAGTGGGCCTTACTGGATTAACCCTGAGTTAGCTGTTAACGCGCAAGTGGGCCTTAAAGAACCTACATAACGCTCAAGTTGGTATTCAAGATCCTATAGAATCTCAGCATTTACAACAGAATTCAGTAAGAAATGTCAAACCAAGCTAAATTTAAAATTACAAAATCATTTCAATCACTCACCGTCAAAATCGCGAACATCATCTGCGCGACATTGAACGCGTGTCTCCAATTATGGTACGTTACATTGCGGTAGTTCTTCTTGACGCTCAACAGCCACCGACAGAGCACGCTGTAATCTATGTGAAACCGCTCCACAAAGTCGAGGTCGAGGAACATACGGAGACACGCACGGAGGGTGTCGTCGTCCGTCATTTCGATGTCGTCGAAAGCCAGCTCGTGGAGACTGAAGTGGGCGGAGGAAGGTATCCTTAACGTCTGTGGAAGGTAAAAGAATTAGTCAGTAATAATCCTGAATAAAAGCCCTAGCTACAGTACTCAATGTAATTTGCAATGTCCAACCTCCTTTTTTTTTTTTTTTTAAGTCACTGCGATGTATACCTTAGATTAAGGAAGACCATCTGTAATAAGGGTTGTGAATAAACATTTATTATTATTATTATTTTCGTCTTTGACATTTCTCGGGACCCTGGGGTCCCGGACCTTTGGAAGGCGTACGAGGGGCCGAAGCCAACTCGCAGAGGCCCGTTAGGCGTTTTAATGAAATGAGGCACCAACCGACGATGATCCCTGTGTGCACTATGCAAGTGCACCCAAGGACAACCCTCGGTTGGCGTAGGACTATTGCAGGAAATGGAAACAAAGATATTGGACTATGAGTTTGGGTGGCTAAAGTTGACTGGTGACCTGGAACTATGGAAGGACTATGGCCCCTGCCTGATCAATGTCTTATATGTACACGGATAAAATGGCAGGGGGTGACTTGCACACTCAATAATGGGCCCCCGGAAACTGTCGCTAGCACATAGTGACGTAGCGACAAGGGGGCAACACGTCCTGAGGTGCTTGAGGAGTGGAGAGGTATTCCACGGCTTTCAGAACAATCCCAGAGCCCGGAAGATGGTCAAGATCCCTACGAGCACTTACTGAAATACTTCCTTCCTCCGAGCAAGTTTGCTCTTGCGAATCTCCACTCAAACCGGCCAATTAAGGCAAGAATGAGGTGGGAGCTCTGTTCCTCGTCAGTGTTCACTCCAGCCGGCCAATAAAGGCAAGCCAGAGATGAGGAACAAGATTTCTCCCGGGAGATAGGGTCCGTGGGGTCGCTACTGCCCAACAGCTCGCCACATGCTGCCCTGCGGGTTTCTGTATCTCTCTTGGTCTGGCTCCTCATCCTAGACCTGTTCCGGCAAAGTAAACTCTACCGGCACAGACCTAGAGTTTGGAGCGCGCAAGCCCCACCACGACGTCAACGTAGAGATACGGCGGTGGGGTTATTATTATTATTATTATTTTATTATTATCGTCATTTCTGTCATTTCTCGGGACCCTGGGGTCCCGGGCCTTTGGAAGGCGTACGAGGGGCCGAAGCCAACTCGCAGAGGCCCGTTAGGCGTTTTAATTAAATGAAGCACCAACCGACGATTATCCCCGTGTGCACTATGCAAGAGCACCCAAGGACAACCCCCGGTTGATGTAGGACTATTGCAGGATATGGAAACAAAGATATTGGACTATGGGTTTGGGTGGCTAAAGTTGACTGGTGACCTGGAACTATGGAAGGACTATGGCCCCTGCCTGATCAATGTCTTATATGTACACGGATAAAATGGCAGGGGGTGACTTGCACACTCAATAATGGGCCCCCGGAAACTGTCGCTAGCACATAGTGACGTAGCGACAAGGGGGCAACACGTCCTGAGGTGCTTGAGGAGTGGAGAGGTATTCCACGGCTTTCAGAACAATCCCAGAGCCCGGAAGATGGTCAAGATCCCTACGAGCACTTACTGAAATACTTCCTTCCTCCGAGCACGTTTGCTCTTGCGAATCTCCACTCAAGCCGGCCAATTAAGGCAAGAATGAGGTGGGAGATCTGTTCCTCGTCAGTGTCCACTCCAGCCGGCCAATAAAGGCGAGCCAGAGAAGAGGAACAAGACTTCTCCCGGGAGTTAGGGTCCGTGGGGTCGCTACTGCCCAACAGCTCGCCACAAGCTGCCCTGCGGGTTTCTGTATCTCTCTTGGTCTGGCTCCACATCCTAGACCTGTTCCGGCAAAGTAAACTCTACCGGCACAGACCTAGAGTTTGGAGCGCGCAAGCCCCACCACGACGTCAACGTAGAGATACGGCGGTGGGGTTATTATTATTATTATTAATATTCAGAAGCTGATTACCATGGCCATGGTGCGATTTAATTGTCTTTGTCAAACCATAAGTTGGAGCTAAAGTTACACTACACGGTGTAACTTTTAGTTTGATCAAAGAAATCAACAGCTTTGTAAAAATAAATCAACAGCTTTTAACGAAAAAATTGCCATTAATAAAATATCCACGCAAACAAAATCACAAGCCACGGCTTGCTACTTAATTTCATCGCGTTATTTATTAACATGACACCCTTACAGAGAAATAATAGCCACGATCAATACAATTATATTGAGTAAATAATTATGGGCATTTTGCAGTGCAATATTAAATACGCCACGTGACATCGCAAGGAATTTAATTACTCGCATTCAGTCTTCAGGTTATGAATTGAAATGGCTGAAACAATGTGACTAAGTTCAATTACGGACTTCAAGCTATGCTATAGGTTCCCCACGGTGTAATATTTGGGGCGATTACATCTTTAAGTTTTTTAGAAGAACATGTCGAATGAGACAGTAACATTGTGTTACAAAATATATTTTTGGTGGAATTATCTAAAAGGCTATGAAAATATTAAATTCTCATGGTCACAAAGGCTTTTATTTAAATAAGATTATAATCCAATTAAATTCTAGAGAAGAAAATAATTGTTTTAGTAGACGTAAGATGGTAGCATTTTGGAGAATATCTTGAAGGCATACTAGAATATTAATTTATTTTAATGGTCAAAGAAACCCTAATTTTAATTATACTAGCAAAAATATATTATTAAAATATTCTATTATTGTAACAAATTAAAAATTATGCTCATTTCTTTCACCGCCACAGGCAAACGCCGGAGCCTAAGTAGGTACTACCAACTTTCCGCGAGCAATCACGAGCCAAGTTTGGTAACAAACCTGCTAACGTAAACATGTTCATCTAATTACACTTTGAGTTTGTTAATTGTACGACAGGTTGAGGCGTTTCTCTCGGAGCTACCAACTTTACAAACTACAACATAAGACCTGGCACATACATCGAACACTTCTGCAGTCATTTGTTTATTACTCATAAACAGATCTCTCAACTCTATTACTATACGGATTAGGTTTATAATTCAATGAAGATGTAAAATAGATTACTGCATTCGTGCCCATTTGTGTTGTGAACTCACCCGTAACCGTTGAGCGTCGTCTAATGAAGCGGACGCGTGGTAACTTAGTACCTGCAATCATACAAATAACATTTGGATCAAATGAGCCTTATAGCACAAACATTAGAGAGGAAAATGGCGACTTAACTCAGGAGTTAAGTTTCCCTCAATAAAATTTTAGTGGAGTATTATAATAATATGTTAAGTGAGGCGGTTGAATTTGGAATAGTGCCAGATACATGTAGGCGTTCCAGTATGGCACAATGGACAATTATATCTATTTGAAGGCTGTTGGCTTAAGTCCTATTTAGCTACTTGGAATAAAAGGCCACGACCTAGCTTAAATTGGGGCACATCATAATGATGAAGGAATGATTGTTTATATGAGAATCGAAATTCAACTGAGGAATCGTATTTAGCGTAGTTAGCTAATAAAAAATCACAAATTCGCCATCAGCACGCTTAGCATGGCCACAATAGAAACGAGTTTTGTCGACGGAAAATAGACAAATTGACATTTTGTCTATTCCTCCGTAGAAAACCCGTTTCTATGGTTGTCATGCTACGCGTGCAGTTTCATGCTACATGTGGACTGAAGTATGTACTGAAATGACGGCTAATAGAGATGTATGGAACGTCAGACATGCTGCGCCGATGCCAAATAAGATAAAGGCTGAGAATGATAATGATGAAATTGAATAATATTGAAATAACGATATTAAAAGAATATCATACTGATATCAAAAAGTAATACTCACGTCTAAAGTAACGCTCTGTTTCGCCATGGCGGTGATGGCCTTCTCGTACATGTGCGTATTGTGGATGCCCATGCCGCAGAATATCGCGAATGCCTCCACGAAGTTCTCGTCGTTCTTCGTGAAGAGAAGTTCGTCGAATTTGTTGACTAACTGGAATATTAACATAACATTTTTATGGAAGAAGCATGAAGAAAAAAACAGTAAGAATCGAAACAGAAATGTTCCTAAAGATATTACTATTACTATCAACAGGTATCCTTAGTTTTATTTTAACCTAGGGGAAGCGTTCATATCAGAGGTATTTTATAGGCGCTTTCAAACCTAGGAGTCCTTTTCACGAGACAAGAGTATCTACTTAAATATATATTATTTAAAAAGCGAGATTTTTGTGAAAAATATTGTAGTGCATTTGATTCCATTCCGGGTTATGTGTCAGTCAGTTTTGTTACTCGTTAAAGATATTGGGTTTTCTGAGCAGCGTCTAAAGGAACCAGCTATTCATTAAACTCTTTTAAAGTAAAATAATTTATAATAACGATATTCAAACTGATATAATTTGTTACATCAACAAACTTTCATTAAGAACTGTTGTGTTAACAAAATTAAGAAAACAACTAAGTTTGTTAGCAGACGACACCCACGGGACGTACCAACTTCTTCGAGCTTCTTATTTAATTTATTTTTTTAAAAGAAGCGCTTAATTATAAGTGCAACCTACTTTTCTTCATAATTTGTTACCGAGTTTTACAAAATGACGTGTTGTTTGACGCTTTATTCCCATCAGAACAGACAAAATTAATATTCTTTTTATTTTTTATACAATGATGAGTATTTGCCTCGAAAAGCACGCTAAGCAGTTGGTCCCGGCTGTCATTCGTAGATCTTTGACGGTCGATATAGTCAGAAGCTCAAAAGTCTGACAACCATTCTTACCAAGCGGTATCGTGTTACCCAGTAACTGGGTTGTGGAGGACAGATAGGCAGTCACTTCATGTAAAATACTGGTATTCAGCTGCATCCGGTTAGACTAGGAGGCGACCCCGAAATAGTTGGGAAAAGGTTAGGCAGATTGTTTGATAAGTAAGTAAGTAAGTATAAATATATTTCATTAAGGTACTTGGCATCGCTAACAGAACAAAATTAAATGAGCATACATACTTCGAAATGAATACAAATTGTAACCCATATCAATAACAAACATTGTTTTGCAAAATACATGTTTGTGTTAGGAGTACATGAAAATTGTCTGCTTACCTTACAAACTCAAATAAAAAAGTTTACATTTAGCACCTCAATTAGGGTCCGAATGACGGATAAAAGGTAAACACAATTAAAAAGAAAAATATTTGTCCCTACTTTAAACTTTTCACTAAACTCATTTTGCTTCCTAAAAATTAAATGAATACTCCTTGGCAATTAAATTAAAAACTTTTTGGATAGAATTTTGGGTACCGAAAAGCATTAAAAACATTCAGGAATTGTTAGAAGTTCGATTATCGTCTACTGACGTAGATGAACGATTGTTATATGGTACAAGTACTGAGCAATCGAAGTTTTTAATAATAATGTTTGTATTTTTGTAATATATTTATTTATTTGAAGTCTTTTTAATTGTGTGTTTTATGCCTATGATCCATTGTTAGTCAAGTTTTTACGACTTGACAAAACATCGAGATTTAAACATATCTTTAATATTAACGTACGTAACGTAACGTATACCCTCCGGAATAAATTCTCTAAACGATGGTGAAAAGTTCATCAAAATCTGTCGCGTGGTTTAGAAGAACAACGCGGACATACAGACAAAAGCGAAAATCGACTTTGTTTTATAATATGTATAGATTTATAAGAGGAAAACTCTACACACAAAGAACATTTCGACAAAGAGGAAACTGTACACAAGAAATGAGCCCCTACATTTTCGCTAATGAGTTCTTATATAAAATTAAATACAAGAAAAGCATCTGCAGTTACAACTCATTCAGACTACAAAAAAAAATATAAGTTGTCACATTGCGGAAATTTTTAATGCGTTTCTACAGATTCACATTAACTCTGCAATAAACAGGGTTTTATCATCCGCGTTTGCTATATTATCTAGTATATTTTTATGTCACATTTCATCATATTCTAGTTTCGTACGTTTACAACATGTTTAATCTTCAATATTTTTGCTGTCAAGTTCTTTTACAGCTTGACACGTTTGAGTAATTTGTGCTCTCACGTATAAAGTTATTCGGAGCTAATAATATATTCAGTGAGAGACACGTAAATCCAAAATCCAACATTTGAAACGAACTAACAAAACAGAACGCTTGCTCGAACTGCTCGAAAAGCTGGTGAACTGTCTGTGTGCTCAATTTAAAGGGAGTTAATTAGCAAAATCCACGTCGTTTTGCCTTACCCCATCTCTAGGGTTATTCCAATACGTATATATTCAGTTTTGTAGTGTCGCATACGACCGCAATGCGCTGTTTCTATAACAATTGTTACTTAACTCTTTTTGGATTTTTTCGTTAATTCTACGTAACCAAGTTTTTGAACACGTTTGCCGAATAACTCCGGTCACTTTATGGAACCGTTTGGCTATTTTTATGGGTCCAATTACCATATTTTAACACATTTTTGGCAAACCTCGTGTAGATAATTAGGCTAATATTTAAACGCTTCCGTTGAAAATATGGAAGCTAATCTAATCGTGTGACTACATTAAAATAACAAAGAGTTTCTGTAAAATTTTGTCAACTTACCTGAATGACTCCGATAATCCTCCCCTCGGAATTCTTAATGGCCATGCAAAGTATTGTGTTGTGTTTAAATCCGGTGCCTTCGTCGACGGACGGATCAAAACGGGGATCTAAATAGGCATCCGGAATGTTCACCGTCTGAAAATGTACAGAAAATGTTATTTCTACCAACACGATGTTAACAGACTGTAATGTTCCCGCAAGCTCTCACTTAACCTCTTCAGAATAATAGGCTCGCGACATACACGAGAATACGTGCTAAACCCCTCAGCGAGACAATTTTAATGAACCACCGCGAATTAGTTGAAAAACACTTAGGGAAAACTTGGAAATTGCTGCATATCTTAAAGCCGTTGACAATAAATTCCTTTGGAGAGACTTTAAGTTTAGGTGCAAAGAAAAATGAGCTCTTATTCTTAATTTGAGTAAATTAAGTTCTGTAGTCATATATATATATAAGTTCCGACGACTTTCCATTTACCCCAAGACTGAACCGTATCCCTTCCTTCATCATTTAGTCCACACACGGTTTTAACTATAAGTCCATTAGTTCTAATACAGCCGTGGTCCCCCTTAATTCTTATCACAGTTATTAAGCTGACTTGGCTCTGTGGTCTAACAACCACTGGCGCGCTGAAGTTGGCTAAGGTCGTTAGCTGGAGTGCTCTGGTAAAGTCACATCTAGTAAAAAGTGAAGTACTTAAACGTTTTTGTAAGACAAAAAAAATAGGAAAATAGTCAAAAGAATGAACAATACTGGCTTACACTTAAATGCTATCGCCAAATATGATATTAACGTTATAAATGCTAATAGCAATTCCAAAACTGCTCTAGGGCAAAGAGAAGTTAAAAGTTACGGATTCATAAATAAAATTACAATAATGCGAATATACACACAAAGCTTTTTGAAGCCAAATTTTTGTATCAAATAGTGACCTTTTGCAGCTGAAAAGTTTACCACAGAAAATAGTAGTATATGCATCCCACGCGAGGCGGGAGTTGTAAAAGTCACCTGACGGATACTGTCACTGGTAATATTAAGCAAGCATTTTGTTTTTGACTAAGAATATCTTCTTTATTTTTGTGCAGTCTACCCTCTCTCTCTAATTTCGTTTTCTACAAGATATTTATTCATTGTTTGTTTTTGTTGTCTTTCTTTCTTCATTTTATTAAAGACCTTTATGGGGCCTACAATTTTGCGTCACTAGTTTTCGGCAATGGGTAAGTTACCTTTATGTTTTCCAATACCCTTTCCACAAAACCTCTTTAAAAAAATACGAATTAAATTAGGTCTTACCTCCCCCGTAGTAGCCACATATCCCGTGATGCCAATATTGATAGGGAACCGACTTTCGTAAGGCGAGGTCCTTAGTGCGTTTAAGTCGGTGTCATCGCCTGCTTCCAGGTCGAATACTCGGGAGAAACTGCCCTTAGATGCCTCGTGGACTAATAGTACCTGGAAATAGAAAGAGATTGGTCAATTTTATGATAGACACTGGGACGTTTCTTAGTTTTTCGTCAGATATAAAATATAATGACCATCCACGAACCGACCGCGACAAGCGTAGCTTAACCTACGATCGAGCCGTGCGAAAGCTCCATAATATCATTTTCATAATACATACTAAAATCAGACGTCTCTACGCCAAAATTTACCAAAAACACGACATTGAATTGTTGTGAATTAATAAAAAACCCAATGAGAAAAAGCTTGGTGGAAGGAGAGCTTCAAATTAATGATGACCCAGCAACAACAACAACACCATCAACAACCACCGACCTGTGTTTTCCTCATACAACTACCGACCGAGCCGATAGAAAGGACTCATCGACAGCTTCAAAAGTCACGATTCTTAATAATGAGGCAACAGCTATAGAGAACATTATTTCTTTATTATATTCTTCATTAAAACCTTATTTACATACTTCATTCAAATACTTACACATAATTAATTGTAAAATTTCATGTAAATTACAAAGAGAGAGTTTTAATTATATGCAGTGTTTTCATAAATTAAATATGGGCAATCGTAGTCGAAACGGCATGCAGCCGCGCATTTCAATATGTTAAGCAGATTAAATATTGCAGGTACCTACTCCTCAGGACTCCTTTATTTAAATGTAAATTAGGTTTACATAATTTGGAACTTGACTATGAAATTGGTATAACAACTGCTATGCAAGAATCTCAAACAGACCACAAATTTTCACGTTATATGCTTTGCATTTTTGGCTCTAATTAACATGAAATGATAGCATTTTGAGAAACATTTTCCAAACACAGATGAAGCAAAGATTTTTTGTAATCTCCAGTAATTTTTTAGAAGTTTGCAGATATTGGATCATTGCATTGAAATACGCCGAATGGATATTCAAGATTAGAATAGTTCTTACACAGACAGAGATAGTGACCTCCTCCTCGTCGAGATTCGTCGCGGACGTACGGACTGGGCCCGAGGGTATTGTACCATTAAAACATTAAAAACATCTGTCTGGCTGTGAGCGAGCAGTACGACAAGATAGATAGTTACAGAAGGCTGTCCCAACACATCGAGGGAAAACAGGCGCACGCACACATAGACGCGTAAGTATGGCAGGCGATGCGAGTGCGCTTGCACTCGCTGCGTTGTACCGGCTACGTACGTACGTAATCACATGTCTATGAGCGTTTTCACGCGTTTCATGGAGCTGACCTTCTGTACCCTTCTATTTTGTGCCAGTACGCAAGACGCGTAGAAATAGCCACACAAGTGCAATAAGAACACGGCTCCTATGATCGTTCTCGAGCCGATAGAACTAGCCGCGTTATGTGTTATTACTTCTCTAACTGACCATTAATGCTATACGATATTTTTACGACTAGCATAATGACTATTCAATTCCTAACCTTTATGTTATACGAGATTCGAAACGCGAAACATAAAATAGCTGCAATAACGTTTACAGATTACATTTGTTTATAATAGAACATTAATCGATTAGTGACTATACGCTTCCAAATTGTTTACCATAGAGATTAAGCTAAATATTTTAATTGGCATTTACCACAAGCGAAGCACAAAGTAACCAAAGCGGTATTAAACTTCAATATTGTCTTGCAAACAGCGGTAATTGGGAGGCCAAAAACAAAATTCGTTTCGGGCAAGTTTACACTGGCCGGCCGTCCGATTTAAAATTATTTTTGGGACTCGATTTGAATGCTAATTTTATTGTAGCCTATATCGTGGGAAATTGCCTATGTTAATATTGTGTCGAACAGAGCACACCTGTTCATGTTCATTCAATTATGTTTTCAGAATGCGTAGTTATTTGGTTATACCCGCAGACCAAATAAAAAACCAAGACAACGCTGTCAACAGTGACGTAAGGCAAGTTTTGTAAACATGTGTGCACTTAGTGATGTGTAGTTTAATTGTAAATATGTGCGTGTGAGCGTGTATGCACAGAGCGGAGGTGTAGTTTTGGCTTACTTCACTTTATTGTTCGCAGCGCTATGTCTTGGATTTTTATTTGGTCTGAGGTAAGTCGTAACTTAGTAAAGATTTTCTAAAATTAACCTGCTGCTATGCTACAGCTTAGCTGGCTCAATCTAAGTAATTAAATATATCTACAGTAATTCTGTTTAGATTTAATAGCTCTAACTGAAGCATTTTCTCGTTACTTTAATGAATTTCTTCTGTCTCTAGATGTATCCTTGATTCATTAGAAATACTATAGTAATATAAGTATAGAAGTATAATATAAAAGGGACGCTCACTGCAATGCGCTTTGTTTTCCTTACTTAGTTAAACTCTGTCTGACACCAGAGCGCTTAGTTCAAGGCAAAATGCCAGCGGTTATTGTTTTGGATTTAATAAAACAATAGTAACTGAATAAAGCTTTATAAACTTTGAAACGTACAAACAGAGAACGCAGCGGTATTATTTACCTAGTCGAACGACGAATATATACTCAATCCCTCGCCGGAAATTATCTACAACTTTTCTTCATACATTTACTCTTCCTGTACAGTCTCATAAAACGCCAGGTACAATTCAACCTAAACCAACGAACAATTCTCGACTAAAACTAATAACATCTAGACTAGCATCGGTAAATGCCTGAACGTATTATTTTCATCTTCGTGTAATTTCTATAACGCCTTACCGGATCTTCGGGTTCCACTTTCATAAGAACAAACCCCAACTTCCATTAAAGGACTTCGTATTATTTCTGCACATTGTTCGTTCATAATTGACTTTTCTTTGGAAACGATCCAATAAAGTATTTGCCCAAGGGATAGTGGGTTGTCGCGTAATATGATCGGACGTAGACGCACGTCATCGGGCCCCGATGATCTGCGATAATCTGATGCTAAGCCATTTTGATAGTTACGGCTTGTAGCTATGTTTTATCACGGGTTATTTTTGGGGCATGCGTCAAACTTTTGGTTGTTTTAAAAGCAAAGGCTTGATTTGTTTCTCAAATTGAATCTTATTCCTATTTGCGAGTTCCGTTTTAAGGTATCAATGATTTTGCCAAAACCCTGTCGTCCTAATGTGTTACTTTATAAATAATGGCTCCTGGGGGAGAGACCAGTAATAAAAAGTAACATACATTAGCAAAGTAACATTCTTTACACACCTGTATATTACGAGGTGATCAATTCAAAGGTAATTACAGTTTAAGGCCACCACAAAAACGTTAATCTAAGTGCTGTTAACGTGTCGTATAAACTTGATGCTTGTCTGAAACCTTTTCAAGTCCCAAGAGTGAAGATTTTGTTCGCCAGCTTATCGTTTTCCATTCTCATTAGGGCTCATGACACGCTTTTATCTTGATCCTCTGGCCCGACCCGACTCTGGTTAACTTTATTTATTCTAAAGGTTCGCCATTTTGTACGGAATACGTACAAAATGGCGAATGTTTGTGTGCGATAACATTTTTGTTCCATTATCTTTGTTCCGGTCAGCATTTGTTTGTAGTCAAATAAAAGAGAAAAATAAACAAAAAAATAATTTCACTACTTGACGCTCTCCTTTCATGTTATTTTAGCAACGGAAAGTCGGCTTTTAATCAATATAATCCGATCCGATACCGGCCATTGCGTGGATTATAACAGAAATGTTAAGAGCATTTGTCAATAAATTTTATCACTGAAAATATAGCTGGCAAAACGAGAGCCTAATCCATCTATCGGGCCCTTAAGCCTATAATACACTTCAAAGCCTGTAGGTACAACTTTGTTCTTTACATCCATATATTGAAATATAAAAGTCATATTTTCCAATAAAAAATGAAAGTTGGCAGACATATTTTTTCTAATATTTCAAGGCACTCGAGGCTATCTCATTATTTGAGTGATGATATCAATCCATCAGTTTTTATAAGACACTTGGGGTAAAATGCGTGATTATTTCGGGTGGTCTTTGTATAGTGCGAAAATGTTCGATAAAAATATATTTTTATCTTTCGGTACGGCTAGCAAATCCTTCCATATCCTAAGGGCACGTCTTCCCGGTCATTACCGCGCCCCCCGGTCTACTCCTTGATATGCAATGGCCTCTGTAGCCCCATGAAAGATGAGGCTCCAGAGGGTAGTCCAAACTTGGGGTTCATTCGATTTATCGAGTCTGGTTAAACCATGCTGGGGTCGGTGCATTTCACTCATTCATTCATTCATACAACAAGAAAAGAAATGTAACAAGGTTGCAATTGTAACTGCCTAAGTTTTTTCATGGTTTACGAATTCGCTTATTACTTACGTGAAAGGTTAGAATACCAATTTTTTTATGTTATAGTAGAAGTTAATTCAGATTATCGCGAAATTACTTGCTTCTGTATTCATAAGCCCTTTTACGTACAAACAGTGTCTGTAAAGCGTATTCGTTGAGCATTCAGGCACTCTGAATACGGGCGTCATCGCCGAAGAAGAGTGCTTTTACAATGTACCTTATGTACCTTTGCGCTCATACGCGAGTATTCGTTCAGGAGCGGAATTCGACTCAGTGTGGGAGTGATAAACGACATTCCATTATGCTTCTCCCACCCTGTAATCTAACTATGTGCTGAAGCATTTCTAAACGGGACATCAGTAGCGAACTTCCATCTAACTAAATTAAAGGGTAGTTTTAACCCTTTAGTTAAGCTTTGAAGGCCTAACTACTAAGGTACTGAGCTAATTTCTAAGAGTCATCTCCAATATGCTCTATGTCCCTAGAACACGACTGCAGTAAAAGAAAGCTTTGCAGAACTGCCTCGTTACTGCTAAGCATGAGGTCTTGAGGTCGATTCCCGGGGCGGGCAAATTGTTATTGGGTGTTTCCACCTGTAACTTCTCAGTAGCAACCCGGAGTCTGGATTTGTGCCCGGTTCATGGCAATAAGCTCAAACCCTATTACGTGGAACTTAAAACTGGCGAAATGTAGGTATACTGTGGGTACATCTCTGCCTAACTCTTTGGGGAATACTGGCGTGCTTTTAACTTAAAAATATACATACTAGTCTCGGCATGACTGACAGATATTGTTGCTCGTTTTACTGCCTCGTCTATATTTTTACGGTAGTGCGCTACATCTCAGCAAGTTAAGAAAGGTTGGCGTTAGTCCAATACACTGATACATTGTTCAATAATACATAGAGTATGCCTAACACGACTAACAGCCAAACCAGTGTTATGGCTCTTTAAACAATGATAGTTTCTCGTCTGTCGAGAGGCGAGAAAGTCCTAGCGAGACTCATAGGCGGGATTCGGGAACAGCCAGGCGAAACGTAAAACTGGAAACAAAAACTCGCCAACGATTACATTGTTACAACAAGATTCGTCAATTGAAATAAAATATAACATTGTTGACGTGACTTCCAATTTTGAAATAAGCGGCGATATCCGGCTGTCGATGCGAATTTGAAAAAACCAGCCAAGTGCGTGTCGGACCACGTACAATGAAGGGTTGCGTAGTTGGGATTAATTTATCCCAAGAACAAAACTTAACATTGTAGTTGAAAAACATGTTCTCTCATACGGAATGTATGGGAGAACATCATGTTTTTCAAACTGTAAAATTAAGTTGGTCGATTATTACTCGTTAACCTGTAAAGCCTAATTAGCTGTGATAGTTTTCCTTTTAAATTCATTATATATACTACTGCTATGATTTTTTTCATAAATCCAAGTATAACCATTTAGCTGGCAGACACATGACTCTAACAAAAATGAGCACTCTAAAGCTTAATATTTCGCAAACGGATTCATGAATTGAAAAATGATTTTCACACAACCACAATATTTTTGAACGACCTTACCAACGATACCCCACACTATACGACAGACAAGAAAAAAAATAAAAAAATAAAACTTGATTTTATTTTACCACTTTGTCGGCGTTATTAATATGTATACCTATGCCAAATTACAGCTTTCTAGTATTAAGCTTCGTGCAGACCAGCGCGTCGCGACAGCGCGACGCGACACCGGTTATTGTTATACCGTCAAGTTTTCTTAGAAATTGTATTGTTCGTGTCGCGGCGCGGCGTCGCGTCGCGCCGGTCTGTACGAGCTTTTAACCGTCTCTGAGCTAAGCCGCGGACAGACAGACAGACAGACGGACATGGCGAAACTATAAGGGTTCCTTGTTTACTACGGAACCCTAAAAAAAGGTCAACTTAAATCGATTCTATCATCTCCTTTCGCTGATCGCATCTTCAAAAGGAGATGATAATCTTGACTGGCGACAATGGGCGAGAAGCTGCCCTCGTGTAAATTAGCCTTTAAGGGATAAGTGCCAAAACCGTTTGCGTAAAAACATTAGCGTTTTGTTTTGTATGGAGATATAGATGGAGACACTCTTGACTACTTCGTGTAAAAGGTTTTTTGTTAAGTTAATATCTCTCGACCGCAAATGTTAGTTCTTATGAATAATTCTAATATGTTTATAGCCAACATTGCAGACCTCGCAGACGACTAAACCAATTTCTATTTCCGATGGCACGTCGCTTTTTTGTGAGCACAATCCCAGGTTTCTTGTGCGCAATTTAGTTTTAGAACCAAGTTTCTCAACTATTGATTAATTCGAGTCTAATTACTTTAACACACACAACGTTTACATAGAGCTAGAGCAGCTCTCATGCGTAAGAGTATGCTGCATGGCCCCAAAATTATACAACAAGGTACCAAAGGTGTTGCATTAATAATTTTAATAAAAGCATGAAGAAACTTTTAATAAATAAATGCTACTATAATGTTGACGACTATTAAATTATGCACTTTAGACATCTTTATTATTATTTTTATTAATTTATTATTGTACTTTGAATTATATTATTATTGTATTTGTACGCCTTTCTAGGCAAAACATGTTAAAACTTTTTTTATTTTTGTAATCGATCCAACTGATTGTAAGCCTACACGTGTTGTTGACTGATAAATATATCTTATTAAGGCGAAAGCGTCAAGTTAGCCCGCGAAATTCAAATTTTCTTAGGTTTTTTGCAATTTGCAGGTTAGTATCATGTTCTATGTTGATCTAAATATGATTCGCGGCCGTATTAAATGTTTATTTATAGAATTATAATCATAAAAATGATCAATACAACTCTCTAAGTTCATGTAATCCCATTGAATGACTATGTCATGAAATCATGACATTTGACAATTATGCTAAATTATGGAGTTGTATTGCTGATTGTAATGATTATAATTACGTAAAACCATATTTGTTACGGTCGCGAATCATATTTAATTAACATAAAACCTGACACTGACCTGCAAAATGGAAAAAACTCAAGAAAATTTGAATCTCGCGGGCTAGCTTAGCGCATCCCCCTTAACACATCCAAGTAATAAAACTGGCCTTTTATATCAAACTTAATCAGTCTATGGCTTAAATGCATGTTCTCACTGGTGGGACTACCAGACCTCTCTACGAAAGGGAGTGGGCCGTACCGAATCAACAATGCGGGCCCAGTGCGGGTTGGTGAATATCACATGTCCTTAAATTAAATATGTTTATTATTTCTCAAATAACAATGAAACTTAAAATAAGGGACAGGTTCCAGTTTAGTGCGCAATAAAAACTTAATTCACCGTTAACAAAAGTAACTATATCCTCACAATTATTATGGTGAACGTAAAATTTAACATTTGGGAACTACGACTGGCAACATTATTTACAGTTATGACCATAGTAAAACCACAGTATTCAAGCCTCTGACCGTTAGTAGTAAAAACTTGAGGACAATTTAATAGGGCCACCTCGGTCTTTCTAAATACCGTTATATTCCCGATACTAGTATTCCCGAAGTTTGTTTTTGAATATACTTAAATGTTTGTTTTTAAATCCAAGTTCTAAATAGATCCGCAAGTTTATACATAGATAAGTACTGTTTGGTATTCGCGTAACCTCTGCCAATCTATTATAAATACGAAATAATTCAATCAATCTGCCTAGCCTTTTCCCAACTATGTTGGGGTCGACTTCCAGTCTAACCGGATGCAGCTGAATACCAGTATTTTACATGGAGCGACTGCCTATCTGACCTCCACAACCCAGTAACTGGGTAATACGATACCCCTTGGTAAGACTGGTAGTCAGACTTTCGGGCTTCTGACGACCCGTAACGACGGTCAAAGATCCACGAATGACAGCACGGAAGTCTCGGTATGTAAAGATGGTCTGGTCACCCATCCACAGACCAACCCCGGCTAGCGTAGCTTAACCTGATCGATCGACCCATGCGGCAGTTATTAATTAGCCACGAGCCACGAGCTCTTCACCGAAACGAAACAATTAAAAAACAAAAACAATATTTAATTTATAATTACAATAAGAAAGGATTTGACAGTCGGCTCCCCGAGCTGACAAGCGCAAAATATAAAACATAACAATGTAAAAAATATCTTTATATTCCAAATAATTATTCGAGTTATATCAACAAACGAGTGAATGATTTGCGATCCATTCATTTTATTTAATATTCAGAAGGGTAGAAAAAGAGTATAGGATCAGCTTGAAGAGCTGACAGAGGTGTCAAAATGTAAAATGAGTAGCATTAATTCTAGGAATATTATGGTATATAAATACTATTTACGAATTTTATTTATTCATCCCGGTAATTTAAGCGCGTAGCGTACTTACAATACCCCCCTAACCATAGTATTTATAAAAAATATGGATGTCAGAGGAACGACGTCCAGAAAATTAATATCACCGAGCTACCATACAAGAGTTATTAAATGTTTTTGCCCCGTACCACAGGCATTGCGGTCAAAATTTAATAAACACTACATCACTTGAGTTTAGCACTATGCGGCGTATGCGGAACTGCGTCGCTGCTTTCAAACTGCAGTGTACTTGCCAGAGATAATATTCTTACGCCAACAATGGGAAGGTGGAAAATTGTAAGGAACAATAGATACATACATGCATAAACCCACGCCCATTATATTCTTCTTCAATGATTTCTTCCCATTTACATACTTATTTTGCCTCGTTTACGTTCATACATCAGCCATGCTATTCTGTAAACATCTCACCGTGAAAACTTGGGTGAAGTGAGCTGTCAACAGTGTCAATCCCTGTGGAATGACAGCTCACTCCACGCTCACTTCACCTAAGTTTTCACGGTGAGATGGTTACAGAATAGCACTGGTAATAGATGTGAAAAAAAAAACACATTTTAAGGAAAAATAAAGCCTGTGTGACATGCGTTGTAGTATCAAAATAGGTTCCATAGATTTAGTAACATTTTAAAGATATAAATACCTTTACAAACAGAAGGATTCATAAAAACGCTTTTTTCTGTCGATAAATCTGCAAACAACACCCTCGTTCACAGACCCTTTACGGCTTTAGGCTTTGAACCCTTGAATGATATCTGATCAAGTCACTTCTATGTTTTTATTAGTGTACAGTTAAGCGCAAAAATAAGTACTCATACTTGAATAAATCCGAAGACTTCTTCTTCTGCCAAATATTTTGGAATTTCCGAAACTTTAATTCGAATGCGTTGACATATAATGTAAGTAAGTACTTATACAATATTGCAATAGGTACTAAAATCGATTCGAAAATGGAATTGGTTATGGAAGTGTCAAGTACACTGCTGCCGATTTTAGGGGATTATGCTGTTGGTAGCATGACTTGCGCATAGTGGTTTGGCCGCCACGTTGTTAAATTTTATAACTGCACTGCACAGGGGATCACTGCAGCTATTGAGTTAAGTTAGACTTTAAATACTAGCGACCCGCCCTTCCTTCGCACGATTTTTGTAACTTGCACACATCAAGATTTCTTTTTTATGTTTAAGTTTAATAAAAACACATAAACCTGCCGGAATAAACTGTCTACACGATTGTGAAAACCGCATCAAAATCCGTTGCGAAGTTCAGAAGAACAGCGTGGTCACACAGACACGAAAAGCTACTTTAATTTATAATATTATGTATATAAATAAATTGTTGAAATAAATATATTTTGTAGGTTGCCTGTAACCGTGCTGAAACTAGAAAGTGATTCAAGTTTTCTTTTTTGGATTACTACTAACTCACACAAAAACACACAAAACCTCTCTGGTTTGAGGGGAGAAAGGGGAGATCCGTTCCAAAAAAAAAAATTACATTGGAAAATCCAATAGTGCACAACTCCAAATGCTCATTTGATATTATAAAAAAAGTAGTTTGAATAAAAGAGCCATTTTCAATATGGTCCCTCTTATTTAGGTGAAACGAATCTATAAAAAAAATTATTGCATTAATTAATTGATTTTTTCGCAAACTACACTGTTTCAAGGTTTTACACTTGATTGACGGGAATTTTTTTTTAACTATTTTGATGCTTTTTCGTTACTGCTGCATTCAATAAAAACATTTAATGTACAGAATGAATCTCCATTAAATTATCTATATAATGGTATATTAAGTAGGTTCTGTATACTAGCAGGAGTGTAACTATAAACACAATTGCAGAAAGGCAAAAAAAAAAAAATCTATCTTAAAGCACTCTCTCTCTAATGCTTCGCAGTATGAGTCATGCGATAAATACTAGGCATAATAAGTAAGCACATAGTAAAAGTGGGTTGCGCATTGCTAGTGGCTAAATTAAATTACCCTACTAAACTTAATATGCTTGTTCTAGAAGTGAGTTTACGTGCAACAGGTGGAGATCGAAATCACGACCTCTAATTCGCTTAACCCCACCTCAACCGTTGGGCTATTGTCGCTGGTTGAAGAACTTTTCCAATTACATTACTCGCAAATCGCAATGACTAAAAAGATTTTAATCTGGGATGTGTCTCAATTAGTATTCCACCGTTTGCGTAGATGACCGCGATACCGCCTGGCGCCACCTAGCGGCGACGTTTCAATCATCATTAGATAGTATGATTATGTACAGCTTAGCGTATTAATAAGATCAGCTATGACAGCTAGACAGATTATATAAGCACTTTTGAAGGGTTAGTTTACTAAGCTCACGGAAAGTTTTGTGGGGAGGTGCAAGCATTGTTTGATATTTTACAGTGGTTAAATTTTCACTTTCCTATTGGGCTAAATTTCAAAAGCTCACCAAATGCTCTGTAGCTCAGTGTAGTTTATATTTCCAGCTTATTTTTAAATAATGTTGCCAGTGATGTTTTTATCGGGAAAATATTAATTTAGCACACAATTATTATTGAGGGTTGTTACAAAATTATTGTTCATTTAACGCGTACAGTAGGAGTATGTATACATTTTACAGGAACATATTTTTTTCTCACAATTTTTATTGAGAGTTGTTACAAAATGATTGTCCGAACAATGCACCTCACAGAACGCGCCAGTAGTTTGCATAAGATAACAAGCAGTGGATATTCTATATCTCATTCATACTCTAACAAGTCCGCACAGTTTAGTGGCGACAGTCAGCCGGAAGTTATGGTGGCCGTGCATAAATCTACCATACTAAATTGACATAACAGTTTTCTACGTTCTAAAACGCTTGCAACAATTTTCGTCATTACCGCAGCCGTCAGTAAACGTCTAGTACACTCAGAGCGAAACACATTTCACGAAAAGGAAATTAAACTACAAATTACTTATTTAATTTAAACGAGTGATATTACTCTACGAGATTCCAAAAAATTTAGTTCAAATTTCTATTTCAGGTTTCGATTACCTAAAAAGGTACTACTCATTAATTAATTTTGGAAATATCGTACCTGAGAAATTTTTCAATAAATTTTCTGGAAATTAAATACCTGTTCACCTAGCACACGTAATTTATTTGCCGCACACTTTATATTGATATATGTACCATCGAAGAAGTTCATATCTAACCACCTTAAGGACTATTCTTGCTTGCAGCGCTCGGCCACTATAGAAACGGGCCGGTAACAGATGTGGTCATCGTGTTCACGGGATTTTGTTTTGAAACTGGTTAGATATGAACTACTTTGATGGTACCTACCACTTGTTAACCCTATCCCTTAACTACTTAAGGGACGTCCATTTAACATCCGAAATAATTATATTTCCATGAAGATCATGCTTTGCAGACGGTTTCCTATAAGAAAGGAAAATGCGTTATTCCCCGTAGTAATATCCGCAGGATATGAGAGAATTGTCTTTAGTCTTTCCTATTCGAACAGGTACAATAAAACTTTGCTATCTACACACGATTACGTCGCAAATACACATGACATCGTGTACCTATGTACTTGTGAGACCTTAAGCATTTACATATCGATCATAACACAACTGATGGCCTTACATAGTTACAATACAGTAACTAGGTTGGTAGGTAAAGAAAAAATAATTTGATGAAATATATCATAATATAATCGGAATCTAATTCAAGGGTCTGCCTAGCCTTTTCCCAACTTTGAATACCAGTATTTTACATGGAGCGAATGCCCATCTGACCTCCAGAACCCAGTTACTGGGTAACACGATACCCTTGGTAAGTCTGGTTATCAGACTTTTGGGCTTCTGACCACCCGTTACGAGTGTCAAAGATCCATGAATGACTGACTGAATTAATCCACGAATGATTTAATCTAATTTAAAGGATTCATCCAAAATGAAAAAAGACTGCCTAACTAAGTACAAAAAAATACATATAATTTAAATTGTGAAAAAGTATTATTTTTACGAAAAGTTTTATCTATATCCGGAATTCCGAAATATGACTACACTTAGTTGCCGACTGTACTCAAAAGCCTGGCAACAAAATTGTTTGGATATTAAAATAATATCAACTTCATGAATAATTCCGAAGCTCCGAGCCCTTTGTGTAGGCCTTGGTCAAGGTTAGCGTGGTACTGGTTCACCCGTCAACTGTACAATGAATAATGACCATATAAATATATGAACCTTGTGTTACTGACATAATTGTGTTTTTTATATTAAACAAAACGAAAGGACTTAGGCTGTAAATATTTTGTACGCGTTTTGAATTTAAATTAATCAAATTATTCTGTTTATGTTGGGTAGACTGGTCACAAAAATGTGAGTACCACTTTCATTCCAATGATCGTAATTTTCGCTACCATATAGTTGAGGCGAAAATAATAAAATCGGTGTGTAAAACATTTTATTTCACTTCCCTAAACCATAGAACAAAGTTTATTAGTCATTTTGATGAGAACAATCCCTTTTAGGGTTTAGGACCACTTAACTTTCAGCGAGGGTACAAATTTACATGTTTTACTTTATCAAATAATATTAGGTGTAATAGGTGATGGATGAATGAACAATGAAACTCTATGAAAAACGGGAAAGTGGATGTTTACCTACTTGGGACCATATCATTAGATAATCTCCTCAAACAAATAGGACATAGAACAACTAAGTCCGTGTTTACCTTTCTGTATTCTAAACAAAAGAAAGGATAAAATTGACAAATTATTTTACAATTAAACCGAGCTATAGAACAGTTGGTCAGGACAAAACTGTTAATGAGAAAATTCAGCAACAAAACAAGTGACAGCGTCGCTGCAAAATTGGTTCAGAAACTGCTACATGCAGCCGGCCCGGACTCCACGAAAGCAGGGAGGAGAGGAGATGGTGTTTTAAACAACCAATAGAATTTCGTTATTCACACATTTCGTCTCCACTCAGCTTCAGTGGATCCCACTGAGCGGAGATGTATCATATTTGTATGCTGCGGTCGAAAGATGGAGATGTGAGCAGTGCCTCGCCGAGATTGAACTGGGCGACGGTCCAAAG
This sequence comes from Agrochola circellaris, assembly GCA_914767755.1. NCBI lineage: Eukaryota > Metazoa > Arthropoda > Insecta > Lepidoptera > Noctuidae > Agrochola > Agrochola circellaris. The sequence continues at coordinate 10,280,523 of OU611858.1, forward strand.
CGGAGATGTGAGATATGCCTCGCAAGCTGGCGAAGGCGCGCAGCGGAGACAAAAAGAGATGAGAGCGGCATGTTGTGAGCGGCGCCGCTAATTCCCCCCGCGTCCAGTCTAGCTAGTAAGCACCTCCGCACAGCCTCGGTGGATACACCCTAGCTGAAAAACATCTCTTCTGGTCTCCGCTTTGGACATCTCAGCACATCTCCATTTTGGTGGTCTGGGCCTAACCCGGAAAATAAAAGGAAACAATAAAACAAACCAAAATTACCACTACTCTATTCTATTATTGTTTTTTTTATTTAGCAAAAAATCTCGGGACCATGGGGTTCCGGTCCTTTGGAAGGCGTACGAGGGGCCGAAGCCAACTCGCAGAGGCCCCTAGACAATTTTAAATGGAATGAGGAATGAGGCACCAACAGACGATTATCCCTGTATGCACTATGCAAGTGTACCCAAGAACAACCCCCGGTTGGTGCAGGACTATTAAAAAAAAAAGAAAAGTTTATTGTGTCTCAAATGGTTACATTTAATGTGCAACTATTGCAGAACATGGAAACAAAAAATATTGGGCTTGGGTGGCTATAGTGGATTGGTTACCTAAAACTATGGAAGGCCTATGTCCCCCGCCTGATCAATGTTAAGATATACACGGATAAATGGCAGGGGGTGACTTGCACACTCAATAATAGGCCCCCGGAAACTGTCGCTAGCACATAGTGACGTAGCGACAAGGGGGAAACATGTCCTGAGGTGCTTGAGGACTGGAGAGGTATTCCACGGCTTTCAGAACAACCCTAAAGCCCGGAAGATGGTCAAGATCCCTATGAGCACTTACTGGAATACTTCCTTCCTCCGAGCACGTTTGCTCTTGCGAATCTCCACTCAAGGCGGCCAATTAAGGCAAGAATGAGGTGGGAGCTCTGTTATTTACTATTTGTATTTCCTATGCGTGTCCCAAATACAATATTTTTCTTTATTTCTTTCTTTTTTTCTTTCTATAGCCAAATTCTTGGTCCATAGGGAAAAACATAAAGATATAACCAGAACCTCTTACGAAGAAACGACGACGTATTAAAGCACCACTATCCTGTTACGTCACAATGTGAACATAACAAACAGCACATTGTTCTATCATAAATTGATAACATTACGAGCAATGTTCACCCGCGCTTATTTACTCCCTATATGATAACAATAGCAAAGCCTCCTTTGATACAGTAATTTGATTTACTAAACAAACAAAATAGTCTTGGAACAATTGATATCGACTTAGTTATGATTGAGTTTCCCAGTAAGTAATATTGATTAGTCATAGTTCAATATCAAATATCGCATGTGCCTTATTAGGAACGGTTTATTAACCGTAACGCCCTTAATCCTTGGTTTATAGTCCTTAGATATATTATAGTCCTGAAGCAGATGGCAATATCTTTATTATTGAATATAAAATTATAGATATCGATAACTTTGCTATCGTTGTCGATAACTTTGTTATCGTTGTCGATGACTTTGTTATCGTTGTCGATAACTTTGTTGTCGATAACGATAGTTGTTCAACGATACTGTTTCAATCGTAACTTGTATCCAACTTGTAGCTATAATGTTCCCATTCAATCAACTCAGCCTATCACGCTCCACTGCTGGATAAAGGCCTCTCCCAGGCTGCCTTCCGCATCCAGTCTGCCCCAGGCATATTTTAAAGGTCGTCGGTCCACCTACCTGAACCACACTACGCTTACCGATACACGGTCTACATTAAAAATCCGAATTTAATTTTTCCCGAACACGGGAACGATGAAGAATTCGTTGTTATTACCACAGACGACGAGGCGTTCATAATTGCTGGGCAGTCAATAAACAACTTGAAAAATATTACAGCTTTTACATAAAATATGTTTTTGATATGATAAACATTGCTGAGCTGAAATCAATTTAATCTGCGCACAAAGTTGTACACAATACTTAAAAAGCTGTTAACATTTTTCTAGAAACGTAAAAAGGGCTTGAAGGAATAAAGTTAACTATTTTATTTGTTCATGGACGGATAGTCGGAGAACTAGCAGGATGTCTTTTGAATGTAGCTTCGTAAAAATGTATTAGGTTAAGAATAGTTCTGATAGTTAGAATTTATGTTAAGACTTGATCGTTGGAGAAATGAAATAAAAAGAAAAATATCTCTAAAAGTTTTAATGTTCACATGAACAATTATAATGTCCGTAACATAACATTCCATATATAATATTCGACCAACCGGTGAATAATAAACAAGATATATGAATGTTAATTACTCTGATGTAAATTTAACACCTTTCACCCCTTTTTGTCGTTTATTCACAAAGCTGCTCAATTCACTGGACCCGAAAGCGGATTAATTTCCATTCATACAATATATTATTGTAATATTTGAACAAAATTTCCAATTAAAACGGCTAGACCTAGAATTTGTTTTAAAGTAAACACGGTTGGATAAACATGAAAGAATATTCTCATGCTTTTGAAAGATAACTTGATAGTTGAAATTCTATAATTAAAGCTCAAAGTTCAATCACACCAGATACTTATTAAAAACACAAGTAGTATTAGTAAAGTTATTAATAACATCTCCCCCCCCAAACCAAAAATTCGAAGACAAGTGACATCTATCAACCCACACTGGCCCCGTGGTAGATTACGGCCCACTCCCTCTCACTGAGAGGAGGCCCGTGCCCCAGCAGTGGGAACATTACAGGCTGATTATCTAATAACATCTCCAACTTCTAATGCAATATGAAAGCACTTTAACAAACCTTGGCTATAACCCTAATGGTAAACAAAACGCCTCGACTCAAACGTTTCATTAGGAAAACAAGCTAAATTAATTTTCTCGACTCAAAGCATTTCGAATTAAATTGAAATTGATATTAAAAGTGAGTCGGCCCAAATTGTTCGTTGATTGAATGAATCAATTCATCAAAACTTATTTCGATATTGAAATTCGATTTCAATCATAAAATAAGAAGCGCTATGGAAATAATAAATACCAGTAAGAAATTTCTGGGAAAGCTATCTTTAAAGGGATAATTAAATTCAATGTATTTCAAAGAACGATGTCTTTGAGGGTTTTAGTGGAAGCAATAAAGAGTATGAAGTCTTTTAAACAGAACCGATGTGGGCCTTCTGCGTAGGTAGAACGAATACTGGAACGTTTTATTTAGATTTCCTTCAATAACTAACTCTCACTTACTTAACGTTAACTCGGGGATCGCACACCGGCTCGCTTTGCCCGAGTTCGTATGGATTACCAACTTTTTTCGGATTGAGAGATACCTCCTCCAAGTTTCCATTTGGGCTAACAAGATAAACAACATTTGGAAGTTTCACCATGTATTATCTGGTACGTTACCTGGGGCGTGTGCAACTGAACTTAACTTCGACTTACTTGACGTAGTAGCAGATTCGGAAGGAGGAGTTAAGAGATAAGATCTTAGAGCCGTAACTAATGGCAACATGATTTTCTACACCGTAGATGATACAATATTACAAAACCCAACTCAATCAAGCCGAGTGAATGAGTAAGGAAAATTTAGGGAGACATTAATTGGAATAATTTAAAACTTGTACTATAGAAATGAATAAGGGCAGGAGAACGATTATGACTTAAGTGACATTACAACGTCTCCATTCCTAATGTAATAACAATTACGTAGATTTTCCTGCCGCTACAAAACAAGTATACAAAAATAAAGGTACTATTAACTTACCCAAAACATCTGTAGAACCACAATGCAACCAGTAATATTAACACTATTGAACTAACCTGTACTCGCTGGCATCTAATGAGGCTCTGGGTATGCGTAAGTATCCTTAACACCATGTGTTCTATAGTACTCTGTTCTTCAAACACCATCCTGGCGAGGTCCAAGAGCACCTGGTTCCTCTTGACTTCTAACTGGGATCTCTCGTAAAGCTGTGCGTTCCGAAGACCGATACCGCAGAACTGGAGGTAGGATGAGAAGACTTTCTCATCATAGGACGTGAAGTGACCGTCGCTCTGTTTGTTAATAACCTGAACGATATATTGCGATTAGTGATATAAAAGTTTTAATGTCCAAAGTGTAGTTCGATAATGATGGAAATTCTTCAGTAATGTGGTAATGATGACGAATAATTCAATTTAGTTCTTAAGGAAATTGAGAGAAACCAATTCTATAATCCGAGACAGATTTATAGCTCCAAAACAATAAACAAATTCTTTCATCCAATACAAAAGAAAAACGTTACAAAAACAGCTACAATATTTGACGCTCGTTAATCAAAAGAAAATTTATGTGCAAAAGCAAATGTTAGATTAAAAAAACTAATCGTTCTTCGTATTTCAATATTTATTGTTCGGAGGTGACGTTCAAATTCACCTTTCGCTGGGACATTGTTAACAGGCTGATGATAAGAGATAATACAAAGTTTACCAACATTCGCCAAGCAATTTCAATTCCACGTCGGAATATTTATAACTTAATACGCTTAGGACGTTGGAAACTTTTTTGACTTCATCTTTTTCTTAGACGAGCTCTCATTTCGCCGTTACCCAGATGTTTTTGAAACAACATTTCAAATGTAAACAGGCCGAAATTTTCTTATAGCCAACAAGATTTATTTAGGTAATGACATAAAATAAATCTTGTTATTAAAATTAATGGATAATATCGTAGTATTCATTTAATATAAACCGGGTACATACCTGAGCAACACCGATGACCTCTCCATTAATGTCCTTAATGGGCATGCAGAGAAGTGACCTCGTTTTATAACCCGTCTGTTGGTCAATGTCGTGGTTAAACCTTTCATCCTGGAACAAAGAAAAACACAATAAGTACACTGATATCTGTGTGTCAATCCAATAATTTACTAGCTTAGCTATAGGATGGAGTGACATTGGCATAACGACGATGTTCATTGAGCAATTCTTTAATTGAACTGTTATTACTCGTCTGAATGGGGCAGCTTCTAAATGAAGTCTCATAATAGGAACTGGGCCGAGTAATCGGAGCCGTGGTAGTGACCGCAGACCGCAGCCGTCCTCCGAGGCGCAGGCGCCTCTTAGTACTCTCAATATTATTACTTTTTCTGCAATATACCCGACGAACAACTTCTGAAATAACTCTCATTCATCAGTTCATTCATCGTGGGCGTTTGCATGTTACTATTTAAAAATAAGCTGGGAAAATAGTACTAGAAAAAATAATAGGTACTGTATAAAGCGTAGTCCTTAATTTAGACATGTCGAAATGAATAAATTCCTCTTATTCGCAATATCATAACAACCACGTGCCAACAGTTATAAATATGAGTGGGAAGGTTGACATTTTAGGTAATCAAATATGGTTTCATAAACTGAGGCTTCAGTAATCGGCAGAAGAAATATTCACATTGTGTTTCGACAACCTAGATAACAAGTCTGGATCAAATATTCTAAATAGGTATACAAAATTGTCTATCACAACACAATAGAGCTCATCTCACTCATAATTGATGATTATGAGAGGTGCTGGAACAGATCGTTTTATCTTAGAATTTATCGTCAAAATCACGCGAAAGGTGTCACGTGCGCGGCATTTACGGACGATGGCTAGTTTCGGATAATTTATTCACACAAACACAGTAAATCTGTCGCCAGTGAAGAATGCGATTTGAGGAATCCGTTGTATCGGCGAATTTACGACTCGAATGACTGGATGTACCGGTGCCACCATGCAGTGCGAACACGAATATTTGTTGAACCACACCAACGTATGGAGCCAAGCCAAAAGGGGAGGTATATTGCGGGCCAACGTTCATTACCAACGCCTGTCAACCAGCCAGATTGGGCTTAAACCACCCATTGTGCGTACATATCACACTTTCAGTAAAGCCGAGCGAATATTTTGGAGCTAAAGGCCGTTTGTCAAACGTCTGACCGGTATAAATCTGTCTGCGAAATTCGAAATTGAACCAATAAAACCATTTGGCAACATAAATTCTTGATATGCATATTAATGGATGGCGAGATAACGTTCTGGTCTCTGCAAAATTGTTAAAAATTAAATTGGAACTTGAAGTCTTAAGTTAAATTATATTCAAATTCTTCAGCCTGTGTTGACATTTTAGTTAAGTTGGGAGCAGGAAAACATTTCCTTGATGCCCGATTCGGAATCTTCTAACAACAACAAAGTTGACAAATCTCAAAACTTGTACAACTAATCTTCGCCAAACATCGCATTATTCTGGTTGGTCCGTTCGTAATGAGAATGTAATGTTAAGCGATACTGAAGTAGTGACTAAGACAGATTGCGGAATTCGTGTAGCAACTCCGTTCGCCATTACTGCTTGAGACATTCGGTAATTTAATATTAATTCCGACTAGGTACCTACTAAGCACGTATATCGTTAATTTTGAGAGGCACTCAGACTTCCAATCATGTTAATAAATTGGACAATCATACAAGCAAATCAAACTGTCACCTTACCATTAAATGAATTAAATTATTATGCAGTGTTAGAAATTCTGTCAAATTAGATGCTGAAATATCACTGTGGTATTAATTTTCTTATGGAATATTTGGCACGGGATCAGAAATTCTTCCGCATAATCAGCTTCTCCAAAGTTAGAGCTATCCTAGCGCAGCATGACCGACTATAAAATTTTGTTAAAATAAAAAACTCGCTCTTGCCAACTCGATAGCTTTAAATCGAATACGCGAGATTCAATTCGGATACAAGTTTCCCCGAGAAGGATTTTATATCTTAGTGGGGAAGTATACCATCTCTGGGAATTTTTAGTCCAAATAAGAGTTCACTGAAATCAAAACCTGACATCAAAATAAAACGTCAGCGATCGAAGATTCCATTTACGATTCTGATCTTGGACGGATCGTAAAAGTAATAGGTACCAATTGGACGTTCAAGAATGCTAAATTCTTTCAAGCGACTGACTGTGACAGTGTTAATATTGAACATCACAGAAATAAAAGCCCTTTGATACGTTTTCATCGCAAATTCTATTTGTGCCAGACAAAATATTCATCTTTAATCTCGTGTCACACGACATGTTCACTCACACAATCAATTCTCATTGTGTGAGTGAACATGTTGTGTGAATTCATTCATTCAGATTCTTTATACATATTTATTATTATTTCGTCAACAGAACACTCTTGACTCTCTCTATACACTCCACTTTGCTGGCAATACGTTCCCAGGAAGTTATTTTGAATTGTATCGGTTTCGAAGCATTGAAGATGGGGTGATTGTCCATTGTTTCATATTCTCACAACATTACACAATGAATGTAGATTTTTCAAAACATGACAAAGAAAAATTCATGCACGGCAAAAATGAAATCAATCAGGTTAATGCATTTCAAGATTTCAAATCTATTTATTAAAGCTTATAATTGAGGTTGGCTTGAGCTGTTTGCTCACTTCGTTTTCTTTTTCATTAGACCGAAAAATCTCGGAAATCCTAAAACTCCGAACAAAGGGTAGAACTTTTTATTTCGCCATGTAACAGATTCGTGGCCGGCTTAGCGTAAAAGTGCTAATGTTAGGCTTTTCTTCTAAAGGCTCCATTATCCTCTTTGAAAGTTACACGATTCGCACCGCCACTATTGTCTACAAACTATTTGAAACAACTTCGCAAATAATAGAACTATGTAGCAAACCAAACACAATTACCAGTGCGAGCGTCCCGCGGTCGGGTGCCGGCACGATATACAGAATAGTATGTCCGTCCCTTTCTCTCGCCCAGACGTTGCGAGAAAGGTACTCTGCGAGGCGCCTCAGTCCGCTGCCCACACGCGTAGTGCGTACACGCGTAATCGATAGTACCGCGCAACGTCGCCTCGTGCCGCCATTGTTACGCGAACATAATATTATTAAGGGTTTTCGTTCCCTCTCCCGTTCTAATTGTGAACCAGTGTTTTTTTTACTTCAAATATACTTTTTACTGAAAAGGTGGTTTCCCTGATCAACCTCCCTCATATGTGGCGCTCCAACGTTTTTTTTCGTGTGACAATAAGTGCATAGTTGTGATAGTTTTGCAGTGACGAACTAAAATGCCAGTGACCAGGAGTAGAGCGGCTAGTTTGACTCGGAGGGAAGATGCAAACGACGCATTACCCGTCCCCTCTCGACCAAACTCGCCGACCGAGGCGCCCGGCTACCAAGATGGCGACGCCGACGCCGCGTTCTCTTCCTCGCCGCGCATCGATGCTAACGCTACGTTCTCTAACGAAAACGTGGCGACGATTATCGCTTCTCTCCAACGCTCTCAAACAGAAGCATTTAGGGAGTTGCTCAACTCGATGTCGCGGGCGAATGCATCGACCCCGGAATCACTCGCGCTGCTAGGGCACAACACCCTAGCCCGCTGCAAAGCCACGTTCTCCGGCCGACCGAAAGAGTCGGTTGAAGCATTTATCGACGCTGTAGAGGCCTATAGCGATTGCGCGCAGGTGGCGGACTCAAACATTCTGCGCGGTTTAGCCTACCTATTCAAGGATGAAGCGGCCACGTGGTGGCAAGGAATAAAATACTCTGTGTCGTCATGGCGCGAAGCCAAAGAAAACTTAATAAGTGCCTATGGTGACCGCCGGCCGCCTCATCGGATCTACTTGGAAATATTTGCGAAACCGCAGGGCAATGAAAACACAGATATTTTCGTAGCGCGCATCCGCGCCCTTTTGGCACGCCTACCTAAAGGCGATACAACGGAGTCGGCTCAAATAGACATGACCTACGGCCTCCTCCACAGCAGGATAAGGAAAAGGCTACGAAGAGAGGAGTGCCATAGTTTCTATGAGTTACTTCGCCTCGCACGAAATATCGAGGATTCATTCGACGAGGTAAATCATATGACGCCGACGGCGAGTGAGCGTCGAACACAAACGCCGGCAACATTACCGGCGTCCACACAATCCGCCGCTCGCGATAGCACCCGCGCCCCCGCGCGCGATCTCGTCCCTGCACGTGCGCAGGCCCACGGCGCGCCCGCCGCCGCGGCGCGGAGCCCGCCCGCTCCGCCTGCGCCCTCCGCGCCCGTTCCAGCCGCGCTACCCGCGCCCGTTCCAGCCGCGCCATCCGCGCCTGTTCCACCGAAGCACGACACGGCAAAGAGGCCTCGCCCCTCCTGCACATACTGCAGGCGGTTTGGCCACACTAAAGATCAGTGCCGTAAGTTGCAGAATCAAGGTGAGAGTGAACCAAGTAAAAGTAGTGATCAAAGTTTTTATTCCGTAAAATCTCATTTAGTTACTAAAAACTCCGCGTCAGACTCTATTTATGTTGAAAACAATATTAATCCGCAAGAAAATGTGTGTAGTAAACAAAGGGATAATATCCTACAACGTATAACTAAGAATATGTGTAATTGTAATAATGTTAATAACTCACAAAATTCAGAAAATGTGTGTAACAATTTTGATATAAAAAAGGGTAATGCCCATCCATGTCATAATAATATTTTGTGTAGTAATTTTGAAAATCAAAAGGACAATGTCCATGTTTGTCGTAATGATGTTTTAAATAGCGATTTAAAAAATCTAAAGGAAAATGTCCATCCACGTCATAACGATATTTTGTGTAGTAATTTAGAAAATCAAAAGGAGAATGTCCATCCATGTCATAAAAATATTTTATGTAGTAATTTTAATAATCAAAAGAATAATGCCCATTTATGTTTAACCGATATATGTTTGTGTAACGACCGTACGGGACCCTCTATTGGCCGCGAGTTACGACCTATTTTTAATATAAAAATTTTGGGTTTTTCCGGCACCGCGTTGATTGATACGGCCGCCAAACATTGCATTGCGGGTCATACGCTATATACTCTCCTTCTACGTCAAGGTCATCCCCTCAGCCCTTCGACACGCGAAGTTAAGCTTGCTGACGGTGTAATCCGTACGATGGATGTACTTACCACCACGTTAGAGGTGTGCTTAGAAACGGTAGTTATTACGATTCCTTTCTTAATTTTTCCCGACTCGACAAATAACGAGACGTTATTAGGTATCGACTTTATAAACGCCGCGGGAGTAGTTATTGATTTTTGCAAACAAGTTTGGTATTTTAGTACATATGATACGGTAAAATATAAATTGTGCTTCGAACCTACCTCGCGTGACGTGTCCTGCGCCTCTACAGATATTCTTCGAGATGATGAGGGTACTCATCTCAAACCAGCTGAGCGTCAAGCGCTCGCTGACGTCCTCACCAGACACGCACGCGTCTTTAGAGCAGGGGGAGGTCCAACACCGTATGCGGAACACCGTATTGATACAGGTGAGCATTCTCCAATTGCTGTTCCTCCTTACCGCCTAAACCCTTCGAAGAAAGAGCTGATGAAAGCCGAAATAGGTAAGATGTTACAGGATGACATTATAGAAGAGTGTGAATCGGCTTGGTGTTCACCGGCACTGATGGTGCCGAAGTCCAACGGTGGTATCCGCTTCTGCGTCGACTACAGGCGTTTGAATGCAGTCACCAAAGCTGATGCATATCCGATGCCACGCATCGACGAGCTACTTCAGAGCACAAAACGAGACTGCTATATGAGTACGCTAGATCTTCGATCTTCATATTGGCAGGTTAGGGTGAGGGAAGCTGATAGAGACAAAACGGCTTTTGTCTGTCCTTTAGGTACTTACCGTTTTAAAAGAATGCCGTTTGGTCTCCGCAACGCGCCAGCTACCTTTCAGCGTCTTATCGATCGTCTCCGATCCTGCTCTGCTTTACAAGATGTAACTTTATTAGCTTATTTAGACGATCTGTTGGTAATATCTCAGGGATACCAACAGCATCTGCAAGACCTCGAGGCAGTTTTTAAACGTTTGGCCGAGTTTAACCTCAATGTGAATAGGGAGAAGTGCGCTTTTGCTCGGGAAAGCGTTAAATATCTAGGTCACGTTATTACACAAAAAGGTGTTTCCACCGACCCAGGGAAGGTGAGTGCTGTACTCGAGATGAAGGAACCAGGAAACCTAAAGCACCTGAGAACCTTTTTACAAACTTGTTCATGGTTCAGAAAATTCATACCCAACTTCTCAAAAGTTGCCGAACCATTGACACGCTTGACTAGGAAAAGTCATGTATGGTCTTGGGGCTCAGAACAGACCCAAGCATTTAATGAACTGAAGACTCTCCTGACCACAGCTCCAATACTGGTGCAAGCCGATTTCAGTCGTCCCTTTATTCTGCGTACTGACGCAAGCAATTACGCCTTGGGCGGAGTTTTATTGCAGGGCGACGGTAATCAGGAAAGGCCAATTGAATATGCCAGCCGACTCCTCAACGCAGCAGAACGCAATTATTCCACAACAGAGCGTGAAGCACTCGCCGTAGTGTGGGCGGTGGAGCGTTTTCGACCTTACCTAGACGGCCAACCAGTCGTAATTGGTAGTGATCATCAGCCTCTACGCTGGTTGCTATCACTCAAATCACCAGCAGGTAGATTAGTCCGTTGGGCTCTGAAGCTCCAATCTTTTGATATCCAATTCGAATATACACCAGGGAAAGCGAATGTCGTGGCAGACACGCTGAGTAGACCGATTTGTTCCAGCGACACAAGTGACAATTGCGGTATTTGTTCAGTCATCTGCGATCTCCCCGTGAAAACACCTAGTCAGCTTCGCCTGGAACAGACTTCGGACCCTGAAGTGGAAAAGATTGTTAAGGAGCTAGAAGGACCTGATGATGTTGCATCTAAAAGATGGTTAGAAAGGGGTTACCTCATGGATCAAGGAGTCCTGTACCGATTCAATCCAGACTCTGAGAGTGAATCCCCTCAGTTAGTAATACCCGCCGGTCAAGTTGCAGCTATTTTGAAGGAGTTACATGACTCTCAAACAGCTGGCCACCCAGGTATCGATAGAACCTACCAGAAGGTAGCACAGCTGTATTATTTCACAGGGATGCGGAGAATAATCACCGATTATGTCTTAGCCTGTGTCCACTGCCAGCGATATAAGGCCAACAATGCCAAACCCCCAGGGCTACTCCAGACACCGGTCATGAGCCAGCGGAACGAGGTGTTGGCCATGGACCTGTTCGGCCCACTTCCGGAGGGTGACCAGGGGGAGCGGTGGGTCTTTCTCATTGAAGACACTGCTACCCGATGGACGGAGCTGTTTGCTCTAAAAGAAGCAACAGCAGAAGCCTGCGCTCATGTCCTCATCGAAGAATATTTCATGCGGTTCGGTCTGCCTCGCAGGATTATTTCGGACAACGGTGTCCAGTTTGTTTCCGCAGTGATGCGACAATGTATGTCAGTCCTAGACATTAAACAAAATCTTGTCCCGCTGTATCACCCACAAGCTAATCCTGCAGAGCGAAAAAACCGCGACCTTAAAGCTATGCTAGCCCATCTCGTGGCAGACGACCACACCTCATGGCCGAAGAAGTTGCCAGTGATACGCTTTGCCCTGAATAGCGCGAAATGTCGCACAACAGGCAAGTCGCCGGCTTATTTGACCTTTGGCAGAGAGATGCGGTCACCCACAGAGGTATTTCACGACCTTCGTCCTATCAGGGCCAAAGAAAACTTTGTCCCACAAGTGACCCCTTACCTCGAAAACTTCCTGCATTCACTGTCAGCTGTTCGGGAACGCGTCGAGATTCAGCAGGACAAGACAAAGCAGTACGCCGACGCTTCACGCCGACCATCTGACGATTTTGAAGTAGGTGATTTAGTCATGCTTAAGTCTCACTTATTAAGCAAAGGGTCAAAAGACCTCACTTCTAAGTTCTACCCTCGCCGAGATGGCCCTTACCAAATCACTAGAAAGGTAAGTCCAACAACCTACACCATCGCGAGCACAGAACAACCAAATGTTGATATAGGTAAATATCATTCCGAAGACCTTACACGTTACCGAGGTAGCGACGACCCCTTACCAAAACCCGTTATTCCAAAACGAAATCGCGGACGTCCAGCTAATGCTGCTGTTAGTGTACCAGTCCAGGATCGAGGGCGTTCTCCAGGACTGGAGGGGGAGTATGTAGCAAACCAAACACAATTACCAGTGCGAGCGTCCCGCGGTCGGGTGCCGGCACGATATACAGAATAGTATGTCCGTCCCTTTCTCTCGCCCAGACGTTGCGAGAAAGGTACTCTGCGAGGCGCCTCAGTCCGCTGCCCACACGCGTAGTGCGTACACGCGTAATCGATAGTACCGCGCAACGTCGCCTCGTGCCGCCATTGTTACGCGAACATAATATTATTAAGGGTTTTCGTTCCCTCTCCCGTTCTAATTGTGAACCAGTGTTTTTTTTACTTCAAATATACTTTTTACTGAAAAGGTGGTTTCCCTGATCAACCTCCCTCATAACTAGCATTTTAGGCTACCTAAATAAACGTTCTAGGTTTTTAACAAATATAATTGTTTTATCAAACTGTCGTGTTTTATGGATAGTTTAAGACTTAGGGAAGCAAATATTAGGTAAGATCAATTAACTGACGCAGTTGCCAACTGTAACCTCATCACTATCTCACTTAAATATGTAGATTTTTCCGATTTCGGGGGTTCATGTCTGAGCAGCAGACGCCTAAATGGGTTGATGTACGAAACACACGGACTAAAAGAACTTTGAAAAGTATTCAGATTAGAGGGGTCAAACCCTGTTCAAAATGCGGACGAGTAGATAAATTCCTACCCAACCAACTTTACCGTGGAGAAAGAGCGATAAGAACTGCCATCAAGCTACACTTAACGTATATAATGAAGACAAATATTTCATTTTCATAACAGTGTTCAAGTGGTGAGAATTCCTTATGTGTAATTTTCCGTAGAATATAATCGTTGGGAAATAAATACGTATTACTGCGGAGCGTAAAAGACAACTTCCTGTAACCTTCGAGCTTCAATATACGAGTAGTTATGGTAATTTATGTTTCTTTATTATGCCTACCTCAATACACCATTTAAAGTATAAGATTACCAGTAGAATTTGACTGTGGAGTCGTCTGAATGTTGTAAAATTAATATTTATGTAATTCGTCGGGCGTGAGTAGATTAATTAATTTATTGTACCTACATAGTTTCAGTTTTTATTTATATTTGCTTTTAATTGTTTTATTTATTTTTTAATCCCCTAGTGGGATTTATTTAAGTCCATAGGTGTATCCGTGGCATCACAGTGGGCCCTATCAGAATACCAGCGCTGCGGTATTTTTTTTTAATATCGCCGCTTTATGTTGAGATAGAAGTCTTTTTGGCCTCGCACAGGTCGTTAATATTCTGTTAGTTTTTAAATGCTCCATTTTTGTTTTTTTTTTAATAATTTTTTATTATTACTTACTGTTTGTATTTCCTGTGCGTGTCCCAAATATATATATTTTTTATTAATCTTTTTCGCTGTTCTACAGATTATTCAGGAACTGATTTTGTCCTTAAATCTATTATAATGAGTAAGAAAATTACAAGAATAAACACTAAAGAATATTACAAAAGGAAAACCGTTGTTTTACGTCTCCCTAAAATTTTCAAAGATTGTTACGCTGAGAAGCCGCTAGCAAAGGCATGTTTAATTACATAACGAGGACGGGTGTCAAGTAACGAAGAAACCATGACGGCGTTTAATTATCACGAAATTAATTTACTTCAAGGTCACAATGAGGTAGGCGCACACAAGTGGGTGCTTCTTGGTAATTCAAATTATAAAATCAAAGGAAATTAAACAATCCTTCTATAAATTTCACCAGTGTTCTCAAATCAAATCAAATCGAAATATTTTTATTTCACATAAACCTACATGGGCACTTATGAAACGTCAGAAGCTAGGTGCACGGTTCCAATTGGTCGTTTCCTATGTAGAAGAGACGGCAAGAAACTCCACAGTTACTCTTTTACAAATATTTGGCTTTTAAAATATTTTTAAATAAAGCCTCGTGCAGACTGGCGCGACGCGACACCGGTAATTGTTCTACCTTGAGGTTTTCTTAGAAATTGTTTTGTTAGAATCGCTTATCGCTGTTAATAGGTATGGGAGGACAGCGTACGCCTTTCAACAAGTACCATAAAAAGGTTAGAACTAAGATAATATATCAGAAATGAGAGACAAATGGAGCAGATATGATGTTGCAGAACATTAGGTGTTCTTTATAAAGCAATCACACAATGTAACGGAGCATGAAATAGAAAATCTTGTCACACTAAATGACAATTTTCCAGTCAAGTTGACGAACATAGCCGCACTTTATCACAAGATAACGAAGTTTGCCAGCTTCAAACATAATCCTATGACTATCGAAGTAGAACAAAATAAATGTAGTGTAGTAGTGTAGCCATATTGTACGCAATCTATTTAGTGCGATCTTTCAGAGGCATTTGTATGCAAATCGTTTTCATAAACAGTAGATACGTGAGCACGCATGAACTGCGAATCTTGGTAAGGTCAGGGGCTTGGAGGCGGGCCAGGATGGGAGGCCATAGTCATCCCACGATACCATCTAGTTAAGACAGAGAACTAATCTGCAAAAGGATCAGCCTTCAAGAGAACAAAAGCTTATATAGAAACCAAATGGAAATAACAGAAAATACAAAACGTCTAAAAAGAAAACTCCTATTCGTTGGATGCCAGTACGTTAAAGATAAATGAATCACGTTCATAATTTAAACGAGCTCAGAGCCTAAAGAAAACATATTCTTCTGCTATAATATTCATGACCGGAGGCGTATGTTTCATACACAAAATACTCGTATTAAACCGAATTGTACCATACTAAACGTACATTTATAAGTCTCACGTACGACACACATACATTTTTTATTTATTCGGAATATTCTTTTGGACTTTTGGTTTTCAATGTCGTTTTATTAGGGTTCCGTACCCGAAGGGTGCCAAATGGAACCCTATTAATAGGGTTAGTAATAGGGTTAGCCTCCGCTGTACGTCCGTCCGTCTGTCTCTCAGTGGGCTTTATCTCATGAACCGTAATAGTTACGACAGTTAACATTGCCGCTATAACAACAAAATAAAAATTAAGGGGGTCCTCATACAAGAAATGTGTTTTTGTTTTACTAAAGTAAAAAACGTAGTGTTAAATATTGTAAGGAACTTTTTTTTTTTACTAGTATTAAATTTACAATTGAAAGTATTGGGTATTTGTCTAAGATATTCATAGACATTTTGCTAGCTGAATCATTTGTTACTATCACCGCACATTTATCGTCTATCAGCCGAAACACGTGTAATATTATTATACTCGTATGTCGAGATATCTATATAAAGAAAACACCCACATAATTATTTCTCTCACCATCTGCACTCGAATAAACTAAACATATTATTTGGAAGCTTGTTTATTGAGTCTGTTGGTAAAGCTGGGTCGGCGGCATCAGGGAATTCATGAAGTGACTAAAGAGGGATAGCATTTTTAAGCGCGCAATTTATCCAGTACTGGTTCGTGTCGCTGGGAATAATTTATGTGCACTCGTCCTGTTCTGATGAATCACAGCGAGGCGGTGTGCCCGCTCCACGGATTACATAAAATGCTGGAATTTCTTCACAGGGAGAGATACAAATCTGGACGCTTAAGTTTTGTCGCTGTTTTGGCCAAAGCGGTTTCATTCTGCAATTTGACTTCAATGTTGCGCTGTTTTAAAATAGAAGAAAGCGGGATGTTTAAAAATAAATCCAAAGTGGTCACATTAGTCAGAAAATGTTCTACACTCGCAATTCTACATTGTATATGTAAACTATCTGATTGTTCGTGTTCTATATAATTATGCAGATGAATGATACTACTTCAGCTTACAACAAAAAATCCTACAGAGAGGCTATAAATATTCAGACTCCGGTACCTTAGTCAATTTATATATTCTCCTACATTGCCTAACCTTACGAACTCCACACATACCCCACAACAACAAAAGTCACTGCTACTATTATCTCGGTTGAAATTACGAATTCACAAATAAAATCCTGCGGGAGAAAACCGAAGAAGAAAAACCGCTTACATAAGTAAAATCACCTCTAGAGAGATTCTACGAAGACCTTGATGAATGAGATACGCTTGATCTTTGCGGGGCAGAATGAAAAATTGACATCGATGAATAAAACTCAAGCTTGAAGGCTGGCAACGTTCTACGAACAAGCCCCATCCTCGACCAAGTACAACGGACATTTGTTCCCATAAATCAGGCCATGTCCAACGAAGATATATTACAATACTTGGATTAAGTGATTGTCAATGGATATGAAACAATCGATGACAGATTTATTGAGAATATTAATAGAGCAACACAAATATAAAACTGGAGGACATTTATCACGTCAGATTTTCGTTCCGAGTTTCTTATCGTTATTGAATTAAATGCGGTGCGATTAATTTTAGTTATAGATGCATAAACATTAATATCACGTTCACCAAGATGTCAAAATTTGAACTTTTTAATAAATTGTAGATTTATTTTTGTATTTTGTTTAGAAACATTTTCGTTTAGAAGTGACCCCATTAAGAGAGTGATGACCTTTCTATAGGACCATGACCAATTTTTCCGATGCTGTCAAATCTCATAATTAGTATTTATCAAAAAACCAATCAATACCTATTAGAGATTTAAGCATAGTTCCAGTTGAAAAACTTTATCTGCAAACGGACTAGGCAAGATGTATGTATAAGGCACGTTAAAAAGAGTATGCCGTTTTTCAGCATCGGAAAACCACTTACGGAGCGCCGTACAGTTGAAAACGCCGCCGTGATCTTGAGCAAGCCAGGAATTGCTCATTGAATGTTTGCACTCTGCGAGTTCCGAAATCGATACCGAGTAAAACGATACCACTTTAACATCATAAAGCGCTTTAAATCGCAAAGAAAAGCTGTAAATGGACTTCGCACATAATATAAAAAAAAAATATGAGAAAACTTAAATCTATTTTAAACTGTGCTTGTTTTATACTCAAGTTTTCTTTACATAGGTTAGTTCACAAGTTTCAGGTTTCAGTACGAAAACACGTGCAATATTAACATGAAGAGCTTAAACAGCAGGTACATATAAAAACCCACGCATGTACATGAATAGTCATCGTCATCATTTCAGCCAAAAGACGTCCACTGCAGGACATAGGCCTCCTCTAAGCACCACTTCGACCGGTTCTGTGCCTCTCGCATCCAGCGCATTCCTGCGGCCTTCACCAGGTCATCGGTCCACTTTGTGGGAGAGTAACGCTATGTCTTCCGGTACGCGGTCGCCTCTCCAGAAACTTCGGCCCCATCGGCCATCTGTTCTACGAGCAATGCGCCCTGCCCACTGCCGTTTAAGTTTGGTAATTCTTCGGGCTATTTTGGTTTCCTTGGTTCTGAAGGATGCAGGATGGAGAGGGCTATGCTTGGATTTTCCCTACGTGATCAAATCAGACATGAAGGAATCCATAGCAGAACCAAGATAACCGGCATTGATTATTTTAGTTATATCCAGCCTTCAAATTCCTCTCTCCCAGGTCGGATAGAAGAATTTCTTTAAGAAAATATCAATATCATAACATTCCTATGTATGGATATGAAAAATTTCTGTATACAGGCTGTTAGGGATACAGGCTGTCTGTATACAGGCTGTCAGGGACATCGACGCGATAACTAATACCATGGATTCAGTACATGATTTTGAACACTGCGTCGAAAAAAAATCTGCTGCTTCATAGAAAAGTGTAATACCTACGCGGTTAAAATGTATGGAACAGCAGATTTTTTTTTTAATAACCGACTGAAAAATTTCAACGCAGGGACGCTCAGAATCATATTCTGAATCCATGGTAATTGATATGCCAGCCAACCTGTATAAAGTAAAAAAAAATTGATTCGTCGAAAGGTTTGACGACAAATAAAAATAAGTTTTTATTCTTTACTTTATTTCTAGTGGAACCCATGTACATTTCTTAGAAGATATTAAATAAATAGCTTCTGCCCACAGGCAGAAGCTATTTATTTACTTCGACATTTTATTCTTCGAATTTTCTTGTTTTAACATAAAATATAGCATCGCATCGCCAACCCGCTTTATCACTTCGTTTTCGCTTAGCGTACTTTCTGGCTTTTTTTTTTGCTCGGCTCCTAAGGGTCGTAGCGTGATGTTAAATACCCAATAATTGGTCTATTAAATGAAAATCGATTTTTTCAAATCCAACTGGTACTTCAAGAGATAAGCTTGTTGAAACAAAAAAAAAAACAGTAGTCAGTAGTCGCATAATTATGATGTCTCGTCAAGATCGTTTCTGACGGCCAACTCTAGCACAGCGCGCGCTCATTGATCAATCAAATAGCTCGCGCTTCCCCGGCTTCCTGTAATACACTTTACTACCACAGATTTCAAGAAAGAGACAGGAAAGATGGTACACATCAAAAACAAACTCTTCAACTATATTATATTACTCGTAGTGTAGATAAATTAAATCGTTACGTTAATTAATATTATATTTCACGTACACGTGTGTTACGGCAACTTTACCATAACAAACATTATGACGCCACAATTACACGTCATACGCAAACATCGTCAACATCATCCGCTTCAATGAAAATCTAAAAAAAGTTATTTCGTTTACTAAATCAACGCGAAAATTTATGAAACAACCTCCCACGCTCACTAGTAACAAATCCATACGATCCGGAAATAACTCAGAGGTACTTTGAATCTGAAATCTAATAATAATTTTAATTCATTCTCCATAATTATACCGAATTAAACTGATTAGTAAAGTTAAGTAACCTATATATCATTTTTTCGACGAATTGCGTGTTTTCGGCGAAACATTCGCAGACTGGAAGTCCGACAGTGCGTAGGAAGTTCGCAAACAATTACCTATAGTCTGATAAGGGAAAGTTTTGACAGGTGCGAGACTGAAAATGATCTATGAGAGCTGTTCCTAGACGCTCACTTAATTTATACTGCGCTAAAAATACAAGCAGGCAAATATCCATTGTTATATGTATTTTATTAATATTTGACTTGCTTTTAAGGCCCGAACCACTTAGGCGTGTTTAAGTTCTTGAGCTAAACGCTTTTTGCTTTAGTTTTTTTGTATTTTTTGCATAACAGCTTTGCCCTGGGTTGGCATTCGCATGAAAAGTTTAAATTGCGGTATGAAAAAGCACGCTATACGCCATTCTATACGCTTCTGTACCGAATCGAACATCAATCAATGCAATCCAAAGAGTACTCTAAACGCTGTTCACAAATCCAAAGCCCATAAATTGTGTCATGCAGTTTAAATGAAATACACGACCGCTATTCTTCCGAACAGCTGTTTGCTGTCGGGGGCAAGGCAAATTAGGTTATCGAAATGTGTCATTTTCGAAAAAATTGCCTTTCGAATGGGTGCAGCACTCATTTCCAAAATGCATCATATTCATTCAATAATTCAGAACTGTATAGGAGAGAAAGAGAGATTAAGTTTTGTATCTATTAAATGCATTAGGAAGGATATGCTCCAAGTTCTACTATAAAAAGCCTAATTATAGATAGATTAGCTACAAGTGATACTCGTAACATGCCTCGATTAGCAGCTACGCGGACATAAATCTGTTTTTAATCGTCTTTTACAAAAACCTCGCGATCTTATCCTATTAGATGTTTAACGGATTAAAAATGGTCTCCACTTCATTAAAAGTAATAATAAATGGGAAGACTCATTCCAGTAGAATTCTTCGCTAATTTATTTGCTTAAGTAAATGGCAATGATTACGGACTAAGTTAATTCCAGAGATCCTCTATCGAAATCATTGGAAATGTCAAAAATGTTGACAGTTCAAATTAGATTTAATGGAAATTGAAAATTGGTATTACATAAATATGGACGAACTGAGGTCTAATAAAACATTATTAACATCTATCAGCATTTCGATTAAAATTATTTTAATGTAATTTTTCGCAGTTACAGGAAATCTTACGACAGCCGTTTCTCGGAAAACTTAATACAGCTTTCATAAAGTTTGTTTTCCCTTGAACGGCAACTATGGGCGGGCGACTACGCCAACAATGTGTCAGGTATAAAAATTGCAACAGTGTTTGAATAATGGAAGTTCGCTACTCCGACGCCTGTGGGCGTACATCACATGAAATTGCTTTACAGCCTTTCTAGTGAACTGTGGGTGGATGTGAATCTTCCGGGAATGTATTAAAAATGTTCGTACATTATCACAGATTAATACAGATGGGACACTCCGCAAAATCATTCAAATAAAAGGCGACTCTTGCTACGACACAATAAAGTGCAATTCAGGTCGCACATCGCTAATTACCTACAGTTATATTCACCTAGAAGTTGCCTCTCTTTCTATCGCGTAACTTTTAGATCTTCTGACTACGTTACACTCACTGAATTGGCTCAGCAAGACGGGCCCGCCGCGTACTTGTAGCTTTATGGCTAAACTACGGAGTTTCCGAGTGTTCCATCTGTGACATTATTAACTCTTTTAAAAATTCTGTAGCGAGCGTCCAAAATCATTCTTCAAAGGTTTCCATATCTTAATACCGGTAATACATTTCTCTTTCATCTTGAACGTTTTCCTAACATAAATCTTTAGAATGTAAGAGGCTACCTAAAAGCTCAGGAGCAGCATAAGTGGATTGTATACAAATTCGGTACGAGGGGTGTTCAAACTAAAATCCTTTTATCCATAACAGGTTTGACGTGTGAAATAGCTTTACCGGTTTTCTTCACGCGTAACTCAACTGTTAAAGATAATTTTGACTTTGAGGAGTCGCCAAGAAGCCCCCATTTTAGACCGATTGACTGCGCGAATTCCCATTGTGTACGATATTAAAGCTTGCGAGATTTGTGTTGTATTAGTGTACAAAGTAAAGATATATTTTGTTTGTAAAATTCCTAAACAGATGCCCGGGTTTTATTGAAAAAAAAAATGTACTTATCGTTTTTTTAGCCGAAGTTTGAGCCAGTCCTAAAGTCGTAAAAATACGTTACGTCTAACTCAATGATCAATGAGACAGTTAAGAAGAAATTCTAAAGTAAAATTACCAAAGCCAGCCAGATAAAAATGCCACATTAACTTGAACGCGAACATTTGACGGAACCCAGCCGTGAGCAAGAAATACGAATGTGCGTAGATAAATGTCCAGGTGATAAAACGCAGACCTAATGACAGTCTGCTGAAAAATGCTCGACTGTAGTTTATATTCGTATGTCACGAAGTTAGGGAAAATGCGCCTTGTTTTTGTTTTGAAAAGATCTTTTTACTTGCAAAGAGAAGCTGCATTTTTTTATAGAAGAGTAATTCTCGATTTTGGTTGTAAATAGAAAAATCATTGCATTTTCATGCATTCCTTTTATCTTACCGATCGGTTCATATGCACCGATCACAAACAGCAGCAGTAGGATGGTGGTAGGAGGCATGTTCTAAGTCCGCCTGGCTAGCTACCATCTTATTTAAGTTTGTCGACGTAACGACAGTATTAACAGCATTGTTGTGTTTCGACAGTTAGAGGTAAGGTAGCCAGTTCCTCTGTGGTTGAGAATTCCGAATGAAGCTCGCTTCCAACTCGGGCTGATCATCCTTTACCATCAGGTGAGATACAGGCCAAGAGCTTTCCCGTGGAGGAATAAAAAAAAGGAGCACTCACAATTTAAAATGGCAGTTTGAAATCATCGCAAAAAACGAATCGTTCATAGCTCAACATAGAACCCATTCATCCTTTAGAAGCAAAAGCCAAGTATCACTTCTCAATTCAAGGTCTAACAGACTTAAACAAATTATGAGCTCTTAAATACACTTCGTCTCAGGTCGATTAAGCCCATTAGTATCGGGATGAAAAGATAAATTGATATTTTATAAACGATACTCTGTGATTAGGGGTACGTACGTGTACCTATGTGTTTTCATTAATCAACTAATGAGCATATTATTTACCCTTAATCCCGTGATAAATGTCTGATATTAAAGACGATCCCTAGGAGTTATTGATATTAATGAGTTATTTATGTGTCGTAGTTTTTTTGTGTCGGTTTCACCCGCATAAGTCTCGATCTCATGGGATCAGGATAAAAAGTATCAATATGTCCTAACCCAGATCATGGTCTACCCATGTGCCAAATTTTCATCAAAATCCGTTCAGCCGTTTTAGCGTGAAAGCGTAATGCAGCATTACGCTTTCACGTAGCTTCGCACTGTGATACGATACGACGGCTGCGTAGCACTTATCGCCCGGTTACATAAAAGGGTTTTAGCGCGCTAACGCTCATGTGATCACCGCATTAGCACGATAACTTTTTAGCGAGCAAAACATACGAAGCTTCGGCACGCATTGCTTCGTCACGATAGACGCAGATGCGGCTGCAGCATATCAAATAAATAAACAAACTCACTTTTGCATTTATCATATTAGTTAGAGTTAGGATTCTGACAAAAATAAAATATCTTCGGCCCAAGAGTCAAAATTCGCCTTAAATCAACCTAATCCCAACTGGATTGGGATGATTTAATGCGAATGTCACCCATGAAACTGAACGCGATCAGCATATCTTATCCCGAATTGAAGAGCTGTCAGAGTCATCATTGTTGTGGAATACTGACACTGACAGCTGTTGAACCCGGTTTAGATGTGTTAATAGCATTCGTTTCATTTGTGAAATTCGCCTTAAGTTTACCTACCCGGTACTCTAACATCAAACTCCAGCTGTGGGTCAAAGGTCTGTAGGCCAAAAGAGTTATGCAGACAGAAACAGTACATACAAATACTTTGCTTAATATACAGAGAACTATGTACCTATGTTCTGCTGCTGTCAGTGTTTAATGACGGGTCGTAAAAGGTTATTACTGTAACATTTTTTTGTATTGCGTCTCATATATTTCATGAGACCCTGAGTTGGGTCGCCGGGAACAAAATATTATTTTGCTTCATTAACTTATGTCGTTTTAAACGTAGTCATTTGTTTAAGGGACTTTATAAATTGCGGGAAAAGGGCAATTGATCGCAATGCCTTTCATTTTGATAGTTCAGCGATGTTCATTGCGTTATTTACATTGCTGAGCAAACGAATTTTTCAAACCTTTTAAAGCAATGGATTAGGAATTTCCTTCAAAACCCTCGGCGTGTTACGCAATCAGGGTGCCGGTCTTATTTTATTAAATACGATTAAAAAAAAAAAAAAAAAAATTATAGACCACAGGCCTTACTGACTTGATCAAAGTAGTCAATCTAATCTCAAAAATTGCCGAGCAGTATATTTCAATATTCTAGCATTTTATCACTTTTGATAATGTTTTGCAATATTAACTGGTGTGAAATAAAATGAAATTAGGTCTCCCTTTTAAAAAATATTCTCAGAAACAGAAGCTTTAGGCAATGAGCTCCTCGTAGGAAATTGTTATTTACTACTTTACTAGACAAGATCGTATCATGTGTGACTTGGCGTACTCCTGTGCCCAATATTTTTGCGAATAGCCAACTTTTTCCATTGGACTTTACTCCTGCGTCAATTCCTGTACGAACTCAGTAAATATCTTAATGTGGAGCGCACATAGCATTTCTACTTCGATGACGTTAATCCAATTAAAAAAATGTCGGCTGACTTATTCGGGAACGTAATAAAGTAAAAAAAATGCAAATGTATTATGAAGTGAAATCGCTATTTTGGTCGAGTTCTCCAAACATTCTTAAAATGCGAGTTTTCATCACAAGGTATTTTTGGAATCAAGTGGGACGTAAAATGAGGTAGCTTTCAGTCGAGCCGTGTTTACCTCTTTTCATTACACGTCTTAGGGCATAGACTTTTCGTAAGAAACTTTCCTTCGTGAAATTTTTGTTAATTATCTAAGTGTTCGTTAGGTAAAGTAGTCGGGATTTTCATTTAGAAATCCGATGCTTTTTCCTTAAATCCAATTACCTCACCTTTCTTACTTGATAAGATTAGTTTTACTTCGATTTCTTTGGGGCTATCGTAAGGATCAAGTGGAATTAATGGAAAATATTTCTAGGAATTCATCCCGTCATTTTCATTAACAATTTTCCACTAGACGAAAATTCTGATGAAATATTTTTTAATTCTGACAAAGAAAATAACTTCGTCAATTTTCCGTAATAAAGAGCCGACAGACTAAATTTGTGACATTGGGAATTACGTGTACTCCGAGACATTTCAGTGTCACAGAATAATTTATTACAGTTGTCTTATAAATATAATTAGTTCAAAGCTTGGGTGAGTTAAAACGCTGCTTTTAAGTAAGACTATTTCCAATCCCTCTCATGTATTTGGCAAAGGTGTCTCAGACCCAGTTCTTTCGACCCCAATATGACTCATATCTTCTTTTTTTTTGTTGCTTCAGAACGGTTTTTAAGAAATCATCAACAGAGATTCTTTAATCGTACATGTTTCCACGAACCTTATATGCATCAGGTATGTTGACGGGCTCGCCGCTCTCGGCAACATAGCCGACGATGCCGCTGCCCCACGGTATCCGGATCTCATCGAGCGTTTCCATCTGTTCGGGTGTTGACTTCGAGCAGACATCGAACAACTTCGACACCAAACACCTGGAAATAACAACAACAATTAACAACTTGTTTGAAATCTTTGGAAAATAATAAAATTTTTGAAAAGTTGAAAATAAACAACGTGTATGAAGAGTTAAAAATAAGCTAAAATTGGTTCGAGCTGGAAAATATTTTGAATAGACACAGAAATAAAATGTTGGAGTTATCACATATTGACCGTGCACGGTACCAGACTTCTTCAAATAGAATAAATACGAGTATTGAAAATTGCAATATAGAATTCTATAGAGCGGCAAATATTTTCGCGTTCCATTTGTTCCGAAAAATACGAAACTCTATTATTTCTGTTTGAATAAAAACAATTGGCGTCAATTTTTCGATAACCGTATAGGCGTTATTAACATTGACCCTGATTTGAAAAATCAACGGAAACATGAATAAAAATAGACAATGAAAGAAAGAAACAAAGAAAAAGTATTTATTGAGACTCGCACAGGAAATCACACATTAAACTAAAAACACACTAAACATAAATAAAAACCAAAGTAACTTTAAAATTTAATGAATGACAAAAAGCTCCTATTTCAGCATGATGCCGCGACAATAAAGAAATTAAAATGACGCAGCGCTAGTATTCTGATAGGGCCCGCAGTGATGTCACGGATAGATACAGAATTAAATAAATATAATAAAAAATAAAAATAAATAGGTGTGTGAAATACAGTGAAGTGTAAAATATATGTAATCCGCGTGTCTGCATCCGACGTAACATCAGGAAGGTACTACATTTCATTACTATCAAACAGATAAGTAAATTAGAGAGGCACACGACAGGCATAATCGAATTCCCAGTCCCTGGGAATTTTCCAATCGGCAAATACGAAGAAAGAATCCGTTTAATAAAACCTCGAGAGTCATGTGTCGTTGGCGCATGTGGTCTCCGCCTACGTATAAGTAAAACTCGATACACGTGACATTTCAAACTATTACATTACTCGGTTTTAATTGAAGATTTATTTGCATGAGATTATCTTGTACTGGCATTTTGTATGATATCTACTTCATGATTTATACTCGATGATCGTTGATATGGCCGCTTGCGACGTAATTAATGTGATTATGTTAATCAGTTGTACTTATTGTTTGTTTACATACGATAATAAAACTGACTTCACCATCTTTAATACATCAAATTTACCTAATCAAAGACTCCCATACCTACCTATGCAGCTTTATTTAACTCAAATCGCAATGAGTTCCCTCCCCTAACCGTTCTTTCTCAGTTGAACAAACTTACAACGATACATACATACATCAAACAATGACATTACGTCAGCGAATCTTGGACTCCCCAGGAGCCTCCACTTTAAGAGCGCACTCAAACTCAATAAACCCTCAGACGGAGGCTTAAGTGGCGACTACACACGTAACTTCATTTTCGTTCAGTCAAATTGAATAATTGGATAAGCTTTATAAGAGAAACACGTTGACGGCTTTCGTGAGCTTAAATTTGGAAGGATATAGTGTATTTAGTTAATGAAAAAAGGATTCGTGCTGACTACTGACGAAGTTCCGCCAAAATATATGAAGTTACTCTATTCTGCATAATGGAATGTTATAATCTTAATTATAATATACAAGCTAACACTAATATATATATAAACTATTAACTAACTATACAAATATAAGAAGGGGGGGGGGACAATCATAGGGCGTGAAAAAATTCGTCCGCATCGCTGTCAACAGGGAAAGTGCCCAAAAGGCTGACAGCATTGCCACGCTGTATGGCAATGCTGATTCTCTGGCCGAAGAATAGGCCAGCCTTCTGGTCATATGAAGAGTCGACCAACCGCTTTGCGATGTCTTGAAAAACTAAGTGGGCACTCGGACCCCATGGCCCTAGTGTTTCAACCCCAAACGGCTCAAACATATAAGTCCCAATAAGAGGAGTATTTGTGCCGTTTGAGGTTTTCCGCACCTGCAGCAGCAGCCCCAGCACAGCCCGCCGTGCTAAGAAGATGGGATGGCGCAAGGGTGTCGACGCACGTTGCATCCCACACCTGCATAATAGTTATGATCTAATCTTAACGCACTTGAAAGATTTACTTAGGTGTATTAAGAACTTTTTACCAAAGTATATTTTGTCACTAATATTTTATTGCCCATGTTAGTTACGGTGTACTGGAAGAACGGTGGCTGCCACATAACGGCTGCATTGATGGCTATCATCAAAATGTTGGCAGCGAGGTTTGACTTTACAGTGACAAACCATTGATATACTAAAAAAGCCGGGGTTTTTAGGCTGGTTTCACAGCTGTCCGGGAAACCCGCTCGGGACGTCCACGGACACGGCACGTCCGGGACACAGCCGTGTACGGACGTCCCGAGCGGCCGCAGTGCTCTGAAACGAGGGAGTAGTACGATACGTTGTACGGGCTCTACCCGGAGCGGGTCGCGTACGGACCAATCCGCGTCGCTGTGAAACAATGTTCTAGCGCCTCACGTGTGTCTCCGTTCCGGGAGCCCGTATCTACGGCCGGCCCGTACAGCCGGGTCTCCCGGACAGCTGTGAAACCAGCCTGATATATCTATGTAAAATGTCTACATTTATATCTGTGATTTTTATGGTGTACAGAATAAAGAATATTCTATCTATATATCAATGTGTCAAACACGCTGTCCATGAAAACACATCATATTACTTTCATAAAAACCGGCCAAGTGTGTGTCGGACCACGCACAATGAAGGGTTCCGCAGTTGGGACGAATTTAACCCAAGAACAAACTTAACATTGTAGTTGAAAAACATGTTCTCCCATAAGAAATGTATGGGAGATCTGTTTTTCAAACTGCAAATTTAAGTTGGTCGATTATTACTCGTTAATCTGTAAAGCCTATTTAGCTGTGATAGTTTTCTTTTTGAATTCGTTATTTATAATACTACTGATGTGAATTTTTTCACAAATCCAAGTACAACGGGCGTGAATAGATTTATTTATTACTTAGTTTCAGTTTTTTATTTATATTTTTGTTTTATTTTATTGCTTTATTTATTTTTACATCCCATAGTGGGATTTATCTTAATCCGTAGGTGTCCGTGACATCACAGTGGGCCCTATCAGAATACCAGCGCTGCGGTATTTATTTTTTAAATATCGCCGCATTATGCTGAGATAGGAGCCTTTTTGGCCTCGCACAGGTCGTTATAATTCGTTTTTTTTTTTGTTTTTTTTTTGTATTTTTTTTTATTTTTTTTTTATTTTTGTTATTACCTACTTACTGTTTGTATTTCCTGTGCGTGTCCCAAATAAAATATTTTTCTTTCTTTCTTTCTTTCTTTCAACCATTTAGCTGGAAAGGGGGGGGGGGGACACTTGACTCTAATAAAAATTAGCACTTTAAAGCCTAATATTTCGCAAACGGATTCCTAAATTGAAAAATGATCTTCACACACCCACAATATTTTTAAACGACCTTTCCAACGATACCCCACACTTTGGAATAGGCGAGAGAAATAAAAAACATTCCCTCTTTACGTGTAGGGGAGGTATGCTAAAAGAAAAAAAAAAAAAAACTTCATTTTATTTTACCACTTTGTCGGCATTATTAATATGTATACCCATAGCAAATTACAGCTTTCTACTATTAACCGGCTCTGAGCTAAGCCTCGGACAGACACAGACGGACATGGCGAAACTATAAGGGTTCCTTGTTTACTACGGAACCCTAAAAAACGTTTCAGTAACGTCATCCGCCCCGATAAATTGCAGACGTTGTTTCGCTCTTCTAGGAAACCGTAGCTTTACAGAACCGGTTTCTTGTTATCATAATCCTATTCTAGATTGTTGTTTGTCATTGTCACCAAAATGTGTACTATATTAGTTATCAATGTAATCATTTACCCAACTGAAAATTGGTCCTTTGAGGCGCCTAAAGGCTTTATTACGAAAATTGATACATCACACAAAGGACCACCAAGGACATAATACCACCGAAAGGTTATGAGTACAAATAACCTCATTTGGTTGTAAACCATTAAGTAAGGCAAATGGTAACATGTTAAAATTAATTAATTTGCCTCATAAATCTAACCAATCAACCCTAGTGCCCAGTAAATATTGCTTGTTGGTATTTAAATATATTTTTACGATACTATGTGACTTAGCAGTTTTTCATTTGCAGAAAAAAAACAGGCTTTTTTACGACATCTACTAGTAGGTATAGTACTAACAAAGAAAGAATAGTAATATTCTAAGACGGTATGCAAAGTAATATTTATGATCACCAACTAAAGACACGATAAAAGGGGCAATAACATAAGTAAGGCAATAAAATTCTTGTTACGATGACAAATAAGAGTACCTACATACGGGGCAGGAAATAACCCTCCAAACTTCATCGGTTGTTTCATTCCGTTATGATTTTCGCGTACAGGGTCCCATTTAACCTTGACCTTTAGAGGGTTGGCAATTGTTTCAACAGACCCGCGACTCTGAGGAACTTTTAAGCGTCACTCTTCATTTATTATTCAGCTGGTGTAGATGTTCGGGATTACGATTTTTTTGTCGAATGCTTTTGGAAATGGGAAACTATAACAATAACTACTTTAAAGGACTTGATACTTAATTTTATTATGAAATCATACTATTTCTTTTCAGAGGGTGCTGGATAGTTTTTCCTTTTATGGAAATACTCACACAAAGACAGAGTTGTTTAGATGAAAACTTCAAGTTATAATTTAACTAACGAACAGTAGCAAGTTTTTCGTCTTTCTATATTTCTTTTTTTGGATCTTACAATTAGACATGCAATTTTTTTTATCTGCTCTCATATTAATATACGAATTATAAACTTCAAAATGAGTTTATATTGACATACTTTATAAACACAATACCGAAATTTAAAAATAGAATCATATTATAACACTTTTTCTCTAACAAAATAAACCTTCCTTTTTTCTTCATTAAATGTCTATTTTCGTTTAAGTAAATCTTTCTTTTTCTCGTAGTCATGGTATAAAGTATAGTATGCAACTCTTGAATAAAACGGATTTATATCGAGGGCCATGAATTACTCGCGTCGCTCAGGATTCATCTATGGCCCACGCTTTAAATCCGTCCTTTATTCACTAATTGCATAATATACTATTTTTCTATTACGATACAGGGCTAATCCAAGAAGTTAATATCACCAAGGAGTTTCCATCAACCTTTGTAACGGAACGTTAGCGGGGGACAACAGCACCGTTCTAGCGCATGCGCGGTGATGTGCTGGCTGCAGGCGCCATTCATACGTGAAGTTGTACTGAAGTTCATGGGATTTTGATTTTTAACTTTTATTTAGTAGGTTCAATCCCAATGTATGAGAGTACATTAAGTAGTGTATGAAACTGCACATAACTAGGTATTAAAACACTCGTGTGATACTATTAAAAACCTTACCCCTCATTATGCAACAGTTTCATAAACTACTATTTCGATAGCATCTGCTCTCTGAAATTAAGCATCATTGTCCAGAAACATTATTCAAATAGGAAAGTAATCAAAAATTGTGAAAATATTTAACGACTTTCTCTGTTAAGTAGTAGACGTCTTAAATGGCCTTGACCTTGACAATGTCCGTTGTAATTTGTATCGCGTCTGTCCGTCTAACATATTCGCCAAGGGTCAGTTCAGCCATAAATAATTTCTACAAATATGAAAGGGGATACACCAGATATAACCACAAAAGAAGGATAATCGTATGTTTTTGCTTGGAAATACAATTGTGTTTGATGTACGATCCATTGTCCACACTTATATTATGTGTTTGTCTGCCCGTTTGTTACGTTTTCACCAGATTTTTATGAAACTTGATTAGCTTGAAACCTAAAGAAAAATAAAGGGATACTTCCAAAGAATCAGTATTCTAAGGGTGAAATAGGATGTCAAAGTTTGAATGGGATCAAGACAGGGCAAACCACTAGTAGGTTATATTAAATCATAAAAGCCCCTAGAAATACTAGGGGCTTTAAACAGGTGGGTACCAAAATAATGCTGTGCTGTGTGCTGTGCTGTGCTGTTTTATGTAAAATTCATTAAACCTGACTTGGTCTCCATTCGTCTCTTTCGGGTGACCACTGAAAATCAGCGCTGTGCTGTGGGTCTCCATAGCACAGCATCATGCTGAGTGGTAGCCTTCTTGTCACAGTCATGACGTTTCAGCAGCTGCCGACTATTTCTGTTTTGTGCTCGTTATTGTATTTAAATCTATTCTGTTTCATTTTCCTTATTATTTACTCGAGTTTATCATCTTTTTTTTTCATGCACGTGTTTCTGTGACAAATAAACTTATTTTTCTTTCTTTCTTTTCTTTCTTTCGTTTACTATATAGCCTTGTACGAAGCGTCTTGGAGTATTGCAGTGTTCTATGGAGACCACACCTCGTACGCAACACATAAGTTACTATTAGAACGAGTTCAAAAACGGTTTCTGTGGCACCTCGCTTTTTCTAGAGGAAAAAGTAAACAGCTGCTCTCCTATAATACTCGTCTCAAATATTTCAGGATGCACTCGTTATCAACCCACTATACCCACCCCAGCGCAAAATTCTAGGTGCTAACTCACCGATTTCACGCCTATGTAAAAATGTAAACAGTTGCAGTGGTCTTGTCGATATACATCATGACAGCATAGGAACATTTTATAAAATAATTATTGAGCACTATTCTCACAATCAATGATATCGCTACTGAGTTCTAATGTTGGTTTTTATTTTATTTAAAATTAAATTTTTAGATTCTATGTATTTTCAATTGAATTTTTTAATTTTTATTATTATTTAAATTGGTTAATGGTACTGTTATCATGTTTTATTATTTTGTTTATATTTAGAATGCAATTTATGTTATTTGTATTGCTATACATGAATTATCAAAAATGATTGAATAACATTAATTTTGAATTTCCTTTTTGGCTTTATAATTATTATGTAAAACCATAAATGTTGCATGTTGTGTTAGCCTGTAAGTAATTGTTGCACTTATAAACGTACTAATAAGGAATTTATTTTAAATGTATTGTGTAAGCAATTGTTGGCTAACCTAAATAAATAAATCATTCCACGCCAAGAATCTGTTATCAAGATATTTTAATCCAAGATAAGATAGGCGTTTTGCATATCATTATCAATAATGTATAGTTTGACTTCTGTTTCACATTTCCGATATTGCGTCATTTAGATTTCCACATGATTAACCACAGTAATTTACGAGTATTTACGACTACAAAGTACCTACCTGGTATTAATGTTTTTAAATTAATTACCTATTAATATTTTTAGGGTTCCGTACGTCCGAATAAAAAAAACGGAACACTTATAGGATAACTCGGGTGTCTGTCAATTTTGCTCCGAATTTAATGGACCGATTAAGTTGACAATTGGAAAATTGTTGGCACATATGAATTTCTGTGACCCAAACACGGACGTGGAACGTAAATAAATTAATTTTGAATATGGGGGTCACTTTTGAGGGCCAATTCGAAAATTTAAAAAATAGTTTATAAAAAAACTGTACCGCGTGACACCTCAAATGACAGGTCTTATTGTGAGAGTCTCAAAACATTTTTTTTTATAATTTTAAAATAAAAAGTTTTATAGTTATTTAAGAAAATAGACGAAAATTTACCCTTCCTCCGGGACCCTAATCTCAGAAACTACTGAGCCTATTTATTTAAATTACAGAAAGTTGTTCTATATTTATATATTACGGGAAAACCTATAAGAAGTATATGGTTTTAAAATAACATTGCAAATCTCTCAATATTGTGCGTCCAAACTTACATTTGCAGTAGGAATATAGAATATAGAAATATAGAATAACATATTTTTCAACTACAATGTTAAATTTGTTCTTGGGATAAATTCATCCCAACTACGGATCCCTTCATTGTGCATGGTCCGACACGCACTTGGCCGGTTGTTTTACTGTACCTATGACTTCCAATTGGTCCACGTACTTGTTTTACTGTACCTATGACTTCCAATTGGTCCTTGTTGGCTCAGGATTATCTTTAGTGGAAAAAAGGAAAGGCCTTTGCTCTGCAGTGGAATAACACAGACTGATTGATTTATTTTATTTATTTACGACTTCTAATCCTTAGACAATTTACAGTAGAAAATAGATCGACCTACATTCTTTCAAGGACTTCATTAAGTAAGGCAAATTTGTCCCTCAATAGACTCTATAGGTAGTTAATCCGTGGGATGTTAATCCTGTGAACCGCAGACCTTTTTTCTACACACAGATGGGAATGGAATAAAATAATTGAAATATCAATTTTAGTCGTGGAATTCTGGAGAATAATTGCACGATCGTTAGTACCTGCCTAGTAGGTAGACCACAAATTAATTAGTCCCAATACGACTGGCCACAACCACATATCGGTGAAAGCGATCGTACGAAGAGCTATTGCCAAATAAGCTTGTACTGTATGACCCTTTAATCAATATGCGTATATAACATAAATATAAATAACCGTATTGCGTATTGGATTAACGCCAAAAGCTATATAACCATGGACGCTAAATTTCGCCGGCTTTGTTCTAAATATTCCATGCGATTCATGGAATAGAATCGTGGAAATGCGTAGAGATGCGTATTGCCTTAATTTGTATCGAGAAAGAGTGGCGTCAATCACGCCACTCTTTCTCGATTGCAACAAAAAATCGAACTAATTCAGAGTACCTACTTTACTACAATTCGTAAAACGTGTTCGACGAACGAAACGAAATCCCGAACGACAAGATTTTTATTTTTTTGATGACGTTATTATGTTCTTTTGAATCATCTGAATTCGACAAAACTTTTATACCTAGTGGTTGTTAGTCCTGTCCGGAACAAATTTTGTACGGAAAAACCGTCAAAAACCTAAATGTTATTAGCCCTAGCTAAGCATGTCACTCTTATTAAAGGCTCTGTCGGTACAACCGTACTGAAAACGTGGGCCCTTGAAGGTCTTAAATTATTTTAAGCACAGAGTTATCTTGTACGAAATTAAATTGGAAACGTGCGATCAAATATTACGTTATTGAAATTACATTTAACCGCCGTCTACAAATCAATTAGGAAAATTACGTGTACCTTTGAAATGACTGGGAATACTGGTAGTTATTGATATATTCCTTTCGTTCGTTTTTGATTAATCTAATGGAAATACTAAAATAAAATTATTTTGGATAACACTAAAAGATCCATAAACTAATTGTTAGTAACAGGTTTTCACTTAAAATACTATTGTTAGTAACTTAAAGTAAAGTCGAATTTATGAGAAAACCACCTAGACACAACGAGAAATGGTAATGGTATAACTATGGTATAAGTCTTCGCACAAATTGCCTTATTATGGCGGAGGAAGTATATGCCGCCACAGCCTTCAGGACACTATCGTGACGGCCTCTTATTCTGCTCAGGAGTGAGGCCGTTTTTTGCGGATGATGGCAAATGTTCGCGGAAATATTCGGTTCCATCGGTATGGGTTACCGCGAACATTTCTGATGCATTGCAAAAACGAGACAGTTGCAATAGCATCCTAAAAACATGATTGTACGAGTATTGGACGCGTAGAACATCCAGCGACCTTTGCGAGTAGTTGACCCAAAGATTACCGCCGCTGTGTAAAAACTCTGACAATAAGCTTTAAAAAGCGTAATCTCTACTTGGTTGGTACACCGAGCAAATCTTCGTGCCAACATATTACCCCTGACCGCCAGAGACCTACGTTCCCTCTCAATGTCACCATGGTCACTAAGGTCATTGGTAAGAAAATGGCCAAGATATTTAAACTTTGTGTCTTTACGTATTGGGGTATCGTTTATGGCAAGTTCGACGGTATCTTCTCAGCACTTACCAGCGACCCCAAAGACCATGTATTCACATTTTTGAGCATTATAGACCAGTCTATGTGCAGCAACGTAGGTCTCATACTTTGAGCATCTCTGCGATCACCCCTGGCGACCGGCCCAGCAACACCATGTCATCCGCATAACTGATGTTGTTACATTATATTTGGATATTGGTGTTCGTCTGCATGGTTTTTTTAAATCTCTATTTTTGTCTATTGTGGACCGATTTTGATCTTTAGAGGTAGGTAAAGGAAGAGGTGGCAGAGGAAGCTTGCGCGGTGGTCTTATAAATTTTATTAACTTTGCTTGAGTTATTTTTGAGCTAGCTTCAATTATACGTATTTTTCCCACTTAGTCTATGTAGATGATGCTATAATAATAAAACTTCCTGCCACTGTTATTTACAATACAGGTTAGTGTTCGAATTCATGTGGGGTAGGTACCACTACTAAAAACTGAAAAATGAAAAGAAGTATACTAGTATACTTCAAGTATACGAGTGTACAGAGGCGGGCTTAATACCAAAAGTTTTTATTTTGTGAGAAAATAAAAACCTAAAAAAATGCTCCATATTTAATGGTTATAATTACTTAATGACGTCTAAACCTAACATTTACAATTCTATGAAAAGGTTTAGCCTCTGAAATATTTTATGATTGTTGCATATTTATATCAGAATCCAGACAGTGCTTAAAGCCCTAATTTACACAGAAACCACAACATTCATTGCACCACGGAATAACATCTATAATGTTCACAGTCGAGGGTAGGATATGAAAAAAAAAATAGTACAGAGATCAGTAACCCTGCAGCCCGTCTCTTTGAACCGCAGAAACTTATTTTGTCGAGTTTATTTTTTTACTTTTACAAGTATCTAGGTACTGTGGTTGACTTGCTTTGAGTATATTTTGTCCGCAGATAGTAGATTTAATTTAGATTATTCTATAGAGTCTCTAATCACCCTATAATGTTCCCACTGCTGGGACACAGGACTCCTCGAGAGGGAGTGGGCTGTAATCTACCACGCGGGCCCAGTGCGGGTTGGTAGATGTCACATGTCTTCAAATTTTCGGTTCTACGACATACCGGTTTCCTCACGATGTTTTCCTTCACCGTTTTGATAGTAGAGTCTAACTACGTGATATTAATTAAAATGAAGCCATCGTAACAAAATTTTCTTGTTTCCGAGCGCCCAAATTTTTCACCTACTAAAATTATGTAATCGATATAAAATATTATAATGGCTTCTGATACTTCGAAAACCTTAATTATATCAGAGTTTAATTAGATTTCGATCGCATACCGTTACAGAATATTTTAAAACAAGGCGTAGTCGGCACATCGAACTACATGAAAATCGCGGCGACCGGACGTTCCCTCGGGCTTTCGGCTACTTCCGATACCCCGCATTTTAACGGTTATGCGCAAGATCTTAAATATTCACCGACCGATATTGGCTCAATGACCTCTAAATTGCCAATTTTTTTGTTTATGGTCTACTTTTACGCTTTTATCAGACAACGCACAGTAGCGCAAAGATATTGAGCGTAATTTACTACCTTTGTGCATTGCTTCATAAAACGACAAAGGTCAGGAACATCTTTACTGCTTCAGAAGAATTTAAGAGTCATACGCAGAGTGCATTTACGTAATTAAGAATTAACCAGCGGTTACCTTATTGATTTGTTATTTACTCGTTTTTGCAGGATGGCATTGTCCTACCACGTCGTTTATACTTATTACTGCTCGATAGACTCCAACAATTCAAGCAAGAGCAATCAAGTAAAACATTCACCAAAACCTTCCAACAATCAAGGGGCAACGTTCAAACATCTGAAACGTTCTATCTCTGTTGTCAAAATAAATTGCACGCCAGCGCCTCTGAGGGTCTATGAAAACAAAGGCTTTGAGTGGCCTGTCGCGTGACAGCGAGTAATATCAGCGATGTAAGGGCCTTAGCAGACATGCTACTTTTAGCATCGGCGATCAGCGATTTAGTCGCTTTTCGAAAGTTATTTATTATTTATTTAATTATTTATATATCCTTTATTGTACACCAGATTATACATTACATAAAGAAAAAGTAATACACTATAAAAAAAGTTCAACGCGACCGATCGCCAACCGAAGCAGTATCTATAAAATTCGCAATTTTGACACCGCACTCAAACGCAGCGACGCCGCCAAAACGCGACGAAGCATCGAAGCTTTGATGCTTCGATGCGTTTTGGCAGCGTCGCTCTGGCGCTGGTTTGGGCGGATCCCTGATACTTATGTGTGATTTTACTATCGCGACCGATCGCAGAGTCGCCAAAACTGGGATGCAGCATCGAAACAATCCCAAATACTTACGTGTGATTTTACTATCGCGACCGATCGCAAAGAGTCGCAAAAACGCCATGCAGCATTGATGTAGTCGCAAAATCAAGGCTAAAAGTTGCATGTCTGCTAAAACCCTTACACACATCCCCTCGGCAACACACTAGGGAATCGAACAACCACTTTGTTCACAAACCGAGAACGAACAAATATAACGCCAAGACTGTAACTGCAGCCAAGATATGACGGCAGAAGTAAACGGTTCGGGTAATGTGTTCCTAGGATAGTGGCATGTTATATTCATTGGCTTTGGAAGCTTTAGAGTATTGTTGAGCTTGTTCAGTAGGTGATTTGAGCTGTTTATATTTCAGCTTTGATTCATACACTACTTGTGTTACACAGACAAGTGACCATCTCTTCAATTACTTCAACATTACCAAAACAAACACTTCGATTCTGTAAGTACCGTTTACAGTTCGTCTTTTATAAAGCTGTAAATGACAAAATGAAGTCAGTCACACCGTATAACGGTTGGGTAACCCTAATTGAGTCCTAAGCGTGTCTTCGTCATCACTTTAACAGTTACTGGTGCAACACACTGGATATACAGCGACATATATTGAACAGTGTAATGTCGGCACGTGGATTAAAGGATTGGCTCACTGGACGTGTAAAAGAAAATTAGTCTTTACCAAGATATAGATATGTAAACTAATAGGTTTACCTTTTTCTCACGTAGGAGTTGGATTGTTTTCATTTTGTGAGACAACGTTAACACAATCAATTATAGGAGGACGTGAGAGAGGATTTTTCTGCTTTTTACTCTCGTTGGATTGACATGTGTCGTCAGATGTTTTACGGAACCACCCACGACGCATCCTACGCGAAAAGCAGCATAAAGGCGAAATGAAAATATAACACCCGAAGGCGGATTCTGAACTAGAAATCTGGAATTAAATATGATAAGAAACAGTTTACAAGAGATCTCAAATAATTAAAAAAGTTAGTACAAATAGATTACGTACAGAAGAAAATATAAGTATTTATCCAACTCATTATAATTCCAAAAGCTTCCTTAACAGATTAAAATTATAATTAAATATTTACATAATTATATTTATGTTTTCATTAAGGACAAATTACAAATTACCATCTGATATGCAAATAGGCGCATGTTGTTTGAGCTTTGGGCGACTGTTCTCCGTAGAACATGGTAAATAATTCGCTCTCGACTTTGTAATGTTAATGAAAACCACGATCTTTAATTAAAACTTTCTACGTTACTTATTTGTCGGCGTTTACATTTAGAAGGCCGGCTAGTTTATTTTTAACTAGCTGTTGCCCGCGAATTCGTCTGCGATCCAGGATGAAAAGTAGACTATGTCCTTCTCCAGGTCATAATCCACCCATATGCCAAATTTCATCCAAATCCGTTCAGCCGTTTTAGCGTGAAAGCGTTACATACCAACAAACTCATCTTCCCATTTATAATATTATTACTAGGTGTTGCCCGCGACTTCGTCTGCGGTCCAGGATAAAAAATAGCCTATGTCCATCTCCAGGTCGCAGTCTACGTATATGCCAAATTTCATTCTAATCCGTTTAGCCGTTTTAGCGTGAAAGCGTAACAAACAAACGAACAAACTCACTTTCGCGTTTATAAAATTAGCTACGATGGTGGTGACTAGAGGAGTTGTGATGAACTCGTGAAAATACGTTTTACTGCAGGGACGAAGTTTAAAAGCCCTTTTAACGGCCTTTTTGGCAAGTATTAGGTAGTGACACGTTTCCGCTATCCTTTCCGCCTTTTTCATGATGGCTGCCAAACTGAGTTAGTCACGTTTTATTTCCTTGAAGTGTTAATGCTACATTTGGTAGCTGTTATACTAATATTACACGAGCTTTCAGCTGCAGCATTGCTCTCCGTTTGTGTCTTTAGAATAAACATTTTTTTGTTGGTGAGACAATACCTAATTATATACGGTATTACTGCCGCATACTTCGCTGCACTGCGCTGAAATCGTATAAACTCGGCGCTGATGAGAAAATAATGGTTAAAACTCGTTATATAGGTACGTAAATTATTAATAGCTTTAAAGAGCTATTAATAATTTACGTTCGACTTTAAGAAATACGTGCAAATCCTTTTCAATTTTTTTTTGGAAATATAATGCTTAATATTAGTGTCGTTTGGTTTCTTTTGTGGAGGTTCTAATAATTATAGAAATTTTACATCCTTTTCGGATACAATTCAATTATTTACTAAGGATCAAACTTA
Source organism: Agrochola circellaris (assembly GCA_914767755.1). Classification (NCBI taxonomy): domain Eukaryota; kingdom Metazoa; phylum Arthropoda; class Insecta; order Lepidoptera; family Noctuidae; genus Agrochola; species Agrochola circellaris. The sequence goes on from OU611858.1 coordinate 10,320,458, forward strand.
CCCAATTTTTTTCTAATTATATTTGTTACTAGATGACCCGGTAAAGGTACCACGCGAGACAAAATTTAGATGTTTCGACTGTTCCTTTGGGTTTTCCTAATTTTCTTTTTATTCTAAACCAACCAGTATTAATGCAAACAAAACAAAAAAAAAAAAAAACGGTCGAGCTATTTTCAAGTTTTTGCGAGACTAACGGACGGCAATCGATTTTTATAAATGTTATAGATCTAATTATATTTGTTACTAATTTTCTCTTGCAGTAGGTAAGTTTCATTTCGGGCGTTTGTATGTAGGGAGGGGTAATCTCCGGAACTACTAATCCAATTGCGGAAATTCTTTCACTAATGGGAAACTACAGTATTGCCGAGTGTTATTATAGGATATAATTTGTATGTTAAAACAAGAAATTTCACGCGGACGAAGTCGCGGGCAGAAATAAGTGGGACATAAACATAACTGAATAATGGGTGTGTATACCTACCCTCTACACACGTCTGCCATTGCATTTGGAGAATTACAGTCGTGATGTATGTGAAGCATGGCAGTATATTTATGTGATAGTATTAATTCTCGGATCGAGGACACATTTGCGCCTAGAGAACGGTAATTCGCACTCTGGCTTCCCATGGGGGTATGATTTATCTTTCCAGCAGATAACCACGATGTGGGCTTTACCCTGTGTCCACTGCTGTATAATTATACAACGTGTAACAAAAACCCTGTCCGATCCGCGAGGGTGTTGTTAAGAATCATAATGGGAGTCCATTTATGTGGTAATTTCCCGGAAAAAATTAAAAAAAGTTCACCGCATTTTTTTTCGATGGGGATTTTACGGGGTTATTCTTATTACTCACATGGGGCGAGGGTGGGCGTCGTTTAGTGGGTGTCTACAAGTCATAAGTTACCTCTCTAGAAAAACTGCTATCTTATAATGAAATTCGGGTAATTGTGGTACTAAAAACGCAAATTTTAAATAGCAATAACTACTTTAATTTCATAAAAAAATAAAAAATAAACTTTTTGTAATGTCATTGCGGTATCTATGCGCCCCTATCGGATCGGACTTTTGTTACATGCTGTATGGTTTTAATTACACTTAAGTGTGTCTTAAGTACTCTAGAACACGCGATGTTGTGCATCTTGGGGATGCCAAAAAAACAATGCTTAGGAGTTAGGTATTTCTTCCAGAATAAGCATGATTGATTTGCTCTATCAAAGAGATAACCTAGAGAAAGATATGGGAATGCGGTGAATGCAGTCAACATAGGACTGACTGGTGTAGTAGACCGACGTCCAGAAGTCTGAATGATAAAATTGACATAAATCAGGAGTTTAGGTCAGTTACAGCTATCCCCGTAAAGCTTATGGCTAACTTGACATCACCATAGTTTTTGAAACTTACACAAATCGTGGAATACCAGCTAGAAACAAGTTTTGATAGAGATATCCGAGCTGTGGGCAGTAGTTTATAACAAGGGACAGTTTATAACAAAGTTGAGTTCTAGTTAAAACTAGCAGACCACGTTTTTCAGCGATCACTGAGCTTATATTCATGCTTGAAAATCTCTGAGAAGATAAAGCGTGGGAGAGTCGTCGCGATCGTTACTAACTATTTCTGTATAAAATTAAAGATAATTATTACAACAAAACGAAATTGTTAAAACTCGCAATAAGTTTGAAATTTTCCGATCAAATAGGTATAACTAAAAATAATAGGTGTTCAATAAAACATTTTCTATGCTAAATTACAGTTATTCTGAGTTGAAAAGAAAAGTAAATGAAAGTTGTTCAATTTTGTCTATTTTAGTCCCAAGGCTGTGGTAAGGAGTAAGGGAAGCACCTCATGTAGGCAATACAAAAGGCAATATTTATAACCAAATAGATTTATTTGCTGTAAAAAAATAAAATGTAATGCGACGAAAGGACGGGAGCGAGGAACGAGACTTCAAGCCAATAAGACATTCCTGCCAGGGTTGCGAGTTTGTCCGAAAGGGATATCGTGGCCCCGGTACACAGGCAACGGAAGGAACACGGGTGGGTTTTAGTCAGTAAAAGTCTGACACGTCTTCCCGCTCCGCCCAGAGCGGGAGAAGTTATTTGATACTTTCCCACCCTAAAAATTAAAATAAAAAAGCCTATAAGACATTAGATGTTTCAAAAATAAATCTGCGGCAAAGCAAAGACATTACAGATAATGCAAAGGAAAAATGTTTTTCCAGATAATGCGATTAACATGATATTATTTCCAGTCTATTTATTTTGTTTTTATTCATTAAGAGCGTTTATCCTAAAAGCTGGCAACGTCGCAATTAGCTGTCAAATATTTACCTGTTTTGATTAATTTGGTAATATTACTGTATAGAAATATGAAATGTGACAATTCATTATTAATATTCTAGTTCGCTAGTTAGCCACATTTCATATTTCCAAATATTGCCAAATTAATCAAAACAGCGAAAATTTTTACATCTATTTGCGACGTTGCCCACTTTCAGAATAAACGCTCTTAAAAACGCTTTCTTTGGAAAAATTACTTTCATTCTAAAGTATTTTCAGGAATTCGAGATGAAGTCAAAAAAAATTAGACAAAACAGAAACCACAGCGGTCTCTAATGGTAAAGCACCTTTACTGCAAAATGAATTTCCATGCGAAATTCCATTTTAGAGAAACCTCAAAGGGGTTAGAGCCGTTGAAACTCAGAGAAAAAATTATACGAATGTTGGTACAAACCGGGAAAACGCTGAAAATATTTTACTAACGCTTTTTTAGCTTAGCTCGATATAGAGGTCGTAGATGCACCAAGCACGTATGAAGCCTTTTTGCTTTTAACGCCTACGATACGCATAAACGTAGATGAACACATAAACATACAGAGTTCGTGTGAGTAGTAAAAGCAGCAGGTTTTTATTATACTTTCAATGTTTTAACTGAATCACTCTTCATCAATGAGCAATCCTCACTAATATTATAATTGCGAAAGTGAGTTTGTTTGTTACACACACACTAAAACGACTAAACGGATTTGGATGAAATTTGGCACATGGGTAGAACTTGACCGGGGTGGTGGGGATATAGGATATTTTTTAATTATTTTTTATTATCTTTTTATCCCGATATTCCCACGGGATCGAAACTTATGCGGGAGAAACTGCGGGGTGCAGCTAGAAGGAAATAAACTACCAAACGAATGAAAATTATTATATTAATACGTGAAGCAAAAACTTTGTACCCCTTTTTACGAAAATTACGCGGACGGTAGAGTATGAAATTTGGCACAGTTAAAGTTTATATGGAGTAGGAGTGCAGAAAGCTATTATTTTATATAATATACATTAGAAACAAATTAAATGAATAAAAAAAACATTACACACACTACCATGCGTTTGACACAAGATGGCTACCTTCGATTCGTGACATTTAAATGAATTATGGTCTAATTTGGACCTCTGGGCGACCACTAGTATAATTATTAATATATATAAAATTCCATATCTGTGAACTAGACTGGACTGGCTACAAGCATCCGTCATCTCTCAGAATAAACAAGATTCCATAATCAATACAAGGATAATACATTTGCAATACATAATGCATTGTATTCATGTTTGTTATGAACTTTGTCAATATGTTAAGTGCATCCGTTGGTTGGAGCCACGTAGAATACAGACTAGTACAAAATTACGTTAGCTTCCAGACCAATATGGTATATGCAAGTGGTTTCCATATGACACAACTATGCACAGTCACGATATTAATTTAACTTCCAGACTGTTGGCAATTCTTTGCGAAGTTTAGTCTTTGTTCAAGAAAGTATGTGAGAACATGCGAATTTAAAAATTCTATTTCGAAGCAATTTCTTGTAAAAAATGTGGAAAATTTTAGAATACTTTTATAATTTATCTTGTAAAATCAAAGATGCATTTTCTATTATTAAAAAAGAGTTTGAAAGTCTGTTGTTAAAAAACAAATAAAAAATGTAAAACAGTGTTTTAATATCTTGAATTCATTAGATGGCAACCGTATCAGAATTTGTTAAATAAATAAATAAAGATTTATTGTTCAACTAGGGTACATGGAAAGGTTATATACAGGGTGTCAGGGACATCGATGCGAAAACTGTTACTGTTATTCTTTGATGCTTTTTTAAAAATAACCGACGAAAAATTTCATCGCAGTGGCGTTCAGAATCATGTACTGAATACATGGTAACGGGCTTCGCGTCGATATCCCTGCCAGCCTGTATAAAGCACAAGCATAAAGTTTCTTAATCTAGTTAGTGGGTGCCGTACTGTTCTCCTAGATAGGTTACAAAATAACCTGTGTTGAGGAGAAACCGTTCCGTTCCCCGTTATAAATGGTTAACTTATAATAGCACGTGTTAAATATGTATATAGTAATCATTACAGCAAGCTACAAAATGAAACCATAGGGATGTTGATAAAAACAATTTTTTTGTCCGTCAGGTAGATAATAAAAAAAATATTGGACGCGTATTTTTTTCTTTTTTTACATGATCAAAAGATTACGGTAATACATTGAGTAGGCAATGCGTTAAAATGTGGCATGACGTCACTAGCCGGTAGATTTTATACTGACTTGTGACGTAGCGAGCTCTCTCTCCCCAACTTTAAAGCTTCGTGCAGACCAGCGCGACGCGACACCGGTTATTGTTATACCGTCAAGTTTTCTTAGAAATTGTATTGTTTGAGTCGCGTCGCGTCGCGCTGGTCTGCACGAAGCTTTATGCGTTTTATCTAAATCATTTTTTATTAATATGATAAAGCAAAAAATACGTGTCAATTTTTTTTTTTTATCTGACTGACTGACTAAATATTTTTTTTCCCAGTCAACATCCCTATTAAGGTTATAAAAAATAAAATAAAAAAAAACTTAAATCTAAAAATAGCAATTTAGGAACAGACAAATATATAAATAAAAAAAGTTCAATATGTTGGTGTCTGTTTTGTTAGTGTGGTGAGTGTTTCGTTAATCTATGTATTTAGTTTGTGCTGTATGTACCTACATGTTTGAGAGGTCACTTCTTTAGGAAAACAATTTAAAAACATGTAACCGTCAAAATGTATACAAAAACGTGATACAAACAAGAAACCAGACAGCAGAACTTTCGATTTATAACTGCACAAAACAACTGACTTAAATGACACTTTATTCATGAACTCTCCACTCCTCATTAGCATAATCATTATTTTCTGAATATTAAACCTGCCATAAAGTTTACGACGCCTGCACATTGTGCACTCGAGGGTCCGGCAGCGTCATCCAAAGGTTCAATCGCTGAAGGTCGTCGACGGGAGACGTCGGGCAATTAATTTTCGTAATTAAATTTGACCCTTCAGACAGCGAATTTCACTTTGACGTCTAGACGTAATTATCTCTTAAGCAGTTTCCTTGCAATTTCATTACCTGTAGATCCTCTTACATTTGCGCAACCACGTTAATGAAAGCTATTAGAATTAGTGAAAGGTAGAATTATTAAACTTTGTACTAATTTTATACCTGTGATGCGTACAGAACATAAAACACAGCTAAATGTAGGATATTTCGGCATGACGTCAGGGTGCGATTGTGTGGGCATATAAAAGTAATCCTGGCACTGAAATCAGAGCAAGGCTGAGCAGAATAATAGACTTGAAGTATTCAGACTTTTATATAAATTTTACAACGGCGAATGAAAACGCGAATTCAAACAAGACGAAATACATATTTAAATGTATAAAAAGTATGAGTGAAGTTATAAGAAATTCAAACATGTGATGAGTGCTTGTAAAGGGGAATGCATTCAAGAAAAGTTTGATGAACGTCTAGACATTAGACAAGTCATGTTTTTATTGGTCGAGGAATAAAACCATTAGAACTCGTGTAGATTTTATACCCATCTATTCATCATTAGAAATGGTTTCATTAGCTATGAATCAAGCGCCTCATAAACATCCACACAAATAGTAAAATCAATCAGGCGGATGGAATTTCAGCTGTTGTGGATCTAGAAAGCACCAATCAAATATATATTGGCGGATTCATGTAAGTGTCCATGAGAAACGTATTTCGGGTCCACGGCCAAATTACTCTTTCTTTTTCTCGGTATAGACGCTTTTCGTACAAAGGAAAGAGACAGATATAGTGATAGCAACTCGAAACGTCTGTAGAATTACACAGGCATCCATCTCAGCACTGCAGTAGCACAAACTCGTTCTTGAAGCTATAAATTCTGATTACGAACGGGTGACTTGCATTCAAGTGCAAATTCTCATTTCGATTTTCTACTTCTTATTGGAAATGTTTTTGAATCTATTGTGGGTACGCCTTTCTGATCAATAGCTTTCCAATTAATTTAAACAAAAGTTGTACTTATTTCCTTGTTTTATGTTCGTGTTAAATATAAAATTGCATGCGTCAATTATGCTGCCAACATTGAAACTAAGATTTCAGTGGTTACATCTCTATCATTGTACCATTAACTATTCAGAAGCACTTAGTTCACACTTTAGATCGTGTGATTGGCTGTTTGATCTACCCTTTAATAACCAAGTGTAACATTCAGAACATTGAAGCCGGCACCACAAACGGCAGTAGGAACTGTCTGCAACACTGCTGCTAAATCAAGGTTTGTTCAGACTTTGTTGTTGCTGAAGCAACCACTTGGGGAAGCCCAAGAGACGTACCTATACTTTATTCAAAATGTCAATCGTTCCCACTGGCTATTCGGATCTAAGTGGCCAGGTAGCGACTGCCCTCAACTTTTAGATCGGTAACCGAAAGACAATCCCTAGGGACATTTAAGCCAGGCGAAAGTAGTCGCACAGGATAACAGGAAGGAAAATTCTAACCCAAATGGATTAGATAACACAGCTTTGCATTTAGAAATAATACTATTTCAGATAAAATAAAAACATAGCAACGAAGCTATTATATGAAAAGAAAGAAGATAATAAATAAATACGGTTAATGCTTATTGGTAACCTAATCTAGCAAACAAAAAATCAAGAGGCACTACAGAGTATTTGCAAAGAAAATCTCTACAAATATTGCGCACTACAAAATACAATAACATTAGAGATAAAACACATTAAAGTTACAACAGACTATTTGCAGGTCCATTATTCACCGTCCAACTAACATCCACCTAAATTAATTTGTCTAGATGGGAAACACAATTTCTCATAAAGACAATTTCTTGCCGTACTGACCTGCCATTTTGTGGGTTAGGTGACGCCCTCTCTCCTTGCACCAAGAACAAAGACCCTCGATCAGCATCCAACAGTATTGATACGTTTTGAAGGATCTTGTGACACAGCACCCGTACTTCAAGCTCGTTGCAGATGTCTTTCACCTACGACAAAAAGAAAGGAGATTTATTAATATCAATAATGAAATTAAATTAGTCTGTAACAGTAAGATAATCATTCATTTAAAGGGTTGTATGATAAATGTGGTCGCTGTAGTCACCGAAGTGCTACAGACAGTTTTTTTTTGTCCTTAGGAGAAGTATATAAAATATTCCTAGGACAAGCCAAGCCACAGTCAGTTTGGTGATGATGTTGCTATGAGCAGACAGAAAGACGCTTCTGCCCCATTCTTCCTTATCCGTCTTCTTCTTCTTATTTTCGTTCGTTCTTTTAAACGAACACCACGGTAGTCACTAACACTACCGTGGTGTTCGTTTTAAAGCCATGGCCGTCTGACTTTTTATTTTTTTTGGGTGGGTTATTATCAAGTAACTTCTCCCGCTCTGGGCGGAGCGGGAGGGCGTGTCAGACTCTTACTGACTAAAACCCACCCGTGTTCCTTCAGTTGTCTTGTACATTATCAGGGGCCACGGTATCCCTTTCGGACATTCCCGCGACCCCATGGACTTAGCTTCACATTCCGTCGATACATATCTCTCAGGCAAGCCGGTTTCCTCACGATGTTTTCCTTCACCGTTTTTGAAGCAAGTGATAATTATACAATAGCACATGAATCCGAAAAGTCAGAAGTGCGTGCCTTGGGTTCAAACCGTCAGTTAGTATCCTTTTATGACACCTATTTTTTGCTGCAACTACACGTACATCCCATAATACTTAAAACTTATAGCATAAACTTTCTCTTTGGATTCGTACTAGGATAAAAGTCAAATAAAACAAGAAACTAGTTTAAAGTGCAAACCCAGTTTCATATCAATGAATAAAACAACACGAACTGCCGGGACTTTGGGCATAAAATTTTGGAATACAACCAGTGCAAAAGTCAGTTCGAAACTTTATCTAGAACATTAGAAGGAGACAGATCACTCTTTTGTGAAGCCAATAAAGTACTGAAAGTAGAAAAAAGTTAAGTCAAGTTTCTACCTTAATGTGGTTTATTTGACTTTTAGATCACTGCTGAAGTTAGACTGCTGGTCTAATACGTTGTTAACAATGGAGACGTCGCAAATTTTCAAAACCAGACATGAAAAAATAAGTAAATATTTACAATAGAAAGACGGTAATAGAGAATTGTATAAATCCTAATAGAACTTTGCGGAAATGCATTATAAAATACAATAGACGACGTATATTTAGTAACCTGTTCTTAAAGAGTCATAAAGAACCCTGTAAGAAATCGATACGTGTTTCACCTCTCAACGAGGCATCCTGAGGATGACGCTTGACTTGTTGCGAACCCGATCCCGACGTGTTGAAACGTCAAGCGTCGAGAGCAGAGTGCTCACTCTTTCACTCTGTTCTTTATAGTCGTCATCTATTGTATTTTATACTAGATTGTCGCAAAGTCACGCCTGAGTCAATTAACTATCTTAAATAATAGGAGCAGTTTTAGTCACTTTGCATTCTACCTGCAAAGGCGATCAACGACCGAGAAGAAACAGCAGTAAATATAGTAAATATTTCAGAATCAACCTCCTCAATACAACCAACTAAACGTTCGATACAAACAAGTTTTCAAATCCAAAACTTCTTTACGACTATTGTGTGTCACAAAAAGGATATAAGTTTTCGTCGAGGGACGTCTGACCGACATCAGGCTGCAATGAAGGGATGTCAACAAACGCTGTCCACCCACGTAACATCCCAACCCGAGTGTTTCGTTAAAACTAGACGTCGAATATGATTTCCGAACAAATTTCCGCCACGATTCTACCAGAGTCATCTATTTACTGAATACTCTAATACATTTTGTAAATGTGTTTTATGTATAGTGGATGTTGGTTTTGTGAATATAATTTAATGTTCTGTATGTAGGTACTTTGTCCCCAAAGTACCAAATTGATTAATGGTTTCGTGGCCTTGTTCCCATTGATTTCACTATGTATGGGTAACCTAATTTAAACTTCATCTTAAACACAGTTTGTTAATTTTCTGAGCAAAATGCAGGTAATCGGTTTGATAGTATTTACATTGTTTCATTAAATTAAATGTTTATTTTTCAATAAACAATTCTGAACCATGCTCTTGTAGAGAAACACAACCTTGACACGGATTTATACTCTATACTCAGAAAACGACATAAATTTTCCTCCACAACTTTAACTCATTGATTAAATCAGTAACATGTTTTTTCAGAGCAGTTCTAATTTCATCATTCTGTGTATGAGTATAAAGTATAAACCCCCTCGATTGGTCGCTGTCTCAATTAATACGTACACGAAATGATTAATTATAGTCAATTTGGGTCGAACGTGACGCTCTAGTAATCCGAGACCCAAGCAACCAAACATTTAGGTGGGACAGGAACTTCGTTTAACAACTCAATCGAGAGAGGAGTTCTGAATGGAAGATATTTGCACTGTGTAGGCGTACGTTTACGTTCGAGAAAGCCTATTCTTTCTTCATAAATATACCATCTTTTGGTAGAATAAGCGGGTAATAAGATAACACTGTCAGATCTTCGATTGAAGCGGAAAATATTAGAACTTCGCACAAAGATCGTTTATTATTTATTCATCTCGTTTCAAGACAACTTACATATTTTTTGTTTTCGGAAAATTTGATGAGTTTTTGTGCCATTTATTTTCACTATAAGTAAGGACACACTTTAAACTATATCTCGGTACAGTACTGAAAACTGAGATACACAAGCAAAACCGTACCGAGATTTAACGAGTTGTTGAGTCGAAGATGAGCCGAACGATGAAAGGTTACGAGAGTACCAATTTACATATAGCTGGCAGATAAACGGCTCTTGAGTAGACATCAGGCATCATCAATGAATGCGCTATGAAAATTCACGGTCGCTCACGCAAACACGCGGATAGTGTAAGTAGAGGTGTTTATAAACGGGTCCAGTCAACCAACTTCTTTTAAACGAGGGACGTGAAAAGAACGTAAATGGTAGCCAAGGAAGATATTCCCAGGTTATTTTCAATACACAGAAACGTCTGTGTATTGAGAATAATATAAGGATAGGGTCATTCCTGAAGGTCGAGTTGATTACGGATTATGAGGCTAATGCAAGATTGAGGATAACCGCAATTTCCTCGTTTATGTTGCACTTGAATGTGCTGGTTCATGATGTCATAACAACACCATAATTGTGTGAAATTGATAATATCATACGCCAATTAGGACCTAATATGAAGTTAAGTAAGGCTTAAATAGCCATTCAAATTAATTCATACAGGATAATTTTCAGTATTCAGTTACATTAAAATGTCACTCGTGAATGACGCATTGGGTGCATGTGTACCGGCGCGTATGGCGCCCGTTTATCAAATGCGGGCGAGCCGTCGGCAACCCAGCCGGAACGCAGAAATAAAGTTACTGGAAGCGAAGTGCGACCGCTTTTACGAAAACCAGACGTGGTCTGCATAATTCAGGTGTTGGTAACGCCGCAATAATGTTAACTTGATTGACGAAAGAAAGGTACGTGATAATTTTATTTACGAGTACCCGATAAGACGGTGACAAGACTGCGTGGCGGAAAAAGTGTAATCTTGAGTGGATGTGATAACAACTCCAATCTCAGTCAAGTATGATTATTATGCTATTGAGACTGTCTTTGAGCATTTCACGTGTTTGATAAAATTCAATTGACACAATAATAACAAAAACAAACTGCCAGGAGTTTCGTTTTATCCTCCGTAAACATGAGTCACGTGCGTGAAGATAAGCAGCAGATTTTTACCGCAATTTCCCTCCTGTTCATGAAAATTCGTTCAAATTAATTGAAATATGATGTCCTTTCCATTGAGCTAGGGGTATGTGGGGTCAAGCGGTGTGTTTACATGTAATTATCAAGCCGGCCCGCTGTTTTATCGGAGCTGACCTCTGTGCTTGCCAGCGGCGAGCCGACAGAGGCCTAATTTAGGTACCAACACATGTAAAACGACACCCGATTGTTTCGTAAATTAACTTTTAATTGACGTGACGCCGGGTTACTGGCGTCCTGAATTTTGGTTGTACTGCGTATATCGTACAGACGTACCATCAAAGAAGTTCATATCCAACCAGCTTGATAACAAAATCCCGTGAACACGATGACCACATCTGCTACCGGCCCGAATCTTTAGCCGTCGAGCGCTGCAAGCAAGAATAGTCCTTACGGTGGTTAGTTATGGACTTCTTCGATGGTACATATAGCCATTACCTTATCTCTAGGCTCGGTGCAGTCTAGTCGGTCGCATTTTCCCGATTAAACTTTCAATTAAAATTATGACAAAGCTGTCACACTTGCCCGGGGTGCGATTTACGTACCGTAACGTCCTCATACATAATTAAGTTGTCTTCGCTATACCTAATTAAGCAAATTGTTATTAAAACATTTCATTAAATAAATCACTTTAAGCGCAGAGCCCAAAAAAACAACGCGAAGCTGAGGAGTTATACATTCTAAGAAAGGGGGTAATCCAGAGTCATAAATCAATTTAAACAAAGCGTCCCTTCAAAATAGTATTAACTTACTCTTTTAGGATAACCTTTCCTAATTTGTCTAAGCGGATTTTCCGAGGGAAAACGATTTCCACTAAAAGGCTGAGTTGAATAATTTTAATTAAAATTACAGTGTTTGTTATTTCTGTAAATTAAATCATAATTGTATCCACTCTGAAATGACACGCCTCAATACCCCCTTTAAAACCGTTGCCGTTGCCGTTACCGTGCCGTGCCATTGCCGTTAAATAACTTTTTTGATGTTAAGTATTTTATGGGAAACGGCAAATAAGGAGGCGGTCCATCTGATAGTAAGTTGTCACCGCACCGCTGCCTATAGACATTAACAATATCACGCGTTTTCGCTTCGTATGTGCAATACTCGAGATTAAGATGAAATGTGTCATATACCTGTAATGGTACTGGCACCTATACCTTTTGTCTCTGTATCCTTATCCCATACCCTTCAAACCGTAATACAGCAACACTGCTTGGCGACAGAAATAGATAATTACCTATATTGAGTCGTTGAGCTCCTTAAGTTCTGAGTTGAGCTGTACGATTACTGACAAATACGTGCACTGACTGGACAGGTCCACTCTATATGTGTGGTTCTTTTTCTTGTTAATGACTAACTTGGCGTCAGAGTTTTGGCTAGAGACTTGGCTTTACATGCCGTCGAGACATCTCTCTCAGGCATACCGGTTCCTCATGATTTTTTTCTTCACCGTTTTTGAGGCAAGTGATAATTATAGAAAACGCACATGAATCCGAAAAGTCAGAGGTAGGAAGTTTGAGGAACGGTGCGCCTTACCTCAAAATACCATTTTAGACACGAATCTACATGGTTTTCGAATGATCTGACCAAGATTATGTGCCTGTACTTTAAAAGAGACTGTGACCTCTCAGTTTGTTTCGGCCTTTCTTCTCAGAGTAGAACGCCGACCTCATCTAGTTTTTAAAATATGATTGACGTGTAAAAGTGTTACTACAAACGTAATTATAGAAATAAAATCATTTGATTTATTGGTATTTCATCCCCGGACGAGCTCCTTCATGCTGGGGCCACACCAACGGGAAACGCCGTTGATTATCGCGAAGATGGACGGTAACCGTAGATGTAGCCATAACTTATCGCGAGAATTTGACAACGGCATTCACATTGGCGTTTGAGTTTTGACGTTAGAGTATAACTCGGTTGGCGGCAAATGAGCATTGACGTTGACCGTTCAAGTGTGGTCAATTTATCGCTATAATTATCGAAATAATTACCGCGTATTTTATGGCTATGATGGGCATTGACGTTGACCGTTAGTGTGGCCCCAGTATCACAAATAAAGCTTTACTACTACAAAATTAAATAGGTACCTGTCTGTTTATGCCTACGTAAATTGTAAAGCCGGGTTCATTCTATAATTCGAGTAGCCAAACAGAGGCTGTGCCTACAAACTGCATACGAGTAGTCTCTGTGTAGAGAATGAGTTTTTCATTACGTGATTTTTTCATTACACGGCGCACGTGTTTCAACAAAATAATGTTTACGTGGCTAGTTTTAGTATCAGAAAAACCTACAGTATTAATTCAAATATTATATTTCAAGTTCACAATGCCCTCCACATTTATTTTTTTACTGTTTCTTTAGTTTAATTACGTATAGTTTAGTAAGCAGCTTTTGTTCATGTCGTTTTTATTTTAATGTTATGTGCACCTATAATTTGTGATACATTAAAAGTAATATCTAAATACTATTTTAAGCGTATGTTTATCTTCTCTTTGTATTAACATATAAAAGAACTTCAAAGATTGTAATAATTACGCGTTAAGCTTCGTGCAGACCAGCGCGACGCGACAGCGCGACGCGACACCGGTTATTGTTATACCGTCAAGTTTTCTTAGAAGTTGTATTGTTCGAGTCGCGTCGCGGCGTCGCGTCGCGCTCGTCTGCACGAAGCTTTATACTATAAACCTCAGATAGAAAACACCAAGACAGAGCGCTGTCAACAGTGAAGTGAAGCCGGCTTCGTAAACATGTGTGCACTTTGTGTGGTGTAGTTTGATTGTTGTGTCATTGTAAAAACTTGTAAATGTGTGCGTGTGAGCGTGTATGCACAGAGCGGCGGTGTAGTTTTGGCATGCTTTATTGTATTGTAAAATTATTGGATTCCCACCTATGAAATTGGCGTTTTTTTCTCACAAATAGAGAAACCTCATCACTTTTATGATTTAAAATATTCATCAATTGCTTGGTATTATATCGAATAATGACCATCATAGACAAATACCAATAGTAAAAAAAACCTTATTACTTATAGTTTTCTAAACATAAAAAATACCTTAAAAATGACTCCTCATTTTGTTAGCAGAAATTACCACTATTTGTTTCAACTTAGCCAATACTTATTTTTGTCGCTTAATCTAAGTGGCATATTACGTTATCTTAGTTTAAAAAAAATAGTGTATAACAGTTTTAAAACATTAACTTAGTATTCATGGTTGTTATATAAATTAAGAACATGTTAGTATGAAAAATGCAACTTCTTTAAAATTCTCCATACAAAACGCTGATTTCATAGGTGGGGACCTAATATAAGCGGTACTCATTGAAGCGGCTCGTACCGTTAATGGCGCCTTTTATGGAAACGTGCCTAACTCAGACCGCGGATGAGAAGTGCTTTCATTTTTTTTTGTGTACATTCGAACATACAGAAATAACCGACGAGGAATTTCAACGCAGAGGGGTTCAGAATCATGTACCGAATCCATGGTAACCGGCTTCGCGTCGATGTCCCTGACACTCTGTATAGTTTGGTATACGGGCAAAAATATTCCTATTTCCGCTAGTGTAGTGATTTTTTTTAAGTAGTTGCAAGATAGCTGCCTGTATAGGTATCAATCTTTTTGTTCTATTGCACTTGCCTATGCCTATCCTAATGCTTTTTATCTATACATATTATAAAACAAAGTCGTTTTTCGCGTTTGTCTGCATGTCCGCGTTGTTCTTCTAAACCACGCAACAGATTTTGACGAGGTTTTTCACCATCGTTTAGAGAATTAATTATTCCGGAAGGTGTATGTGTAGGTAAGTGGGTGCGTGGGTGAGTGTGTGTGGGGTGTAAGTGGTGGGTTTTGTGTATAATACGTTAATATCAAAGTTACGATGTTTTTTTCAAGTCGTAAGAACCGTGCGAAACAGGAGCGACTTGCATTTAGTTCAATAATAACTTACTATTGAAATTAAAATAAAACATAAATTTTCCAAGATAACAGACATAGACAAGTCACTCGTAATTACAATTTAAATTCAAAATACAAGTAAATTATTATATGAAATTATTCGACTGTTAAGTCAGCTGGGACTTTACGATGTCGTAAGATCATTAGTGACGCGTATTCAAATTAACTTTGAATTAAGTTTCAAAGTAAGAAATAATTTCTAGTATCGTGGAAATAAAATTAAAATAATAAAATATAGTTGTACCTAAATGTAATAAGATATCTGATGCAAACTAATCTGGAGCTAAACGGGACATGGGGGAAAATTTTAGTAGTCCCAAGTTCCCAAGCCTACTAAATAGCAGTGTTCGTAAGAGCAAAGGCAATTTTCTCGGACTCGTGACGTATGATCTAAAGTGACGTAGCCAAAAAAACCGGCCAAGTGCGTGTCGGACCACGCACAATGAAGGTTTCCGTTGTTGGGATGAATTTATCCCAAGAACAACAGAAAATTGTAGTTGAAAAACATGTTCTCTCATACATTCCAACTGCAAATGTAATGTATTAAGGTTTGTACGCACATTATTGAGAGATTTAACCATAGACTTCATATAGGTTTTCCTGTAATCTATGAGTAAAAAAACCATTCTCTGTATTTTTTTAAAATTTTAGGCTCAGTAGTTTCGGAGATAAGGATAAGAAATCTTAATTATAAAATAAATCTTAAATGTATTTATTTTATAATTATAAAAAAAAACTAGATCCTCGCAACACTTTTGAGTGGATGTGACATATCAAATGAAAGGGCTTTTCATTTGATATGTCACATCCACTCAAAAGTGACCCCGTATTCAAAATTCATTTATTTACGTTACACGTCCGTGTTTGGGTCACAGAAATACAGAATGTGTACCAAATTTCAACTTAATCGGTCCATTAGATTAGGAGCAAATTGGCTGAGTGATCCTATATGGGTTCCGTTTTTTGCCTTTTGAGGTACGGAACCCTAAAAACGACCCAATCGGGGTATTTGGCCCAGAATAAATAAATTGACTGGCTCTCATCTCTAAGGGGCAGTCAACATTTCCGCACAGAATAAATAGTTCAACAAGCAGTTATGGCTTTTATGAGAAGTAATTTTCCATACACTCCGTCAGAAGACAAAGGGTTATGCTAGACTCTTTGGACTGAAACCTCACAGTGTTCGCAGTGTTCGCACCTTGCGCCTGGGTTCGGAAAAATGCACTCTGACCCGGTCGTCTTTACTCCATCGGCAGGTCTTACTTGGAATGGCTGAACCCCAATTAAAGTTACTATACCAGCTTCCTCATAGCATCCAAGATACAGATTACAGGTACAAACATCATATGCACCCTAGTAGTTCCTGGGTGCCGGTGTCTACAAACTGTACCAACGATGGGAAAACAAAAACAAAGCAGAAAACAAAAACAAAGCAACTTTTGTTTTTCCTTAAGGGTTCGGCAGAGGTGTGTGCTTTTGTTTTCATAAGTCATTAAAACCATTTAACGTCTACTCACTAATTCAAATATAAGTTCCTTTTCGTCCAGCTGCCTGAGCTCATGCCGTGACCTCCGCTGCGGCCGCGAAGGTGTGGCGTGAGGGGGCTGGTCTCCGAGGAAGGTAGGTGTGCCGTCGACCGTCGTCACCAACGGCTTCAGGAGACCGCCACGCTCGAATTCGTGCGCTGAGATCTTCCTGTCGAATGAGATGTGTGTTTTAGTTGTTGGCAATTATAAAACTAGAGAGTGGTACTTTTAGGGGAATAGTCATGAAAAGATGTTCACAGATCAACGTGGCGATAAATTTACGTGAACGGCGGCATTGTTTGTGAAGGAAGAAGTCAAAAGCATGTCATTTCACCAAGTTTATTTAGGCCCGCTTGCACCACAAGCGAAATAAAAAATTTCTTAAGTTTTTTCTTTGATTTGTTCTCAAATGTAATGATTTTATGAAAATATCATTGAATAGAACAAATCTAACTTACACTCAGTTGCACAAAAAGAAACATTAATGCCCCATTACGTAATAGATCATTAACGCTAATGATTTCATTAATTTCATCATAGAAATAAACATCACCTTTGTACGTATTTTTCTGTTCCTTTCTTCTTGTCTATTTATATGTCGCATGTTTAATGGAATACTGACTTAACTCAAAAAAGACGATTTTTGGGAAATCGCAAAAGAAGATCTTGCTATGAGGACTTATCTTACTTGTTGATGCATAAAAATAAAACTGATTAAAATTAATCATTAATGCTTGTATTTTGAACGTCTAGACGTTTAGTTAGTAGGATAAGTCCTCATAGCAAGATCTTCTTTTGCGATTTCCCAAAAATAGTCTTTTTTGAGTTAAGTCAGTATTCCATTAAGCATGCGATGTGTGTACATAAACTGTTACATTAAAAAAATAGTAAAAAAAATAAGAACCATTAAAATCTTGTCTAATGTTGCTTTCTGCGACAAGTTAAAACTAGTAAATGGAAGATTAGTATTAAATGACAGCTTTAAAAGTTAAAGTTTGTTTCAGCAACTGGCTATTAGAAAGATGTTCTACTAATGATTACATATTTCTTACGTTCGCGAAGAATCATATTTTGATCAAGATACAACCCGACACTGGCCTGCACATTTCAAAAAACGTAAGAAAATTTGAATTTCGCGGGCTACCTTTGCGGAAAACTTATTTTTATTAAAACTTCGTTCTGTTTCTGTCAATTGCTTGAAGACGACAGAGATAGAATGATGTTTTAAACATGTTGTTGTTGTGCAAGCGGGCCTTAGAATCTATACTCCGTTTGAAATAAGATTAGACATTTAAACAAACCTTTTTTACAGTCCGTTCAACCGATTTTGACTTCTATACCATAGGCATAAGGATGGCATTAAGGGGGTTACACAGAAATTGGGCAACGTCGCAAATAGCTGTCAAATATTTATGATGAATTATGAAATGTGGCTAACTAGTGAACTAAAATATTGATTATGAAATGCAATAATTGATATCGTAACACCGAATATTTCGTTTTACATGTAAAAAAGTATTTGGAAACTTTCCAAATGCCTTTTTTACACCTAAAAAGGTTACAAAATCAAATTCAGTATTATAATTGCAATTCATTATTATTAAGATTCTAGATCGCCACATTTCATATTTCCAGTACAGTATTGCCAAATTAATCAAAACAGCGAAATATTTGACATCTATTTGCGACGTTGCCCGCTTTCAGAATTTAAACTCTCTTAAAAGCAAAAAAGTGGTTACAATAGCAACTGTTTACTGCAGCTGCCATTTGTCATGCCACCAACGCAATAGAAGTCAAAATCGGTTGAACGAACTGTAAAAAAGGTTTAGTTAAATGTCAAATCATATTTCAAATGGAGTATGTATGGCGTGACTAAATTTTAAATCCATGTCGGAGTTTGGACTTTTTGCAGCTTGCGACTGACTTTTTCAAATCATATTGTATATCTTTGACATCAGTCTGATTGTGTCTTCATTCTAATGTCTTTGACTGAATGTTGGATTATGTTTTTTTTTTTTTAAACAAAACAATAATAATAATTGTATTGTATTGTATATTAATTGTATATTATATTCCACAGCTAATCTGTGAACAGCGTTGTGGGCTACAATATTGTTCCAATGTTATGTGTATTTCTTTTACTATACGTACTGTATATTGCAGCGTTCCTTTTGAATAAATAAAATAAAATTGGGAAGGTGCGTATTTACGCAACCAGGTTTTTATACTAGGTATTTACTTGCAAGTACGCCGACTAAGTGCCGACCCGAAAAACTCGCAAGACTTCAAAGTATTTTGTTCAGTCCACTCTCGACGCGATTCTGCTCCTTATTTATATACTGTTACGGTTCAATGTTCTATGAAAGTATTTTACTTCCACGAAGGCTTGGTTGAAAGTATCCTTTTTTGCATACGCGATTGTACTCCTTATTTGTATGATCTTAGGGATCTATTTTCCACGCAGAAAGAAAATACTTGAAAGTATTTCGAGCCCTGGTTTTTGGCGCTGGTGTCTAAAGGTGGACGTACTTGGAAGCCCTGGTACTCGATTTTGCAAGTACGACCCATGTCTAAAATAAAACAAATAAACTTGTTCTTGTACCTACATACTAACTAACGTAGGTACCTACTTCAGCTCAATACCGACATCAGAATAATCAATTCCATCCTGTAGACTTTAACAGTATTTAATAGACAAACATTAGGTACAGCTAAGATAATTCTGAGAACAAGCAGTCTTCCACGAATTCATATCCAATTTTCCCTGAAATATGTATATTAAGTACGCAGGCACTCAGTCCAAGGATGAAACTGGGAGAGATTAGGTATACAAGTAGACAATCATGATTGTTCTCATTTAATAGTTCTAAGAAGCTGTTGGTTATTTTGGAACCTACTTATTTGCCTAGACAGTTTGTGGCTATCATTAATGGCAAAATTATGTAGAAAAACAAAGCTAGTTCCTTCGTCTATGTATAATGACAATATAAAGAGATGCATAGGTACCATCGCGGTCACTGGCGACTGACCACTTTTCGACCTTATTACCTGAGCAATAAGGTCGAAAACTGGTCAGGCGCCAGTGTCCGCGATGGTCCAGACATACATAACCTCACGCCTTATTTCTTCTCATAGGGAAAAACGACAAAATACACAATAGGCAGAAACTACAGAACGCCACCTACTAAGATCCTTACAGAATCGTTTTGCTTCGTTTACAATATCCCAATGACAAAAAAAAAAAAATTGTCGGTCTTTGGGATTATAAAAAAATATTGGATACGTATTTTTTCTTTTTTTACGTAATCTAAAGATAACGGCGATACTTTGAGGTAAAATGTGCCATGACGTCACGAGTATGTAGATTTTATACTTACTAGTGACCCCCACTCCCCAACTTAAAATGCGTTTTATCTAAGTAATTTTTTATTAATATGATACAAGCAAAAAATACGTGTCTAATATTTTTTTATTATCTGACTGACTAATTAGAATTTCATTTTTTTTACCCAGGCATCATGCCTATTACGTAAAGAGATACAACAAAATAAAATAAACATAAAAATTACTTAAATTAACGCATAATTTTAGTTTTCAAACGGAGAGCGAGCTAGATCTATTCAGCAATTAGTGAACTGGACAGCGGCCAAATGGATTTAGCAGAAATGTCATGAAAAATTAAGTCTGATAGATTATTTCAGGAGAGCCTTTGACTAATATTATTAATTATATTACATACATACAGACATAACCTCACGCGAATTTCCCATCATCATAATTATATTAAAGCATGAATAATATCGTTTTTAGTTTAATGAATGTCTGATAGACTAGGAAAGTATATTTTTTTCTAAAATATACTTACTTATTTATGAGATTTTCGAGTTGCGCTTATAATTTTAAAATCAGTCTTTTGTTTGCTACCATTCCACATTTCTTGACTATGAAAAAACTTTGAATAGAATTCCAAGTTTGAAGATAATGAAGGGAGAAAACTTGAAGTTAGTACTCTTCTTCTATCTGATAATTGCAAACTTATATTAAAGAATTTTAGCCACCACATATTATCTTACGCAAAACTGACTCTAACAGTGTCTTGATAATACAATACAAAAAATATAGAACTGACAACATTTTCAAGAGCTCTACAAATGGACCAGTTACAAGAAGTAGGTATAGTCCCATCTCCAATTTGTCTTGCCTTCCACAAAATTTTCCTTTCCAAATAGCTCATCATTATGCATGTAGGTTAGCGTTCAGCAAAGTCTTCTAATCTACGGAGGGTGGTTTAACACTGGCAGATAAAGACGAGATGACAATGACATAAGATTGATGGAGACTAGCACCAAGGATTTCCAAGACAGATGGGAATTTATTTTCTTTTCTATACTTCTTATGGATATGGTGATTCTGGTTAAGCTACTAATATTTATCTTCATCTTGTGAATATTGCCAGTCACGCCTTTTTTGCTATGGGGAAGGCAGAAACTATAGAATGTTGTTATGCGTGTACCGATTAAGTCCTAAATATCGGAGACCTAAGCTACTAATATTCATCTTCATCTTGTGAATATTGCCAGTCACGCCTTTTTTACAATGGCGAATGTAGAAACTATAGACAGCTGTTATACGTGTACCGATTAAGTCCTAAATATCAGAGACCTAAGCTACTAATATTCATCTTCATCTTGTGAATTTCGCTAGCCACGCCTTTTTGCATGGGAAGGCAGAAATTATGGAAAGCTGTTATACATGTACCGATTAAGTCCTAAATATCAGACCTAAGATAAATCATTACCATCACAGTGGAAATGTTGTCACCAGTGTGTTTAAATAAATAACTACAGATAGGATTTGTATCTTCGATCCTAGGTATTCTCAAATAGACTTAGTTTCTCGAATTCGATAGGTCAAGGAACCCATTGACAGCTCGTTACATGGAAAATAGAAAAGAGGTATCTCGAATGACAGATACTGAGAAATTTCCACGAAGAACAATTTCCATGAAGTTTTCGTGGCGCGCGTGTAAAGACTCTCCTATGCAGAAATCAGTAGGATGATGCTCAAGAATATGGCTCGATTAGTTATAAGGTTTCTCTTTTCTAAGCCAGTTTTGACCATTCGATACATTATGTACCAACTGTTGTCCGGGACTTCGTCTGCGTGTTTTTTTTTTTTTTTTAAGACAAATATTCAGAATTTTAAGTAGCCCATATGTCTCTCCAGGCTATCTATTTGTTAAATTGCATAACGGCGGTTCAGTGGGTTAGGCCGCTCGCCCACGGCGACTTTTTGTAGCGGTGCTGTAGCTTGTTAGTCGCGTTTGCAACGTGCGACAAAAACGATGCAACCGCGTGGCTGTATCGATGCAAACGCAGGACCGTTTCTGATGACATCGGGGGAACGAAGGGTGGAGAATGGAGGGAGGGGTGCTGGGGATGCGACAGCATCGCGATAGTAGCGATAGAGAATTTAGGCGAAGGTACACAGCCTGAGACAGCATTGCGGCTGTATCGATACACATGCGCGACAGCATCGCTACTGCATATCTACAAAAAGTCGCCGTGGGCGAAGCCTCTTAGGCGTGACAATTTGTTTAAAAAATTATAAGAAATTGTTTTGGACTGATACATCTCTAAAGACTTTAATATTAATGTCCACTCATCGGAATTGTTTATTTACATCAATTATTTATCTTAACTCGTTAACTGTTGACTCTGTAAGCGTGTTTGCTGGTCCTAAACCAACGGATCGGATTTTTTCCAGCTGTGAACATAGAATATTTATTTAGGACTAGTTAACTTGAAAGTGCTGCCTACACATTCATTAATTAGACTTAAGACATCGTTTATCATGTCAAGTACCAAATTGATACTGTTTTTTATAATTTTCAGATTGCTACTGATTCTCACCATAACGATATTAGGTATGATTATGATTTTATCTCAGACTATGTACACATCCATGATAACAACAAACTAGGAATGTTATTTGTTGTTGTTGTTGTTTCTAAGAAGAGAAGCAGCAATAACTTAATTCGTGTAATAATTATAACGTGTTTCCGGAGACAGAAACGTGGAAAGAAATAAAATATAGCATTGAAGAAAATAAGACACAACGACTTGTTTGCAAGCAGATTAAATAAATACTTGTATGATTTATGGCCATTTTCCTCCTATGACTCTGATGAGATTAATTAGAACAAAACGTGTAGAAAAACCTGATATCTACCTAACCTAAAAGTACAAATGTTCTAGCAGTATGAAAATAAAGAACAGCTAATTACTATCAAAAAATATTTCAGTAATAGGAATGTCGACAAATTTTTTTTTGCCCGTCAGGTAGATTATTAAAATATATTGGACATGTATTTTTTCTTTTTTTACGTAATCAAAAGATTACGACGATACATTGAGTAGGGAATACGTCAAAATGTGGCATGATGTCACTGACCGGTAGACTTTATACTGACTTGTGACGTAGCGAGCCCCCACTCGGAACTTTAATGCGTTTTATCTTTACCATTTTTTATTAATTTGATAAAGCAAAAAATACGTGTCTAATATTTTTTAATAAGTATCTGACTGACGGGCTAAATAGTTTTTTTTTCTTTTTCCCCTGTCAACATCATATTTCAGCGGGCAAACAAACCCAGGCCAAAACTTTCGATATCGCTCACTGTCATGTGAACATCATATTCCTTTTGGCTTTCTTAGTATTTATATTATATCCATTACCTATCACAAGGTTTACGCAATATTATAGGGTAACCCTTTAAGAATAGTTTCTTGCCCATTCTTCTCCATAGGAACCTACTACGCTTTGGAATGGGCAACTAGCTTCATCTTTCTGACTGACCGAACCCGAACAATTCAAAAGTATTTGTGTAAATTGATTTATTTGAAATAAATGCTTTGAGAAAAATGTTAAGTACATAATTATATTCTTCGATATTCCTTAATTAGAAAATGACATTTAACATATTTGAGAAGTTCAATAAATCATACATGGATTAGAAATGAAACTTAGGCGTAGCTTACACCCCGAAACACTACGCATCAGAGGGTGGGAAATTATCAAGGCATTGGCCCTTACGGACCCCGTCAGTTGGTGCTGATATCTCTTTGAGGCGCGCGTGGAACACAACGCGCCGTCGACCCGGGCCTGGTCCCTATCGGACGGCGAGCTACCCATTGGTATAATGGTTGTAATTGGTATGCCTAAAGCCCCATTTAAATTTACGGTTAGTCCCCCTATGCTCTAGTCCCGCTATGCTGTACTCGTAAAATACCTACTAAAAAGTTTCGCTATGAACGAAATCACATTCGCGGGAAGTGTACCTACACGACGCAAGTTTCTTGCCTGTGGCATACTGTAAAATTGAAGCAACAAATTATTTTAGTCTCAACATTGTGTAGAAGGTGCAACTTTTATTGTTGCTTTAACTTTTCAATTTTATTGCCCGTGAGATACCTAAGGTATCCCACAGGCAATTCAATCCCACCATATAAATCAGGCTTTAACTAAACTAGACAAAATTGTAGATAAAAAATCTGCTGTTCCCTACATTTCGCTATTCTGATTTGGTCCCATAGTGAAAGTTGTTCATAATGATGAGAACAATGGCCCTTTAAGAGGATGCCCATGAGTTCTATTTCACCGTGTATAATCGTCTTCTTACCCTTGTACCATGTTATTAGGGGTCCGCGCAAAACGTTTTCATCTACCATTCTCCCCCGTCAACCGTCATGCTATCATTCACTCCCTTTTCTTTGGCCTTATTAACTTTAATAAAAGCCCTATAGATATTGTCCATGATGTTACCTGACAGGTGTGGTGGCCCCGGAGCCGGAGCCAGCGCGCGACGGCGACGCAAGCTCGGCACTTGGCGGCGTCGCGTGCGACACTAACCACGCGTCCACCACTTGCCGCGTCGCCTTCCTGCCGACAATTGCCGTTTACCTTATTAAATACTTCCAAGACTCCAACAACTTCAAGACTTCCAAGAATGACTGTTTAGTGTGCGTGATTATGAGATTTAAACGTTA
This sequence comes from Agrochola circellaris, assembly GCA_914767755.1. Classification (NCBI taxonomy): domain Eukaryota; kingdom Metazoa; phylum Arthropoda; class Insecta; order Lepidoptera; family Noctuidae; genus Agrochola; species Agrochola circellaris. The sequence continues at coordinate 10,345,131 of OU611858.1, forward strand.
ACTCGTCAACAATGCGCTGGCGCATCTTTGCGATGTTGCGCGTTCTTTGTGTGCATGAACAATTGAAACAGTTATGAAGATCAGATTCACAAATAAGTTACAAATCATAGACAATGTTTACAAATTATAGCTATATACAGCAGTTAGGTATTCATAGATATTTAATATAAAACATTCGATGATACAATCCTCAACACATGCATCTTAAACATATTCTATCCTTATCTTACATTATAAACTAGAGCAGGACAAAGCTATCATTCTACTAGAAACATACATAATGATCACAAACGTAATTGTAACGGAAACTTTGATAACAATAGTATTCATATAAACTAGTTGACGCTAACTAGCATCGTTGACAATGTTTGTATAGGACGAGAATATCTCTGCACTGGAAACTGAGTGTAAAGTAAACATGGCTAGTAAAATAATACGAACATTTGCATTCTTATTCGTTATAATAGTTGACGTTTTGCATTTGGGAGCAGTGACTTAAAAAAAAAATGTTTTTGACAAACAAGTAGGCAGTTCACCTTTTTTAAAGTCTGGCACATAAGCAGGCCGACTACCTGATGGTATGGCATGTCAATCAGCGCATATAAGCTGACATGTCTAAAATCGCTGTAATTACACCTCCGGCCTGGAGGTGTAATTACAGCCATTTTAGACTTGTCACACAATTCAACAATTTATGCATGACCTCTTTTATCATAGCTCCACAGTTTAAACCCTTGTTCCGAAAATAATTTGAAACATCATTACACGTAGATTTAAAATAATAATCCTCTTGTTTAAAGGTCCAACAAATGTCGAGCATGGGTTCAATTAGTGGATCTACATTAAAATTACACGAACTGTGCCCATTTCCTTTGTTTTCCAAATTATTATGAGTTAACTTGAAGAGACAAAAGCACTCAGGGATAATAATGTTAGTCCTAACAGGCCTTTCAAGTATTAATGTTATTAAAATCATTTCCATGTTTATTTATAACAGAAGAAAGTCTTTTTGACGACGCCATTATTTTTCAGGATGACAAGTTTGCTAAGGTAGTAAAATTATTAACGGAGGTATCGAAGCTTCAGCACAGTATTGGAGCTTCAAACTTTAGCTTTGCACAAACAGACTAAGAAAACTTGGTCTTAGCATACCTGCATTATTAAATATCAATGCACTGCGAACTGCGACCGCAATGAAATCCCGCGAGAAGCTCTAGTAGGATCTAGTGAACGCCGATATCAAAACTTGCAAACTAGGTACTGAAGCTTCTTAGTAGGAAGGAAAGCGGATCTCTGCACTAGAATGAAATAATGAAGGTAGCAGCAAAGACAAAGTAGAACCAAATTATTTTCGTTACTTTAACAAACTTGTGACAGACACAGACAATAAAGAAAGACAAGTAACAGCAAATGAAGCTGTATACAAAATAAGCACAAAGACGGACATATTAAACTAATAAATATTCAGCATGTTCATTCCATACGGTAGAATAGCACTGACATCCTCTTTCCCATTTTCCGGGCGTCGAACCAAAGGACAAATGGAAATTCTCCAATGTGACAATTTGTATACGGGAGTAGAGTTCAACAATAACATACGGTCCGTATATCTTCAAATTTATTTCAGTGAGTCTGCGAAACTTGAAATGCGCTTGAGATAGTTAAGAATGTTATAAGCTGACACTAAAATGCTTGTGCAGCGTATCGCATTTTACATTCACTGAGATTCGATAAAACTACATTTAACGTATTCGAGACATTAACATTACGAGCTGGAGAATATATATTAGGTTTTATTGCTCACACATCTCGGTAATCCTAATCGGAGTGTTCATTTGAGATAAGTGCAATAAAAATCCTGCGGCGAATTTTGATGAGAATGACTTAAAATATTTGGCGCAATAAATTCTAAAAAACTTTTAGATTCTCGACACCAAAGCACCATTATCAACAAGCCCATTCCTTTGAATAGGCCCAGTTGCCTCATTATAATTCATACTACTGCGTGCCACCCATCATCATAATTATTCAAGCCAATTCATCCATTCATAAAACTAATCAGTGTGTTTATATCTTAAACGTTTTATGGCCCATTCGAGACCGACAGCAGCATTGTCATTATAAACTTCAATAAAAATCATAACTTCCAGATTAAGTTGGTTTATATCAGGTTTTACTGCATGAAGTGCTTTTACTGGTTGAAAACTGGAGGCAGTGCTATGATGGCCGTTAATGTTTTATAGTGAACAGGGGGCTACTGAATGCAAGAGTCTTAGAGAAATCTTATTTTTAAACGCTTCAAAAAAGGTGAAAGAATTTGGAATTATTTTAGTGACGACAGATTTTACGAATTCTTACACCTACATATTTTTGCTACAGCCAATTAGACTAGGTACTGCTTGAGACGAAAGAAAAATATGTTTTGGCCGGCCTTATTGCCGGATCTGATGAAAACCGTGACAGAAACGAGGTTCACCCAGTGACCGAAAGATGATCTAGATTGAGTTCATGAGCTGGTACAAAATCCTGTATAAAGCGACTTTGTAATCATAACAGGTGTAATAGTTTGATGCTAATAGAACACGTCTGGATGCTGTCAGCTCTGATATAATCTCTTGTCTCCAACACCCACGAGACGTGGAATTGTGGTTTATTCGCACAAAGTACAGAAACTTGTATGATCCGATAAAAAGCGGTTTACTTATATTGTTCTTATAAACTTTATAACAGGGCTTATGCGACTGGTCAGTAACGAGTATCAGTCAATTTCCTTATATCCAAGTTTCCTTATTGCCCAGTCTCCGTTTATTTGTTTTATCTGTCGGAAGTATTTGTAACCGTAAAACCAGTGAATTTATTACCGAAAAAGCGGTATTAATTTTATGATTTACGATATGACGTTCCTTGGAGCGTGGAAATATCTAATTTAAAAAACATGGCGTCAATTTAAGTAAATGTTTTACGTGATGTCATTAGTAGATGCTACGCATAGCTATTTTCTAGCCAAAAGAATTAATTTACATAAACTTTTGAAACTTCAAATTATGTTAAAGAAAATTGAATTTCAATTCTACATAGTTTTGACAACAAGCCTTATTGGATAACTTGTGCAATAATAATGCGTTTAGAATAGATATTTGATAGCACTTTGTTGTTTTTATGGATCAGGGACAGTCATATCTTTATAATAAACTGTGATAACTTATCAGATTAAAACATGTAAACCACGACCATCTTATTCATTTCAATCAATCTGCTTAGCCTTTTCCCAACTTTGTTGGAGTCGGCTTCCAGATGCAGTCTAATCGGATGCAGCTGATTACCAGTATTTTACATGGACCGACTGCCTATCTGACCTCCACAACCCAGTTACTGGGTACCTAACACAATACCCCTTGGTAAGACTGATTGTCAGACTTTCGGGCTTCTGACGACCCGTAACGACTGTCAACGATCCACGAATGACAGCCGGGACCAACGGCTTAACGTGCTTTCCGAGGCACGGAGGAGCCTCAGTATGTAAAGATGGTCACCCATCCACGGACCAACCCCGGCAAGCGTAGCTTAACCTGATGGATCGACCCGTGCAGCTGTTATTACTTAGCCACGAGCTCCTCCTTAGCTCGATCTTATTCATTTATTTATAGAAAATACGCCTGTTTTCTTGAAGAAGCTTTTCTTGTTTCATGGAATACATTTTTATTCTTACACTAGCTGCCCGCCCCGGGCTACGCACGGGAAGAAAAAAATATTGCCTCACAAACAGAATTTCCTCTTCACAGACACAAATCTCATTATACAAACACCTTAAAATGTAAGCACACTTAACTACTTCAAACACAAAAGGAAACAGTGGTTACAAAGTCCCGTGGCATGCGACTATAAACGAAGCTTGTACCCATAAATTAATCTACATAACACTAATTTTAATTAAAGTCGAAATTGCTGAACAGCCTGAGCAAACCAAAAGCTAAGTGACAATACTAGAGGGTTTCAACAACTGGGACACAGTAATTAAGAGACCTAAACAAAACTATTAAGACTTGTGGCCTTCTGCTAATAAATTATAATTTATATTACGCTATGTAAACTCTAGGGCTGTTACTGTTTAGATATTTCTTTTAAATTAATAAGAAAGTAAAGAAACATATTGGTACAGAAATCGACCATATCACCGCCTCGCGTCTCTGAATTTAATAACACTACAAAAAAAACACGAATATGATAAAAGTTGTTCGCAAATAAATGTTGAAAATAGTTTTGTTCAGAATATTGACCCACTCTACCAACTGTACCTATAGTTGATATATTATTATAGTGTTATATTATTAGGTAATAGTAATAATGTAGTTACAGTTTTATTCGTAATTTTACGGACAAAAAACAATTATCATAACAATACTGCTGACTTCAGAATAAGTATAACACGTAAGGATAAGAACTTCGATAAACAACTGAAGGCACTGAATCCATGCCAAAACCCATACCAACGCGAAAGCCGCAGATGTATTATATTCCTTAAATGTTTATCTACAAAATTAAACCAACAATATTACTAACAAAGCTAAGATTACAAAGAGTCTGTGACATTAAAGACGTTAGACTGGCAAAACTGGCAAATCTAGTTGATAAAGTTAGTACTTAACCGAGTGGGTTGCTAACTTGATGTACTACAGTTGCCAACAGTAACTGAATCAGACAATGGACTTAAATGTAGTTGTGCAATCGCTACAAATTATCTGTTAAGAGTACAGTTGGTGTTTTAACTGTAGAGGATACAACTTTACCAAGTTGGGCTGGTAAGGTCAGATGCAGAAAACAGTGGCTTTGTGTAAAATACAAATATTCAATAGCTTCTCGTTAGGCTGGATGGTGACCCTAACTCAGTTGAGAAGTTTTCTTGAAACCCTTTTCGGAAGCCAGCTTAAGCCTCAAACAGACTATACCTGTCAGGAAACTTATTTGTTTGACTACATAGATAAGTAGTAATAAGTAACATTAGTCATATTACACAAAATCTTTTAATGAAAATGTTATTATAATAATAAAAATGGTCCAACACAGAATTACATGCACTCGAAACTAAAACTAGGACAATTCTTACACAACATAGATATCACCACCCTAAATCAGCAATAGAAAGGGTCATTATTTCCAGAAAAGAAGGAGGTAGAGGGTTAATTGAAATATCACACCTACATAAAAGACAAATAGTAAACCTAAAACAATTTTTCAATAGAAAAAAGAATACCAGCCAATTGCACAAAACAATAGTAGAGATAGATAAAAAATATACACCACTGAACCTTAGCGAAGATAATATTGAAACAATAGATAAAGCGAGACATCTAGAGGAGATACATAAAAAATGGAGGCAGAAAGAACTACACGGAAGACATCCTAATGATTTATACCAAACACACATTGATAAAGAAGCTTCCAACAAATGGTTGGAATTAAGTGGATTATTTCCCGAAACAGAAGGATTTATGCTGGCCATTCAAGACCAAATCATAAACACCAAAAATTATAGAAAATACATAATTAAAGATAGCACAGTAAGAAGTGATTTATGCAGAAAATGCCACAGCAAACCCGAAACTATACAACACATCACAGGGGCTTGTAGCACACTCACCCAAAACGATTACACTCATAGACACAATCAACTTGTTAATATTATACACCAAAAACTCGCAACAAAACACAATTTAATGCAGGATCCATACACACCATACTACAAATACTCACCTAGGGCTGTATTAGAAAACCAAGCTTACAAATTATATTATGACCGCACTATAATTACAGATCATACAATATATAACAACAGACCCGATATAACACTTGTTGATAAAGAAAACAAACATACATACATAATAGATATAGCAGTCCCAAACACCAATAATATACAGAAAACTATCACGGAAAAAATCAGAAAATACACAGAACTACAAGAAGAAATTACCAGGGTCTGGAAAATGAACAAAGTAACCATAGTCCCAATAGTGGTATCAACAACTGGTATTATCCCGAAACAACTATTTATCAGTTTAAATACAATCAATCTCTCCAAATATACATATCTTACACTACAGAAAGCAGCTATATTAAACACATGTCGCATAGTACGGAAATTCCTACAATTAGATTTAGACAATAATTTCAATGCAGTACATAACCCTAATCTATCTACTCAAACTTAAAATCTCACCTTGTTTTACACCCGTGAGATTTTAATAAAATACCAGGTTCTATGAACCTGAGAAAATAAATTTAAAAAACAAAATAATAATAATAATAAACTTTATTTCAGATCAATGTCCATACACAATTACAAAATACACACCCGCAAAAAGAAAAAGATTAAAAAATTTGAGCACGAATAAATGCTTTCAGGATGTTTGAGTCCTGCTTTTCCGCAGTAACCTGTAGGATGCTGTTGGTGCTGCTCCTGACTCTGCTCAGCAATGATGCGAGCCGCTTGCGTATTACCGCATGGAAGCCGAAGCCGTACCGTATTATGACTAACAATATAAAATAGGCTTAAGATTCGATCGACCTTGTCCATCCAAACAAACCGCTAGTTCACATTAACGCCGAAGAATTTCTATTGTTCTACTTTTTGGTGACAATTCGATTATGACACAATGGAACAATTAAAACTTCAAAACAAAACGTTAATACGATTGTTTAAAAAACAAACAACAATACATTTGAATACGCATTGCATTGAGATAAGCCTTTGAAAATTAATTGAGTTTCAACAAAAGGGTTCAGAAATTCTATGAAACCGTCCATTCAGTAATCAAAGATTTACGACTAAGTGAAAGCAAATTTAATTTATGAAGGCTGCAATCTTTCCTGAGAACAATGAAGGTTGTAGATAAATTTCTAATTGTTATCGGCAAAGAAAATAAACTTCTGAATACCAAAATCTTAATAAGATGACTTTTTCAAGGTTACAGCAATCAATTTCAATAGATTAATGACGCTATAAATTATGAAGCTAAAGAAATGTTTTAAATAGTGCATGGCACCCGCATTTGATCATGTTTACCTCCTGCGGTGCAGGGGCGCAGCTAACCAATAACCCGATTCCTGTCGGCTTCCCTTAGGAAATTATGACATTCAGTAGTTCTCAGCAGTGTTTAATAATCACACTGAATGTATTATTTAATACTTACACCATAAAATTAAAGTATTACAAAACCCTAACCTACATTTAAAAAATTGTCTTTATATTCCAACGAAAACAAAACATTTAAAGTGCGCGCCAATTTTGCTCTAGTGCCTCCAGTATAACTCGTTGTCCGCCCGGGTTATGAAAACTTAAAATTCTATACAAAATAATCTCGTCATGACGTCACTTCAGGTCACGTGACACGCTGTTTTTTGAGGCAATAGTAAGCCGTAATAAGTCGGGTTATGATAGACCGTACAGTGTAGGAATCCATTCGCTGAATTTCGTAAGCGTTCGGTTTTGTTCGGGACGGGGCGGGGGGAGGGACAAACTTCGCTCCACGCTCGCAATAATTTTAAATGTTTGTCGACGTTTGACGTAAACAGATAATAGAATTTATAACCTTTAATTTTGTTGATACTTGTAGTTAATTAGCATTTTGTTCGTTGTATTCATATAAGTTATTAGTGTAGTATTAGTGTAACAATTAGAATTGGATAATCGTGAGTTTGTTGTGAAATTGTGCGTTCGCCGTCGTTGTAATTAGGAATTTGTGGTAAGTCGATAGATAAGCAAGTTGAAATTACTTTTTTAGAGTAGATTTGAAAAGTTATTAGTAGGATGGCGGCATTAATAGTTTTAGATTGTTGTGTGACAGATTATTTGCTTCGTGAGGAAACATGCTTTTCAAGGTTAAGTTTTGAAAATAAGAAACACATAATTAGGCTAGGTCGTGCTCGACCAGATATGACTATAAACTACAAACGACGTGATGGGTTTTTCAAACATTTTAACGTTTCCCTTTACGATAAATATCAATGGCTGACTGGTAGTTGTAAATTAAATAAGATGTTTTGTTTTCCATGTTTACTTTTCTCAGATTCTAGTAGTTTATGGAATAAAGGGGGTTTTACAGATATTAATAATCTGACGAATTCATCAAAAAAACATGTGCAGACTGGTCATCAAAAAAACATATTTGTAGCTGTTTAGATTTACATGACTTCGGGAATAGTAGGATAGAACCATTTTTCACCAATTCGTTTGAAGCTCTTAATAGGAAAGTAGCTCGAAATAGGAATTTAATGAAACGGTTTATTGACACCGTTATTTTGTTAGGTAAACAAGAAGTAGCTTTTCGCGGCCACGATGAACGTCCGAATTCTGATAACCGCGGTAACTACACTCGAGAGCAATGAATCCGGGTCACTTAAAGAATGTTAAAAATCTCGGAAACTAAAAATGATAGGTTAATGCAATAAATTGTATTTAATAGACAATGTAATACTCCTTAAATGAAAGTAAAAAAAATATGAGTCACCATACATTTTATTAACACAAAATTACATAAAGAAAAAAACTGCTGATCTCTCCTTAAAACAAAAATAGGAAACATGAAATTTTTGAACTTTATTACGATTTTCTTGAATTTTAATACTTCGTATTGCCTCCTCGTGCTTCCATTACTGCGTTTACGCGGTTTGGCATACTGTACACCAAGTTCCTTATACGATTTTGGGGAATATTCTCCCATTCCTCTGTGAGAGCAATTTTGAGCTCACGAAGCGTGATTGGGGGAGGGTTTCGTTGTTTTACGCATCTGCCTAGCTCGTCCCAAGCATGCTCGATCGGGTTGATATCCGGGCTGCGCGCTGGCCACTCCATACGAGTAATGTTCATCTCTTGAAGGTAGTCATTCACAATCCTACCTGTATGAGGTCGGGCATTGTCATGCATAAATATAGCATCCTCACCTAAATTGACCATAAATGGACCAACGTGATCATTGAGGATTTCTTCCACATATCTTACGCTAGTTAAAGAGCCGTTTTCTATGATCACCAGCTCTGTGCGACTTTCAGAAGAAATTCCGGCCCACACAAGTACAGACCCACCACCGTAGGCTACTTTTTCTTCGATGCATGCTTGCTTGAATCTTTCCCCTGGTCTTCGATACACTCTGTGTCTTCCATCGTGCTTGTAGAGCATAAATTTTGATTCGTCGGAGAACATAACTTTTGACCAATCTTCAATACTCCAATTTACGTGGCTCTGGGCATATCTTAGTCTTGAAATACGATGCCCACGCTCCAGTTTAGGGCCGTTTGCAGGTCTAAGGGGTTTTAAGTTAGATTCAGCAAGCCGACGTCTTACTGTCCATGCACTTGGGTTACTTCCTCCGAGGCGTCGAAACTGATTTGTGAGTTCAGTTCCTGTGAGAAAGCGATTTCGAAGCATGGTGTTCACCAAGTATCGGTCTTCTCGTGCTGTGGTACACCTGGTTCTGCCCGTTCCTGGTCTGCGTAGGTTAGAACCAGTTTCTTCGTAACGTCGGAGAACTCTTTGTACTGTTGACAGCGACACACCGACAGTCCTGGCTGTATCGCGCTGACTCCGGCCGGTTTCCAGCATTGTAAGTATTCTGGTGCATTCTTCAGGCGTAAGCGACATAATTTCAGCTTGAATAATGAATATAGAGCACTATCAACATGGTTTATGTACCCACATAAATGACAGATTACAAACAAAAGCAAAACCAAATGCTGTAATTACGTAGTTCCATCTTCGAAAGTGGCCCTTTTTCAAATTTGATTTTTTTATGATATAACTTTACAATAACTAAGAAGTTTTAATACCTTCATTTAAGGAGTATTACATTGTCTATTAAATACAATTTATAGCATTAACCTAGCATTTTTAGTTTCCGAGATTTTTAGGATTCTTTAAGTGACCCGGATTCATTGCTCTCGAGTGTATATTGAAACCTTGTTATATCTGAGCAAGTATGACACCGTAATGGACTCTCATTTGGAACTATGTTCTTCAGTTCAGAACCCCGCGGTTTCTGGTCTCTCAAGTGATATTCAAAATGATTTAATACATAGTATTGCATCCGTTTTACGAGACCACATTATAATCGAGATAGATAAAGCTCCATTTCTGTCTGTAATGATTGACGATACTCCCGATGTCAGTCATAGGGAGCAATTGACTGTAATTTTTCGATATTTATCTGAAACTGGAATCGACGAACGATTCCTAGGTTTTTACGATGTTAGCGGAAGTCGAACTGCTGAAGTTTTATACAAACAGTTGTTAGAAATACTTGACCAGTATCGTTGTAGGAATAAGTTAGTTGGTCAGTCTTACGACGGCGCGGCAGTATTTTTTTTTTTTTTTTTTTTTTTGTTTTTTTTTTTTTTGCTCCGGCTTACCTTTCTCATAAACTCACCCTTCGCCACTGCTGCGGTGTTAAGCCTCGTGCAGACTGGCGCGACGCAACTCTAACAAAACAATTTCTAAGAAAACTTCACGGTAAAACAATTACCAGTGTCGCGTCACGCCGTCGCGTCGCGCCAGTCTGCACGAGGCTTTACGCTTTGTGATGTGCAATTTTCTGCCAACGTCTTAATAAGCTATGAGTACCTCCAGCAACTGATAAAGTGTTGATAGTATGACCTTTTAACGAGCTATGATTGCAATTAAGGCACATTTTGTCCATTATTTTATATTTGCATTTGTATTCTTCTCCTTTAAGTAATACATGCGCATTCATTATTCTCTTTCAATATTTAAATGTTTAGTTCAACCCAATCACCACGAGAGAAACTTTAATCTTCATTTAAAAACCCACAAAATGTTTTAAAGTCAAAATATCACTGAAAGCCCTTTTGATTTCTCTAAAGCATTTTGTTAAAAGGTTTGAAGTTAATTAAGCGCGTTGTCAATTTTAGTTTTAAAATTTGGTTTTTCCATTAACAATTTCTCACTAGCACCCTGGAGTCCGAATTTGGGCCCAGTTTCATGGCAATAAGCTCGTCTATTTACATTAGACAAACATATTTTTATATACACGGTTACAATTTTCGTGATGATGGTTGTCAAAGGCTTCATTGAAATTTTTTCGTCACCTTGTCAAAGGTATGCGTCCAGGCAACGGAAGGAACACGGGTGGGTTTTAGTCAGTAAAAGTCTGACACGCCCTCCCGCTCCGCTCAGAGCGGGAGAAGTTATTTGATAATTTCCCACCCTCAAAAAAATAAAAAAAAAGGGATGTAATCTAAAGTGAAAGGGTGTAACTAGAGCCGTCAAGGAATCATATCAATCGATGTCTATTGTCTTCTTCTCGAAACAAATGTCTTCAACCTAGTTTGCAGATCTAGTGTTATGTAGGACGTGTCAAGCCTAGACTCATCTGTCATGCGGCTAACTGGGTGTTCTATCTGGATATTTTCTTGTTAGCATCGGTTTTAGGACCGTCCGCTGCTTTCCACTAGTTAGTGATTGACGGGAGTCGAACTTGTTATCTTTCTGAATGATGTTTTCAGAAAAGCTTTTCATTGCTTTCATTAGTTGCATTTCAGAGTTCTGCTAAAAGCGGACGGTGAGCCTTTTGAAATAAGGTTATGCGAATCTTATAATAACAGAGATATTGCTCGAGACATTTAAATAGTATTTACATTGAAGTTGGAAATCTGCGTAGTTACGGCAAAGCTAAATTAAATATTCCACGAAATGTATTCGAAAAACAAATCCCCAACCCAGTTATCAAATAAACAATCGGGAAACAACCACACACGTTAGGTACGGTTACTATCAAATCAGGCACGTACGGTAACCTTCTCAAACAAAATTCCTTTTCTCTTCAGAATAATTAACTAGTCCGTTTTCATTATTGACACAAGTTATTGGTCCTCAATCGCCCAGCGGACATGCGGACGGGATTAACCGAAAGCTTTCGATGATAAACAGAATTATGGCTGTGTTGCACGTACGATGAGATAAAACCGTTTAAGCCATGAATACGAGCCGAGCGGCGATTTATTTGTACAGTAAATTAGTAGTTCCGACAAAAAAATCCGAATCGAAAATAGATCGTTTGTACAACAGGTCAGGTTGCGTGGGTATTCGTCAATGACTCGAATATAAAATTTCGAAAGAATTTGTATTCATAGTTCGAACATTTTTACATCGTCGTATTCTGTGGCATACCACTCTTATGAAAAGGGGATCGTGCCAAGATGTCAAGATATGTATGTCATTATCATATACTGTCATTTGATCGGATTTATATGACTAAGATGTCGATGTCGCGGGAATGACTCAGATATTATGACATCCAATCAAAAGCAGTGTTATTCATGTCAGTGTAACTGTAACGAATTCATTTATATTCCACGCAGATAACTCTTGAACAAACTCAAGTTTTAAATTAATATTTGAAGCAAATCTCTTACAAGCCAGTTTTTAGTGGTAATTCAAATTTCGCCCGCCTGCAACCGAGCCTTTTGAATTAGCCATTGTATATGAATCCGTATGACCTGAATAGAACACATTCGGGCAACGTTTTCAACAAATGCCCCGCATGTGGAGAGCGCGTAAATTATTGTGGGTGCCTTTTGTAATGATAATGTTTACAATAGGCTTGTACCTCAATCAAAACAGTGATAGTTGGCGTACAGGATGACTGTATAATGAGGCATTACATCATGCCATTCAGAGATTTGAATCAAATTGAATGGGGAATTCAAATTAGAATTAATCAGCAGGTTTTCACGTTGCAATGCGTCCTAATCCCAAATCGAAATGCGTATCAGGTTTTGGCCAGATCAATGCAAAGTGCATTGGATTTGTCGAGTCATTGGTTCGATTTCCACACCAAGACACAAATGATACGCCTACAGATTTATGTCTGTCCCTATAATTAGTTGTCCCAACACCATTAAACGCTTGTTTAACTTAACAGGATTAGGACCAACTATTAGGTAACCTGTACTTGTAGTGCCACCGTTAATTGCGTTGGCACCGCTAAGCTTAGTTCGGTAAGCGCCGCACATTAGGTCCTAACAGCAACTATATACATGATTATTATGTTGCAAGTTGTTAAAGACATTTTAGCTCCGGAAACCGACATATCCTAGAGCCAAAATATCGACAACATGCACATGTGGGTAACATACACAATTCCGTACTGAACCTGTGTGGCAGATTACGGTCCACTCCTTCTCCCAGAGAGTAGGTCTGACCCACAGTAGTGACTACATGATAAGCTGCTTATGAGTAAAGGCAAATTCCAAAGACAAGATGCGTCGATGATCGCAAAGCTTGGAAGAAGTTGGTCCTAAGTACATCATGTTCTGCTTTCTCGCCGGTTGCTCCCATGTTGATCGAATTCGTTTCCATCAGCTGGCACTTACAACTTACGCATGGAAAAAAGCAGCACGCGTAGGTTGTAAGAGTCGGCTTACAGAGACTTTGCTTCTTTCCCTAAAAAACTTATTAAGAATAGCCTTAGACCCTACAAAAGTACACACAAAAAAGAACCCCAAATAAGTTGGAAAGTTTCACCGATATCACAATACATCTGCTAAACACTGCTCTTGGAAAGAAAAGAACTTGATTGTCATAAATTCATATTCGGCCCTTTTCGTATCCGCCAAAAATAAGTACGAAAAATAGAGATGAATATATTTACCTCAAGAAGTAGTCATGCACGAACTCCTGGTTCTCGTCGAGCCATGCTTCGGTGCGCGCACATTCAGCATCATAGCAGGTAGGCGCGGGCATGCCGCCGCCCGCGCCTCCCGCCGGCTCTTCTATGCTCCGCAACTGTAGGCCTGCGACAATACAGAAAGACACTCAGTTATGGACTTAATTGTACATAAAATAAGCTTCAGTTTTACACCTAATGGCACTTAACATGAGCAAAATATTCGTATGCATTGAAACTATCTAGGAGCCTCGGCTTAGTGCTAGGTTTTCGTAATAATTCGCTCCTAGATGTCAGAGATATTTTTAATGGGGACACAATTTTATCTGAATTGCAACTTAATTTTCCGAATTGATTTGGACAAAGAGGATATTAAGATTTAAAATACTACAAATGCAAGACATGAAAAGTTTAGTAGGCATTATTAAGCCAATGGAAATGGTGTTAAAAAAAGCATGAATCCAAAAACATAACCTATGTTTTAATCAAAACAAAGACCATAAACAACGGATCTATTCCTGTATTTTCCTATTGCAACCTTAAAACCCTAATAGCATCATAATAACCACTTGAAAGCTTTTCTTTAAACGTACTTAAACAAGAATAGTTTCAAGTATTCCCGAGCGATGTTAATGAGGCTCTTCTAGGAATAATAATGAAACAGATGCCAAGAGCTTACTGTTTGCATCAAACCATAAACACGAGGTAAATGTTACTACAGCCCACGAGACTCGTACAGAAAAAATAAAATTGGAAAATGAGATTTTGATCACAAAACCGATGCTTGGCAAAGACATGGAAAATATTACTGTATAAACACCGTAGTCGAGAGTGCAAACGGTGGAAACAAAGTACTAGAATTTAGCAACAAATATGATAAGAACCGATAAATGAGTTCGAGCTTTTTTTGTACCTGGGATTGAGGTACTCTGATGTCTATCCTTCCACGAACATATAAAATTACAACATCTTAAACAAATCGACATTACACAACATGTACATAGACAAACTGTTTTTCTTTTTGTATTTCTTTTTTGTTAATATTAGAATATTTATACGCTAACTTCTTCAAAATAAAAATAAAACACAATGAAAGTCAAACTTTCAGTATGACATTTTTTGACATACGTACGTCCTCGATAATAGAGTTTCGATACCATAACACATTCAACCATAAAGTTCAAACTCTTTTCATTTTATCGGAACAAGTACTAAAGATTAAAATTGTTTAACTTAAAATAACAGAACAACATAGGCTTAATAAATAAGCATAATAAATAACAGAAGATCTAAAATTGATTCCATAAATTCTCTACCTTCATGAGCGAGAATTCAGTTTATTTACTAATTACATACCACCCACACTACTTGAGCTACCGCTGCTCTCAACGTGCAGTGCTAGTAACATGTTCGATTGAAAAATAACCTAATAAAATAGAAATTGTACAAATAACATTCCAAATAATTACTTCATTCTACCAATTAATTGGTCTAGTAGCAAAACACTTCAGACTACTAAAATGTTTTGGAACTCCAATTCCCAAATCAGATCGCTGAAATGGATTCTTAGAGGTTTAGATTTTTACTAGGGTACCAAATGAAGACCTATGTAATACGTGGGATTAAGGTAGAATTAATCAAGAACCGTAGGTTTCTCTTTATATATATTTTTGCCACGGCAAGCTCATTAACGACTCGTAGAGATTTATGTCAACACAGTCTACTTCAGATATAAACGATATGGCTGTGCCTGTCGGTAGCGATACTGTTCCAAAGTAACTAACCAGAAGGCGGACCAGTATGGCTACCGAGCACGACAGCGATTTCGCTTATATCTGAATAGGCTTTTATTCCTTCTTATAATAGAATATTTACTCTTTCTGTTTTATATGTACTTGCGCCAGCAAATAGCAGCTTTTATCTTTATGTTTAATTCCAGCAGCGCTAATTATTCTAAGCACGCATAAAACTTAGGTACACGTTCCTAATTTGTTAGACTGTGCCACCACAATATTTCAGAGAGTAACATCTTTTCCCAAGCAACAACACATACCCCAATAATTAGTTTAAAGTCTCGTTCTTCGGTAATATCATTACCAGTGTTATATACTGTGACTCTGTGACATTTACTCGTTTCCTACTGGGATCGAACGTGACATACATTACTTTTGGTAGCAATACGTGCTTCAGAATCACCCTTCCGGCGTTCACCTGTTGATTGTTCATTTTAGGTCAGAGGACCTTCTGCTACTTTATTAAGTGCAAGCTATTATACTTAATATGAATTCAATAATTATAACGGTTGTTGGCATTGAGAAACAAAATATGACATCCTTATTATTGTTAATGAATTTGGTCGGGAAGGAGTGGTAAGTTAAATTTTATTGGGTCAGTTCCAATGTCTTGTGTATATCATGTATCATGAAGACAAATAAATTTTCCAAAGCATTGAGTTATTAAAATAACTATTGCCTTAGTGTAAAGAAACTTAAGCCTAAACTTTAATGTGGGAGAAACAGCTAAATCTGTAACTGTACCTATCCCGCACCGCCATTTATCTGTGGCCACCTAAATAATATCTAAACAACCCCGAGGGCTACACTTACTCGAAACAGCTTCGGCGAATATGTCGTTGCAAAACGTATGGCCAATATATTTGTCAAATATTTGGGCTATTAATAGCAATTATGATCACAATTTGTCCAATAAGAGCTATATTATACAGGGTGGCAGGGACATCGACGCGAAAACTGTTACCATGGATTCAGTACATGCTTCTGAACGGCCCCTGCGTTGAAATTTTTCGACAGTTATTTAAAAAAAAATCTGCTCTTGCATACATTTTGACCGCGTAGGTATAGCACTTTTCTATGAAACAGCTTTTTTTTTTGTAATAACCGAAAAATGTCAACGCAAGGGGGTTCAGAATCTGAATCTGTATACTGAATACTGAATCCACGGTATTTTCTCGTCGATGTCCCTAACAGCCTGTATAACTGATGAATGTACTCCCTATAACGGGCAACAGTTCGCCGAAGTTCCATTAATTTCTAAGTAAAATAATTAAGTAGTTATAATAGTCACAATGATACATTAACTGCACTAGAATGGGACTAAGAACAACACATTCTAGTGGCCAAAACGTTAGGCCCTGCGCTTGATCTCTCTTCTGTCATGTCGGATTGCCGTCCCAATGGACTATGAGAGTGAGGGGAGAGAGTGCACCTGTGTGTGCGCACACACTTGTGCAATATAATATCTCCCGCGCCAAAGCCTGGTCTCCGTTGTGATTGGTCCATGGCGGGAATTCGGTCTGAAGGACAAATATTATATCAAGCGTGTTGTTGTTGAGCTAGCGAAGATAAACATTTGCTTTTACCTAATTGAAATTGACACAAGGTAGCATGGGTAATTTGCGTCGTAATTAAAGATGGCAGATATAATTGGATGGTAGGTATTACGTGTTGCTTCGGTAATACAAAAACTTGTAATATGAGCTAACGTCGTATTATGTTGTAGGCGTAAAAAATGATGTTATTGTGTATAAAAGCCCTCTATTACATAGATCAACAAACTTGGGAAATGTATGTTTACAATTTTTCTCTAGCTTACCCTTTTTGCAGAAAAATATTACATTTAAGCATATGGGCCTGATGTTACGATGTTATCGAAATAGCGTGTAGATATGGTTTTAGATGCGAGTTTCATGTTAGCACTCACGCTTATGGTTTCGTCTTGGTCTTGCTCACGCTCGTTCCGTAACGAGCTTATGCTGCGCGTGCGCTTTTGTGTTGAAGGTTATTTCCGAAAATGGCTGCTACGCACGTAGCATCGTGGTTATGCGCATTTCGGTCTAGTGCTACGACATTTTGTTGCGTAGGCGTCAAGCTACGCTACGCTGAACGATTATGTTATTTCCTCCATAAAGTGGTAAAAACGTTCAACATTAAAGCCTAATTTTCTTTTAGTTTTATATTATGCCTAGCTTCTGCCTATGACGTCGTCCGCGTGAAATTTATTGTCCCGGACCCACCCCGACGCATCGCATCGCCTGCCCGCGCTATAACTTCGTTTTCCCTTAGCGTTCCTTCAGGCTTTTATGTTCGGCTCCTTAGGGCCCTAGCGGGATGATTAAAACCTATAGCCTTCCTCAAGAATAGGGCTATCAAATGCAATAGGTTTTTTTTATCCACCTGATAGTTCCAGAGATAAGCGCGTCCAAACAAAAAAACAAAGAAAAGCTCAAAAAATAAATAGTATAGATTAAGTTTTATCAATCAAAGTTAGATATTAGAATTTTTAGATTCAGTATTATCAGATCATTAATGGTTACTTGGAAAACCGGATTTTATACCGGATGTATGTTTGAATTTATCACGATTCTAGACCTAAATAAATATGGCTTCCAACGATAAACTATGTTTACTCAATAAAACATACTGACCGCTAGCGTGGGAAAATAGTCCACATTTCAATTAATTAATTATTATAATCACAGTTAATTACTTATGCAGATTACGGCAGATATAGGCAATTTAGATAGCCCGCTTAGCTATGGAGTAAATGTGTTGGCAATTAAATTAGTCTCTAATTAGCTTCAACGCAATTGACAATTCAAATGTGGCTGAAAAGTGTTAAAAATAAATGTAATTAATAAAACCTCTGTC
Organism: Agrochola circellaris; assembly: GCA_914767755.1. Taxonomy (NCBI): domain Eukaryota; kingdom Metazoa; phylum Arthropoda; class Insecta; order Lepidoptera; family Noctuidae; genus Agrochola; species Agrochola circellaris. The sequence goes on from OU611858.1 coordinate 10,363,471, forward strand.
TGCTGGAGTTAACTGTCTTTCTAGACTCAATTATAGAATTTTATATAGTATAAAAATATAATCTACTAGCCGGGCCGCGCGGTTTCACCCGCATAAGTCTCGATCACGTGGGAATATCGGAATAAAAGGTATCCAATGTCCTTCTCCAAGTCATGGTCTACCCATGTACCAAATTTCATCCAAATTCGTCTAGCCGTTTTAGCGTGAAAGCGTATCAAACAAACAAACTCACTTTCGCATTTATAATTAATATTAGTTAGGATTGAAACTGAGCCCTCCGTGTCTCGCAAGCCGTTGTTGGTCCCGGTTGTCATTCGTAGATCTTGACAGTCGTTACGGGTCGTCAGAAGCCCGAAAGTCTACCTAGTTACTGGGTTGTGGAGCTCAGATAGGCAGTCGCTCCATGTAAAATAGGTACTGGTATTCAGCTGCATCCAGTTAGATTGGAAGCCGACCCCAATATAGTTGGGAAAAGGCTAGCCAGATTGATTGATAGAAACTGAGCTTAAACATTAATAAAAGGGCTCTACGACCCAAAATGGCTGCCCCCGAAAAAAGACACGATACAACTGCAATCTACCCAGCAGATCATTTTATCTACTTACTACTTTCATACAATCTTTATGCACTAAGCAATCGTCAAAAATAGAGAAACCATCTTAGATGGAATCAAATCTTCTACTCATTGTGCACATGATCGGAAGACAGAAATACATCTCAGGAGCCATCCACGTGTATCTACACGTGGGAACAAGGGCAGAGATTTACCTGTTAAACATAACAAAGCAAGTTATATATAATAATTAATGATGTTATTATTAAATTAAATGTCGTGATGGCCCAGTGGTTAAGGCCTCGACTCCCATGCACGAGTTTACGGGTTCAAATCCGGGCAAGTACCTATGTGACTTTTTAAATTAATATGTACTTTCTGAGTTTATCTTGGACATTACTGATATCGGTGAAGGAAAACACCGTGAGGAAACCTGGACTAATAGTTAATATAAGTCTGAAATCGCCAACCCGTCGTGAGCAAGCGTGGTGATCAATGCTCGTGCCTTCTCTGTATGAGAAGAGGCCTTTGCCCTGCAGTGGGACAGTAACAGGCTGGTATTATTATTAATAATGTTATTATATGTAGGTATGTTTACTGATAATATCCCCAAAACAAACTACAGTGGAATCCGTTTATAATGCCATCGAAGGGAATTGACAAACACGTCATACTAAGCGGACGTCATACAGAGTATTTTTGTGAAAAAAAACAACCTTCTTTTTCTAGGTAAATACTTATTTTAATAGAGAAACATAGCATATTAAATCAAAATAAAAATTGCACGGAATACATGTATGTATGTATATTGTCCATTTTTTACTTAAGAAATCTGTCAAAAACTGATAAAATGTATTAAAAATGGGTCATAGTAAGCGAAGTCATGAAGTCATTATATCCGACTTTGTTACAAAGAATTTTATATGAAAACCAAACTTGGTTGTGTAATTACGTCATAATAGGCAGTTGGTCAATATAGACGGAGTCATAATAAACGGATTCTACTGTAATATTATACATGTGAAAGTTTGTTTGTTACGCTTTCACGCATAAACGGCTAAACGGATTTGGATGAAATTTTGCACATGGGTAGACATAGACATGGGTTAGGACATAGGATACTTTTTATCACGACATTCCCACGGAATCTAGACTTATGCTTTTGAATCATCGGGGCGCAGCTAGTTAGGTCATAAAAAGAAAAGACGACAATCGTACAATAAGTAGGTAGCTGTAGTCGTTAAAGAACCCGTCAAGAGGTCCAGGGAAGAACTACCTACCACCTTAACTTCAGTCCACTAACTACGTTGCTTCCCTGACTTCTTGAGTTGATGAGCGCTGCATTAGTCTAGATCAAACATAAACGAACTTCGAAATATAAAGTGCAGAAGCGTTGCCAACCTTAAAAGGGGTGTCAACCCGTTTCTATTAGATGGGCATCAAGATTATTTGCCTTCAAAAAGGCTTTCAATAGCAAAGGTTTTTTTAATATAGAAAACACTACTCCTGTAGCTAGCTAGTCTGTGCCTAGAGCTAGAGTTGAGACATGGATAATAGATTGTTATCTTTATGAATTTCATGTGGTACTTTGTTACTATCTCTTCGCCTAAAGGTCCACTTATTGTCTGAGCCCAAACCTATAAATCAACGAAACACTATCGCGGTATGATATATAATTTAAAAGCAAATCCCACAGGACTGCGTTTAATATTTATTAAATTTCCATATTCCAAACTATTTTCCAGCTTTTACGGCGTGGCTGTTGTTTGCATATTTATTGAATTTATTTAAAACAGAGCTTTGGTCCAATTAATCTTGGATTAATTACTGGCGCAGCATTATTATAATATCAATGCAAATAAAAATCTTTCGTTTTCATATTCTGGCGACTGCCATACTCGTATGTGACCGATTTCAGGCTAAAAAGATGCGCCTGAACATCTGAATTTTATATTATACAAGTAGGGCCATGAGACCTTAGCAACCCGGTAATAATACCAATATCTAAAAAAAAAACATTTGCTGTTCCCTACATTTTGACGAGCTATGTGATCATAAATGTAGGTAACAGATGAAGTTTTTTTCCGATTTCTGGGTTGGTCTAATAGTGAAAGTTGTTCATAATGATGAGTACAATGACCCCTTAACAGGATGCCCATGAATTAAATTTTACCCTGCATAAGCTTCCTTACCTGATTCCAATATAAATCACATGCTTAGGTCGGTGTTACATTATTTATTTCCTAGAACAAATCTATGCTGGAAAATGATACTAGAATGACATAATACCTAATGGACCATAATACAGTATGGATGGCAACATATCTGACTCATCATATTTATATGTATAATAGTATAGGTATAGCGACACAAGTTCCTTACGAAGGGGAAACAACCCTTCGCAATTTAGCAGACATGTCTGGCACGACTGAGAATTTTACAAACAGGAAATATCGATTATGCATACAGGAACATGGAACCAGTTTCATTCTTGAACAAGCCTGGAGCATCCATACTAATTTTATTAATACGAATGTTAGTGTTTTATACAGAGAGTAGGCAGCTTTGCCCAGCAGTGGGACAATCATGCCAACAAAAAAAGAGATTTTTATTATTTCTTGATGACTCTTTGCAAAGAGCATAATTAAGCACGATCCGAGTCCATAAAGGATTTTTTGTTATCCCGGTACCTAATACACAACGTAATACACCAAGGATGAGAAAGAAACTACGGGCAAAAGCTTAAAACTATAATATAGGTAAAAGAAATACACACACAAATATACATAGTACGTATGTAAGCAACAACAGCAATATAGCCGATGAAGCAATTAATTCTGCTTTGAAAGAAACACAATATGCGCACAAGATTGCATACACAGTTCTGACGTAATCCAGCATCTCGTAACAATCCAACATTGCTTCCATTAGCTTGGTAATGAAAAACGTTAACGTGTTGTTATCGTATAACAATATACTGGGAAACAAAGCAATCGCTTCATCTTGCAAAGCGATACCTTGCTTTGTGAGAAAACGAGGGGATTTTCTTAAAACATAAACACAGGAAAAGCCAGTCCCAACTCTGTGTTCTAGTAGAAGGAGGTTCCAGTGATCTTTACAATCTTGGGAATTTCTGAGCTTTAAGTGGGCCTTTAATTATCATTACAGCTTCATGATTCATGAGAAATATGAATGATTAAATGAAATTGTTAACAGCGAAACACGAACCAGGTTTTCTAAACGGCTGGCAGGAAAAGTCAGTTCGCTTAATTCTGCTAAATTGTTTTACTGAAGAACAATTCCAGTGATATTTGCAATCTATGGAATATCTGGGCTTTATGTGGAAGTGGACCGTTTAGTATCGAGGCCTTCTGAAGTAACTACGATGATTCACGAGAAATATTAATTAGTAAATGAGAATGTTTGCAGCGAAAACCCCGGCTTGGTTTTCCAAAAGCTTGGGGAAGTCAAAAGGCAGTTCGCGATAAACAACAAATCCGCTAATAAAACTGAAAGCCTAAAACGAGTAATTGCTAACCGCCAAGCTCACGAACACTTCTTTTGAAGAAAAAACGTTCAAAAAGACTTTTTAAAGATAAGGACTACAGATGTAGGCGTTGTAAGTTGTAACTAGCTAATTTAACTTCTGTTTATCTTTTTGTCTCATCGTAGACGCTAAGTCGTAGTTTAAACTCGGCTCTGATAAAGGAGACAGTTGGATTAGGTCCGACATAGGACCTAAACATAACTGGAGAAATGTGGGTGTACTATAGGTACGCCCCTGCCTATCCCTTCGGGGATAACAGACGTCATGTAATGTTGTTGTTGGATAGAAGATTGTTACACGATAGCTCGCGAATCGATCCTAATCGTTTATCGTGGCCAATTTTGAATCGGGCCATTTTTAACCGCCACTCCGCCAGTCATGAATTGATTTTAATAATTCTTTTTTTGTTTGGTAGTATACACATTTTATTATCTTTGTTTGGGTAGGTTTTGAATTAGCTTCAATAAAGCTTTGTGCAGACTAGCGCGACGCGACAGCGCGACGCGACACCGGTTATTGTTATACCGTCAAATTTTCTTAGAAATTGTATTGTTCGAGTCGTGTCGCGCCGTCGCGTCGCGCTGGTCTGTACGAGCCTTAATACGTATTTTTCTCACTGTCCATGTGGACGATGTTATAGTTTCTGTCACTGACTGGTATTCGAATTTGTGTGGGGTAGGTACCAGAACTAAAAAGTGAAAAATCAAAACTTTTTTTTTTTAAAGCACTACGAAGTGAAAAGTTTCTTTAATTTCGGAAGTCGGTGGCAAAAACGAAAGACACCGACGTGAAATTAAAGTGATTTTTTTTAAAGTCGATTTTTTTGTTTTTTATTAAAAAGTTTTATACATATAGTATTAGGTAAATTTACACCCTTTTGGGCGTTACTAAACAACAATTTGTATAACTTCTAAGCTCTAAGTATTACAAAAAGATTACAGAATAATTTTACAATTTATTCCCACTTATAACTGATCATTTCTGTGATAGCACGCAATGATTCATACCTAATCCCTCAGCAATCTCAAGACACTAAAGAAATCACATTTACATAATCGTTTTAGTTTCAGAGATTACTTATTACCAATATGGACCCCGACATCTATATGTAAGGGCATAGTATTATCTTCTTTAAACAGAAACAAACTCATACCAGAATAAATTATATGACTATATCTAACAAGATTGTGAAAGTATTTATCCTTTGATTTTTCGTCCGTCCTTTGTACATTAATGGAAAATAAATTACTTTTCCCGGCTTACGTATCCATCTTTGTTATGAGTAATAATCTCCGGAGCTATTACTGTATAGAGTCCTACCTCTATTCCTCTAACCCCTTAGTCTGTTATTTAGACAGCTGAAAGCCTCCCGTGTTCTTTAGATCTATATAATGATCCACAGCATAATGCAGCCACAGTTTTTTAACCTTTACATTATGAAAAAGTTATAAAGTTGTGGTAATGGCTTCGGTTGATTTTGTTACAGTAATATCAGGTATCATTTAAAAGCAACTGTAACACCTTGTTATAAAAAAAGTAATTATTTTTTAAAATTCACGTTTGTACTTCCAAAATGATCCCAATACCATAAAAAAAATTGGTAAATTTTCAACAGGGATCATAAGTTATGAGCCGCTAACGACGCCCCCCCGTGACTCATGTAATGTAAAACACGGTAAAATTCCCCATTCAAAAAAACGCGGTGATTTTTTTTTTTCTTTTTCCTAAATCATACCACATAAACAGACTCTCAGTACGATTCTTAACAAGACCCTCACGGATCGGGCAAGGTTTTTGCTACACGTTGTATAGCCAATAGGTATTACGTAGTGGAAGTAGGTAGGTATGATACGTTCGCAAATACAGTTGCTAAAACAAGATGAACGAACATGAAGAAAATATAAAATCTAAGACATAATCCACCTCCTGCTGTAAAGTAGCAAGTCTTGTTGCTAGTTTAAGAGCTAGAAACCACCTGTGGAAATAATGGACTCTATTTTTACAGTGTTTGAGAGCACTCTCTATTTTAATACTACTTATTTAACAGAAATATAAAAAATCATAAATTGTTAAGGGAGAAGTTACCACCGGGTCGCAGTTGACTTTGCTCTAAGCCTCTGGGCATTTTGCAAAGATTGATCATTAACGGTACGTACTTATGGACTGTGTGTATTGTTTCCAAGATCAACAACAACAATGTTTACTGTTTCGAACAACATGATACGTTGAAAATACTATGTCGTTACGATGGTGGGGGAAACACGAATAAACGAAACGAACTACCTAAGTATTCGGGGGAGAGAGAGAGAGTAGATAGGTATAATTATATTTTTTACAGTTATGAAGCAACACTACTTGTTGTTGAAAGCTAAGAGCAATTAGGATCTAAAGCTTTGTGCATACTAGCGCGACGCGACAACGTGAAGTTTTCTTAGAAATTGTATTGTTCGAGTCGCGTCGAGCCGTCGCGTCGCGCTGGTCTGAACAAGCCTTTAACCACAAATAGACTTTAATTGTTGATGGAGACAAACAAATTCTAAGAATTTCATATATAATATCTTTGTAGAAGAGTAGGTGCGAATTGCAAAACCATTTCTCTAGGCGCCATCACGACAGTAATACCACAAAAGGAATTACAACATTACATTCTCATGCTCCACATTCCTTCTTTGACACATCTAACCTCACTCGGTAAAACATATGAATTGCAAACATTTGAAATTAGAGAGAGAGACTGTATCAAAGTCGTAACAACATTGCCTGCATACATAAAATTGTTGGTCGAAGTTTCTACATGTTTGCACAAGGCGTCAGGCCCTTTGGAGATGAGGAGGGCAATTGTTAACATTTACATAACTAGCAAGGGAAGGCATCTTAACTGAACTTATGTGGAAATTCTTGCTAACTTACGCAGTTTCTGTCAAACTATACCGCGTATGTAAACTGGTGAGCACCTGAACGTAGGGCTCCTGCAAAAGGCGCGACACGACAGCGCGACGGCACGACAATTTCTATGAAAACTTTACGGAAAATTTCCTACCGGTGTCGCGCCTCGCCTGTCTGAGCCTTTAATGGGATTGTTGATTGATTTTGTTTTATTTTTGTTCTAGGAATCAGATTAAGCAAGTATGCGCAATTCATACACATTGAGTTTAGAAATCTTACATCTAAAATATCGATACGACGATCTAGATGCAGTTACGCAAATACCAACGATGCTACTGCAAAAGTGTCTTTAGGTTATTGATAGATGAATGAATTAAACGTAACGCTCGAGATGTTGAAAAATATGTGACGCATTTAGTTTTGAAGTAATAATGTTTATTGCGGAAGTTTGTAATAAAAACATTGAATGAAACACGCCTTGCTTATTTTAAATTCAACATAAACAGTTTATTTATAAAATGGTATTGGTATGTCCGATATTTTTTTTGGTTTAATGCTAAATGAGTAAAAAACATTAGTCATATTTTCGGAACGTTCATGTTTTCCAGCATCTTCGGCACAGCATTACAGATTTTTTTTATTTGCTTTATCTTGAGATAATGAGTCGTTAACTCAGCATTGATGTTCAATAGCATATACTTGTTTAACTATTAATTTGTATGAAATTGCTATAACAAGATATATTTACCAACAACAATCAAAGACAAACAAAAACAAAGATTGTTCGTTGTTTTTGTTGTGTTTATTTATTTATTTATTAAAACTTTTCACACTCAAAAAAGTACAAAGGCGGACTTAATGCCTGCCTGCCTGCCTTGTGTTGTTCTTTGTTTGTGTTTTTTTTTGTCAAAAAAACAGCAACAAAGAATGTCAGTTGTGATTTGAATATAGGGAAAATTAACGTTGGTAGTCCACTTTCTAGCCAAAGAAAAGATGGATGGATTGTGGGAGAATGAAAGAAGAAAACGTGTTGCGCAAGGGCAGGAAGATGATGATATTTGCGTCTATCGTGACGAAGCTTCGAACAGTCATACGATAAACGCAGATATGACCAACCATTATCGGTTATCGTCGCGATAGTTCGGGGTGCGTAGCACTTATCACCCCGGTTGCGGTTCATAATAAACGTGGCGAAGCCGCTAATGTGACCACCACATTAGCGCAATTACTTTTTGGCGAGCGAAACATACGAAGCTTCAGCACTACTATTTATAGGTAAAAGTAAAAACACCCTCATCGTTCATCGTCTATCTATCAGAACACCAGCGCTGCGGTATCTTATTTTTAAATATCGCAGCATTATGCTGAGATATATGCCTTTTTGGCCTCGCACAGGTCTTTCCTATTATTTTTGTTTTCGTTTATTCCAAAAATATGTTAATTTTGTTAGTTGTAAATGCTCCTTTTTTATTTTATTTTATATTAGCAACTGTTTGTATTTCAACTGTGTGTCCCAAATAAAATATTTTTATTTCTTTTTTCTTTCTTTATCACGGCTATTTAGTGAAACTCAAAGGGTGGCAAACTCAAACATGACTTCTCACTCCATCTCGACCGTAACTCGTAAGCTTGTTCGCCTTGTTAAAATATGTAAGGCTCTTCCACTCAATATTGGATAATGTTCACACGTACGCATAAGCTTGTTAACTTACTTATTGTTTGCTTATGTAACACAAGGGGTTCTCGTGCGAGGGTTTTTGCTTTGTGGAAGGAAATAAGGACGATATTTAGCAGTTCTGGGAAAACACGTTGGTATTATTAAAGAATAAACTAATCCACGAAAAAAATTATTTTGCTTTTTGTACATAAAAGGATACTTGCGTTAGCCTAGCTTAACCACGTTCAGCTAAGTATAAAAGCATAAAACCATCCTTAAACAATGCCGCAAATAAACAGCTAAAAAACTTTGTCGAAACGTACCCAACGTTTATAGAAACACTAACTTTTGCCCGCGGCTTAGCCCGCGTGGATGTCAGAAAATATCCCACGGGAACGTACCACCGGGATTTAAAGTACCCTATGTGTTAAACCAGTACCCTAATTACGTAATGCATGATCACTCAGAATCGGAATCGTTTTGAAACAGATTGCTAATCCGTAGCTTCATAAGTTTGAAAAAAATCTGCTCAACAAAGTAAATACCGCTATGAACGTTGTTGAACTGTCAAAATGAAACAGATTAGTAGTAATCGTTTACGAAAATGTGTTGCGTTATTAGATAGCTGGTTATAAACTATCTGTGTGCCAACGTTTACGCGGCGCACGCCAGTAAAGCTCCCAGTCAGGCATGTTTTTTTCCGACATCTTCAACAATCATCGTCGTATTTCAGCGAATTTACACAAAACCTTTAATGAATTGTACACCTAAATCTTCCTCAAAATTCAAAAGTCATTTATTCAAACTAGGCTGAGAATCAGCACTTTTCGAACGTCAAAATTACATAAGACAGTCCCCCAAAAACGCCCACCCTTCACCACTTCCTAGTGCTTAAGCTGGGAAGAAGTGGCGCAACAAACTCCCCAGCAGCACAGCTGTCTGTTCGGTTGGAAAAACTTGATTCTATATAATAATGCTTTAATGCAAAAATAATTTACATGAGCACAAATCTCTTACATTAGCACAAATTTCCTCATGAATAGCTCCGTCCATTGGTGAAAACCGTATGAAAATCCGTTTGGTAGTTTTTGAGTTTATCGCGTTCAGACAGACAGTTGCGGTGGAAGGACTTAGTTTTATAATATTATGTATGTGTACAGAATTAGTCCCACATACATTTACACTAAAACTTTAGCCGTCCCAAAAATTTATACGAACAAAGTTGCGGACAAAAGCTAGTTAGACAATTTCTTAAGTAAACCACAAACTTACAAGTTGGGCTTACTAAACCCCACGGGATGCGGCGGTCAAAAATAGGTCAGAAGGGGAAAATTGACACTGCAGCGTTGAAAATTCTTAGGTGTATTAAGAGGCTTACAACAGCTAAAGCGCGGTCATTGTCGGACTGCATAGAAATGAAAGAGAAGCGCGATGACACGACGCAGGTAATTTATTGCAAAATATGAAGCAGTTAGCGATTTACAAAAAATCTATTGATTGGACTGGAAAATTAAAACACTATTATGCTAATATGTAGCTTGTAGAATAATCTGACAAAAAATCAGAATGATTGCATGTAAATTAATATGATTTTTAATCGTTAAAAGAAATTTTTAGAGGTATCTTCATGATTTTTTTCTATCGTATCAAATTAGTTGTATTATGTTTTCAACACACTATCATACTAGCATATATCCTGAAGAATATCATATATTTTTCAGATTTTGTTTACTGCAGTGGATCATATTCTTTTAGGCATTATAAAACTTGCGTTTAGGCACGTTTAGGTCCTGTAGTCCCCTTAAACGAGCAATAGTTGTTTAAATATATATTTGTAATCACGTTCTCTAAAACGGCTCTTACGATTTCGATGAAAGTTGCAATATAGGGGTTAACGGGGGCGAAAAATCGATCTAGCTAGGTCTCATAACTGGGAAAATTCGTTTTCGCCGTATTTTCACCCGAGCAGAGCTCACAAGATCAAGATACCTTAGAATAATAGCAGCATGGAATTAGTAAGTACCAACTATCATGGCAGCATGGAATTAGTAAGTACCTACTACAAAATTGGAACAAAGTTACACCCCATTAATTACCGAAAAGCAGTTAAAGAAAATTCTATGATTCCGTAGAGAAATCGAGATAATTGATACTGGTTGTGCGTAGTTTGATTTAATTAAGCCCCATATATACAGGCATCACAGAATTACTGAATTTAATTATTATAAGAATAGTCTTATTTTCCGTAACGAACAACGGCCTTATTTTGACAAAGAAGTAATTATTTCATAAGTCCATATTGACCAAAGTCGCCGAAATAATTGTTTCCTTTCTCATTTTCTTTTGTGTTTACGTTCAGTGATTATTTCGTAACGAAACTTGGTTGGAAATAAAATTATATTTATTGTTTTGGGGGCATCGAGTTAATTCATTGCCATATTCATGAAAAAAATACGAAAAGTTAACCTTATTTTATGTCACTGTCACTGATTTATTTGAAATCGGATTTATTTAAAATGGCCAGTCAGTGCGAAAAGCGGCTATTCTGAATATGAAAACTTGAATGGTCGCTGCAAATATTTTGCTTATAGCAACATTCAATCTGCCTAGACTTTTCCCAATTATGTTGGGGTCGGTTTCCAGTCTAACCGGATGCAGTTGGATACCAGTATTTTACTTGGAGCGACTGCCTATCTGACCTCCACAAACCAGTTAATATCCCACCCAGTCCCTATTCTGCCCAGTTATTATCCTATCTTTTACTACTAACCTTTAATTTATTCTGATAAATAATATATTAAAATGGACATACTTCCCTGTCTTTAATGTTCTATCGTATGCCACACGTGGTTTGCAGCTGAAACTCAGCGTCAGGTTGTACACTTTGTGTTGCCATCTGACATTATGCTGAGCTGAGGCCCTTTTGGCATTATAATCATTGTTTTCTGTTTTGTTTTTAGTTATAAGGTGTATTTTTCTGCTGTCATGCCAATAAACGCAATTTTCTTTCTTTCTTTCTTTACTGAGTTGTGCCTTTGGTAAGACTGATTGTCAGACTTTCGGGCTTCTGACGACTCATAATGACTGTCAAAGATCCAAAAATGACAGCCGGGACCTACCGGCTTCACGTGCTTTCCTACGGGTCTTGGTATGTTAAGATGGTCAGCCATCCACAAAATGACCGCGGCAAGCGTAGCTAAACCTGATCGATCGACCCGTGCTGCTGTTAAAACAACATTAATACTAATAAATACATCAGTCATTACTTCAATTAAAACCATGAGAACATAAACGACTGCCAAGTGTCATTTTTCACACACTTGTTCTTTTATCAGATCTTACGGACTTGACATGAATACTGTTAGGACATTACGATGAGGCGAGTCTGACTCCCGCATAGTGACGTATTACTTGCTATTTAGATCCAAATCTTTAGTGTGATCTAGACAACAGGCTTAGTAATAATGGACTTTGCTTATGAGTGTGGGCGAGGAAAATGGAAATGTAGTTCTTTTTGTGGTTGGAAGGTTTCTTTATTGTGAAATAAGGAGATCCTAATTCCCTTGTGACAATAAGGATGATGCTTCGGTAAAAAAAAAGAAATTATAATTAGTCCGTCAGTCAGATAATAAAAAAATATTAGACATGTATTTTTTGCTTTATCATATTAAAAAAAAATTACTTACAGATAACTCGCATTATAAGTCGAGGAGTGGGGGTCGCTACGTCACAAGTAAATATAAAATAGTCATACTCTTGACGTCACGGTACATTTTAACTCAATGTATCGCCGTAATTTTTAGATAACGTAAAAAAATAAAAAATACGTGTCCAATAGTTATAATAACCTACAAGACGCACTGATAAAAAAAAGTTGTCGTCATCCCTACTAAGGACTTTACAGCGGGTATGGTTCGATCCGTATAGCTTGTCTTCTCTGAAATTACGCGCCCCACTACCGCATCCCAGTAGGTAGGATAGATTCTATCTTCCCTCACCTAACAAAGAGTCCTCTTAATTGATACCCCCGAAGCCTATAAGTACTAATAATAATAAGCAGTAATAATATTACTGCTGATTCTAACTAATATTATACATAAATGTGAAAGTTTAAAGTTTGTTACACAATCACGCAAAAACGGCTGAATGGATTTGAATGAAATTTGGCACACAGATAGTTTATATCCTGGATTAACACATAGGATACTTTTTAACCCGGTAGTACGTTCCCGTGAGATAATCTCCGACCTCCACGCGGGCGAAGCCGCGGGCGTAAGCAAGTATCTAATAAAAACTACTGTAACCTAACATATTTTGTCTTTTATTGACAGATATATTTAAGATATTAAGTAGGAATACTGTATTCACATTATTATTGGAGTAAGAAACGACTTTCAAATTTCTGATCGCAAATATATTACTGTCAATTTCAATAAAAGTGAGAGAGCGAATTCTAATGAGATAAAAGTTAGAAACATTTTAGTAAATTAGACTGAACTTGATCCAAGCTGCGGCACATTACGTGAATTGAAACGCTATGGAACGAATAAACTTTCTGACTTCAAGTGAACTTTGATTTGTGACAGAAGAAACTTTAGTTTTTTCATTCAATGTTTTCATACATTATAATTTCAAATTGCAGCTTGAGTTTTATCCCGACCCGAGGTTTGAGAGCTCTCTCTCTCTTCTCTTTCTACATGATTTAATAACTGTTTTAAAAAGTCTCTAGTAGTTTATAAGAAGTTTAATACAATACCATCATGATGTAAATGTAATTGTAGAATTCATAATAATAGGTACATACCCGTTAATATATTCAGATGGAACTTTTTGTTTCGTTAATTACAACTTTACAAGTTACACGATCTTATCCAAGAACTATGGAAAACCCAACCAGAGGTAGTGGAATTTTTCTGTCAAAGAATTAAAACATTATATAAGAAACGTATAAATAATCGGTATTTCCATGAGAATCTCGAAGCTGAACGCAGCCACACGCATGAGCGACGTCAGTACGGTACAGACAAAAAAGTCGAAAACGTTATTACACTTGTTTGGCGTCGTTACGAAAGCGTAAACTGTAATAAATTTATCGATTCACAAAAAGGGAATATCGACTGATAACCCCATGCCAAAATATATAGCATCATAAAACGAGGCTTGTTTTTATTCATCATAAAACGGCTTTCAATAGAGGAAATTAAATTGACCATAAAATGCGTATCTCGAGCGATGTACGAGGAGTCCCACATGGGTATTTTTAAGGTACCATTCCGTACCCGACCGCAGGACGCGACTGCAGGCGACGTGTTGCCGCGACACGTCTGGTTTCTATGATTTTCTATGAAATACCTTCCGTAGCTAGCAACACGTCGTTGGCAGCTATGGGCGAGCGACAGGCGAGACGTGTAGCCCGACCGCAGACCAGTAGTGCCGCCGCCGGCGCCAACGGTCGAGCGATAACGTTTTTCTATCTTCTATCTACCGACTGAAATACGGGCTGCTGCCGCCTGTGGTCGGGTTCGGAATCATAACTGACTGAACAGCGACATGACGCCGCGACGTGTCGCCGCGACACGTCGCTTGTAATTGCCGCCTGCGGTCGGTTACGGAATGGTCCCTTAAGCTTGCTTAAGTTGGTAAGAAAGAAAATATTGCCTCGTAAAAGTATAGGAGCTGAGCTGTTTAACAATGTGTCGTTAGAGGAGTTAGTAGCAATGTTTGTTTTAAAATGAATGGTGCAACCAATATGCTTCGTGTTAAGGCCAATGACCACTTTGTATGCGGCGCTAGTCGTTCTGCCCATATTAGTGCTAAGTTAGAGCAGCATTTTCGTTTGCGGCCGATGTGTTGCATAACTGCGTACAATAACTATCATAGCGAGCGGTATTGTGTGGTGTAGCTATTAGTTTACACCACCATTGTTGTTATGAGTATGCTGATCAGATTTTGTTCTATCTTACTTTAGTCAGAATTTACGTATGCGTTGATTAAGATTAGTTCATAATCTAAGACCCTTTAAGACGCAGATATTATGCCAGCGACCTTGAGTGGTTAGCTTGCGTGTTCTGCACTGAGCTCATGCAACGCGTCGTACGTCGAGCCAGTAATAGGACTCGCCCATCCAGGAGCGCTGTCCCAAATAAGATGCATTATTAATTTATTATACATAAAACAAAAGGTATTTTAATATAATACGTATACTATAATTTATAAAAATTACATTATCTTCAAAATGGTGACGGTTTCAGAAAAATACGCTTGATAGATTCTCAGTTTTTTATCCGCGTTAGACATAACTTTACAAATTAATTTCACTATGTAATATAAGCATAATAAAATTAAGGTATTAAGAAAATGCTCTAATTTAACATATTTTTTTTTTTTCAAATCATTAACAGTACTCGTTTAGACGTGATCTTCAGTATAAAATCATTAAAAGTTGGTTTTCGTCGCCTAAAGGCCGCCTGTCGAATGGAACGGAGAAGAGAGGAGAGGAGCGGAGCTGTTCCTATATTAACCAATAGAATCTAAGCTCCGCTCCAGAATTAAGATTATTTTGGTAAATATTTATTTATTTATTTATTTGCTAACATGTACAACACTGCACACACACACACACACACACACACACACACATAACACAGCACACACACACACACACACATACACACACATATATTGGCACAGCTCCGCTCCGCGGTGTACAATGTATACATCTTTCCGACTTTCTGTGTATCGCTAAGTTCTAATTTTACGAATTTTGCGTTACGCGATAATCCGTAGGATTATAACACACTCAACACCGTCTCCATCCAGCACACAGAGATGTTTTTTATCAAGAGCCGTGCAATCTTAACCGAGCTCGTAATTCAAAGTTAAGGGTGTTCAGAGTCGGGTCGACGGCGCGTTGTGTTCCACGCGCGCCTCAAAGAGATGTCAGCACCAACTGACGGGGTCCGGAAGGGCCAATGCCTGCCGGGGTTGCGGGTTTGTCTGAAAGGGATATCGCGACCTCGGCACACAGGCAACGGAAGGAACACGGGTGGGTTTTAGTCAGTAAAAGTCTGACACGCCCTCCCGCTCCACCCAGAGCGGGAGAAGTTATTTGATAATTTCCCATCCAAAAAAAAAAAAAAAAAAAAAAAAAGGGTGTTCAGAGTACCTACTGCAGTCTTCAGTAATTTAATTCTGTGGGAGTGCACTGTAAAAATGAAGTTTGTTTTACTTGAGTGCAATGGAAACGTTGATCGTGTGGCTTGCAGACCAAATAAAATTTGTTATAACATTTGGAAGCCCCGAGGAAAATTCCTTAATAAAAGTTTATTAACAAATATGATACGGCGGAATGTTGGAAATGTTTTTGAGGAAATTGGATTTTATTTGAGTTACGTAAAATGTTACTTTGGTGTTATGGTTAGTAGGTGTAAGTTTTTGAATGAGTTTTTGTTTTGTTTGCAGCTCATCTAATACAAATTAACGTAGGTACCTTTTCTTATTCGAAATACTACGTGACAGGTGTAACTTGGTGGATTTTTAAAATATAATGAACTAGCTACGCCCCGCGGTTTCACCCGCATAAGTCTCGATCCCGTGGGAATATCGGGATAAAAATTATCTAATGTCCATCTCCAGATCATAGTCTGTAGTAAATGCGAAAGTGAGTTTGTTTGTTGTGCTTTCACGCTAAAACGGCTGAACGAATTTGGATGAAATTTGGCACATGGGTATACCATGACCTGGAGAAGGACATAGGATAACTTCCATCCTCGATCGCAGCCGAAGTAGCGGGCAACAGCTAGTAATATATAAAGAAATCTCAACGCTTTTTCAAGTCGTAAAAACCATGCTAAGCAGTTGCTAGTTATCTTATAACTAAGACCACCTACAGTCGGTTGTATTCACCGGAATCGTTAACATATCAAGTTAGCAACTAGCACCCAGTATCAATTTCCAGTCGCTACTCGGAACTGTCTGCGTTATTTCAAATATTCGACAGTAACAATAACATTATGATTGTGTTATGACTGGCAAGAACAATAACTAATGCTTTTGCGAATTTAATACGATACTTTGTTGTAAGGTCAGGAATATTGATAAGGGCTAGACCACCAACCCTTCCTTTTATATCATCATTATCCTTTATAAATCGAGTATTATCTCGCACTTTTTCTTTGAAATAAATATCAGTTTTTAAGACGCAGATATATGCCAGTGACCTTGATTGGTTAGCTTGCGTGTTCTGTATTGAGAACAACGCGTCGTACCTCCATCCAGCCAGTAATAGGACTCGCCCATCAAGGAGCGCTGTCCCAAATTAGATGCATTTTTAATTTATTATACATAAAACAAAAAGTATTTTAATAAAACACGTATACTAAAAGATCAATAATTAAATTATCTTTAAAATTGAGAATGTTTCAGAAAAATACTCTTGATAGATTTTGCAGTTTCTCAGTTTTTTATCCGCGTTAGACATAACTTTACAAATTAATTTCACTATGTAATATAAACATAATCTAAAATATTCCTATATTAAATTATTAAGAAAATGTTGAAATTTAACATATATTTTTTCCAAATCATTAACACTACTCGTTTATACGTGATTTTCAGAATAAAATCATTATATAAAGGTCGGTTATTGTCGCCTTAACAGTTTGTATTCAGCATACTTACTAATACTTATAGTTTCGTTCATAATATTTCAGTTTCTCCTACTTTCCATTTTGTGGTCGTCAATAGGTACACTGGTCAAGTTATATTCATCGGTTTGACCAAATAGCTCGAACGTCGCATTATGTTTTAAATAATAACGGAAATCTCCTTATTCTTACCTTTTATCCATAGTGTTAAAATCTTAAAATCTCAACGAACCGCCGTGGTTTACTTTTTAGACAAAGATCTAACAACGACGATTTGTCCTAAAAATAGACTAAGTAATAGAAAGACTACTTTTTGTCCCTTTTACTTTTTACGAAAATAGACTCCAGCTATGTCAAGAGACAAATTTCTTCGAAGAAAAACTGGCCTCAAATACTCTTGCGAATTGAGGCGTAATTTCATCAGAGGCCTCTTATCAAAGGAGCTTAACTTAAGTAATAAAATATCACTTTAGTATCTGGTTCAGGTCAATCAGCGGCATAGACAAAATACTTCAAGATTCCTATGTTGAATGTACTGATGAGGCCATGAGGGGGCGGAAACCCAGATTGCCACACGTTTTCTTGAATTCAAATCACGGTCGGACTTCGCCGGAAACCAGCGAACCGAACCAGAGCTATTCGTTCTTCAAGTTTAAATTGCTTTGTGGCAACGTAACTGTCCCAGGCCAGGTGACGGCCAGTCGTATCTACCCTACTCGCTACCCATTATGGCTTTCCAATTCCATTAATTCTACTAATGAGTCACACGGCTTTAATAACCCTCAACTGCTCTAATTGACTCCAGGTTTGTTCGAAAGTTAGACCGCTTGTGGCGTTCGACGTTCGTTACCCAGCAAAGGCCTTAAACAGCTTTGATAACTTTGTTGCGAACCTCGGGGTTAATAAGATACAAAAATTCGTGATGTTTAGATAAGTTTTTAGTATAGATTATCGGAAATGGGCACAATGTAAATTTAGAAACCATCTATTAATAAAATTAGGTACTTAGGTCGGTTACTTGTTGAAATAATCACCTTCTTCAAAATCCCATTGCTTTCGTAAGTTCTCAAATATAAACTTATACCATCAGTTTACAAAGTTACACAAAGAACTGTAGTAAAATTCCCGCCAATGCGCTACTTAATAAAAGACTTGGTCATGTATGTAAGGAGACAAAGTAAGAATCCAGAAAACTGTATAAGGATTGAAGTGCACTTGATTCTCTTTACAACCACGTCACATCCTTTCGGAGCGGACAAAGAGCCCAGCTGATATGACTCATGTGAAATGTGAACATGACATGGAAAATTCTGTAAATATTTTCACCCATTTTTAGCAACAACATTTCAAAATAGACCCGAAGAAAAGTTCGCTGTTTCGGTTTCACTTGAGTGGTAAACACGAACGTTCTGAATACAAATACAGAACATAAATAACAGCTATTTTAGGAAAAAGAACGATCTAGAAAGATCGCATGGAGTAAAATTAAAAGATAAAAACGAAAGCGGAAAACTGAAGGGTTGAAAAACTTTAAGACAGTCATCTTTCAGCATGGTTTAAATGCTAACTTTAGTAGATTACTCAATACTCAATTCTTTATTGCATTCCATATGTATTACATAGATGGTTTAATAAGTAAGAGATCAATATGGACCCTGTCGGGCACAGCAAAATAAGGAGAGAGGAAGAAGGCTAAGCAGTAATTCAAAATTATTATAAATTATTAGATGTTTTTAATTGGGTGTATAATTATGTATATATTGTATATTATTAGGTTTGTGTATATAGGTATATTAAATTAGTTACTTTAATTTTATGTATTGCTAAATGCAACCATAACGGACTGTTTTACGTTCCAATGAAAGTTCTGATAAAATACTTTTGTTTTATTGCTATAGAGCTGCGTCCCGCGGTTTCACCCACATAAGTTTCGATCCCGTGGAAATATCGGGATAAAAAGTATCCTTTGTCCATCTCCAGATCATGGTCTACCCGTGTGCCAAATTTCATCCAAATCTGTTCAGCCGTTTTAGCGTGAAAGCGTAACAAACAAATAAACAAGCAAGCTCACTTTCGCATTTATAATATTAAGTTAAGATTAAATGAACAAGGATGAAAATTGTCATGAACATTGCCTTCTAAAAATACAGTATGCCTATGTTTATACAGAAAAATAAACAAAAAATCACTGCGAAATTCAGATGACAACCGTGAAAGCAAAATCCCACTGAATTCAGTTAAAAATTCGGCATCCAAAAAAGAAATACAAATGAACAAAAACCAATATTTTAAAAGCTCGGCTCTACGATGGCAACAATAAATATTTCCAATTCAGGAAGTCAGCCCACTCGCAACTGCGGTAGGCAATACAATATGTGAAAAAAAAACAGTCCGATCCTACAGGGGCACACAGGTACTGCAATAACATTCATTACCAAAAAGTAATAAAAATCTTATTATTATTGAAAATAAAAAAAGGTATTGCTATTTAAAATTCACATTTTTAGTACCAAATTTACCCCAAATCCATTAAAAATTTGTAAATTTTCAGCAAGGGTCATATGTCCATGGAAAAAAAATGTGGCAATTTTTTTTTTCTTTTTACCCGAAAATTACCGCATATTTCAAGTACGATACTTAACAACACCCTCACGGATCAAACAGGGTTTTGTTTACACGGTGTATACTCTTTCAATTATCGGTTACGTTTTACAACGCAGTAAACTATCTACCCACGAGCTATAATTTCTGTTCAGGGTATACCACTCTTCGACTGAATACAGACCTTTGAATCCATCAACTTAGATTATATTCTTAATTTCTTATCTATGGGAACCTAATCTTTCCTAGAGTATGTTTGAAACATCAACAGACTCCTTGACAACTTTTAGTTGTTCAGTATAAGTTGCCGTTTGAATATCGATGTTCCACCTTCCCCTAGTAGATATACTGCACTCACCACCACTTTCGTTTAAAATGTGATGTAACATCGACTAAACTCACTGATGTTATAGCTTGTACACTCTGAAATGTCGCGCCCCAATACCGCAATACCGTATTTCCGTGTGCGTAAAATGGGCAGTGGGGCGCGTCATTTCAGACAGTTTGGTCGATGTTACATCACGTTTCAGACGAAAGTGGTGGTGAGTGCAGTATACCTACTGGAGGAAGGTGGAAGATCGTTGTTCAAACGGCAACTTAGACTGAACAACTAAAAGTTGTCAAGGAGTCAGTTGCCACGTTTCAAAGAGGCTCTAGGAAAGATTAGGTCCCCATAGATAAGAAATAAGGTCAAATTAATTCAGAGCGGATAAAGTTTTACTAGGAATTTATAATCATTGACACCTTTACTCAACAGCGCATGCACCCAAAGCTGAAATCGAACCCTCTGTGATAGACAGGGGGATCGATTGCAGCTTTGAGAAGGAAGAATATCTTATCCGTGACCAGAAGTCTGGTTACAGATAAACTGATACGAGTAGGTGTTAGCATCAAAGGAGGATACTAACAACAGTATCCTCTTCCTCCCTGATATTGTACGTCCTCAAATTTTCTCTCAATAAATTAATATTTATTCAGAGAAAATGTTTAACTAATAAGACACAACATTTTTCATTTCGTTCTTTCGACATCTGTCGGCTCTTCGACTAATTAGCATTGTCAGTGCTTCTCATTCTTAATTAAATTTCGCTTCGGTTTCAGCTTCAAATAATATCATAAATTCAGTGTGCTTTCTCTGATGTAATTAAAAAAACACCAAGACATTTGAAATCGTAACCAATTTCATATCTAATGAAAAGATGTTTTAAATGGACGTAGATTTATTCCCAATATCTACGGACACACTCAAATAAATAAATCAGTGTACTCGTATCTGTGAAAACCGCAAATATCGCGTGGAAAAGTCAGTAACAACGAATTCGCGTGAAGGTGTGAACGTACGTAAAAACATCATCATCAAAGGTTTGTTGTTAGTGTATAGTGTAAATATGATGAGGCCGAGTCTAGTAAGCAGTCGAGTTGGAGCTGATCATAAATTGTATACGTCCATTGTTATCTTAGTAGGCATCTCGGCAAGAATCCTAAAAGGATTCACTAACAATAGAAAGTATAATACAAGCTACCATCTGTCTTCCAATGTCAGCGATAGATAAAGCATCTCAGGGTCTGCAGAGTTGAATCTAACTGGGATTTTCTTTATTGATATCACAAATTAGGAGTTATTTATAGATGGCATAGATTCTTGACCATGAAATAATGGAGACTACACAAAGGATACCAACAACTTGTCGTATTACTCAGCCATTGATACTCACAAAGAAAAGGAATCAATTTCAAATAAAAGAAACCCATAACTTTGCATAATAAATTCATTGTAAAAAGATTTGCTTGTAAGCCTGGTTTAGCGAGCAAAACAAGACTTTATAACAGAGTAAATTTTTGATCAAAACAATAGCTCACAGTAGGTGGTCTAATGCTCCACCAGACCATTACTTACTTTTTATTTGTCTTACTACAAAACGGTTTTTTTATTGACTTAACCGTTGTGATTAGTTACTTCTATAAGAACCTATTTATAATATTCCTCAAACATACATCGACACGAAAACTGTTACCAGCAGTGGTATTCTGTAACCATCCCGTGAAAACTTGGGTGAAGTGAGCTGTCAATAGTGTCAATCCCTGTGGAATCACAGCTCACTCCACGCTCACTTCACCTAAGTTTTCACGGTGAGATGTTTACAGAATAGCATGGCTGTACATGATTCTGAAGCCCCTTGCGTTGAAAATTTTCGCCGCTTAATTTAAAAAAAATTGCTGTTCCATACATTATGAGCGCGTAGGTATTGCAATTTTCTGTGAAAAAGCAGTTTTTTTTTTTAATGACCTACGAAAAATTTCAACGCAAGGGGTTTCTGAATCATGTTCTGAATCCATGGTAACAGTTTTCGAGTCGATGTCCCTGCCACCCTTAATACTCCCAAGAAAAAAAAACGATTAAAGCACAAAAAACCACCGCCTAACATCCAGAAAGCTACTCCTAATACACTTCAGAAGTTCCCTACATGATTAATGATGCACTACTTACAGTAGATCAAACACGAATAAAACATCCCCGTCTCTGGAAACACTTATGATTAATCAATATCAGCTTCTTCAGAAACTGGGTGTGAATAGTTTCTTACTATCATAAACCTTGGCTACTAAATGATTTTGGGGCTCTTCGAACGAAGCTATGCAGTTCCATGTGTGTGCGTAATCTATCTTGCACTGGACAGCTTGAGAGGAAAACTAGTTTCCAATTTCGTGTGTTATGCTTCAGTGGTATAAGCTGTCCGTTATATATCAATCAGAGGTTCTTTCTATCAAAGATTGGTTTAGAAATTAGAACGTTGCTGCCTGTCCCACCGCCCGCCGACGAGGAAGGGCCATCAACATTTTCTCTCTCAAGAAACGTATCAAAGATTGTGGGTGCCGTGTAAGTAAAAATAAAAGCCCTTTAATTTGACATGTTTTTTTTTATTTCATGATTATATGTCCTCTAGCGGGCGCCATTTTGAATTTAATGACGTGTCGTCACATAGCCTATAACCAGCGGACGATCAAGAAGCTTCCAACGATACCTCTATGTCTAATTATGATGAGTAGTTTAGAAGTTATGAGTGAACAGATGTACATACATACATACCGGTCAAAATCATAACCCTTATTTTTGCTTCGGCGGGTAAAAAGAGATACATAATTATATTAAATAGTTGATCGCTGACTATTTATGACGTTCACACCGCCGGCGAGTAGGTACTCGTTTGTCGCAGAGACAAGACCTATCAAAGACAGTTCTCAGTCAGGAACGCTCGTTTGGCGGGCAGAAGACTCGCTGGGAGGCTCACACTTTGTACATACCCATATACATATACCAGCGAGTAATCGCTCGTCGCCAACTCGCGAACTCGTTTTTAGTTGCTAGCTTTACTCGCTTCTCGTTAATTGCCGGCGGTGGGACATGCCTGAAGGTGGTAAGTGTCTCATTGTGGTGGGCGTGGTGGCTATCAGAGAAGCGCTTACTGCCACTCTTAATTTTAAGCCAGAGACGACCAGCAATTAATATTAAACAAATCATTTAGGTGGCTAGGATCCCACACCAGTAATAACTAGGTATTTCAACATTCATCTAAAATTTTATAAATAGATTCGGTTCTACACTTTGAATAAACGCTTTGAATACTTTCCGGAGCTCATATCGCGTGAGAACAGATCGACTGGTTGGGGTGGGCTCTATAAAATCTTTTTTTAGAAATCTATCATTCTAGGGTATATACATACAAAATGATTATAGCCTCTCAGTATAAAGCTATAACAATTTAAGAACTAGAATTTTACAGGTTTAATACAAATCGAAAAACATATTTACTGCCATTAAAATGAAGAGAAAAATACTTGTGTGTTTTAAGTATAAAATCCTGATGCGGGTGATTCTGACTACCCACTCCAATTTAATTCGCCATGTTTTCTGTATGAATAAACATGCAATTAACGAGAACATACGTAAAAAGTTGGCATTCAATTTATAGGCTGATACGTGTATACGTGACATTTCACAATGAAAATCTCACACTTTTGGACTAACGTTTGGACACATTCTATACTTACTATTAGATGAGCAATATTTATACACATATATGTATATACAGGGTGGCAGGGACATCGACGCGAAAACTGCTACAATGGATTCAGTACATGATACTGAACCCCCCAGCGTTGAAATTTTTCGTCGGTTATGAAAAACTCTGCTGTTTCATAGAAAAGTGCAATACCTACGCGGTAAAAATATATGGAACGGCAGATTTTTTTAAAATAACCAACGAAAAATTTCAATGCAGGGGGTTCAGAATCATGTACTGAATCTATGATAACAGTTTTCGCGTCGATGTCCCTGCCATCACGGTCTCGAAAACGGCTGTAACGATTTCGATGAAAGTTGCAATATCAATAAGATACCTACATTAGAATAATCACAAGGCAGCATGGAATTAGTATGTACTATACCTGGAATTGGTATGAACTATCCTATACTATTAAATGAGCATTCCCTATTTTCACCCAAGTAGAGCTCATTCGACCAAGTCCTAACTTGCTACTCGAACTAAACTCCCTACATATTAATGCAAATTTTTTACTCAGCCATATTAGTTGAAATTCCCAATTCGCCAAACATTATGAAAGGTCACCTAATTTCAAAATTTTATACAAAACAGTGCTAATATTCTATCATTGTTTGAAGGTGAGCATAATCGTGGCAGGACCACTAGCACAGATTAGTATACCTATAATTACAGGCAAAGAATCGAAAGCAATAAAATTATCACATACTCGCCAATAATATTGTCATCTGACTTCAACATACACAAATGTAAGTACAGATATATCCGATTGTACTCATTTTACATTAGGATACATAAAATGTTACAGTAATGGTCTTATCAGAGTCAATGACCTTACGCTCAAATGACAATAATATGCGCACAAGGTTTCTATACATAACCGGCGCCGCGAAAATAAACAGACGGAAAAGATTGCGAACAATTTGTGAATGAAATGAGTTATAGTGCCACAAACTTATCTGAGCCGGTGGCAGAAACTGGAACTAACGAAATCACTGGAAAAAGTGACAAGGTCTGTCACATTTTGTTTGCCGACAGCGCCGCCGTTACCGGGTCAGCCGATCTACATACTTACTTATACAGGGTGGCAGGGACATCGACGAGAAAACTGATACCATGAATTCAGTACATGATTCTGAACCCCCGTGCGTTCAAATTTTCGTTGGTTTGAAATTTCAACTTGATACCACCACGCGTTCCTGAGAAAATGGGTCTTGACAGACCCGACTGACAGACAACGAAGTAATCGTATAAGGGTTCCGCTTTTTCCTTTTGAGGTACGGAACCCTATAAACGTAAGAAATTTTTAATTTAGCCTTGTCGTCTTGACGGATCCCTTAAAAAAACTTGAGATCAGCATCCGCGGATGTGAGCCACCAAAAATCCATATCCGCATCCGTGGATGTAAAAAAATCCACATCCGCAACATCCATGGTACATCTACATATCAATGTAGGAAACGGCAGCACTATTGTGTTGGATGTTATTCATTACTAGAACAAAATAAATTACCCAAATAAAAGAAACGAAATAGTTTTTAACGTAAAAAGAGGCCAGAACTGTACCCAATAATCGTTGTTACACAACTGTTTAAGGCTGTGTAATAGTATTGCCTTGGCCGCAGCTCGAATGGAAGATTCCTTTCAGTGGATTACTTTGCCGTAGATATAAATTATTTAATAGAGCTACTGACCACACCGCCCGATGACAGACAGACAGGTTTAATCCGATTACGTAATATCGTTACGATATCATTTTAAATGTAATATTTATGTTGATTGACGTTTATTCATGAATTCATGATACAGTTAGTTTTAACGCATTTATTTATTTAAATTTATAATTGTATTGTGTCTCTTTTCACATTGCGGTCGTGTGTCGTTGAGGTCAGCGACATTGCTTACTTACTTAATTACGTGAAAAGAAAAACTTTTCTTCAAGTATTCGGAAAAGTTACGGTAGAATATCTATGACCATGCTATACGTAGGTCGTGTTCAAAAAACAATAGATTATGTCTATTTAATTACATTCCTTTACCTTGACACTAAATTAGTGTAACCTCCTTGAAAAAGGAATAAAAAATGGTAATACCATTATTACCATTCTAGTTTAAAACTGGTATTACCAGAATTTTCTAAACTCATCAAACTTTAGAATTATGTATAACAAAAATGTAACAGGGTACAATAATCAGTATCCTAATACAGTTGTTTCTACAACTACTATCATATAACAGTTCACTACTAGACTTTAGCCTTGCTTGAACAAGGCCGCAACGAATTATTCTAGTTGTATCCATTATACGGATTATACCGTATAATCACCACGCTTGGTTTACTAATTTGTGATAGATTGAGGCTTGACTTCCAGCAGTAGGAATATTACAGACTGAGAATTAATCAAGCTATTGTCTCAACGTTGTGGTATTATTCTGCAACAACCGCTTAGTACAGCAGTTTTTTGTGAAGGACTGGCCTTTTTCGTTTAGCAGTGGAAAGGTCCACTGCTAATCAAGCCTCTAAAAATTAAATAGACCAATATGACCGAGTTATTCCAACCTGATCCCCAAAATCTGATCCACTGGCGCATTAATTATAGCTACCAGTGGATCAGATGAGAAGACAGTGAATCAAAAGCAACAATCAAAGATAGATAGAAAATACCTCACAGTCACGACGCACAATTCTACCTTATCTAAATACGTACTTTTCTTGTGGTGCAGACATGATCCGTGGAGGCGGCACATGCTCGCCGTTTGCCCCATGCGGGCGCTACCTTGTTCTAGTCGCCATCTGTGCGCCACCAGACGCTTCCAGTCCAGTCTACATCTCGATCCTTATCGACACTCCATAACACTTCACTGGTACAACACTATTCGTCACACCTAACATCTTTTGTACACTAAAAACACCGCAGTTGATTTAGTATACTGGCTGTTTTTATTTACTTTTTTAGGCTGTGGAAATCCCGTTAATTACACTTGTAGAGTAACGAAATAATCTGATATGACCTTCTTGCTTAGTATTTAGTAACAATAATTATAATAAGATAATTCGGTGTGTCATCCATCAATCTGAGGCTTTGAGTGTTTGTGGACGGTATATTAAAGACGCTCTTCTGTATCAATGATCGATATCGGTGAGCAATTTACTGTTTTGATATAATGATACAATTTTGATTATGGTACTTAGAATCTCATGACACACTGAGATGACGTCATTGTACAATAAGATGTTTTAATCAGGCGTAATCCAGCTAATTCTTTGTTCACTTCGTGCTGAATCTATTTAGCAAACTTTTCCCGTAAACCCACATTTATCTAGTAACTTGAGGAAAACTACTTCAAAGGCGTAATCACACATAGGTAAAAAAAAAAGTAGAAATTGGTATTTCTTGAAAAACGTTTACCACGCTCATGTTTTTAATTTAGTGAAAGGCTTTCAAGCGAATGCTGTTTTATATTTCTTTGAAAGAAAATATTTAAATAGACGGGAAACCCCAACAAAATTCAGCACAGATTGTTTGCCTACTTCAATATGTCCACGAAACAACAAAGACATCAGCTATGCAGATTTTAATCTTCTTAAAAGCAGGCGCGTACGGCACAGTCTATCGTCTTTAAGTCTTTAAATTTAATGTTACTGAACTAGCGAGCTAAACGCCTATTATCACGGTATTTACCTCATATTGACACATTTAAAAGATTAAACTATTTGTTCAAGAGTGTGTTAACCTTGCTTTTACGCTAGCCAAAAGTTGTTTTGTTGCACTAAAAGCAGCTTTTGCAGATGCAACAAAAAACTATCCCGTTCCTAACAGAAGCATAGACAAAACAAAAGAATACCAACGATATAAAACAGGTGCAAATTGTGACAGAGACGAAATACACCATCATAAGTTTAGTAAAGTAAAGCTGAAGGTGAAACGTTTCTACAAATGGGTGAATAACACCGAAAGGAGAGAGTATATCCCGAAAACAAATGACAACACAAAACAACAGTTGTCATTGATGAATCGTACTCGAGTCGAATGGAATGTCATTCATGAAAGGAGGTAGTAGTAAATCATTGTCGATCGATTCCGCCCCCACCTTACCTTACGGAACAGGGAACACAGTGGACAGGACAATCATACTAAAACTATATGGGGGAAAGTTTTGGCTAGCATCAGGGTTCAGTGTGAAAATGGTTTTTCCTAAGATTTTCTGTTATTTATTTTCAAACTTTTGATTGAATTTAAATCTATTATAACTTCCGCTTGACATTTATAAGGTTTCAAACACGTTTTTATTTCGACATAAACACGTGAACAAAACCGCAAACGTGATCAAATATTCTAAAATAATCAAAGTACCTATTCAAATTATTATTCGCATTAAACTGAAAATAAGTAAGTATAACTTTATGAATTATGTTACACAATCACAATCCCAAATGATAACAACGTCGTACATTTTATTCGAAGTATATACCTACTTATTAGAGAGCCTCGTGGCTACAAAAACCGAACGGGTCAAGCTTTGTTTGCCGCGGTCGGTTCGTGGATGGGCGACTATCCATTACAGGAAAGCTCCGGAAAGCACGTTATGCCGTTGATCCCGGCTGTCATTCGTAGATCTTCGACAGTCGTTACGGGTAGTCAGAAGCTCAAGTCTGACAACCAGTCTTATCAAGGGGTAGCGTGCTAGTTACCCAGTAACTGGGTTGTGGAGGTCGGATAGGCAGTCGCTCCATGTAAAATACTGATATTCAGCTGCATCCGGTTAGACTGGAAGCCGACCCCAAAATAGTTGGGACATGGCTAGGCAAACTGATATTGAGTACCTCTTATTATACATTGGGGAATAAAAAACTTATCTTAATATCCTAAGAATTAAATACGAGGTTACAAAGATGAAAATTAATAACTTTTGAAGATACCAAGTTAAGGATTTATATATGGAAATGAAAGTCTTCCAAAGTTTATGATTTTGTTAAAAATAGAGTAAACCCGATTATTTTTTAAATGGTATCTTAATTTAATTTAACTGTTGTTCTCATGATATTTTATAGATTGATGTAATAAATTATATGAAAAATGTAATTATTAAATGCTCTAGGTAGGTACGGTTATTGTATAAGGCTATTGTGGTGTTTTAATACGAGTGAAATAAAAAAACGTTCCTAAGTTATAAAACAATATCAATGTTTTGTGAAACTTTAATAAATGTTCGTGACTAATGATTAATATTATGGCATTGAAAAAGTGCAATAACCTGGGTCAATGGAAAATAAAATTATGAGTCATGAATTCATGATTCTTAAGGTTTCATTTCTAAGATTTGTTTCGATGAATTGACACTTAACTTAAACAAATTGTACTTTAGAGAAAGGTTTAATAGGCTTTACGTTTATAAGGAAACCTAGACTACGGTGATCATTTTGGCGTTTACAATAAATTACAGAAGATTTTTTTAATAATAACCGGGTACAAAATAATCCGGGATGTCGTGTTAACTGGCCCGACTACTAGACTAGCGCGACGCGACGGCGCGACCCGACTCTAATAAAACAATTTTTAAGAAAATTTCACGGTGCAACAATTACCGGTTTCGCGTCGCGCTAGTCTGCACGGCTTTACTTGGGGGTCCAAGGGGTCCGGTTCTTGCCAATGACCGGACTAACAATTTCGGGTTGTTACTGATTACTAATTAATTTCAACAACATTATTGTCCTGCCCTTGACCCATGGTTCTTGGGGTCGGAGTAACAATTTTTTTTCTTCCACCCTCCCCTGATAACCGTCACGCTATCCTCCCTTCTCTTTGATATCATTCCTCACACAATATGTCCATCTTTTCTTTGGTCTTCCTCTCTCCTTATATGTATGCGGGCACGCCCTTTATGCCTGGAGGCATTTATTTAAATATTAAGTTCTGTTTAGTTTTT
Organism: Agrochola circellaris; assembly: GCA_914767755.1. Taxonomy (NCBI): domain Eukaryota; kingdom Metazoa; phylum Arthropoda; class Insecta; order Lepidoptera; family Noctuidae; genus Agrochola; species Agrochola circellaris. Next base: position 10,393,348 of record OU611858.1, read on the forward strand.
ATTTCTGTTCTCGATGTTTTTGGTTGCTGTATTGGTGTGTGCTGACATATGGCTAATAATTTAAATTATGTTTTGTGTTGCGTAATGTTAATTATTTTGCATTTGAAAATAATAGTTTATATGGAATCATTTTTTTTCTAACTGAACAGACAGCTGTGCTGCTGGGGAGTTTGTTGCGCCACTTATTCTTCCCAGCTAACGCACTAGGAAGTGGTGAAGGGTGGGCGTTTTGGGGCACTGTCTTATGTCATTTCGACGTTCGAAAAGTGCTTAACAGTCTAGTTTGAATAAATAACTTTCAACATCCATTAACATTTATATTCATCACTCTTTCAGTCACATGCGTTGCCTCCTCATCACATGCCCATACCAAGCCAAACGATTTCCTTTCATCTTTACTGTGACCTTCGCCACTCCGTTACTGAATACTAATTAAGTTATTAGACAGTAAAACATACAGGGCAAAGTACTTCGGTAACCCAGGTACCTACACTACGTGACATTGTCAGTAACACCAAGGCGTTGCTGGCCTTCTTTGAGGAGCTGGGGTGGATCGATTAACCGATTTTCCGACCCGTACGCAAAATACGCGCTTCGACGTTGTTCGAGTTAAGTTGTGGATACCAGCCCGTATTACCTGTTACATAGTTAATAACCCGGAAGTGCATCTGCTGTCTAATTGCGTAACACTGCGATTGCGCAACAATTTAGCTGCAACGGCTTAATCGTTTCAATTTAAGATAAGAACATCATTTATAGCGTTAATCTGCATAGTTTTCGAAACATACGGATATTTTTAATAAGAATAATTTTATATTTATACTGACGGTCCACTCCACAATATCCTTTAAATAAAAAGCGAACATTGCTTGGACATAACAAAGTGCAATTCAGGTCGCACAGCGCTACCTACAGTTATATTCACCTAGAAGTTGCGTCTCTATCGCGTAACTCTTATATCTTCCGACTAAGTGTCACTCACTGAATCCCTTAATCCCTTCATCCCTTGGCGATCCTTAATACAGGTTACCATGTAACCGAGCTAGGACGCCAGATTCAATTCTGTTTATTGTTACTCTTTTTCTGATTATCCGTAAAATTTAAAAATTATATTTATTTTTACAGACTGTACCACACTTTTTTGAAAAGAATAAATTTGTATTTTTTTAAATTTTGAATTGTCCCGACAAGACGGGTCCGCCGCGTACTTGTAGCGTCATACCTAACATGCGGAGTGAACCATAACTATGTATTCATTTGTGCTTTTACAAAGATTACGAGTTCAAAGTTTAATTTTAGTATAAGTTAACCAACTTGACACGATAATGCAAGAACGTGGTTTATTTTTATTTCTTCAAGGATAATTTAATGTAAGTACGGATGTAATTAACTTTACAAAGATACGAGGAACTGGCTAATTAAACGCGTCAGTTGTTGACATTTTCATTGGCAAATGCCCAAAACCTTAAGATTTGCAGAAAATGGGCAAAATATTGTCTATGCCCTTTGTCTGTTTTAGTGGTTAAATAAAACAAACCTGCAAAAAAAAAAATTCAGGAAAATTTGTTAACAAAAAACGTGTGCGATCGGGGGAGCCCGGTCAGGACCGAAGTTCCTTACGCGTTACTCGCACGCACAGTATACACACTCGTATATAATAGACAGAGACAGAGAGATAGAAAGTCACATGGAAGGCATAACGCTTTTTCCTTACGTGACGATTTCTACCAAGCAACTCCTACCGCAACCAACAAGCCGAAAGCCAGGGTAGCCTCGCGAAATTAAATTTTTCTTAAGTATTTTTTTTTTTCAATTTACAGATCAGTATTAGGGTGTATGTTGTTTACAATATGATTCGCGATCGTAACAAGTATGTATTTACAGAATAATAATCATTTTAAAATCAATAGAGTTATATTGATTATAACTCTCAAACTTCAAAGTACCATATTGAATGACTATTCCATGAAACATGATATAAGAGGACAATTCTAACTTTTATTTTTACCTTTATTGATGAGTCTCATGCGCACCCCCTTAAAGAACTTCGTTCCAAAAGAAAAAGGCGGTTAGGAGACCAAGATTAATCAAATTTCGATTATAATACAATTAGGAAATGAATTCATCTGACCGTTTTAAGAGTTTTTACAGCATTCAATTACCTAGTTGATATCACAATCGCTTTCATTTGGAGAACGTGACATACATCTACGTAAGAGTTTGATTACGATACAAAATCATTCGACACTAGCTGACCCGGCAGACGTTGTCTAGCCCAAATTTCCATAATTCATACAAAATATAGCCAAATCGGTCCAGTCGTTCGCAAGTGATGCGCTTACCAAAGAACAGCATTTCATTTTTATGTTTATAGATAAGTATACAAGCTGGCAGGTACATCGACGTAAAACATTTACCATGGATTTAGTACATGATTCTGAAGCCCCTGAGTTGAAACTAGTCGTAGTTATTTTAAAAAAAATGCTTTTCCATACATTTTAACCGCGTAGGTGTGGCACTTTTCTAAGAAACAGCAGTTTAAAAAAAAATAACCGGTGACAAATTTCTACGCAGGGATTTCAGAATCATGTTCTGAATCTATGGTAACAGTTTTCGCGTCGATATTCCTGCCACTCTGTATAGATTAGTTAATCACAAGAGATTTCAATTTTCTGGAAACCGCTAACGACAATTTTCTTATTTCCCGACATCTCTGTTCGGCCTTTCAAACTCTTAGAGTAAAAAGCCATCTATTTTTTTTTTTATCTTAATTTTTGTCTGTTGTTTGAACTTATTTGTATGGTGTACCTACATAATAAAGAATATTCTATCTTTTTATCTATTATGGAACGGCTTTAAGACATCTTGCCTAATTATGAAAATATATTTATGCCGTGACATTAATTGCTCGCACTTGACATAAACTGTTATCTATCTTGATTTATTAGTAGTTATTCACCAACGAACCTTGTTTATAAAACCAGTAGGCTTTAAAAAAAAACTGTGATCGCAGATAATAATAAATTACCTTTCAAAGAAAACAATTTAATTCACTATTGCACATAACAACACGCCTGTACTCCCCTAAGGGATAGGCTGATGTGTACCCATTTTTTTTATTTTATTTTTTTGAGGATGGGAAATTATCAAATAACTTCTCCCGCTCCTCGTGTCAGACTTTTACTGACTAAAACCCACCCGTGTTCCTTCCGTTGCCTGTGTGCCGAGGTCGCGATATCCCTTTCAGACAAACCCGCAACCCCGGCAGGCATTGGCCCTTCCGGACCCCGTCAGTTGGTGCTGACATCTCTTTGAGGCGCGCGTGGAACACAACGCGCCGTCGACCCGGGCCTGCAGTGCTATTCTGTAACCATCTCACCGTGAAAACTTAGGTGAAGTTAGCGTGGAGTGAGCTGTCATTCCACAGGGATTGTCACTATTGACAGCTCACTTCACCCTAGTTTTCACGGTGAGATGTTTACAGAATAGCATGGCAGGTCCCTATCGGACGGCGAGCTACTGATGTGTACCCATAGAACACTCACATTTCATCAGTTTTGTTTAAAATTCTTAATGCTGAGAAGATACTTTTAATGATATTATCCTGAAGATCACATCTAAACGAGTAGTATTAATGATTTGGAAAAAATATATTTATGTTAAATTAGAGCATTTTTTTTATAACTTTATCTGTGAATTTTTTAGATTATGTTCATATTACATAGGTAGTTTTAAGTCATTGAAACTTAATAGGCTTACTTGTTTTACCTGCATGCCTCGTCTCACGTCTCAGCGGATAGTGTAATTAATTTGTAAAGTTATGTCTAACGCGGATTAAAAACTGAATGACGACTGAGAATCACGTAAAAACTATCAAGCGTATAGATTTTTTTTTAAAGATAGTTTAATTATTTATCTTTAAGTATACGTGTTTTATTAAAATACCTTTTTTTTATGTATAATAAATTAATAATGCGTTTAATATGGGACAGCGCTCATTGATGGGCAAGTCCTATTAATGGCTGGACGTACGACGCGTTGCGTGAGCTCAGCACAGAACACGCAAGCTAACCACTCAAGGCTACTGGCATTTAGTTGCGTCTTAAGTCCCGTGTAATAGGGGGCGAGCCTATTGCCATCAACCGGGCACAAATCCAGACTCCAGGCTGCTACTGAGAAATTCCAGATGGAAAATCCCAATAACACTTTGCCCGACCCGGGAATCGAACCCAGGACCTCATGCTCAGCAGTAGCGCTTACGACCACTAGACCAAAGAGGCAGTAAATTCACGTTTGTTCAAAACAAATGACGAACGCATGTCTCTGTAAAGAATTTTTCAATTAATTACCAGCTGATGTCAGCAATTTAAACTTTAATCAAGTTCTAAATTGCCTATCCCACATCAGTATAACATTAAATTACGTTTTTAACGATAAATAGTTCGTGACTATAAACTTGAGCGCCTACTAGTTTTAAAGTTTGCAATTTAATGGGAATTTCATCGCGAAATTATACCAGGATCGTAGTAAAGTACGGGAGGTTGAAACTTGAAATATCTCGGTAATCCGTAACAGTGAGTCTGGTCCATAGTAGGGCGGACGCGCAGGCCCGGACACTGCAAACTGCGATATAAACGTCGTCAGGTCGGGGATTATGTATTCAGAATACGGCTTACAGTCAGCTCTTCGCGAAAAACCTGGAATAAATTTATAATTCAGGGATTTTTATTATTTTTACAAAATGCTTCAGACCGCTTACCGGATTTGATACCTTTATCTCGTATTTTAAATCTAGTACGTGAAGATTTTAATACCAAAATAGACGTAGTTAGAGCTTCAGCACAGTCACTTGACATAGATTTAAATCAAACCGAAAATGGTTTTGCGTAAACCAGTAGCCCTAATATCTAGATTATCGATACAAGTTAACAATTTTATTTATAACCCAAAAGTATAGTTAGTATATTATGAAATTACGTATTTAAAAACTTAATATAAAAACATAATTTTTCGAAATAAATATGGACACCTACAAACTAAAATAGATATGCGCACGAGTACTTCGACGCCTAAGATGTCCTCTTGTTTACGTATTTATTTTTATAGTTGGTTAGTCATTCAATTTAGTACCTAGTGTAGTAATAGTTCGTTTTAATAAAAATAAAATTAATAAAAAATGTTGGTAAAAAAATATTTCAAAATAGATATGTATTAAAATCACTGATACTGAACCTAAAATAATTTTTCCTGTAAGTTTTCCTATTTTTTTTACCAGTTTCAAAACATTTCCTCTCATACATTCACAGTTACCTCATGCAGCAATAAATAGTATAAATACGCGGCGCCTCTGAAAGCCGCAGACCACAGTTTGGTACTTACGTAGAAATGATTAGAGCACTGTAACCACCACATAATCTGTTTACCTCATTTTACTAAGGAAAGGAATGGGGATACAGTTTATGTTTTCATTACAGCCATTGGTATTTAAGAACGTTCCTCCTCTTCCAGAGTAAACTGCTGTAGGTAATAATAGTTTTGCTCCTATTACAACAGTTAAACCTAGAGTTCGTGGCTAAGTAATGACAGCCGAACGGGTCATTCCATCAGGTTAAGCTACGCTTGCCGGGGTTGGTCCGTGGATTTGTGACCATCTTTACATACCGAGACTCCTCCGTGCCTCGGAAAGCACGTTAAGCCGTTGGTCCCGGCTGTCATTCTTGGATCTTTGACAGTCGTTACGGGTCGTCAGAAGCCCGGAAGTCTGTCAACCAGTCTTACCGAGGGGTATCGTATTACCCAGTTACTGGGTTGTGGAAGTCAGATAGGCAATCGTTCCATATAAAATACTGATTTATTTATTTATTAAGCAAGGCACACCAACGATATATTTACAAGAGTAGTCACAATAGCATCACGAGTCTTGATATTCAGCTGCATCCGATTAGACTGGCAGCCGACCTGGGAAAGGGCTAGGCAGATTGATTTTGACTACAGTTAATCCTAACTATAATTTGTTGTGTTCTAATGACACTTTTTCATAAGATATTCAATGCGTTCTCAAGAAGAGAATTCCTCCTACAATGGTGCGAACAATTCTTTTGAATTACATTGTGACATTCATTACGATTAAGATTTCTTTTACGTAATAAGGCTGTAGACTATTGCATCCTCAAGGTGATAACTATCGACTCATGTCTGGCCAACTCATCTAGGCTTTGCGCAAATTCTCTTCAAATATTAATCATCCAAAATAAACAAAACACAATCGAATTCGATTCGCATCACAGGTTAATTACGCAATGTGTATTATCTTTGGTCTTGGTGTGACCATTTTAAGAGCGTTTATTCTGAAAGTGGGGAACGTCGCAAATAGATGTCAAATATTTCGCAATTTTAATTAATTTGGCAACATTACTGTATGGAAATAAGAAATGTGGCTAATTAGCGAAGTAGAATATTAATAATGAATTTTAATTTTGCCACTGAATTTGATGTTGTAACCAGTTTAGGTGTAAAAAAGGCATTTGGAAAGTTTGCAAATACTTTTTGTGACATCTAAAACTAAATATTCGGTGTTACGATATTAATTATTGCATTTCATAATCAATATTTTAGTTCACTACTAGTTAGCCACATTTCAAATTTCAATTAATCAAAACGGTAAATAGTTGACAGCTATTTGCGACGTTGCCAACTTTTATAAGAATAAGCGCTCTTAAATTTTGTCCTGCCCTGACATAATCAAGCAATGGACAAAATTGTCAAACTTTATACTTTCATTCGTTGAATACGAGGCTTTGTGCGTTTCGTTTGTGCCGAATAAACAATTTTCTTTCTTTTCTTTCTTGCTCTTTATTATGTGAATCGACGGCTAAGGGCATTTAGGACAATGCGATGCGTTTATTTAGTAAAACGCGTGGGCTAAGGTCTACAGTGCCATTACAATGTCTGCTAGACAATTGTAATTAATGACTTATTTAGAGGTTACGACAGCTATGTCCATTACGACCTACGCTTGTGGCCACGTGGTTGGTTGAAAGTTTTCATTCGATTATATTTAGTCGTAGAAAGTGTTGTGTGTTGATGCCATAAGATATTACTATTTGACAGGGCTTGTTTGTATCATTTCATCAAATGCTTACCATGTACTTAGAGTCGTAACAATCACTCACGTTAATCGGAGTATAAATTTGAACACTGTCAGACCAAACTGGCATATTATATGCCAGTTTGAAAGCATTTCATGTTTGTTGGTGGTGGTGTTTAATTGGTTTTTGGGTGCCGGCCGTCTCTGAGTTTGGAAATCGTGACTACATTGTTGTATTGGGTTCCCTCCTGTAAAAACAAATGTAAGTGGTGATAGTAAATAAATAAATGTTCTCTTTTCGGTCTAAAGATATCACACTACTCACTCAATCTTTTGAAAAGGAGCGTAGGCCGAAAAAGAGTAAGTGTTCGTGGTCTACTAACACTTACTCTTTTTCGGCCTACACCTCTTGACCGTGGATCTCTATGCCTAATACTATCAGTAACTTAACCATATTGATGTGTTTGGACATGTTTCATAAGTCATAAGCTAGGAAAGGGCAGCATCCATTAATCTTGTTACGTATCGTATCAGATTGTAAGTGATATTGTTGGGTTAATGGACCCGTAAAGTTCAACCCAATAGTACGTATTCTTGAAACGTGTTCCTATCATAGTTAACACATCTGACATGAAAACATTCGTTTTCCATTACATACATTAATCAGCGAAACCATAATATTGATTTTATCTAACATTTTAAAGAGGTAAATTTTGTGAGTTTGTAGGTAGGGGTAATCTACGGAATTACTGATCCGTTTCTGAAAGTTCTTTCACTAATGGGAAGCTACAGTATTGCCGAGTATTATAGAATATATATTATGTAAGAAATTTCACGGACGAAGTCGCGGCCAAAAACTATAATTTATAAATGGTACACAGAAATTGGTACAAACAAAATCCAAGGAATCTGTGAAAATTCAAAACGAATTTTGCACAAGAATTTATTGTCGGCTTCAGTCTATGAAAATCATGCATAATTCAGAAATCGGATCCGAAACCAGATTCTTATGCATGAACAGATTGCACGCCCTCACGTACTTCTGCTTTTGAAAATGTCTTGAAAGATATTCAGGAATTTAATCTCAAACACCATTCTAAATTAAATGAATGAAAGTTCATGACTCTAGTTTGACCGAGACCCCTGTTCCGCGCCTTAGGAATGCGCGGCGAGGCCGGGGGGGCAACGTTGTCGAACGAGCTGCGGGCGGGACGCCGCGCGCCGTGAGCGTTGACCAATGAGCAGCCAGTACTGCCCCCGTCTCGCCTCGCACATACCTAAAGCGCGGAACAGTGGTCGCGGTCAAACTATAATATAATAATAAGGTTTGCCTTCAAAGAGATATAAGGTTAAAGAAGGAATACATAACTTATATTTATTATGCCGACATTAAACATAGTAAAAATACTATTTTCCCTACAACAGGAGTCATGAAATCACCATCTTAAATTCCACAACGGAAAACTTGCAATCAATTGAAACAGACCTAACCCGCGTTGATAAATAAATCGATTTATTGATTGATTGATAGCATGATTGCACTAGGTCTCAATTCACTATTGAGCAAAGGTCTTGAGTCATCAACCTGCATTGTAAACTACTTATTCTGGGGACGGCAAACAATATTTATTTTGCCCGAGTCGGAAATTATCAAACAGGAACATACTACCGGCATAAAAAATTCCATCCAAGTCAACCAAAGGCGGCCATGGTGTACCTGTGCCCCAAATTTCATCGAAATTCGTTCAGCCACTAAGGCGTAAAGAGATCAGACAGAGTTACTCTTGCATTTTAGTATGAATGTTTCCGTATGCATTCGTTTTCTTTTCGAACTTATAGTGTTTTGTTATATTGCTTGAGCCTGCTCCAGTGGCCACGTTTCAGTGATTTTGATTCCTTAAAACTGAAGATATAGGGAGACTTGAGACACTCCAGCAACTGGGACATAGTTTGGTCAGGAGCATCGCACTCGCAATGGGTGGACGGATCTGTGATCCTCTATTTTGCCAAAAATGCAATCGAGGAGTAGATTTATACATAGGTACGACATCAGTCTTCTTAGTTTCTTGATCAATATTGGTTTTGGACTGTCGTTTCCACTTCCAACACACATTTATAATCCGACTAACTTCTGTTGAGACCGGCGAGTTCAACTCGGTACGAACTCAGACTTCAGATGGATTGGTATTGGGAAACTTTTGTACTGTAATAATTATTTATCACGAGTTGGGTATTAAAAAGATTAATGATGATAAAATATTCATGAACTTTCGAGGAATTTGTAAAACCTTTTATCAATTCGATCATGAGTCACTCTCTTTTGATCTACTGAACTAATTTTGAAGGCTGAATTAGAATGCCTACTCAGTACCTGAAGAAAGGTTTTTAATGTCGTAACATAAATAACTTTCCATACGGTGGACGTGCACACCGCAATAACTTTAATAAAAAGGTAAAATCATTTATTTTAATTAGGCACATAAAAGGCACTTTTGAACGTTAAGATTTGAAACAAATGAAATTATATTAAAATTTAAAAACCCCCGAATCTAACATTTCCTCTTTTCTCTTTCCTACTCCATCACCAGACCCTGTTCATCATTCCAATGAGTCCGAACACGATACCTGTGCTGTAAGTTGGTAAGGGAGTTGGGTATCCTGCAAATTCAAGTGATGCTGCAGCATCAGTTCAATGTTTGATTTCAAAGAGATAGACTTAAAAGAGGTTCTTCTAATATCATTGAAGTAACAGACTACTAAATTTCGAATCGATCAGACCTATGGAAGACGCTCATTCATCAACTAGAAAAGAGCTGATAGTCTTCAAACGGCTGAATCGATTTTGATAAAACATAGTCTAAGCATCGCTAGAAATCCTGCTTTTAAATAAAAACAAACCTCATTCTTAAGAGCTACGATGCCACAGACAGACTCACACATAGCGGTCAAACTTATAACACCCCTCTTTTTGCATCGGGGGTTAAAAAAATAGAATTGATTCTAGTCGCCTTTTCCAAAAAGTAGTTTTCGTATGGAGAAGAATGGGCAAGAGACTGTTAACTGGTAAAACTATGTCAAGCAAGAACCTATCCAACCATGGCATTAACTGCATAGTTCACATACCTAATCAGCAAACACAATTATTTGTTATCATCTGAGTACAGATAAGCCGAGGTGCATATTTCAAAGTCAGCAGTATTTTACCGGCACCGTGCAATATGCCACGAGACAAGGTAACGCAATCTGAGACCGCAGAGCTGAATACTAAGCGACCGTAATGTATTCATCTTGGAAAAATCGCGGTCGCGAACCCTCCCCTGAATGTAATATCGAAAATATGATATGACACTTATTGTGGATCACTTGTACAACATCTGGGGTAGAAGTTGAAGGTGGAATTTTGAGGGCAGAATTCCCAGGGTCAAAATACTTTGATTCAAATCTAACAAAACATCTTGCCTGTAATCTCCGAAGTGTTACGTAGTGGTGTACCTGGAGTACCTAAACCCACATTTCGCCAGTTATGTTTAAGTCCCATGTAATAGGGAGCGAGCCTTTTGCCATCAACCGGGCAAACCCTGCAACTACTAGACCAACGAAACAGTCGATTAAAATATGTGGGAGAATTATGAACGAGTTCTGTGGTCATGAGCCTCAGTAATATACACATCAACATTTGGAGTTAACTGCCCATAGCAATAGAACTCAACCTAATACTCCGACGTGATCAAGTCAATGTCAGAAATAATTCGCGAAATTATAAATGGTGAAGGTTCATTACAGGCAATTCGTTTAATTGTCCATGATAATTGATTACAATTAGATAAATCTAATATATTGCACTGAATATACACGCAGATTATCTCAATTTACAAGGTAGGTCACGTCTTGGATGGGTAACCGTTCTTTATTTAACGTGATCCCTCCAAACTCCGTTGCCGTGGAGAGCATAGTTCTACCCTCCACCAATATTTCTCAGAGCAAGGAAAACTGGTGTTTTTATAATGACCTGGATTTGCAGATTCTAACAAATATTTTAAATGCGAAAGTGAGTTTGTTTGTTACGCTATAAAATTTGGCACATGGGTAGACCATCACCTGCGTTAGGACATAGGATACTTTTATCTCGATATTCCCACAGGATCGAGACTGGGGCGCAACTTGTACTATAGTAATATTACGAGTAGCTGTAAGTATGATATTCATACGTGTCGAGCTTACCGAATTGGCTTCAGTTTTTCAAAGACAGAATAAATATAAGAATCACTAAAAGTAAGAGAGGTTTATAAAAAGACTTGTCCAACTCATTCAAGATAGGAAGACAGCACTTGAAATAAAAACGTCAGGATAAAGTCAAACTAAAATAGCTGACAACGCCTCTTGGGTATTTATAAAAAGACTTGGTCTTAATCTTTCAAGAGCGAAGCCCCAGAAAAACGCCAATAAAAGTTAAATCATATTCCATGATGACATTTCTCTCAATCGAAAACGCTTCCAGCAAAAATAACCTCAAAAATTGACATGAAGGACCCAATATTCGTTTGTATATACTTGAAGAGTTCTAAAAATATCGATACGCGACGATGGACGTAAATACCATTTTCAACATCAAGATGAGTTTATGAACGACATTATTGTAGTAGTAGAAAGTTAATTAAATCAACTGTTTAATGTAGGAGCGAGGAAACTGCGATTTTAATGTCGCCTAAGCTTGTGTGACGTTTGGTACCATCAGAAACGGATGTCGCATTTAACGCACGATTTACTGATTTGTCGACCATGTGTATCTGCATGGAGGACGAATCAAAAGATAGAAAGCCTATGCTTCGGTTGAGCGCATTGCATGCACATCTATCGGTTGATAATTTGCTGATATTTTTTAAATTAGGAATACGAGGCACGTTCTAAGTAAATAGCAAAGTAACGAAACTATATCAAACTATATTTTAGTTTTATTTTTGTGCAGACATTTGGCTATGTTATGTACCTATCAAATTATTAAGTATTCAAAATTATTTATTTCGAAGACATTCGTAAAGTCGTGTCCGTCAAAAAACATAAATCCAAAACGGGTTTCTCGCGATAAGAGATTATGGACTTTTTATTTTCAATTTGTTCAATTTTGTTTTTGTTTTTACTGTAATAGATCATCAGCAACGGATCTTGCTCCTTAGCTAGCAGTTCTTTTAATTGAAGGTAAAACATAATTAATCTCACTTCGCGTAAAAAAACGCGGGCCTGTAAACACTGCATTTGTAAGAACAGCAGTTAATAACGTGATAGGTCACCCGTTCTTTGTTTTAAAAAACTATAGCATTTTAGAAATAAATAAATGTTTAAAAATTTTATAAACAAAACTGAAAGTAATTTAAATTCCGTATAATTACTTTCCAACCACAGTCGTTTGATACTCCAACTATAACTTAAATGTAATTTTGATTCCCGCAAACTGCAAAAAGTTTTTTTTTAAATAGTGTGCTATTCCTGCATTTTGCTTTGAAGAAATACACAGTGTCGGCAAATTGCGTTCAGTAGTAAATCCCTGGAGATACCACTCTTGGCGCCGAGGGCAATAAATTTTGCAAGCGAAAACATTAAAATCTCGTTAAAATGCTTTCCAGTATTGGCAATGGCACAAGTAGTTACAGCCATAGCCATATAAGTCAGTTGAAAATACCGGAAATATAAATTCGAAAGAAGACGGAGTAATTTTGTTTTAATAGTCAAGGCACGTAGATTGTAATTGTGTTTGAGAATTAGAGGAGGGAATGAAAAGTTCGTGAAATGTCCGGGTTTTGTTGAAGTCCGGACTTTATGAATCCGAGATTAGATTTGATTAAGGCTGTGGTTACGTCTCATCAGGTCTGCGGTGAATGTAATTGAGAACAAGCTGCAGATGGACTCGGCACACGGTGGCATTGTTGGCGAAGCAACAAGTGAACACCACCAATGTTGTTCGCCAGACTAATCTCGCGACAAGTCAATAAAAAACACTGAGATCACATGGGATTCCGCGCAGATCTTTTTATTAAGTTTTGTTGATTCAATAAATTAATCACTAATTTGACTAATGTTTAGTTGCAGAAAATTCTTTAAGTAACTAATGACTCGGAAAATAGTTTCATTTCAATTAGAATATAAAAAAAACAAAACTGTTTTCTAGTATCGGTAGTATCAACCACTAACTAATTAAGTATTTTCACAGTAAAGTACAAAGAAATAAGCAGGTACTTACATTTTTTCAGTAACTTCATGTTCACAAGCCAAAGTATGAAAAAGGACTGGCGAAAATACAAGGCAGTGGGTGGATAGAACTTTTTAATTTTTTTTAAGGTCAAATGACATTTAAAGAGGTCTAATTGCCCCCATCGGTATACCGATCAGACATAAAAGTACGGAATGATGTTATAAAAGTTAATTACAAAATGGAACTTATGTGTCGCAGTTCGTAGCGCGACTGAAATAAATTACAAAATATAATCGACTAGGGAACTGAAGAACATTACGAACATGAAACACAAAAAGGCACCTGCGCAGTAATATCGAATTTTTATGACAATCCATTCCGACAAAGTGAGCATTAATTAATTAGTTAATAACGAAAAGAATTAATGGTAGGTATATTATATATCATGTGTCAACAAAGTCCAATTACGTTAAAATATTTTTTATTCGCATGCGGGACTCAAAAAATCGAATGAGTCATGTGTGTCATAAACGCAAGTCCAGTTTTTGTTTGCCCGCCGCGGTCGCCTCCTGCGGAAAGGCTGGTGATACATCGCTCGACTAGTCGACATCATACAGACGAACTAAATTCTTGAAACGTTTCCCTGGCACTGAATTTCCCAGAAGAAATAAAACGGACGGTGTCACTGTCTTCATACAATACTCGAAACAGTGAGCAATGATAACTGTTTTGAGAATTCGTTCAAATTATGTTCGCGAACATTCTACGATAAAGACACCAGTAATGGCCTATGTGTGAGTCCTAATTTGAAATTATAGTTAAGGTATAGGGCATTAAAACTAGTACCTGGTCGACCGAGCTCTGCTCGAGTGAAAATAGATAAACATATTGTCCAGTACGCTTAGCATGACCACAATAGAAACGGGTGTTGTCGACGGGACAATAGACAAAATGACAGATAAAAAATCACAATCTGTCATTTTGTCTATTCCCCCGTCGACAAAACCCGTAGAAAACCCGTTTCAATGGTTGTCATGCTACGCGTGGTGGTATACCAACGTTGTATCACATTCCCGAGGCTGTGAAAATAGGGAAAACTAATTTTCCCAGACATGAGACCTAGCTAGATCGATTTTTCGCCCCAATAAACCCCTAAATTGTAACTTTCATCGAAATCATTAGAGCTGTGTTCGAGAACGGGATTACAAATATATATATATATACCATATAATATACACCAAAATGACTCGTATAGGATAATACATAATTAAGTGGCTAAATATGAGTATGATTGCTGTCTGTAAACAAACGCTTTTCTTCTTACCTATGACAAAAGTTCTTAATGATCATAGAAATTCTGTCCACGTCATAAACGCAAAAAAAATCTCGAAATAGGAACAAGTCTTTGAAAAGAAAAGTTAATATATGTACCTACAAATACATGTCGGTAGGTACGTGTGTATTGATAAACAAGGTCAATAATATATTACTTTCAAGCCAAGCTTTCACTGAAAGAGATGTCAAACTTTTTGCTCTAGTGATTAATAGGAACAAGATTATTTTGAAAGGCATTGAACTAGCGACCGATCGACAACAACTTGACTATATTATATAGAAATAATTATATGGGTTTGTTCTTTATAACTATACTCAATAGGTTTTATTGTCAAAGGGAAAAGCTTTTTATAATATTGGTATATAATATTCAGCGAGATTGATCACAATCAGAATAGGTACCATTTCATTAAAAAAATTGATACCTATAGTAGCACAATTCTTGGTACATATAAGTAGATTTTTTTAAATGATAACTGGTATTTTTACTCTTGCACACAAATAACTAATAAGATCATTATTAAACTAAACATTAGTTTGCTTGATTGGAATTGAGAAGATCGATCAGAATCTGAATCGTTTTGAAACAGACTGCTAACCCATTACTTCATAAGTTCGAAAAAAAAATCTGCTCAACAACGTAAATAACGCAATGAATGTTGTTGAACTGTCAGAATGAAACAGATTAGTCGTAATCGTTTACGAAAATGTGTTGCGTAATTAGATAGGAGGTTAGATGATGGCATCAACTTATATTATAAATGCGAAAGTGAGTTTGTTTGTTACGCTTTCACTCTGAACGGATTTGTATGAAATTTGGCTCATGCGTAGACCATGACCTGGGTTAGGACAGAGGATAATTTTTATCCCGTTAGTACGTTTCCGTGGGATAATTTCCGAACTCCACGCAGGCAAAGCCGCGGGCAAAAGCTAGTTTATAATAAGCTTATTAAATTTAAAGTTATATGCTATAAGCACAAATGGAAACTGGTTGGTATACATCAAGAATAGACGTCATTCTAAAATTTTCCTTAATAACCCAGACCTAGCTTCAAACATTTTTCCCTTAGATTACCTTTTGCGGAGCTTGTATTAATTTTATTGAATTCCAGAATATGCAAACACCAAACAGATCTCACTCTCAAGGAATGAGATCATATTCAGTAAAGAATAAAATGAAAAAGAATTATCCTCATCTGAAGTTAAAAACTTTTAATCATTCCACTTTACTTATTCCCGTCACGTCATGACTGAAATTTTAAACCGTACTTAAATTTTCTTTTTTCCAGAGATTATAAATGCTATAAATCAAAGGATAACATTTTGGGCCAAGCCATTAAATTTTTTTAAAGGAAAATAAGTAGGTAAGTACTGTGCAGATTTCCTTTTTTTGCAAGATTCCTGAATACCTAAATGTCTGATGATGCTAGTGCAAAAGGAGATTGAATGGTATCGCTAAAAATAATACTTATTGCAGGTATACGTAGTAAAAATGATAAGAAATTGTTTGTTTTGTAAATAGATATAGGAATCACTTTAAAGGCTCGTTCAGACCAGCGCGACGCGACTCGAATAATACAGTTTCTAAGAAAACTTCACGGTCTACCAATAACCGTTGTCGCGTCGCGCTGTCGCGTCGCGCTAGTCTGCACAAAGCTTTACACGTCATATTTAAAAAAAAAGGTTGATGGAGTCGACATTTCCTTTAATATGACCCCTGAGTAGAAATGGAAGGTGAAACAAACTCAGGCAAAAAAACAAACTGGATATGTTGCTGTTTTGGTTTTTATTCAAGAAAAAATATATAGGTTATCTGATGCATAATCCTTTCATCTCCATTTTAACTCGGTAGGCAAAAGGTTGGAAGACAAGCTAAAGGAAAATTTATATTGGAATATCGAAGGTCAATTTGTACCTCCTATTGTCGAAGGCAAAGCAAATGGCCCAGCAAACTGCAAGTACGCACTAACACCACTGCAATTTAAGCTTATCACTGTTATAGCCGTATATGGCCTCTTCAGCAGGTATCCTACTTGCTATCCCATAATGAGATAGAGCAATACTGTGGTAGTGGTATTTAGCTCGGTTTAGTTAAAAGCATAGTACTCAGTGGTGCCAATGTGCTGCAATATACAATGTACGTGTCTATTGCGAGAGGACCAACCATTGAAAAGCATAAATTATTGAATTTAGAAATCATAAGCAACTCCTATATCCAAACTGAATTTGACGAAATTGTTGAGTTCAATTAGTTTCCTTATCGTAATTTTTTGGCACAATGCACAAGGATTTTGATTTAGAGCGCAATTTCTTGTATACCTGAGAGATATTTCTCGACTGCATTTGAAGCCAAGCTCATGGGCGACATAAAAACCAACCAGGTTATAGTCACTAACCACACGAAAAAGAAAGAAGCTCAATTTGTTTTTGGTCTATTGCCGAAACCCTATCAGACGTGGTTGCAGTTCAAAGCACTGTCCTTTAACGAATTCTTAATCCCTTGAAGAAATATCTAGAAATTGTAGATGTAAATACGCAGCTCCTCTTATGGTAGTTATGGTACGAGTTAAACGTCGATCGGGCAGTCGGGACGCGCCGGAATGCCGCCACAAGGTCGAGTACGAACATCGGCCGTAGATCGCCCGAGATTTACGCTACACACATCATTGGACTTTATAAATGTTACAGTATGTTGGATGATTAAATATTGAAGCTAAAATGACATAATATGTACGTCTACGGACTCTTGTACTGTGCTAAAAACCTAAAGACCTAAAGATATGCTGACTCGATCAAGTTCGGACATTGGAAGGGAACCGAATTTACAGCCACCTGATTTTATATTGTTACATTGAATTCAATTTACTGTTTCTAACGCTTTAATATATAATAGATATATTATGTAAAGGGAAAAATAAAAATAAAGGGAAGAGCTCATTGGGCATAAAAAAATTCGTCAGCATCGCTGTCAGTGAGAAAACTGCCCAAAATGCTGGCAGCGTTGCAACGTTGGATGGTTATTATACTGATTATTTGACCCAAAAATTGGCCAGCCCTCTGGGCACGTGAAGAGTCGACCAACCGCTTGGTGATGTCCCGAAATACTCGATGATCACTCGGACTCCACGGCCCTAGTGTCTCAACCCCAAACGGGTAAATAAATTGCTATCAATAAGGTTGCTTGCTACATTTGCGCCGTTAGAGATTTCTGCGCCTGATTTTCGTGTTAAAAGACTACTGATGTGCATCAGTGGTCTTTCACTACAAAAATCAATCTTACTGCTCCGAAATAAGGGCGCTGTCAATGTCAAATGTTTGCCACTGATTTGCGGTTGGCCGTACTGTGCACACCAAACCATGTTGTGGTTACGGGCCCGAAGTGATAATGCGGAATATTTTTTTTTTACGTAACTATGTAAAACAATAGGCAAAATAAACAATATATACTTTTTATTGCTGTTTCTCTGGACGCAGCTGAATTACGTATAGAAACGTAACCAAGCGACAATGGTGGACAAGTCAGTAAAAATAAAACTATTATTATGGACATTGTTGTGTGAAGTTTGTGATGTGGATAGTGCTACACAAATAATAGAATGTGTCGTTATGAAAATACAGTTGTTTAATCCTAAGGATTAAAAAAAAAACTAAATTTAAGTTGAATAGTCAAAGAAGCTATTTTAAATAAAATACATTGACGCCATGACATAAGACTGGCGAGAAATGGCGTTATTAAAAAAAAATTATATACAGGCATTATGAAAAGAAAATGCAGAACAACAATTCCCAGTAAGAAAACTCGTGCCCAAAACGAAACAATTGCCAATATTTGCTTCCAAACTGGGCAATCCCAGCGACTTTCAAAAGTACAAAAAGTGTTACCACAAAAAACGTGAAAAACAATGAAATCGTGACTGTATCTATTCTCTCAAAGAACAATAAAACAATGGTATTTGGTTTTACAGTTGTTTGCACCGAACATACCGACGCTCTATATAAAAAATTGTATGAAACGCATTTCAAAGAACATTCGAGTGTTTCAACAACTTTTTGCTTGAATATGTAATGTATTTCTTCAGTAAAGTACTGTCCATTCCGCTGTAACACCTAAAACTTTACATGAACGTGTAGTTTCATCGTATTCTCATGAAATCCTACAGTCGATTGACTCTGTTTAAACGACATTTTCATGATAATGAACATAGTACCTAGATGCTTTTAAAGGCAATTTTACAATTCCACTACATTGCCTCAGTCTAAGTACGTACATTATTGCAAAATTACACGCAGTGCAACAAAGTACGTGTAACATTGGGCAAATAAATCTACAGAAAACTCGTAAAATTGAATGAGAAGATAATGTCATCATTCTCAAGAACTGCAAAAACTCAAGCTCAAACAATAAACTATTCTATGAACTTGTTGGGAAACATGAACCTCTTGAAAAGAATAATTAAATATGACAGATATACAATGACCGTTTAAAATAAATGCAAATATTAAACAAATCGTTAAGTTAATGTACTCGTACGCACTTGACATTCTTAAATAATTAATTAGTTTTGTCATTGATATTGATTTGTTCATAAATGTAATCATGAAACGAAAAACGATGGAGATTTTAGCTATAAAGAAGAAGAAAAATCTTATTTTAGACCACACGTTTGTGAAATTTAACGCTGGAATTCAACATCGGCAAAACTGTAATCCAAGAGATCGGTATCAATCGAACTTTCTAACCCTTAATGGCGGAATCCATCCGCGACGAGGCCAAGCAAAACTTTTACCCATTTAGCGCCAACTTTGAACATTGATCCTTCATCATTGATCATTTTTGATAAAAACCATTATACAAGAATTATATTAAACTTCAGCGAACTGTTCAACTGTCGTCAAACTGTATGCCAAGCACTATCAAATGATCGATTTCTAACCGATAATGTTTATCTCAGACTATCAGAAACATAGATAAAACAGCACTTCATATCAAATCATTATACTTCCATTACGTACCCATTCCATTATTATTACGTTCGTAGACAAGTTTAGTGTCTGTTCACTGTTTTATTATTTGCATTCAAGCTTGATTTACACCTTGTTATCATAGGTATCAATTTGACTGAATTCAATCCAGTTAATTTATGAAGCAATTATGTGCACTTTAAATTCATCGATTACAATCTTGACCTCATTAAAATGAGTTAGTTCACCTACACCAACGCCAAAGGTTTAATCAGAAAATAAAATAAAATGAAAAATAAATACCGTACCAAAACATTTTCTAACGAGTGGGCAATTCATCAAGTACTTCCAGGGCGTGTGCGGAGCCGGTTTTTTCTTCTTACAGCCCCTATGGGAGTGGGGGTGGTGGCACCGCTCAGCGGGCTTGCCGTGCTTCGTGAACATTCCGAGTAAACCCTGACGCTTCCATAGACTGTCACATCACTGGCACCACTGGCATAACACTAACCACACTGGCCTGGCTTTAGCCGCCGACAAGCACTCTCGCTGCCAATCACTCACTAGCACCAATCACAAAAACAACCACTAAATCAAGGTCATCCGTAGCCATCACGGTCCGAGTGAAAGACTACATGGGAGAGGCCCCGCACAAATGTAACTGAAAAGAAAAAAAAAAGAAAAAATGTAGTTTTGAACGCCTCCCATAGGCAGAAAAACAAAAATAAATAGGGACATGAAATTGCATGTTCTCTTAACTCCAAAGTGGGATGGAGACATATTGAATAGTTCTATCCGAGTGCTCCATAATGTACGGTTGTTTCCGTTGTGGCATGTCAAGACAGAGTGAAACAAAAAAGCCATTTAAGCAGCGAGTCAGCGTTTTTTGTGCCGTTACATTTGAAAGTGGAAGTTTGCGTCAATGTTGTTTGATCATTATGTCGCCAGGACTAGTTTGATTCCAATCCTACAAATCTCAAAGTAGTAAAAACACAAGCGGCAATGGCTGTTCGTAGAAACGAAATCGAGGACATAATACACACGTCTGTACATAACTGGGCTAACGCGACATTAACTTGTAAATTTTGATGTACCTTTTGACAATAAAATCGACCGGATGACTGTGATATAAGAATTAATTGGAGCGTTTAAATACGAAGCAGATGTTATATGGGGTCTGAATTCGTGACGTGAAGGCATGGCAAAGAAACCTGTTTCAAAACAGTTCTTTTTTAATTTCGTTTGTTCACCAACCCAGGTCACAGATATCTGGAACAAAAGTCGCAAAAATGTTATATGCTTATTGTTTTATTCATGATGCGTTCGTGGTTCTCAAAGAGCTTTGATTTTATTAGTTTTTATTTCACGAATTACACGTGTTTTTATTTTAATGTCAAGGATTGTAGTTTTGAATATGCCATACATGCATAAAGCAAAATATGTTTTACTAAAATTCGCTTTTCGTTCAACGAATACCGGTCCTTATCAATTTTTAATGAATAACGTTTTATTGCGATGTAGCATTACACAACACAGGACGTATTATCAAAAAGTCAAGGTTATCGTGGGTTTTAGAAAATGTTACAACGCTACTCGAAGCGACTGTGCAGATATATTTCAATACAGTAGTATAAATAAACATGTGTAATGAGAATTAGGGATTTTCTAAGGCAAAAGTTCAAAAGTCAAATGTCGAAACATAGGCTTGAAGTAAAGAAGATGTTTTAGTAGCTTTCAAAAGAGATTTTGCTAGAGGTGAAGTCTAGTCTGTAGTCACAGAGATTAAACATAGAGAGGACTTTTATAGCCATACTGAATTCATTGATGTATCTCATAGGGTTGAAGTAAAGAGGATCTTTTAGTAGCTCCAAAAGAGATTTTGCAACCGGTGGAGTCTAGCCTATTGTCAAAGAGATTAAAGATAGAGAGGACTTTTACAGCCATACTGAAATCATTGGCCTGTCTCATAGGCTTGAAGTAAAGACGATATTTTAGTAGCTCCAAAAGAGATTTTGCAAACGGTGAAATCTAGCCTATATTCAAAGAGATTAAAGATAGAGAGGACTTTTACAGCCATACTGAAATCGTTGGTCTATCTCATAGGGTTGAAGTAAAGAGGATCTTTTAGTAGCTCCAAAAGAGATTTTGCAACCGGTGGAGTCTAGCCTATTGTCAAACAGATTAAACATAGAGAGGACTTTTACAGCCATACTGAAATCATTGGCCTGTCTCATAGGCTTGAAGTAAAGAGGATGTTTTAGTAGCTTCAAAAGAGATTTTGCTAGCGGTGGAGTCTAGCCTATAGTCAAAGAGATTAAACATAGAGAGGACTTTTATAGCCATACTGAATTCGTTGGTCTGTCTCATAGGCTTGAAGTAAAGACGATATTTTAGTAGCTCCAAAAGAGATTTTGCAAACGGTGAAATCTAGCCTATAGTCAAAGAGATTAAACATAGAGAGGGCTTTTATAGCCATACTGAATTCATTGATGTATCTCATAGGGTTGAAGTAAAGAGGATCTTTTAGTAGCTCCAAAGAGATTTTGCAAGCGGTGAAATCTAGCCTATATTCAAAGAGATTAAAGATAGAGAGGACTTTTACAGCCGTACTAAAATCATTGGTCTGTCTCAAAGGGTTGAAGTAAAGAGGATGTTTTAGTAGCTCCAAAAGAGATTTTGCAACCGGTGGAGTCTAGCCTATTGTCAAAGAGATTAAACATAGAGAGGACTTTTACAGCCGTACTAAAATCATTGGTCTGTCTCATAGGCTTGAAGTAAAGAGGATATTTTAGTAGCTCCAAAAGAGATTTTGCAAACGGTGAAATCTAGCCTATATTCAAAGAGATTAAAGATAGGGAGGACTTTTACAGCCGTACTGAAATCATTGGTCTGTCTCATAGGGTTGAAGTAAAGAGGATGTTTTAGTAGCTTCAAAATAGATTTTGTAAGCGGTGGAATCTAGCCTATATTCAAAGAGATTAAAGATAGAGAGGACTTTTACAGCCGTACTGAAATCGTTGGTCTATCTCATAGGGTTGAAGTAAAGAGGATGTTTTAGTAGCTTCAAAAGAGATTTTGCTAGCGGTGGAGTCTAGCCTATAGTCAAAGAGATTAAACATAGAGAGGACTTTTATAGCCATACTGAATTCGTTGGTCTGTCTCATAGGCTTGAAGTAAAGACGATATTTTAGTAGCTCCAAAAGAGATTTTGCAAACGGTGAAGTCTAACCTATAGTCAAAGAGATTAAACATAGAGAGGACTTTTACAGCCATACTGAAATCATTGGCCTGTCTCATAATACCCAAAGAGCTGTTAACGAAATCATTCGGTGGGCTCGTTTAGCGTTCGTCCACCGGCCACGGAAGGTCAAAGCGCGCTCTCACATACATACACACAATATAATCCACATAAGCATACACAGGCACGTATCTAAACAAGGACAACCTTATCGTTCTTCCGTTTACTTTATAAAAGCAACGTGTGTATTGAAGATGATATTCTCAATACGGGAAAAGATACAGTAGTATGCATTGTGCATCAATTATGTCAGCGTTTAACTTAACTTTTGATGCTTTTATTATATTAATAGTGGCATACCTAATCTATATATTAATATGTGAAGCAAAAACTTTGTACCCCTTTTTACGGAAATTACGCGGACGGAGGAGTATAAAATTTGGCACAGTTAAAGTTTATATGGAGAAGGAGTGCAGAAAGCTAATATTTTTATATGCGTTTGACAACGTTTGACACAAGATGGCTACATTAGAATCATGACATTTAAATGAATTATGGTCGAATTTCGACCTCTGGCCGACCACTAGTATAGATGAATTTATCAAATAATGTCATATTTGTATACATACCAAATCGAAGATAAAGCTAAATAAAACATTTCTACTATTCTCATTATTCTAAGAAACATATTATCGACAAGTGGCTGCCTCGTTGGTCTACGGGTCGGAAGCGCTACTGCTGAGCATGAGGTCCTGGGTTCGATTCCCGAGTCAGGCATAATGTTATTGGGTTTTTCTATCTGGAATTGCTCAGTAGCACCCCGGAGTCTGGAGTTGTGCCCGGTTGATGGCAATAGGATCGCCCCCTATTACATGGGACTTAAAAATAACTGGCGAAATGTGGGTGTACTATAGGTACACCTCTGCCCAACCCTTCGGGGAATGTAGGCGTGATGTTATTTGTTATGTGAAATGCTCATAGAATCTCTAAACAACTCAAGTTATCGATGACCGTCGAAGTATATATTTTCTTTGTTAACCACCATTCCTAGTCGAAGAGTTTATCGTCCGTTTATTTCATAGAATAACATGTTATGCACTTTATCTAAGAATCGTCGAGGTATGGCTTCCACGAACTCGTTTCCATTTTAGGGAGACACCACGTCATCGTGCCCTGAGTATAGTGTGGGCAGTTTTTGCTCCAACCTTAGTTAAGACGAAGTTTCTACTTAATGAACAAACTTATCTCCCTGTAATAAAGAAAGATGAATAGCCGGATTTACGAACATTCTACTCAACAAAACAGAAGCTTCTGTTGTAAGAAACAATAAAAGTTCATGAACGTGAAAAGAAGTATAACATTTTTTTTTATTTATTCGCTTTAATGCTTATCTCAAGATAGCTTTTAAAATAATCCCCAGAGAAAACGTTAAGTAACCAAAAGTGATTGTTAATAACAAAAAGACTGGTAAAAATGGAGATAATATAAAGGCCGACTGAAAAATTACATGCAATCTATCTATTCCTATCTGACAAATGGATAAAATATACGAGGTTGCCGAACGTTCATCTATCAACATTTCTTCTCATACGAGTACATATATCTATCGATTTAGATTCTCCTTAAAACGGCCTCGATATGGCAACAGTTAACGTGACTCCGTGCACACTCGGATGACTCACCGTAAACCAAATATGGAACTTGACCAAGACCCTTGGGCGTTGTTGCACCGAGGAACGGAGCCGGATTCACCATATTACTCGACTCTACTATTATTTTCTACTCAAGTACATGTTGAACATTTCTTTGTTCAAGTATCGTTGTTTCTAGGATATGTGCTATCATAATAGCAGATAATATAACCTTACTTGTAAATGCACTGATTCTTTAGTTAAAACAATTTTTTTATCGATTGCCAGTTTAACCAGTTCTATGAAGATAGTGTTATCTCGTCGAACTAGTCTTCTCAGTCTAAACCGACAATAATTTAAATACGATACTATTCTGTGATACGAATTTCCTTCCCCCAGTTGACAACCTACGCAAGAATCTAAGCCGACAATACTGCGTTCATCTGAATATTATCATGAGAAACGTTCAGTCACAACAATCAAGATATTCCCTTCCCAAATAGATATTTCTTTTCCTTTCCTCTTCCTAGAATTTTCGTATTGCGTGAAAAGTGTAGAAACATCGACGGTTTCGACGTAAAAGTCGTTTTGACTCAACGACAGATGTTTTGACTGTAATAACGGTGCTCATCGCTAGCAAGCTGACCGTCTGGGGGGTGGGGGGTAGAGGGTAGGGGGCCATGGGGCTGGGGTGGATGTTCATTCATCTGAGGCGTGACGTCACGCGCGAGGTCGTGCCCTCGCGTGCCCACACCGCTAGGAGAATAAACGACGAAAAAAAACTCGCTGAATATCAACATGACCTTTGGCTACACTTTTGCATTTCAGAAAATCATCAAATTACCGTCGATCTACCGTTAACCGACACTTGTCCTTAATTAAAGTTTGGAGACACTGATTGATTAGACACGCTTTAGTTAATAGATGGTCATTTCTTCTTATTAAGGCGAGGAATTTTTAGGACTCCAATTACTCTTGATAGTATGAATCAGTTTCACTTTGGGTCGTATTTCGTTTAAACTACGACCAATGTCGTAGAATTTTATAAAGCTGTTCAAAACGTAAGCGTGTGTTTGAACCAGAAACGTGGTGTGTTGGAGGATTATAGAAGCATTTATAATGCCCTTTGAATGCAGCTGTCGTCTGAATAGACAGACGCTTCGAAGCTGTGCTGCTTTAAAAATACACAATATGATGATACATTTCAGAATGAAATTGAAACAAATAGCTGAGCCTGATGTAAAAGGACTCACGAATCCGATCGAGCACATTTTATAGACAATAGAATGGACGAAAAACATAAAACGTATCGGCGCGGCGCGGCGGTCGCTATTGACAATCATAAAACAAGCGACGCATACGAGAAGCCGGTTCTGAGTATGGATGTCCACGGCGAGATAAAACGTCTGAACTCAACCGGTTTGCACGGCAATAAAGTAGTGCTATAGCGTTACTAACATAATGTTTAAGTGAGGGCGTATCGATTGCATTAATGAGATGTGGCCGCACGTGGGGTCCGTGTGTAGAATTGTGGATGCGATTGCAAATGGCCGGGTTATCGATATATGGACGCTTTATGGCCCCTTTATGATTTAGGAACAATAGTAAGTGATCTTTTGTAACGCTTTATGGGCGCTATTGACTGATTGTGTGGCAAAGTAGTTATTAATGTTGTGCAGTTTTGGACAGTCAAATTTTTAGACGTGACTCATAAAGGGAGAATTCGGAGAAAAAGAATCGGGCCTCGATTACGGGTCAGAGACGGGTAGGGTTTAACCCGACAGTGTTGATAGGACCGTTGTCCTCGCTGATCCCTCAGGAGATTTAGCGGCGCAGGTAAATAGGGCTGTCAAGGATACAGATCCCTGCCTTGTGAGAAGAATCTATATTCCTGAATGGTTAGGCTATGTTGGTTTTGGGAAAGGTACTCTTATGTCTGTCAAACGGTAAGAATGAGATAAGGGAACAATATAACTTTCCTTTCTTAACGAAGTTAGTAAAAAGTGGGTAGCTATTACGATATGCATCAACGTAAACCGTACCTACCTAATAAAACAATAAAAATAGGATTTAAAAATAGGTAAGTAACTTTTGTTGCCAGTTAGTTAAAACTCAATTTTGCCAGTTTTGCAGTAAGTAATTAAGCGGCAATGAAAGTTGGGAAAAAATCACTTTAGGATGGCAGAGCTTAAAAAATTTCATCTATTTATTATAACTTTACCTTAACGCTCCCTTTACTGGGATTAGGCGTAAATATAAAATGAGAAAAATTGTCACTACATTTTTAACAGGATTCAGAAAGTTAAAATTGTGTTAATCCTGTATTCTTTTCTTTTTAATTTTTGTAAATATATTAAGTTAGGTGATAAAAACTTGGGTAACGAAGTTGTACATAATTTAAGCAGCCAGGGGAATATGTTAGACATTACACTCTTTTAAATTTTGTGCCAAAAAAAGTGTAATGAATTTTATGACTTAACTTTCCACAAAAGAAGCAAAACATGACCACTAGCACCTTATCAAGTATTCCGTTCCTATATCTAGCTTTTACAACAATTCTGGGACCTTATAGCCCATTGCAATTAAAGTCGCCTTTCGCGACAGCCTCGTGAAGATAAGGCCAGCCAAGTGGGCGTTTTGCGCTTGTTCGAGTCCAAGTACCCTACAAGAGTTATTTTAATCCAGCGTCCCTGACACTTATATACAACCCAATATTACGAAGGATAACATAATAAATAATAACAAAAAGCCAACAGCTAGCGATACGTCACAGCCAGCGATAAGCGATGACTTGGAAGATGACGGAGGCTTGTCGCGATAACACGAGGTCAGACAGCCAATAAACCGTTCTGTTGTACAATACCGACGCCTGTATTCGTGAATATGATTTACCTACTCGTGCAGACTTTAAAACGACCTCTTTCTTCCACATATACTTGTTTCCTCGGTACATAATTTATGACTGATAAGAACACCTCATGATCGACGTTGGAACTCGAAATGGAACAGACGGTAACGGAGTCTGTTCCGATATTGCGTCGAACTTATGAAAAATGATTCTGAATCTTGATAAAACAATAAAATTTGATGTCTTCAAGTTTTTGAGGATATTCAATATAGGAAGTTTTTCAATATTATAAAAACTATGACATTGGGCGAAACATTATGTAAGGCCTAAATTATTAGTCAGACGAAAGTTTAGAGAAACGAGTTTAAATCGACAGCTAATATTAACAAAACCTACAACCAAGAGAAACAGTGGAAAATCAATAAACTTAGTCAGATGTTAAAAAAACCCGCAAGAATTCCCTACTAGTTGTAAACTACCAGAAATATGTTGTCTACTACATATGTTTTCTTAGATCTCGAGAAACTCGATAGCGGAAAGGCCGAGACAACTTTATATCAACCGGATCACATGGAAGACTTTATGGAGGTCGCTTTTAGTTCCATCTGAGGGCTCTCCATTACGATATTTGGGCGAAGCTAAAGGAAAAATTGGGAATGGAACTAGACCGAGACCGACCTGACCATAAATAGGAAGATTAGGACCAGGTAACACGAAGATGGGGCATTTCGAAGAAATAATGCCTGGAGACGACTCCAGATAATCAAATTAAATTTTTCACGACCGAGGATGAATCATTTCAAATCTGATACATGATTAATGAAACGGTTCTTGAAAAATCCCTAGTCAAGGATAAGATTACATTCATAATCAGATGCAACAAAACCTGCATAATGATTCATAATACTAAGAACTTGCTTTTAAAATCCAGCTAAGCAATGAAAAAACAATACAAGAGTCACTTGATAAAGTTTCCTTGACTACAACACTTTATTTGGCCGTTGACACGAAGTAGAGTAACATAATAGTTTTCAAAGCAACAATAATAATTACTATTCCAGACGAGAGGTCTTCGAGAACGACGAAGGTTATTCACCCGTTAAAGAATTAATGGCACGACTTACTAATGCCTTAGTGGTACTTAATCTTGGTTTCCTCAAGGGGAGTCGCGTAAACAATATTAAAATATTCACTTTCGTTCTAAGTTGGCTATTTTATAAATGCGACTCAAAACGGCCGGAGATGGTTGAAGTGTTCTGCAATATGGCCACCAGAAATGACGATGCTATATTTTGTTATGGTCATGAAAATAATGCATATAGAGATGTTTTCAAACAAGTTGATAATACGTAATGCAACGGTTTGGCACTGTATCAATGCAATTTCCCAAGCCAAACTCGCGCTATCTCATTATCAGACACTAGATATGTATAACATTAAGAGACATGTGAAGAGGAAGAACAAGTGTATTTCAATGTAAATATTTTTCCAAATACACGTGATTCCGCTTCCACTTCAACTGAATCAGGCGACTTCGAAGAAAATTGACTTTATAACTCTATTATCATTGTAAATTAATCCGTCGCCGCGCTATATTTCCCCGTTGCGGTGGCAAAACGGTGGCTACCCAGCACGTGTTTAGTGTTGCCAATGTGTGCGTGCAACATACATTAGATATTGCGTATCTGAGTAGTCGAGCGGACGGGGGGCGGGGCGCCGCACGCGAACTGATAATAATTATTAGTCTGAGGCAATTAAGAGGCGCCAGATATACGCCATGGATGAGATAGCGGCAGACTTTATAGAGTGAAGAGGCCGGCAGACCCACCTCGACACAGTTCTGGAGGGAAATCCGCTTGATGCGAAACTAGTATTTCTTTACTGACATCGCAGGTTTGACATATTTACAAAATCATAACTACATATCGATTCTTGAAAGATGATTTTACTGAGCATCAAAGAATGACGTTTCAAGGTTCAAAGCTGTCAGTTTCAAGGCTGGTATTATTTGGCACAGATCGAAAGCATTCATTTTTAAATAAAAACGAAAAACATATAACAATATGTTCAAAGTTGGCATTTGGGACATGCTCTTGCACATTCCATCTTCCCAATATGTTGGAATTTTTTTAGACCAAAACCTAATTCACGTGATTTGTATCTACGTCTCCGTCACTCCTATTGTTCAGTATCAAGCCGTCACGAAAATATTACACAGTAGAATTACTTGGTGTAACTTATAGCTATCGATTACTGGTTCCTCTTGGGAATGTATCGAAACTGATACGAACATCGATGGATACACGGATCCACGTACTACGTATTAAGATCTGTATCATATCATAATACTTCATAGAAACAGGCAATATATCCTTAAGGGATCGGATATAACAGGAAGTTTCTAAGTACTTGTTAAACTTAAACGATAAACGGCTTTGCTCGCGGCTCTACCCAAGTGCAAACTTCTTAATTTTCTGAGATTTGGAGTCCCATATGTGGTAATGCAGGATATAATATTTTTCTTCTGTCTCAAGTTTCACCCAAATCCGTGCAGGCTGTTACGGTGAAATTGAGTTTGAAACAAATCAACAGGAAATTAAAAATAATGTCAGAAGCGTATACTAAGATTTAGGATATTGCTAGTAAGCCTTCGCAATCAGCTTCAGCAAAAGAATCAGTAGTAAAAGACTTGCCAGTTCGATATAAAACAAAAAAAAACACTCTTAAACGGCTAAATTTTTTACGTCTGCCAGTTCTTTTAGATTCATTAGCCCGAGTGCTCGCGAGACTACTGTTTCACGAATAAGTAAACAATTTTCTCACTGTGGAAAATTTACTACGAAGTATTGTTAACAGCTACATGGGTTTGCGTGACTTAGAACATTACATGTGCGATGTTGGTATGTATATCATTTGCGTTTTTCTGTATTATTAAATAGAAAACGCTTTGACAACACATGCTTGCACTAACGAAGGGAAAGTTTTGTAGTCGTTGAAGAATTATTGTTTTCATCTTTATCAAAACCTCTTTCTTGGTATCGTGAGTGGCAACCAGGGACTCATTACTTAAAATGGGATAAAATACTGTATAAAATCTTGAAACATCTTCAGGAGACCGGAACTTATTTGTTTCTGCATTACCAGATGTTATTACTCCACGTGTTTTAAAATGACATCACAGTCTTACAAACACTGATAATGGTTGAACAAAAGCACAATTCATACTCGCGCCCTTTAGTTTAAATTTTCAACATCACGGCAGTACCATAATAACACAACCCAAAAGAATAAGAGAAAAACTGCAGAGGAAAACTGGAACCAATATACCATTTAAAGTCATTTTCCCGATCATCAATTTGTTTAACCAAAACAATATTCATTTAGGTGGCGATTAAACAAATAATCGACGCTCTCAAACGCTACACTGCCATCAAAAATCACTTAGGGCCAATAGAAAGATCATCAAGCAACATTTGCCTCGAAACGCGCGAATAATAATATCTTTATCAATATTTACCGAGATGTTCATAGTAATAAAAGTTAATCGTTCAGTCAATTAAACCGGAGTCCGAGCCAAATTGTCTATTATCATTTGCGTTACATTGTCTTGAATGGTTCTAAGACTCACGAGGGGCCTATCCGTCCTTAATAGCTTCTCAACTAAATTCCTATTGGAGTTTCTACAATAGCCGTTCATAAAGTGTCATATTGTTTGAATGGACACTTTGTGATGGTCCTTGAATTAATTTGTATTGTTACTGTTTAAGAGCTTCCGCACTTTGAAGCAGGTTTCAGGAACGTTCTGGCTTACGAAATTTTCTGCATTCAAATCTCAGTGCATTAGTTGCTACTACTTTATAGATTGTTTTCATAATTGGGACAGGCTGTTTCAGTCTCATCTGTAAATTGCACATTCTTGGCATTGAAATTTAAATATACAGTTTCTTCATAAATACATATATTCTAAAATAAAGCCAGACACTACAATATTTTAAGTAATCTTCCCTCTGAGTTGATACACCAATTTCCATAAGACTTCTGTCTTGTGTATACCGTAAAGGTCTCATCCATACTTCGATAGCCATTGATTGGTCTGCGGACTCTGCGGTACAGGAGTAAACACAGTCTGAGCCAAACCAATTTGAGATTACAATAGCCATTCCCAAACACTCAGTCACAGGCCCAGCCAACAATGTAGACCTAATGAAATAGAGTCCTTCATTTCAGGTAACTCCATTTACGTAGTTACGTTCAATCTTACTATCCTCAAGTATATTTTTCATTATAATAATGCGATCATTCATCTTCGTTCCTCGCAAAATCGTCTAGAAATAGAACTGCGAACAATGTTCGTGATTACGAATCTCCTAACCCGACTTCTGATTAATCCTTATTGATATGAAAATGGATCACGAGACGAATCGAAATTCTCGTAATGTTCCAAATTAGTGAGCATCGAGATAAGGAACATCTCGTATATATTTTATCTTGGTGTGGCGTATGTTTGTCGTATGAATAATTCAGATTACCGTTTTAAATACGTATTCTATATTCGACGACTTAGAACTTTTAGATACTACCATATTATATTTGTGAGGAACTTTGGAATTCGATACATGCATGTCAAATGTCTCAGTTCTTCGTAACGAAGATTTTTTAAAGTTAAGGATGGTAAGGTTGGTTTTTATCATCGCCTTTCCCATACTTCTGAGTGTGCGTGTGTTAGCTACACATTGGTGAAGATATACAAAATCTTCCAACTAGTTTCTGAAATTGTCATATTAATGATCAATAAATAGTCTAGGAGATAGAATCAAAATGTACGGGCATATCTGTATACTCTATTGTACCCAGAACACGATCTCTCTGGTAGTTACCAGTAAATTCGATTACAATTGCTTCGAAGTCGGCAAAGTCGTGTAATTTTGCGCTTTGTATGACAATGCCATATATTTGGTACTTAGTTGGAATCTCAAGATGATAACAATGAAAATCGCATAATGACCGATTTCTATAGTAATGATAAAACTAGTGACCCGCCTTTACTTCACACGGTTTTTACGACTTGACGAAACATCGAGATTTCTTAATTATATGTAAGTTTAATATTATTGTATTATACACATAAACCTTCCGGAATAAGTTCTCTAAATGATGGTGAAAACCGCATCAAAATCCGTTGCTTAGTTTAGAAGAACAACGCGGTCAAAACAGACAGACACGAAAAGTGGCTTTAATATATAATATGTATATACAGTTTCGTTTTTTATTTTATTTGTGATGATAATTATAAAGATTGATCAAGTCAGGTTATTAAGGAATATCACTGATAAAGTTTTACGGAACAATCTAAAGATTTCAGCGTTATCATTTTCATAGAAGATAATGTGTTCCATAAAAACGATGTAATTATGTAATTTATATAACTTATTGACGTTTTTTAACTTACTAATTGCATTCCTATCTCTATCTCGTAATACTATAGAATGCATGTGACTGATAATGATAAACGTAATTAATTGCAGTTTTTTTAATCATCATCGATAATCGATAAATTACTTATAAACAAGACTAGGGTCCGTATTACAGAAGGAAACTCAGGCACTAATCTCTGTTTAAATCGATCGAAGATAGGCTGCGCCGACGCAAGCCAAAGCCGATCCGATGATGATTAATGAACAAATGTGGATTTCCCCTGGCCCACATGGAAATTATTATTTAATGTAACATATCGGACTTTTTCATAGATATACTGATTAATTGTATGCGCCTTTAACGGGAATTTCGAATCCTACCAAAAATCGTGGTATCATACAAAACTATATTTTAATACCTACTTGGATAAAATCAGGCTTGTTCATATACACCTCGTACCTATATTCAATTCCAAAATTGCACCTTTTTTCCTATGTACATACAATTCATTGAGGCATAGACAATATCTTTGACACGGATGACCTCTAAGGGGTGGGAGTGGGAGGGTCTATCCGAGACGTGTAAACGACTCTCAATCTATGCGTGTGCGCATGTTACGAGTGTGTGTGAACTTGTGTAATGTACATTGATAAACCGCAAAACACTACGCGTTAGAATGGAATTGTTTGGGTTAGTACATAGGTACCTACATATTAGCATCATATTTAGATAATATAATGAACAGCGTCACCCGCTTTTACGATAATATACCATGTACCTACTGTGTATATAATGTAAATATATATATATATTAGTTGTTAGTACACGCTTCTTGTATCACATACAATTACAAATGATTTATCGTGAAAGGTTTTGATATAAAATGAATAAGTACAACAGTAAATCTTAATGAGAGGAACTTTTGGCTTTGATAAAAGAAACTTGTTTTTCAAGTAACAAGAAAAAAGTAACAATTAATAAAAACAGTTTTGTAATACCAAGCCAAATAAGTTTATAACAGAGAAAAGTTCTAAAACATTATTCACCTAAACCACTGAACCTATTTTCTTATGGTTTTATCCATAGTTAAAAATATGTTTGAGTTCCTAGATTTATTCATTAGTTTCTTTTTTTAATGTGTGATGGTTTTTATTTTTCAAAAGCAGGTGGTGTTCTGTAGTTTTTGCCCAAGGGAAGAAAGCGTGAGTTTACGTATGTGTGTATGTTTTTAGATGAATAATGTTGATGTGTGATGTTTTTGTTTTTCAAAAGTATCGTAGCTGGTGGTGTTCTGTAGTTTTTGCCCATGGGAAGAAGGCGTGAGGTTATGTATGTTTGTATGTTTTGCGATCAATTTTGTTAATATTTCGGAAAACGTGAAAATACTCTAGCATGATTAAAATAGCATGTTTTTTTGTTACGTGAATTCGAAATAAAATTCTCTTCGAACACCTTTTCCACTATCCTACATAAGCCTATTAGGTTTTATACTCCATAAAAAAGGACATGTTTTAGGACTAGGTTTAGTGCTAAACTAACATTGTGTAAAAGTTTCTTAAAAGATCTACTTACAGAAATACATCATTTCATTTCATTTCATTAGACTTTAAGAAATAGAGATTTCTTTGTGAGGTTTTAATTTTAGTTTTTTTTTTATTTCAGCCAGTTCGGTATCTCTAGTTTTTCGTCAAAAAAATAAAAAAATAGAAATTGTCGATAAGGCACCACATTTTATATTTCTAAAACCTTGGCCTACCTATAGATGAAGAACAAATCAACAAAAAAAAAACGAACACCGACGAATATTATAGTGAAAAAAAAAACAAAATTTCG
Source organism: Agrochola circellaris (assembly GCA_914767755.1). NCBI lineage: Eukaryota > Metazoa > Arthropoda > Insecta > Lepidoptera > Noctuidae > Agrochola > Agrochola circellaris. The sequence continues at coordinate 10,427,881 of OU611858.1, forward strand.
AAAGGTGCTGGTTATCAAAACCGGTTAAGCCATTTTAGCAATCGGCAACTACAAAACTCAAACAAATTAGATTAAATAAAATCTTTTGAGAATATTTTACACTACTTATCATATAATTTTGAATGTGCCTTAAAAACTAATTCAACGAGTTTTTTGCGATCAGTAAATATTCCACGCGTACAAACACGTGTTTAATTCATTGTCTTAGTAATTAAAAAAACATGTCTAACTCCCTGACTTTTTGAATTAAAATAACCCTCTGAACCTTTCCATCAATCGTTCGCAAAACACGCTGTATATACTATATAGGACTATGCCTCTGGTCCCAAATCAAATGATTGAAAAAAGTAATCCAACTTCGACCTAAAACGAGAATGTTGTGCGTATCATTGTGCGCAAATCGTAAAAGACGAATAAGGGAAAAGGGTTCCGTTGATGCTCGTAAACATCGGGTTTACAACTGTCACACAATGCATTAAAGAAACGCTTTAAACCCTTCCATGTACCAGCAAATTGTTGCTTCAATCTTTGCTTAGGTGAGCCAGGAGTTGTTAGCTACGGTTGCTAACCCAAATAATAAAACAAATTGGCCACCCCACATTACTTTAAGTCATTACGTGTGTTATCTTACTCACCAAATGGACCAAATGTTGGCTTCTGTTTGAAGAGGCTCACAGACCTTCGTAAGGAATTTCGAACCTCTACAATTAGTAAGCTTATTATTAATTTTATATTAATCGTATTTGTAGGAGAACAGCTTCTATTTTGTATTCAAATCTGCATTTAATTTTATTCAGAAAAAAACCCGTTAGATTACTACAATTTTGTTTATAAATATGATTTATCAAACATTAGCGTAGATAGGTACCTATTTGGCTAATTTAGATATGAACGAGACAACAATTCAATAAACTTAGTTGACACAACACGAATAATAAAAACAAAACGCTGTCGAAGAAGTGTGTTAAAAAGATAAACGTCCGTACAGTGTCAGTCTCGCTTGACCAAACAACTATGAATCATGTATCATTGTGATAGAGGGGAAGCGTAAGTGAACTAGAAGTGGAATCAAACTCGTCAGAATCCGTCCTTATTCCTTTTCACGATTCGAATTTGAAGGAGCCCTTGACTCCGTATGCGCACAGTGCATGCATAAAGGTTCACGTAATAAATGCTTTATTACGTTTGTGCTAAAATGCACGTAGTGAACGCCGACACTATGGACTGATGTGTATGTTTGTGTGCACACATACTTGTTCCTACTCACACACCACATGTATGAACGTCTCTATATGAACGTAGCTTGTTTTTTTTTTTTTTTTTGCTAACAACATTTTAGTTTTGGGTAATTAACAACTCCATATGAAACTTTATATTAAATTAACAACATTCCTCTTTTTACTTATATCTACAGTTTAGAATTAAAACACAGCCAAAGCTAGTATCGTAAATCAACCGGGGTCATACTTACAGATAACGTTTGTCGGATAAAACTGTGGAGGTTAACAACAAAAATCCATCAACAAAAACACAAGAGATGTGATGCAGGCGTGCTGCATACACAGCGGACGTTAACCCGGCTCCGGCGGGCTGCGTTTCGAAAACTTCGCCGTCAAGCGTTTAGAGAATATTCAAAAATAGACCGACCGACTCGTATAAACACGCAACAATGATAGCTCGCACGTTTTACTTTACGACGCGACTCGAAATTCGAAACGAAAGCGATCCGCGGCCATCGGATCCGTCCGGAATCGCTTTGAAAAGTTTCCAGTGCACAAAGTTATTGGGATCGCGAACTAGGGCTCTACGCGACAAGAGCGCGGCAGCCCCGTGGCGCTCAGAAGTGAACTGGCGCCGCCGACCGACCGCGCTCCGCCGTCCGCCGCGCCTCGCGCCGACACAGGAACACCCACACCGACGCCGCACTACACACATACGCGGCCGCATTATAAGTACAGTCGCACTACTCGCACGGCTCACACACACTCAATCCGAAACTGATAAACAGCACAAAAACACAACATCACTCTGCAACTGCACATATAAACATTCCACGTTTTCCTGCTTTTGTGTGTTTTACACTGGAGCAGAAACATGCGATATCGAATAGAAATCATTCATCATAAACATTAAACGCGAAGAAAAGACATTAGTGGGTGACTAATCTAAGTGACACAAACTCGAAGATAAAGATATAGCGACAGGCATGTAAAGCTGAAACAGGTTTCCACCGACGATTGAATGGGGAGTATTTAGCAGAAATCTCGAATATAATCGCACTGAGCGCAACGGAACATTGTACACAAACGGAGCAGGAAAACACGGACAATAAACAGAGAGGTCGAATAGCGATTGACGAGACGCAACACGCACTCACTCTTTAACACACGAGTAGGTACGTGAGCCGCGTGTCGTATAGAGACAGTTATCAACAGTAGACGCGATAGGAGACGAGCACGGCGACTAATGAATGAAGTCCGGAGATGCTGCTGCATTCAACGATACGCAAGGGTTTAATCTATGCGCCGATTCGTAGATACTTGCTCCCACTTAAGTATTTCAGAACGACAGACTAAACCCAATAGAATAAACATCACTCCAAATGTTACAAAACATTTCAAAATTATTTATTCAACGTTTGTCCGGACACTGGGTTAACTGCGTAATAATTACCACAATTCTGATAACAGTGATAACAGTGATCGTGATAACGATTTGAAGCTATTGTGTAACATTATTACATGTTATGACACCATTCATTAAAAAATAAACAAATACAAACCTTTCATTAACAATAACAATGTACTGCGCATGACAGATGTTAGTGATGTTTTGCATGATGATCAAGATGCAATAAGATTTATAATCAGAAATAATACTTACGGAAATAGAATCCATCTGTTTGGTCGCATGTACGGAAATTACCTGAAATCACAAAATAAACTTTACTAGTGGTCGCCCAGAGGTCGAAATTCGACCATAATTCATTTAAATTTTAAGTTGTATAGTACATACTAATTCCATGCTGCCCATGTCTTGATTCTAAGGTAGCCATCTTGTGTCAAACGCATGGTAGTGTGTGTAATGTTTTTTTTATTAATTTTTATTTATTTGTAATGTATATTATATAAAAATATTAGCTTTCTGCACTCCTTCTCCATATAAACTTTAACTGTGCCAAATTTCATACTCCTCCGTCCGCGTAATTTTCGTAAAAAGGGGTACAAAGTTTTTGCTTCACGTGTTCATATAATAATAATTAACTTTTAGAAAGACGAGACTCATTCAAAACAGCTTTAGAATAGTTTTCATTTATGTTTTTCTTTGTAGGCGCTGTATATTTTTTGAACAATACTCCAAACTTGTATTGTGATCCCCGACATGACATGGCGTGTGATTTCTATATTCGTGAAACTTTTCCACGACAGCCTTTTATAAAATGATTCTATCTTCAACTTGAACGAAGTGGGGTCAACGTATGAGATGCCAATCTTTTCTTCTTTTGTGATCTTTATGTCTAATGATTTCTGGAGGAACTGACGTTGTAACACCGATAGATGCTTGTACTTATTTCAAACTTGACGTGATAAATATGAATACAATTTTCTACTTGTTTATCAAAGAGCACATTAAATTTTCCTAGGTCTTTAATCCCTTTCCTATTTCAGTGTTTAAGAAATTCTCCATCTTTTCCTTGATTTAAATCTATTGAAAACTCTTTCACTACCTTACAATTTTATAATGGCTCTATGGTATTTCTTGTAACCTGATCTCTAAAAGGATAATCATGTTCGTGTCAATTTTGTCACTTTGTATCCAAAATAGCTCGAAAACAATTGAAGCATCACCTATTATTTACAAGGTATTTTCTCGAAACAGTCCTATTGGCGACGTCGACTTCAGAAATTCAATTTCAGCTTTCGTGAAATTCTATTTGTGTTTCGACACACGTCTAGAGATAAAAAGATCGTTGGAAATTGATTTATCTGTCTGTACTCAGCTCTCATCTTATTGTCACCTGTATTTCGAATTATAATTAAAAATATTTTGATTGGCATGATTATAACTTTTTTTTATCATATTGTATTGTCGGGCTCTTTCTGGCAAAGGGCATCACCATGACAAAAAAAAACTGTGGGGCACACTGTTGAACAAAATCCCATATTATATAAATTGATTATAATCATCAATGCATAACAGTTGACATAGCAACTACATAATAAAAAAAACTCATGAATCTTCCACCTGTTCATTATTCAATGGATGTGCTATCATTGGCATTGAATAGTTGAAACAACGTGACACACGAAAGGGAAAGTTGTAATAAATGATGGTACCTAATAATAAGTGTGCCGAATTTCTTCAGAACTTCGCAACTCGTTTATAAAAGGTTGCCAAGTACTAATGCACATGACTAAATAATAGGACGGGTGGATTTTGATGACGGATGGTTTCTTTTTCTTTAAATTATATTTTTGTTTTTTCATATATAACATTGGCTTAAAACAGGATTTATGTATACGTTAGTTTATATAAACTATTGAAAACTTGCAACAAACCTTTTACAACTTAACGCATTATTTTCCGATAGTTTATAATCTATCTATGGCAAAACGACAAATTGTGTACTGGTATCAAACCGCGGACGCGGGCGGACGGACGGACAGCGGAGGCTTAGTAATAGGGTTCCGTTGGGCAGCCTTCGGGTATAGAACCCTAAAAATACATAATTTAGTCAATCTGCTTTTGGAAATGACAACACGAGTTGTGAAGGCGTTCGCAGGAAAAGAGCGAAAAAAAAAAAAAATTTGTTAAAACATTACCGAAGGTCACGTCTATGTATTAAATTTAAATACCTACTCAACGCTTTTCAGAGATGTTTTCGTAAAATTAGAGCAAAAAGTTTTTTTGATTTTTCGACCTTGTTATGAAACCCATTTTATTAAGCTGTCTTTATAAAATTTTCCCAGTCTAACTATCAATAATTAAGGCACTTTTTAAAGCTATGTGCATGTAAGTACTCACATTTTAGTACATTTTATTTTAAATCTAGGCTTAGAAAGTTTCGTTAAAGTTTAATAAAAAGTTAGAAAAGTAAAAAATAAAATCTGGAGCATTGCAGAGCCACACTGATCGTAAAAAGGAACATGATCCTGTTTTTACCTGCACTATCAAGGCATCTTCCAGCCAGATTTGAACTCGCTACGTCGAAAGTTCTGTTCGAAAAATCCAAGCGAACGTGTAAAATTTCTTGAATATAATTTTTCTGAACTGTTGAGAATATCCTAACAACTAACTTAATTTTTTTTTTAATGAGTGGTAGCCACCTCCACTTTACCCCGTTTGCCTTTGGACCACTACGTTTGAGACAGCCTGTATATACAAATATTGTTAATTTAATTAAACGTTCAAATTAGCGGGCCATGGGAATGTTGTTGGTGCATGAATAATCATAATATACAGAGTGGCATCGCCGTGAAAACTGATGCCATGGATTCAGTACATGATTCTAAACACGCCGTGTTGAAATTTTTCGTAGGTTATATAAAAAAAACTGATGTCTCATAGAAAATTGCAATACCTATGCGGTCAAAATGTATGGAAAAGCAGATTTTTTTTATACAGGTATAGAAAAGATAATCATCCAAACGTAAAAATCGACATAAGTAAAAAGCCGCTAAGAGCGAGTTTGGACTCGCACGCGAAGGATTCCGTACCGACGTACAATATTTAACACATTTTTTTTTTTTATACTTATGTTTGTAAAAGCATTTATGACCGGACATTACATATTGAGACCACTCCGTGCCTCGGAAAGCACGTTAAACCGTTGGTCCAGGCTATCATTTGTAGCCTTTAGACAGTCGTTACGTGTAGTCAGAAGCCCAAAAGTCTGACAACCAATCTTACCAATGGATGTCGTATTATCCAGTAACTGGTTTGTGGAGGTCAGATAGGCAGTCGCTACATGTAAAATACCGGTATTGAGCTGCATCCGGTAAGACTAGAAGGTGACCCCAACATAATAGGGAAAAGGCTAGGCAGATTGTTGTTATAGCGGCCATAGTATTACTCAATCTGTGAAAATTTCAAGTGTCTACCTATTACGGTTCAAAAGATACAGCCCTGTGACAGACGGATGGACGGACAGTGGAGCCTTAGTAGTAGAGTCCCGTTGGCACCCTTTGGGTACGGAGCCCTAAAAAGCTACCTACCAATTGTAGGTAATAGGTATACTGTCGGACGGCTGTAACAAGCCAGTGCAATTCAATTTCAACTTTTCAACAATGCTTAGGCAGAATTAGGAAGTCCGTACAGTACGACTCAACTTAGATGTAGCGTAAATTTCAACATTTTCATTCATTCATTTCAATTTTACGAATGTATTTGGTTATATGACTCTACAAGTTATTGCGTTTTCGTAAAGATCATTTTCACATAAAACAGTAGTATTGGTGATTGTAAAGGCGCACTCTGTTCGGATGGTAATCGGTTTTACGAATTATGCCGATGATACATCTAAGTTGTGTCGTACTGTACCATCCTAAATATTCATTATAGGACCTATAATGCTTAGTTACAATTCCAGTAAATTAAATTTCAAGTTACCTCTATAGCGAAACGATATTTTGTCAATCAAATTTTAGAATTGGAATATATTCCTAGGCATTGTAATAAAATTCGCGATTTGATTACATTTTCGGAATTGAATGTTGCTCAATTTCTGAATTTACACGTGTAATCTAAAACACTTTAACCTTTGTCCTTCCTTTTTACCCGACTACGTCGAAGCTAAAAAAGAACGGTTATGTGTTTGATCTCTACGTTCCCTCGTAACTAATAAAAGCCTGAACCGATTTTGATGAATCTTTCGCGTTAGATTTTTCTTTATAGCGCGAGTGTCACTGGATATATTAAAATTTAATAAAAATCAAAATGGCGGATATTTGGCGTCAAAAAGTATGTTTAAAAGAAAATCTTCCAATTCTATCGAGTGGGGTATCAAAATTAAGGGTTTTAAAAGGTGATTACAAAAATACATACTTACAAATAAATGACAAATGATAAAATAACTAAAAAGTGTAAAATAAAAATTTAATGAAAAAAGGCAGAGGCACCTTCTTAACAATAAAGACCCATTCCTACGACTGCATGAGATTCATATATCAAGTAGGTCATCTTGTTTCCATCTTTTTAAATTTCACTTTTTACGCAGTCGGGTTTTTGATTTTTTAAGTAATTTTCACTCTCGGACATAGGCTGTAATTTATACAAAGGTGTTCCACAAATCCTTCTTGGACAGTATCTCTTTTTCCGCACTTGTTTAAACCTCCAGTTAACTATCGTCAACAAATTGCTGTGTCATAATTGCTTCTTGTGAAAACACATCGTTCCCAACAGATCTATCAATTTTACAAGACTAATTCTAAAATAAACACTTAGAATTGTTTTGAATAATCTATAGGAAGGAAAACTAAACAATAAGAACCTTTTAAATAATTTGTTGACAAAATAAGTTAAAGCTAACAGTTTATTTCTAGTCTCTATCCAAGAACAAATGATAATGTGTCCAACTAAGTTAGGAATTCAGAACTTTCTGAACTAAAACGAATCACTAACATTATTATAACATTCGTGAATTGGTTATCGTTAATAGATTCGTAACAAAAACTTTGATAATTCCCGGTATTATTAGACATGAAAGGTAGAAAAACAATTTTCGATACGTGTTTACATCTGTTCAACCAGTGGCGATTTTCAAAAAGGAGGAGGTTATAATGTTCGTCGCGTATGTATGTTTTTTATAGAATAGTCCTTACGGTGGTTAGATATGAACTTCTTTGATGGTGTGTGTGGTGATTAATGACTATAATTCTGTAAATACATATTATCTGTTACAGTCGCGAATCATATTTTGACATAGCTACACTATACAGTAGCTACATATGGCAAGGCCATCGAGGCGAAAACTGATACCATGGATTCAGTGCATGATTCTGAAACCCCCTGCGTTGAAATTTTTCGTAGGTTATTTAAAAAAAAAATCTGCTGTTTCATAGAAAAGTGCAATACCTACGCGGTCAAATGTATGGAACAGCAGATTTTTTTTTAAACCGAAGCCCGCACCCTCGATCTCGACAGTGTGATTAATTTAATCACACTGATGATGATGTCATGGATGATCCTTTATTCAATAGGTACCCGTTATTCACACAATTATTCTCATCCATATTTTCCTTGAAACATATACATATATGTACTTAAGTAATAAATTGTTCATTATTATCATGTTCAAAGCACGATTGTTGCTGAAGTATTATAGGTGTGTTGAATCGAATGTGAAAATGCTAACCTTTTCTGGTTTTTGAAAATGATGAGCTTTATAGTTCAGTAAATAGTAGAAATCGGGTTTGTAAACAAAACACTAACAGTTATTCTAATTCAATACGAACATGTAAATAAAAATGTATTGTATCTCTGTTATTACTGTTTAGTACACATAATACTAGACTATTAGCACTAAAAGCAAATATATGCAAAGACGAAGACAAGATCTTGTGGACGTTTCTGTATATCTTGCTGACTCGAGAGCAGTGCCTCTTTCCAATAAAAACGCGTAAACGGGTGTTTTTCGTCCAATAAAAGCTAATGGTCCTGTAGATGGGAGGTTATATGAAAAGGACAAAACATTTAATACTTTCGAATGTTCAAAATGATTGTGCATTTCAACGAAAGCTCGACTAAACCCAACAAAGGATTCAGAAAAACGGAATATCAAAACAAATGCAAAGAATTTTTCGTATCGTTTTCACAGTACACCGACTCTCTTCACTGAAATAGAAACAGTTAATACTAGACAATGCCATCGTGATTATTATTTCGTGGATAAAAAGCAATGAAACCAATCTGGACCCTTTTCTTTTTGTACTTTTAACTAGAAGAACAATTTTCTATGCTGACTACAAAGAGTTTAGCCAGCGACATCGAGTCTAAATAAAATAAAAAAATCTACGGCTTTTTATAATATTCTATTGTATATTTCAATGAACATTATTATGAAGAAAAATATAAATACAGTGTAAACCTGGTTAAGTGGGCCCTGGATATGTGAGAAATCTCTACTACTGATAATTACAATGACGTCTCGACACTTTTGCATTAAAATACCTCTGTTACTGGAATTATGTAACCTTTATAACAGAGAATGCATTTGTTAGATTTTTCCGATATATTTTTTTACCTCTATAATTGGGACTTTGTAGTTCAATAGCCTGTATAAGTAAGACAACTAATAATAATTTATCATTTTGAATATTTTTGCATTGCATTTTTAATGAACATTTTCAGTACATTTCGACCTGTCTTAAATATGACAACTGTCATTTTAAACGTCAGGTATATTGAGAAACTGAGTAAATAGATACCCTCTTTAAGTGATAAATAATTCACATGAATGATGTAACCAATATTTTGTAAGAGTTTCTGGAGTTTCTTGCCTGTTCTTTTCCATAGGTATCTACTACGCTTTGGAATGGGCAACTAGCTTCATATTTCTGACAGACCGACTCCTTGACAACTCAAAGCATTTATTTCAGTAAATGGTTTAACTGAAATAAATACTTTGAGTTGAGTTGAGTAGGTCCCTGGAGATCCCACTTATCCAGGTTACGCTGTACTTTGTTTAAATATCAAAAACTATCCTAGGTGTGTTGTATCGTAGGATTGGTAGGCTACTCCAAACAAGTCCGAACAATGAATTTGATATTTTTAAAGGCATCTAAAAAACTAGACTTATGACATTTTAGATACACTTTTAAAAATAGAGTAAAAAAAAATCACATAAACCTACAAGGGCACTTATGAAACGTTAGAAGCTAGGTGCACGGTTCCAATTGGTCGTTTCCTATGGAGAAGAGCCGGCAAGAAACTCCACGGTTACTCTTATAAAAGTAAATGGTTTAAAAAAAAAAAACAAATTACAGTGTTAAAAGCTTCGATCAACTATACAGGTATGAGAGGACAGTGTAGGCCCATCAACATGTACCAGATACTTAGCAAAATATAAAATGGTCCACAGATCTACAGTCTGTTATGTCTACAATGTTCTCACATTCACAAAATTTAAAAGAAAACAATCTATATAAAAGATAAATAAAATAATAAAAATTAAAACCTATTTAAACGCATTTTAACGGCGTTTTCCCGCCGCCTAGCCTTTTCCCAACTATGTTGGGGTCATCTTCCGGTCTTACGACTGCCTATCTGACCTCCACAACCCAGTTACTGTGTAACACGATACACCTTGGTAAGACTGGTTGTCAGACTTTTGGGCTTCTAACTACCCGTAACGACTGTCAAATATTTACGAATGACAGCCGGGATCAACGGCATAACGTGCTTTCAGGCACGGAGGGGTCTAGACATGTAATGGATGGTCACCCATCCACGAACCAACCGCGGCAAGCGTAGCTTAACCTTCGATATACCTCTGCGGCTGTTATTAGTTAGCCAGGAACCCCTCTAAAACGTCATAACTGTACAAAGTTCAGAGCAGTAAATTCAGGGAACAACATTAACTGAATAAAATAACAATACATATAGGGTATTTAAGTTTTGCCAGTTTTTGGAACTGAGTCAGAATCAGTATTATTGGGTTACACATTTGGGTCAATGCGATATTCTAAAGAAAATATAAGTAAGAATTTTACTTTTTTTTTTCATAAATTTTTATTGTGGTAGAAGTGCCAATGGTTGTGCCAAGTGCGAAACAAATGCAGGTTCTTTAGATGTTGCCAGTGCTTACGTCATTTATCATTCGCCCGCAGAACAGAGCCAAGCATGCTCCCGATCCTTATCTGAAATAAATTACTGTACAACACGAATATATAGGTGTAATAAAACTACATACAACCGCGTGATGCGGCGCCTTTTCATGTACAAAATTACCGCACCCAAACCCGAAGTTTATATTTTACGTGACAATCTTTGGAGCTGTCCCTGAAATCAGAGGCCTTCGTTAGCCCATAATAAAACTTGACACTTTTCAAAAAGATTCCTTAATAAATTCTCAAGTAGACTCTGAACAAAGATATTTAATAAGGGTCTAAAATAAATAACGAGTATCCAGTCTAGTCATTTTACAAAAGGGATCTTGAAAAGAGACGCCTTTGGAAATAATATCGTTTTAATAAATTAGAGTAATTTATCCGAGTTCTAGGACATGCGTCTTAGTTGGCACTTTAATAAATTATCGACGATATTTTCTCAAGTTACATTATATTTTAAAGTAAGGGACAGTTTTGATTGACTGCTGAAGTTTCTTCACAGACTGTAATTAGCCAGTAGGATAACAGCTTCCAAGTTTCCCCTTTAAAATTCTTAGGCTAATTGGATTCATCGCTTTTATTTTGTTTACATTGAGGCAACAATTACATTGTGAGTATTATGAGTTCGTTATCTCATTGAATTAAATGGAAAATCCTGAATGAAATACAGCGATATATAAAAAGGGGTCTATCCTTTATAAGTTAGTTTACATTGCCTAAACAAACCCTTAAAAAAATACTTTTCATTGCTTGTGATATTTTTTTAGGGACATGTTTGCGCGTTGACAAGAGATTCAAAGAGGATGTAAATGTTTTCGTTATACCAAACCTACATGGATGAGCTTCCCTGAGGTATTCGCCTTGAAAACGCATTCTACAGCTCTCACGCGTCACCTCCTAGTAAATTAACGTGAAATAAATTCCCGCGCGCCCGACATCTCGAATTTCACTTCACATTGTAAAATATTTCACGTAACTCCAGTGTCAGGACTGACACTAACACCACGTGAAGTGTTCCAAAAATAGAGTGAGCTTACACGTTATGTGCACAACCTTAGATCTGAGGAACGTGCGACACAAGCTGAAGATTAAGCACCACATCATGACAGGCGAACGGTTCCGTACAATTTACCGGGATTTGCGGTCCTGGCGACACTGAAATTACTCAGATATACCAAGCTGTTTATCACGGTGCGGCGTTTTAAATAAAAACGTTGGTTTAGAAAGCTGGAGTGTTGATATTGAAATTGTATCGTGAAGTACTTAGCGTTTCATTTCATTTCATATTGAATTTCAAGCCTTTTGTTATTTACACCCGGCTTATCCAATTTCGAATGCTTGTTCACGAACAAGAACAATTCCTGACCTACCTTCCATGATATCTAAAACCCTTGTTCCACACAAACAAAGTCCATTTTTGCTTGACGCTGTCGGAAGGTTTCCAGGCGGTCGCCGGATGTGAAATTTTCCACAGCAGCTTCAGGATTGCTCGGAATTGGCGGGATTCGTTCATTCACTAATGTATTTTTGGCTTGCCGTTCGTATCGGAATGGTGTCATCGCCACGCATGTGATGTGGGATTGTGGGTTGGCGACCCCTGTGGCGCAATGCAAACAAACAGCTGATCGATATCGCTACTGCGATGAAATCGTGTCCCAACAAGTAAAAGCTGAGTAGTCACACGATCGTTGACACTGATACACGAACACTGTTGCCAGTGAACCCGACAGTGTACACGAAAACGTATCCTAATCTGACACTGCTAAAGCCCGATGAGTGTATTCAAGGTACAACGTGAAGCGACCTACACCAACGATTAGACTATCAAAGTTTTCATCCACTAAAAACTACGCGTAAACATTGTGATGGATCATCTTCCATTTCCGAATATTTGTACGGAACTTATTACTCACTATGCTCTATTTAGGTACAAGACCTTGACTACAAAAAAAAACATGTTTTGATACCTCTAACCTCAGAGCAAATAAAAAACCAAGACAGAACGCTGTCAACAGTGAAGTGATGCTGGTTTTGTAAACATGTGTACACTCACTCTGTGGGGTGTAGTTTGAATGTAGTGTTATTCTCATTGTAAAAGGTTGTAAATGTGTGCGTGTGAGCGTGTATGCACAGAGCGGCGGTGTAGTTTTGGCATGCTTCATGTTCGCAGTGCTCTGTCTTGGTTTTTTATTAGCCGTGAGCCTCTAACCCATAGAAATATATGCGTAGGTATAAACAGTAGCTACCTATTTATGTTGTCCAATACCACATGAATATAAAACCGAGTACAGCTTTGCCCGACACGAAGGGAGAGCACAGCCGGTGTTTTATATTCAAGGAATATAACAACAATACACCGACTTAAATGGATAATACTTTTTGAATGAACACGAATGGGTAATTTGAAAGATATACATAATGTTATATATAATACAGGTTATACAGGACGTGACAGCGATATTGAATATGACACGTAGGTAATAGTAGGTGTATTCAAGTGATTTGGTTATGAAAATAACAATAACGAACAAAAAACCGCGAGCCTGTACATGGACCCGACTGATGTCAAGGATTCATTCCGGGAAGACTTGAAACAAAATGGGAAAGAAATGGAGTATAGGGGAGGAAACGTATGTCCAGCAGTGAGACAAAAAAGGTTTTGAATGATTACGATTGATGACAAAAAGTCAAGTAAAATCCTAAGAATATTCAAACCTTTAAGGTAAAGCATTTAACGTTAAGCAATGTTAAGGCTGAGCTTTCAACGGATTAATCACGAAATACCTCTGTATTTTACCTATACAATGGTGCCGATTCTCTTGTACACCGAACTAAACTAACTTAAACTAAGACTAAAATTACTTACTTTTGGCTATGAGAATCTTAGAGCTATTCTGCAAATAAAATTCTCTAAACTAAAAAATAATTTTGACACAACTAAAATAGAATTTGACAATCGTGAATCCACGTGGTACCCGTGGTTTGCCCTAACCGGTGAGTTTTTTTAGAGCCGGTGGTGCGCATGTGGTGTAGCCTCGACGTGCTTTATATGGAATTTTTATTTTTTTGTATGGAAAATATGAAAAAAATATTACCTACGTGTTGAGTGTTAGGTGTTTAGGGGTTTTATAAAGGGGGTCGAAATTTTCATTATTTTTGCGATACGACGCACCATTTTCGAGATATAAGCAAAAGAAAAAATAAATACAGTACTGTTTTTGCACGTGAAGTCGAGATGTTGGTGTGAATTTTAGTTCATAACAACTTATTTTATACCACACCATTTTAATCGCGATTAAAATTTGTCAGGTTTAGTCTGATTTGGTCTTTTACAACCAAAATTTTAGGTGAAAAACGTCATATTCAGAATAGCAAAATTGCCATTTTCACTAAACTAAAAACTCAGTACTATCTTAGCGCTGTCAAACTAAAATATAGTTAAGTTGTGTCACTTTAGTCTATTTCAGAATAGGAAATCGTCGTTTGACAGGAATAAACTAAATTTTAGTGATTTTTAGTTTAGTTTAGAGGCATTTGTGACAAGAGAATCGGCACCAATGTACCTTAGCCGTAGTTGGGTTAGCAACCGAATAGACTTCTCTCCGTGAGATAGGGTTACAGTAATGGCTTTGGCTGGCACTTGGATTGTGCCAGGGTTAAATGTTTGGTCGGCAATTTGAGGAGATATACACGTTTGCCAACGGTGGGTTGCCCTATTTTGTTTTTTAAATAATATGAACTAAACAACTTAAAAGCGAAAAAAAAACTACAAAAATCTACTATGCAATGAAACTGCACCAGCCAAATGTTACCAATTTTGAAGAAGAGCTTCCGAAAGCTTCCAATATATCGGAAATAACTAACGATCTTTCCGAAAGATCATCAAGTGTGTACTAAACGGAGTATTTACGGTATTTATATATTCGGATGAAAGTCTAGAAGCGTATGTTTGGTTTGGATGCGTCGCCGGCCGGTTATTAACCACGTCACTGGAATAAGCCGTAACAAACACAAACAGAGCCCTCCTGTGAGCCACGAGGGCCGCACGTGCTCATCCTCATATTTCGTAACAATTTATGAAAGACTAGCTACGCCCGCATAAGTCTCAATCCCGTGGGAATATCGGGATAAAAAGTATCCTATGTCCCAATCCAGGTCATGGTCTACCCGTGTGCTAAATTTTATTCAAATCCGTTCAGCCGTTTTAGCGTGAAAGCTTAACAAACAAACAAACTATACACAAACTCACTTTCGCATTTACATACTCGTATAATATTAGTTTGAATTATGAATCATATAGTATCATTATATTGAGTTTTGTTGATTCATAATATTATATTTTTTTATCTTACAGTTTATTTGTTGTTTTTCTTTCTTGTAGTCGGATATCTACATCATCATCTGCCTAGCCTTTGCCCAACTATGTTAGGATCGGCTTCCAGTCCAACCGGATGCAACTGAATACCAGCAGTGCTATTCTGTAACCATCTCACCATGAAAACTTAGGTGAAGTGAGCGTGGAGTGAGCTGTCATTCCACAGGGATTGACACTATTGACAGCTCACTTCACCCAAGTTTTCACCGTGAGATGTTTACAGAATAGCATGTCAGTATTTTATTTACATGGAGCGACTGACCTCCACAACCCAGTTACTACCAGGTACTAGGTAATACGATACTCCTTGGTAAGACTGTTTGTCAGACTTTTGGGCTTCTAACTACCCGTAACGACTGTCAAAGATCTACAAATGACAGCCGGGACCAACGGTTTAAGGTGCTTTCCGAGACACGGAGGGGTCTTGATATGTAAAGATGGTCACCCATCCCCGTGGATGGGTGATCCAACCCCGGCAAGCGTAGCTTAACCTGATCGGTCGACCCGTGCGGCTGTAATTACTTAGTCACAAGCCCCTAGCCCTAGCCCCCTAGTATGTATAGGTACATACTAGGAGGCAATTTTCAAAAAGTCAATCCCCAAGTCATCCCGATATGTAATGGATTGTCTCCCATCTACGGACCGGCGTTCTTGGATCCACCCGTGCGGCTATTTATTTAGCTTCGACTATTACACTGGATAGTAAATCCAATAATTCATTTTAATTAGAGTCAACTCCACATGTAGATTCCTTTGAAGATGACAGAGCAAAACCGACCAAGTGCCTGTCGGACCACGCACAATGAAGGGTTCCGGAGTTGGGATGAATTTATCTCAAAAACTAAATAACATTGTACTTAGTTGAAAAACATGTTCTCTCATATATCGATATACGCCACGGTCAGTTCTCCAACTGCAAATGTAAGTTTGTAATCGCAAAATAATAAGTTTTTATGTGAAAAAACTAAACTTCCTTTACTTGTGCTATGAGACCTTGCTTCTTGCCAAATTTCATGATTCTAAGTCAGCGGGAAGTATCCTATAGGTTTTGATATTTATTTGCGAGTATCAAAATATGCCGCATAAATGGGCGTATCAATTTATTGCGTCGAATTAAAAGCTTGAATTTTTAAAGTTCCAAGGGACCGTATACCGAATAATTATATATATACCGACACCGTAAAAACCGTACCGTATATTTGATTAATTTCAACTTGATATCTCCACGCATTCCTGAGAAAAAGGGTCTTGGCCGACTGACGGACGGACAACGAAGTGGTCCTATAAGGGTTCCATTTTTCCTTTTGACGTACGGAACCCTAAAAATATACTTTTGGCTGAATGAACTACAGCCCAATCCGTGCCACCTGGCCTTAATAAGTTGTGACTCGTGAGATTTACTACCTAATGTTTATTTCAGTGCTTTGATGCCTGAAGCTTCGTACAGACAAGCGCGACGCGACAGCACGACGCGACACCGGTTACTGTTATACCGTCAAGTTTTCTTAGAAATTTTATTGTTCAAGTCGCGTCGCGCCTTCGCGTCGCGCTGGTTTGAACGAGCCTTAAATCGTTTCGTAGAATACTACCTTTAATACGCAGTCGATTCATCAGCATGTGTGGTTTTATTTTGATTTCCATATTATCATCGTACAAATCATTCAACCTTGAATGATACGCTACACAGTACCTACGTTTCTTCGCAGCTGAATCTGATTCATGTTGAGACTTTCATGCTTTCTTTAACTCGAGTGGAAAGTCATGCACTTTGGCGAACTTTGTTACTTTGTACACGTAAATATTACGGGAAGCGGTAAAATTCCATTATGTATTTCGGTAGGTACCTACCTAAGTAATACATAACAATGTAATACAATAAGTAACAAGTTATGGGTATCGTTGAAGGAAATTCGTCACAGTCACGGTGTTCAGATACACGTGGAAATGAAGCTGGCACACTGCGATATATTGCGGTTTACAGTGGTTTGTAAATAAACGTAGTCACGCGTAAGGCCTTTACATAATACGAAATAATGTTTGATATTCAATTTGTTCCCACTTTAGGTTGTTTGAAACAATGTTCGTCACAAAATGAACAGTTTCAAAAACAAAATGGAATTGTTCGATCACGAAACCTACAAACGAAAACTTTTGTATAGAAACGCCTGTTCCAGAACTTATTCTAGTACATTTCGAAACTGTTAAAACAAAATTTTAAAGCCTTGTTTAGGACCTTGTGAATTATCAACTCAATTCCGAAAACTTCGTCTTAGTATTAACTCCTAAATTCTGTGAACATTACATCAATAAAAAGGTATGAAAATAATTGTTTATGTAAGAATGATTGTATAACCTACATAATAAGAACGTGTAAAGATTCGGTTCAGTAAATATCGGACCTTATCGAGAGAAAAAAATATATAACCTATATTACATACTTATCCAATATTTGGCCAGCATGCATGACTCCGACATTGTATGTGGCCTTAAGACGTAGATATAGGCCAGTGACCTTAAGCGGTTAGCTTACGTGTTCTGTACTGTGCTCACGCAACGCGTCGTATGTCCAGCCAGTAATAGGACTCGCCCATCAAGGAGCGCTGTCCCAAATTAGTAAATTAGACGCATTATTAAAGGTATTATAATAAAACGTACGTGTACTAAAAGATCAATAACTAAATTATATTTAAAATGGTAAAGGTTTCTAAACGAACGAAGGAGTATAAACATTATCTAAAATATTCATATATTAAGTTATTAAGAAAATGCTCTAATTTAGCTATTTTTTTTTTCATGTCCTTAACACTACTCATTTAGACATGATTTTCAGTATAAAATCATTAAAAGTCGGTTATCGCCTTAAGGGCCTTATCATACTGGCAATTTGCGAGACGTTTGTTCAACGCGCTCGTTGTGTGTGCGTAGCGAGCACATCACGTGTGCACAACATGTTCGCCGCGTTTGGGTAACGAGAGCGATTGACGTGAGTGTACAAGAGAGAGCGAGACAAGTGAGTGTACAATACTGTAAAAAAGCGGCGTATATGTCGCGTAGTCGCGGTTAGCTCGCTTCGCACCCGCGGAGAGCGCGTTCACAGATCGCCTCGCTAGAAACACTGGCAAACACTAATCTAACACGCGTTTTTTTTTAAATAAGGGTTTATTTAAAAAAAACAACAGATATAGGTCGAGAAACAAGTGCTATTCTACGTTGAATATCAACTAACATAGGTCTGGTCTCATTCGAAATGGCGGTAACCTTCGTCAAATCCTTGTCACTTTAGCACCTGTAATGTGACATGGACTGATGAAAATATCACCAAGTTATGGAAATACGATGCTCATTAATACGTCGATGTCAATAAGGTTGCAAACGAAATATCGTCGGATTTCAAAGTGTCTTTCTGATTATTGTTCCACGTACTTCTTTGCTATAGAGGCTGTAGATATCATGTCATTTCATTGGTTATGTATTTAAGAATTTGTAGGAGATACAGTCAGCCTTAAAACGATGTATACATCGATAATAATTCATTTGATTGTCTACAATCTGAAGTGTTATACTATACCATAATATTGTATCAATTTGACAGTGTGTAGCTTATAATTAAGAGTGAATTTCACCAATAAAACTGAACGCGATCAGCTCATCTATACCGCGTTCAACAGCTGTCAGTGTCAATATTCCCTAAGAATTATGACAGTGGTAACAACTCTAGAATGCAGTTTAGATGTGCTGATCGCGTTCAGTTTCATTGTTGAAATTGGCCCTAAGTACCCAATGTGTAATATGTTTTGTGGCTACACACTGATTGACATTTAAATGAATTCTTGTGTAGAATTCATGTTCAAATACTTAATAAAAATAAAGGAAACCGGCAAGTCCTAGAACCGAAAATTCACAAACATGTGACATCCACTCGTGTGGTGGATTACAGCTCACTCCCTCGCACAGATAGCTTGCGTCCCAGGACTGGCTGATTATTTTATGTATACTTATTAAGACCAGCAAGCTTAGCATGACCACAATAGAAACGGGTTTTATCGACAAAACCCGTAGAAAACCCGTTTCTATGGTTGTCATGCTACGCGTGCAGTCACTCTAAAGACAATTTCCACGCAAGGTCCGCCCCCGTGCACCCCGCCATTCAGATATGTGCTAAACGCTAACAAATCAGTAATAAAGTTGAATATCGCGTGCGCTCTTTGATCGCGTTCGAGCACGAAACTAAATGGCGTAAGTCTCAATTCTTATTTCGTTTATAACTAAAGGCTCGTGCAGACCAAAGCGACGCGACGGCGCGACGCGACTCGAACAATACAATCTTTAAGAAAACTACGCGGTATAACAATAACCGGTGTCGCGTCGCGCTAGTCTGCACGAACCTTAAAGTAATAAACGATCTAGAGAAAAATATCTTGTGGCTGGATAATAAACTATTATATATTTACTTACTGTGAATACTTTTGTTTTAATTTTAGACATAAACGCCTAGTAATCTTGATTTTATTTAAATAATCTTTAAATAAAGACATGATTTTCGAATAAATAATTAATCGAGCGAAAATGTTACAATTACTTAACTGTCTTGTACATACATGGAAAGAAAAAGGTTCAATAAATCATATACTTAGTAAAGATTCATTTTGATTGTATGCGTGACTGTTTCAAAATATTAATGCAAATTAACATACAATTTAGGGAGCCTCTCTTAAACTTATCATAACTTATAATAGGTGCATTTCTGGATTGATGTTTTTGAAATTGAATAGCGCTAAAAGAATATTTCATGAGACTTCTTATTCAAAACCAACTTTACTGTCATCTCTGTTCAGTAGAAAATATGAAGTAATGTAGACTGTTTAAGTCTTGCAAGAATATAAACAGAAGCCCTTCAACTGGAAGTTTCATTGCAATAAACCGTCTCCCACATATAACTTCACTAACATAATTTCACAGTACAAAGGCCACAGTCAGTGGTTAACTGACGGGAATTATTAGCGTGCCAACCAAACAATAAGTTTGAAACTTTGCAAGTAATTTGAATTTCTCCAGTATGCTGCATACCAAGTTAATACCGGTTGGTTCATTGCCCTTAAATTGAATGAACAATACTTACTTAATTATTAAACAAAAAACTGAAACATAAATGCTGTTGAAAAACTTTTTCAAGTTTAGATTTCACTTTTACTTACTAAAGCAAAAAGGGGTTGTTATAAGTTGAGAGCCTTTGTCTGTATGTTTGTCTCTCTGTGCTACCGTAGCTCCCAAACGGATGAACCAACTTTAATAAAGTAAGAAAATTGGCCGGAAATCTTTTTGATTTTAGATAATTGCAGCTAAAATGAAGGGCACCTATACAGGTTGGCAGGGACATCGACGCGAAGCCGGTTACCATGGATTCAGTACATGATTCTGAACCCCCCTGAGTTGAAATTTTTAGTCGGTTATTAAAAAAAAAACTGCTGTTTCATAGAAAAGTGCAATACTGACGCGGTCAAAATGTATGCAACAAGAGATTTTTTTTTAAATAACCGACACCAAGATTTAAGATTTTAATCGTCAGAAAACCGCAACATTATTGCAGTTAAAACTACTTCTCAATGTCCGGTAGAAACTTACTTTTATATATAATAAAAACTTTTTTTCTTCAAGTTAATTAAAATCTTAAATTGCATGTATAGCATAAAAATCATCCAGTTTTATGGTCTTTACTCACGGATGTGTGCACTTCAGAAAGGTTTAACTTATTATTTTTAGTTCGTTAAGAAACTGCGTCTAGTCTAGACATGTTTTTATTTGAGACATGACTCTGTTACATGATTCGATTGTTTGGGACTAACCATTAACAATTAAAGTTATGGTTGAAGGCAAATTATACCTTTATATAATTATATATCCAAAGAGAATTTATATCGCAAGGAACAACAGGTTTTTTTTTAAATCCTTCCTGTTTTTCTTGAATTTTATGAATCCCTGAATTTAGTTTTTTATTCTACATACTTATTTCTACCACTTATTTTTGTATTTATTAAAACAACTCGGAAGTGAGTGCAAGTGAATACTAAATATATGAATACAGGGATGTCAAGGACATCGATGTGAAAACTGCTACCATGGATTCAGTACATGATTCTGAACCCCCTTGCGTTGAAATTATACAACGATTTTTTTTTTTTAATCCGCTGTTTCATAGAAACGTCCAATGACTTCGCGGTCAAAACGTATGGAACAGCAGTTTTTTTTTTTTTAAATTACCTACGCGATCGATTTTACATTTTTTTTTTTTTGTAATCCCTATTGTTGCTTATTTAGATGTCAGATGTTACATATCATATGCGACTACTGTAAGACTCGCTCGTTTTTTTAGTATCCACCTAATTGGTTTTCCGCCAATAACAACCCGTAAAGCCATCGATGACTTTGATGAGGGCACACACGCTGTGATAAAATTTTATAGCTTTATCTCATAACAGCTTTTGCAAATAGGTAGGCTGTACCTTTGTATTTCCATATACTCACGAGTTACGGAAAACCAGCATTAGCGAGCATTAACTTAATGAGATGGTACTTCCTTAACGGGGCTCGTGGCTAAGTAATAACAGCCACACGGGTCGATCCATTAGGTTAAGTTACGCTTACCGCGGTCGGCTCGTAGATGGGTGACTATCCTTACATACCGAGACCCCTCCGCGCCTCAGAAAGCGCAGTAAGAGGTCCCGGCTGTCATTTCGTTACGGGTAGACAGAAGCCTACAAGTCTGACAACGACAGTCTTACCAAGGAGTATCGTGTTACCCAGAAACTGGGTTGTCGAGGTCAGATAGGCAGTCGCTCCATGTAAAATACTTACCAGTTTTTTTCAGCTGCGGTTAGACTGTAAGCCGACGCCAACATAGTTGGGAAAAGGCTAGGCCAGGGATTCCCAACCGGTGGGACGCGGCCCCCTCGGGGGGCGTAGAGTGACCAATTGGGGGGGCACGGTGGCTCCAATAATAAAGTATAGGTTAACAAAATTTTATGCTCTTGGTATTAGAAAAGGTTAAAACTAGTTTCCAAAACCCAAACGTTTCATAGTGCTTACTTAGGTGCTTAAAATGAGGTTCAGCTTTTCTGCCTATGTCGACAAAATAAGTTTTTCGATTTCTGTATGAATGGTCATAGAAAAATGTAACGAATCCGAAATTGTATAACATTTTTGAGCTCGCTTTGCTCGTTCTTACATTATGCATTCTCATAATTCTTGAGTTTTTCTGCAAAACTCGACAAAGTAACTTCTATATCTGAATGATCCGAAGAAAATCTAACCTATCCAAGGGGGTGCAAACACATTCGACCTCACTTTCGCTTGCTTTACATTCTTATGCTTTTCTGCTTATGTCGACAAAGTAACTCATAGGCGTAGTGATTTTAGAAGAAAGTTAGGGGGGCGCGTATGTTAAAAGGTTGGGAACCTCTGGACTAGGCAAATTACACCGCAAAAAACTTTTCAAATTCAGTAGGTAATTAAATTTGTGACTGTTTCACATTATTTAGTGAAACTATGTGTAAGCCGCGACTTAGTTCGATACGGGCGATTAAACGAAACCGCGAATATATATAGCACCCACAACAAATAAAACATAGTAAAACAAAAATCTATACAGGCACGCTGATTCTCTTATTCAGCAGCTAAAATAAAATTAGAGGTAAACTCAACGAAGTTCGTGCGGGGAATCAGCACGAGTGCCTCTAATCTATGAAGATATAAACAGAGAATCTAAAAGTTTCCGACACTTCATCGGTCTACTTTCTTCTCTATTGTGAATTAGATTCAGTTGATTATACCTAACCTTTAGACCAGTACGAAATGCTACCATTCATACAGATGTCCGAAGAGGTGTCATCCAATGACGTTAGAAGTACCGCCTCAGAAACAGAAAACAGTGTTGTGTAAGGTCAGGTTTATACGAAAGCCAAAAAGAGAAAACTTGGTATAATCATATAATATCAATAAACATTAATTTAATTTATTCATTTATTTCAGACATAATTCTTGTCCATAGTTTTACACACACACATTTAAATTATAAACTATTTTAAATCCTAAACAGATAAAAACCCAAAATAAAATTGTGATTAATTAAATTTAAAATCTTTTCTCTTTTCATCGATAAGCAATACAAATATGGATGCTGTAAATTAACAAAAAACCATTAAATTAAGAAACTCTATACCTAGGCTCAGCAAAATTTCTATCAATTTTGAATATGTTAAATAAAATTCACGACTATTTTACTTTCGTGCTACCATTATACGGGAACTAATGACAAAATATGGTTTAATTCAGTCCAGCAAAAGCCAGTATTTCCACTGAGTAAGTGGCGAGGTTTCAGCTGAATTAATTTATAGTCCTTTGCTGCAGTGGCGGGTAGTTGCAAGTAAAAACGACATAAACGTGAAATTCCAGTCTGACCTCGCTGTGGCCCGATATGATGAAGAGATGCTATTAAATATTCTATCACACAATATAGTTTGAAGAAAACTTGAACACCTATCATGTGAATTCGTGTGCCATAAAGAAGAATTATTATTTAAATAACACTTCGAAGAACTGTGTTGAGGTGTGATTCACGATGATTCTCTTTATTTGCACTTTTATGAGTATGGGTTGAAGTGAACTATATAGCTCATAACGGTAAATGTCTCGAAAGAAAAAACACAAGATTTCCCAGAAAACTAATCCTGCTCCCAAGAAATATGAACTAACTTATCTGACCTGTGAACATGAAAACTGACTTACAACAAATAACAAAGAAGAAACTATGTTCGTTTTAAATTCAACGCGGTCTGGCGTAATATTCTTGAAGAGGGCAAGACGACTACGACATAGTCCTTAGTTGAAGCATAGATTAAAAATCATACAGAAGCAAAGCTTGTGTTTCATCCAGTGAGTGTGCCTAACCTAGCTACGACCAGCGCTTAATCAATGAATCAATTAATTCAGCCTACTATCGCAGTCCACTGCTGGACATAGAACCCTCCCAAGTTGCGTCTCCCGGTTCTCCACCATCTTCATCCACTCTATCCCATGGTGCGTCCCACGCTTGCTGAAACGCGGTCTCCACTCGACGACTCGTCTGCTCTAAATGCCATCCTTCCTTCGAATGACAGAGACAGCCCACGACACTTCAGTTTGCTACCGGCGCTCATAATCAGCCTATAACATTCCCACTATTAGGACTCAGTTCTCCTCACTATTAGTAGAAGCCGGTGCTCGGTCAAGCTAAAATGTCAATGGTATTTTAGGGGTAAGAGGAACAGGGTGTAAAGTTCACTCATCCCCCATAGAAAAGGGAGGATCCTCCGACCAGACGGGTGTCATGTCTGGCGGGCAATTGCCCAGAGGTTGAAGTCGTGAGCTTGTATATATGTCCACCGCGCGGTAAACTCTAATTGCGCGTTGCAGGATTTGAGTGACGTCAGGATGTTGTGTGACGTCAAGTCTTTGATGCGTAGTTCGCATGTGGCGGTGTAGATGCCGCCACAGTATCTTACGCCCCGAAACTCCTGAGTTTCGCTTCTACGTTTTCATATTCTATGGCTATAGTCAGTGCCGCCTGTCACATTACGTTGAGAAGTACCGGCGATACGTGCCTACGCCAAGGGGCTAGTTTTATGAGGTTATCTGAATGTACCAGCAAAACGGTCAGACAGTATTTTATAAACTGATTGAGAGGAGACTTGTATCAAATTTAATGATAGTCGAAATCGGCAGAGTTCTTGGCACGAAGTAAAAAGCTCTTGTCATCATTGTCGTCCATCTTTGTCATAACGATTTACAAACCGCATTTGAATAAGAAGGAGAGCAAGTCTATTTATATAATTGCTATGATTTTATAATATTGAATAGGTGTGCCTATTGAAATTTCTTGGACAAATCTTAGTAGTCAAATAATAAGAATAAAATATCTAAATTAAATCAATTTGAGGAGACCTGCTATCTAATTACGCAACACATTTTCGTTAACGATTACGACTAATCTGTTTCATTTTGACATTGGGGATCGAATCGTGGTTGTAAAAACGGCATACGAGCTTTTTGCCAAAGATTATGAATGTCAACGAAAAGATTGACATTAAAAATGTCTTTTCGAACTTATGAAGCAATGGATTAGCAATTTGTTTCAATACTATTCAGATTGATCGTATATTACATAACTAGGATAGTGAACCGGTTATGGCATAGCTATGAATATAAAAACCGACGGTGTCATGTAAACCATCAAACTACTCAGAATTTTAATACTTATATTATCTCTAAGTGCTACTTGACTATGAGCAGATGAGTCATAAACACAATAAAACCTTGTAATAATGTCAAAATATGTTATAGCCTAGTCAGATTATAACTATAATAATATAGACATAACACTCACTTTTATTGACCACATAACAACGACCAAACATGACTTTATTAGACCATTTTCATAAAAATCCGTTGACAATTTGATATAAAGTTAACATTTTAAAACACGGGCTTAAAAGATAACTTTAAAAAGCACCATATTTTTGTGTACTTACATAACGTTTGATTACGCAAAAAGATCTCAATCTTCATTCAGAATTTTTACTACATAATATACGAGTTCTTCAAAGATAGCTTTCGTGGCGTCCTTATCAAGTTTCAACGGTTTTTAAGTACGAGAATTGGCCTTGTTAATAATCTCATGTTAGCTGAACGTTGAATATGTAAATCATTTCTTCCATCTAAGGTCATTTATTATTTTAGTGGCGGTGTCGTAAAAAGATTTGATAATTCGAATTTTCGCTAAAACCCTAGGGATTTTGGGAAAACATGGATAATTAAAATATGGTGAAAGTATTTCTGCGAGCAACTGGGAGAAATAGGTTAGGTTAGGTTAGAATTGTAACCAACCGCGCGCGAGCCGAGCGACCAAAGCGAGCGGTGCCGCTGCAGCGGCCGGCGAGCTACTTCTAAGTTGCGCGCAGAAATGTTTTCAGCATTTTCTAATTATCCGGATTTTCGCGAAAATTCGAATGATCAAACCATCCTACGACAGACGAACCACTAAATCCTCCGTTTACCATATTTTAATGGGGTATGGAAACTATTTGAAACTTTTGACCTCTCATTCATCATTTATCCAATATCTAAGATGTTGGCTGTTAGACTATTGTGTGTGTTTTGTTTATCAAATTAATTTCATTATTTGAATTTAGCAGACCAATTCCAATTTAAATGTGCTCTTTTATATAAGCATCACCTTTATACATATTTTTCTGTTCCTTTTTTCTTGTCTGTTTATATGTGTGTACATAAACCGTTAAATAAATAAATAAGGATACCAATGTATCATTCTGCTCTACATATAAAAAGCTTCGCGAGCATCCTCAAAAGATCATTATTCATTACATGATGTCTCTCGAGACATTACGAACTTGACCTTCAAGGCAACCTTGACCCGTACGAAAATAGGAAAAGTCCACAGATGATGAATTGGAGCGAGATTATCATAATATAGTCGCACTCAATTCTCCAAGGAACAAAACGCCGCCGGTCCATTGTGCGTGCGATATGGATAATTTATTATCCTAGCTAGTTTTCCTCCCCGCCTTGTAGCGAACGATTAATCATAACGTAAGAAATTAATTATAAACGTTTTCCTGAAAACAAATGTCTGATGGTTTGCATTTGAGAAAATTGCTTCTAGGATCCCGGATACATACGTAAATATTACTCATTGCTTCCAATAACTGTAATGTAAATATCCTATTGGAAAAAGTATCGCGTGAAAATAAATGGAGCACTGTGTTGGCAAGGCTCGGCACGAAGTGTTCGAGAAATCTAAAGTACCCTGCAGCCATTATCTACCTACATAGTACCTATGAACTAATTGAATTCAATAATGTGCTCATGCATAAGAAAAAGCTTACATTATTTCAGATCGGTAGTACTAAAAAGTAATTTTAAACTAAGTTCAGGAAAATAAAAACACAATTTGAATTCACTTCAGCAAAAATAAAATTCTGAAATTAGTTTCCCTACGCTCAGGAACAATGTCGGTATCGAAGTAATGCATTTAAACGAATTAACCTAAATGTAACTGCTTAAATGACTGTCCTTTAGTAAATTTACAGTGCCTATATATTTTCAGCAAAACAATTAAATAAATTGCTTCTTTAAATTAAATTCCTAAAGCAAACGATCTGAAGGAAGGGTTTCATTTACTTATCCTGTGTTCCGCTAAGATTTGTAGACCTTACGTCTGCTTGAGTTTTTATTTGACTGTCTTCTTTCAAATGTTGTCGTGACGTCGCGCAGTAAGTAAAACGTCATGCTTATTTGATTATTTTATCTAGTAATTCTTTATAAATTCAATCGGTAGGAGGGTTTTTTTAGTGAATGTCGCCTACGTTTACCGCAAAAAAATCTTCAACAGTTTGTACTCAGCTAACGTTAGTCTTGCGACGGAAAATTAAACAACAGCAATTGCGCCTTTTATAAAATTAATCACCACTTTGTGGTGTTCTCATTTAGTTTAAATCGTTTTTCACAAACTTAGTGCAGCTTATTTTTATTTCACCTTTCACGGTCAAATCTTCCGCATCGTTTAATACAAGGCATTCGCGCCCAGACTATGAACAATCTTGCTACTATTTAAAAATTAAACCTGCGCAGTGTACTGGGAACTTTAGCGTCGGAATTAAAAATGAATTTCAATTTCAGCTTCCAGCAACCCAAATAATTCAAGTGACTTACAATATGAAGTGGAGCGACAACTAATTAAATTGCGTCGGAGTCGAGGGTCTCCTAAGCGTGTTGGAAAACAAATTTATCAGGACACCCGTCAAGCTTCTTACGCCACACAAATTAGGAATATCGAAAACACTTCGGATGACGTAAAAGGAAAATTACTATCACGCGATGGTTTTTAGTATCGCCACATAATGACCTCGGGGACACCACCACTCAAATATAATTACGAGATGTTATCTCGAAGATAGAAAACCATTTAGGTTTATTAGTGATTAAAAGGGTACATTTACGTAGGGTGGATGGCAATTAATAACACCATCAATTTAACTAGTTTACCCTGTTGATTACTAGTTGACCATATGCATAGCATTTGTATGAAAATAATTGGTTCGGCTATTGTAGCTAGAAATAGCTATGCGGGACTTCATGTGACAGTTCTGTTTGGATACTGACATGATGCGACTAGGTAAATAGCTCGGTCAACAGTATATTTTGCACCTGAACTGACACTTTTTTGTAATCTATTCTATTCAAATTAACACTTATTTTTATAGTCATCATTTCATGCATAACGTTTTCTGATTCAGCTTTATATTTGTCAAAATAAAATAGTATTTTCTACGAATCAGATCACACGAGGAACGTTGTATATGTTTGGAAGCCCTGCTGGTTTGACACTAATGGTAAACGGGCGAATTAATTATTTGTATCTAATGATAGCATTTAGCCGTACCTCGCTAAACCGCAGCCAACACGTGGGAAAAGCTAGAATGATTCATAAATCAATAGTCCATGAATGTTATGAATCTAAAATCAAACAATTCAACAGAATGACAAGAGGTGTACCTCATGCAGACGCTCGTTCAAATTTTAGTAGTTGCATAAAACTGTCCCAATAACTCAAGTTTTCTAGACTAACAATAAACATATTTACACCACCTCTCAGATGCATTCGCAGTCATCAAATCGCATAATAATCTTCCACGATAAATAAAGGATTTTATGAATCATGAAACAGTTCTCGAGGAAATCGTTTGTGGGTTTTATGAGCATATTTATCACATTATCGTTTCACGGGAATCGTAAAATGAATCAGTTTTACAACATGGGAAAGGTTGAAACAATGGCTGTAAAAGAAAAATGTAAACTTTCCGTTGTTTTCTATGTCTACGATGCCATTAATGGGAGTACTACGATGAAAGTTCGTGAGGGATTCGTCTTCGTTATGCTCGAAACAGAGATGGAAAATTACCTATATATTACATTGTGCATTTTGTAGTCCCAGCAATGCCGAGTATGATTCATCTAGCTGCCAAATTTCATTGAATCAGTTCAGGTGTTTGGCCTACCATGTAGTAGACACATATAAACATAAACACCGTTTCTGTATTTCAAGACTGATGTTTTTAGAATCTATGTTTAGTCGGATTCTATGTTTGGTTATTTTGTATTTGGATGTTTGATATCTACCAGCTCAGTGGGATATCTCTCTTCAGATACATCGATATAATAAACGATGCCAGAAAAATAGGTCAACAGAGATTTATCATTGACGCGATCGAGAAATATTGCAGTGTTATAATCTAATACATACATTGTAGTGTAGTCGTATAGGTTTTATTGCTTTTGGAGTGTTATTTACACATCTATCATTAGTTGTTTATAGCTGTCTGCATACTTGGGTAATGTCTGTAGATGTTGGATGTTGATTTGATCTACAAAGTTTGTGAACTGTGTGTGAAGGGAGTGGGGAGCTGCCTGACACAGATTTTCGTTCATTGATCAAGTACCTACATTGATGAATCGAGTTCATTAGTTTCGTTCCAAAAATCAAGACACAGTTTGAATTAGAGACTTTAAAAGATTTTTCTCATTATTTACAGGTTTGTAAATGACTGAAAAGTATCTAACTTTTTAAGGTTTTCTGGCCCTAAATTTCCTTTTGTTTTAGGCCGTTGCCGATACCTGGCTCTTAGGCTCTTATAGACCTACTCCATATTTGTTCAAAAGTAAAGCTCTGCTTTTTAGTAGTCAAATTTTTTATGGTGTTATGGACTATCTTCTCTCATTGTATTAATAATGTCTATTGTAATGAACGGTTTACTAATGTTTGCCATAATTTAAAATGCAATAATTGTATATATCATACTTGTATTTGCCATAATTTCATTAGAAATAACGCTTCAGTTGCCATAATCGTGAAATTACATAAAATCATTTTCACTAATTTTATTGGTCATAATCGATCACGTGTCATAATAATTTTAATCCATAAATTTATTTTCTATATTTTTCATTTTCAATAATGTCGTTTTCCATAACATTTATTCACCATAATATTAATTTGCCCATACATGCATGCTTGCTTTGCAAAAGAGGAAATCTAGCAGCGTTGTGTGGTGTTCTAACCTAACCTAACCGTTTCGAATTTGACAAACTGTTTATTGTATATAGATTGTTTGCTATAATAAATCATTTGATTACAAACCAAATGCCTTAATAACATTATGTTTTGTACAAAACAATAAACGTTTCTAAATTATATTAAATGTTCCTTATGTCAAGTATCGATTATGTAATGTGTTACTTACATAGAAACTAATGATTATAAGTAACACATGTTATTATGGAAACTTATTTTATGGCAAATAAAAGTTATGACTAATAAGTTGATATGACAAGCGTTATTAATATAAATGATAATAAGTAGTGCAAGTAAATATTATGTGGGGGACAATTATGGAAAACAAGACAATACCATAATGAACATTATGTTACCTGGCTTTCTCCGCATTCGCCACTGCACCGGCGGCGGCGCCGGGCTGCCCGAGCCCGACGATGCCAGCTTGATGCCGTCACCTGAAAAGAAACAATTTTCTTTAGTACTGTGAGCTTATAACTGAATGTATTATTGTTATGGCCATGTCGTCATCCCTGGACTATGATCAACAGACAGTGATGTTTACGTTGGGGTAGAGGAAGAATCTGTTACTACGATTGAGATATTATTTCATTCAACTACCTGCGTCACTGTGCAACTACAAACTAGTGAAAAGTGGAAAATTCGCATTATGGCTAAAGTAATTGAATATCTGATTATCTATTTATTTACCATTCACCGCTGAATATGAGCTTCTAATGAACGTTGCATAGATAAAATAGCTAATGTCAGTAGCAATCTGCTTCAAATTCTGCTTCGTGAAATATTTCCGAACTACTAAATCTAAAGGGATTAATCATCATAGGCGAGAGGAGAGGGGACGCATTATAAACCGATTATCTTAGTTTATTTTCATCTAACGACATCTATTGCTAATATTGTTCAACTAAGCAAGCGCAGAGCAGGCGACACGACTTGACGGTGGAGAGCTGAACTAGTTCCAACCTTGGCTGCCAGCGCTTTGAAGTAGTGAACACGGACAGCGCTAGATGGCGCCAGTCAAACCTGAACGATAACAAAGGTATCCTACTTGTTTCTATAAATAAATACAACATATTTTATAGTTGAATAATAATTTTAAAGTAACTTTTTTGTAAATTCGTTAACATAAAAATGTACCTACTGACTTTTTTGTTCAATGTTTAAATCGTTTTTCAAGGATCTTTCTTCTCATTACAGAGGAAACAGTAATAAGGCTTTAAAACGAAAGTGTTTTGAATAAAAAATATAAAGAAACACACTTTTCAGCTGCGATGAACATAAATGAAAACATTAAAAACGTCAGAATGGCGGGCTGAAATAGCCATATTGAAATTTCTTACACGCCAAGACGTAAAATGCGTAAACAATAAAGATGATGAAAAAGCATAAAAGTTTAGAACCATTTTATCATGGAGTCGATACAGTGAAATGTTTCTAATATCCAGATATACTGGAAATATAGGATGAATTTGAAATTCTAATAGGCTCTGGACCACTTTCCGCAGCCTCCAATACGGAGTAGGTAGGTTTATCTAAAACAGGTAGGAGCGCTGATTCATCTTACTACTAGGTCCATTTAATTACCTTTCGTGTAAAAAGTAGTACCTACCTATTTTTAGTTTAAACTCATCAATAAAAAAAACCCTACTTTAATTTAAAGTATGGTGTAGGAGATTTATTTTATTTGAATAAACCCAATTGAGATATTGTTAAAGTAAACGTAAACGAGGCAAAAGAATTACCTATTGCTGCATTCCTCTGCCAAATGGGCCTCTTTACAATTACAGCATTCCGCTGCCAAATAGGCCTCTGTACACGCTTTTACAAGGCAAAGTAACCTGAATTTGGCTAAAAACTATGACAAAAAAGCGATTTATTTGGCGGCAATACATGTAGTAATACGAGATTAAATAAAACGAAAGGAAAATTATTTCGGATCCAAACAGAAAAGGCCGGTTTCGGCCCTACCTTGCGGCTACGGCCGCACCGCCAAGGCTGTGCAGAGGAGTTCTGCGGAGGACCCCGAGACAGCGACAACAGCGAGCGCCTCCCAGCGTCTACCAGCGGCGCGTCGCCTTGCCGCCTGGAGCAGACGAGCCCCAACGTCTAACAGCGGCGCAACGCCACACCCTGATGCAGGCAACTCACAGCGGTTCTACGGCATATATTACCTTTTCTTGTATCCTCAAATTTTTTGTCATGGTTTTTAGCCAAATTCAGGTTACTTTGCCTCGTAGAGGCGTGTAAAGAGGCCCGTTTGGCAACACAATGCTGCAATATGTAAGGATCTTAGCAGGTGGCGTTCTGTAGTTTCTGGCTACCCCCGTGGGAAGAAGGCGTGAGTTTATGTGTTAAAAGTAAGTTTTGCAATAAGAAATCAAACTGCCTAGTCTTTTCCCAACTATATTGGGATCGGCTTCCAGTCTAACCGGATGCAGCCGAATACCAGTATTTTACATGGAGCGACTGCCTATCTGACCTCCACAACCCAGTTACTGAGTAATACGATACCCCTTGGTAAGACTGGTTGTCAGACTTTCGGGCTTCTGACGACCCGTAACGACTGTCAAAGATCCACGAATGACAGCCGTTGCCCAACGGCTTAACGTGCTTTCCGAGGCACGGAGGACTCTCGGTATGTAAAGATGGTCACCCATCCACAGACCAAACCCACAACAAAGAAACAATTTAATGTTAGTTTTTCTAAATCTAACTAAACATTCCGAGTAACAAAAAAATGCCATCTACAAGAAACATTGTACGTACTTCCTAATACAATATGACGTCATTACATGTCCATACTAACACGGTTTATGTAAAAAACCAATTCGCCACACAAGCACAGAATGACATCAGAACTAGTGTCAAAATGACAAAATGCTATTCACGTGGTAAATGCAATTACCTGATCGTTATCTTAACGAAGGTTTTTGGCTAGTTACTTTAATTTAGTAACTAACTAGCTATTGCCCGCGGCTTCGCTCACGTGGTAGTCGGAAATTATCCCATGGGAACGTACTACCGGGATAAAAATCGACCAGCATACGTCCATAGTACGTATTTCAATTATCCAGCGGGGTAATTGCGTAACACATAAAAACTTTTTACAAAAAAAAAACCGGCTTCCAAAAAAAAACACTACAAAGTGAAAAATAACTTTGATTTCGGAAGTCAGTGTCTTTGGTTTTGAATTTTCGTTGTTTGCCACCGACTTTTTTTTTTGTAAAAAGTTTTCGATTTCACTTTTTAGTTGCGGTACCTACACCACACAAATTCGAATACCACTACCTGCTATGTAAATAACAGTGACAGGAAGTTATCATCATATCATCCACATATACAAAGTGGGAAAAATACGTATTATTGAAGATTACTCAAAAACTATTCATGCAAAGTTAATAAAATTTATATGGGACCAATTTGGGAGCATACCCTTTTATACAAAAAAAAGTTTTTTTTCGGAGAAATAGTCGGACATACATAAAAAAAAAACCATACATACGCGATGAACATAAATAACCTCCTCCTTTTTGGAAGTCGGTTAAAAATGACAAATAATTGCATTTTCTTTCATTTTGACAGTTTAGCCACGTTCATTGCATTATTTACGTTGTTGAGCAGACGACCTTATTAAACCTATGAAGCAATGGAATAGAAATATCTTTCAAAACTCTCGGATTGGGATTGAAACTGTGTTATGCAATTAAGGTGAGAAAGTGTTCTTTGTTTGGTGCAACTATCTGTATCCCAAATTTTATCCAAATCCGTTAGCCATTTTTACGTCATTGAGCAAAAATGGATTTGGATAAAATTTGTCACACAGATAGTTTTACGTGATTGAGTGAGCAGAGATAGTTAGTGGTGTGACCGTCAGACTGCAAAGTCATAGGTTTTGATTTCGAACCCACTCGCTTCAAAAACGGTGAAGGAAAACATAGTGAGGAAAACGGCATGCCTTTTTTTTTTTTTGAGGTTGGATATTATCAAATAACTTCTCCCGCTCTGGGCGGAGCGGGAGGGCGTGTAAAAACGGCATGCCTGAGAGATATTTCTCGACAGCATGTGAAGCCAAGTCAGAGGCGGCTTTAAAACTCTTGACAACAGGTTAGTCACTAACCACACGAAAAGAAGAAGAAGACGTGATTGAGTAATAAACATCCAAACATACAAACTTTCACATTTATAATATTAACTTTGTAGGTTCACATTATTATGGGGTATTCGGGCTATATCGATAACGTTATCTGATGGCATCGAGGGCACCCATTTTTGATGTAACAGTACGTTCGTAATTAAGTGTCATGAAGTATTACATTTTGTGACACTCGTTTATGTCGGTACCCCATTATAAGAATAGTGTCGAGCATTTTCCCTATTAATCAATATTTACTTGTTGTTGTGCTTTTTCACAATGATCAATTTGACTATACTATAAACAAAAACGAATCGTTTTCCTTACCAATGGTAGTTTTTTTAAATTGCCAAACTGGGCATTTTTATTATATTAATACGTGAAGCAAAAACTTTGTAGTATGCAATTTGGCACAGTTAACTTTTTTAAGGAGAAGGATTGCAGAAAGCTAGTATTTTTATATAATATACATTAGAGATAAATAAAATTAATTTAAAAAACCATTACACACACACACCTACCATGCGTTTGACACAAGATGGCTACCTTAAAATCATGACATTTAAATTAATTATGGTCGAATTTCGAAATCTGGGCAACCATTAGTATAAATAGATTCGTAAGCTAATTTTACCTGTGATAGATACTTCCATATGGGAGGGTCTACTATGCAAACCTATGAGGTCTTTGCTTCATTAATGGTAAAGATACAAGGGTCTTAATTTTAACCAATAACGGTCCGCAGTTAATAGGAATCGGCCATTAGTCGCTACCAAAATTTTCTTTATTATGTTTGCTAATTAGGTACCATAATACTTTTCGAAATCAGTTCATGAAAAAGCCGAAAAAAGGTCAAGAACTTCTCACAAAGTTTCCTCGTGTGGAAACTTTTTGTGAAGTCCTTGACCTTTTTTTCAAGAAGTTCAAGTTGTGACCATTATTCAAGCACATTCGTTTTGACAAACGAATTTCATAAATTTTGCTCAAATAATAATTTATTTAATGTCACATTTTGATCTTGTGTAAAGCCACAATTTAGATAAATTCTCTCCCCGCTGGGATGTTTTAACGAAATATATAAAATGGCACTTCGGTCTCGTAAAGGAAAATTTGGCCATTCGCAAAGGGAGCCAATACCCGTTAACCTTACATCTTGAGTAGATTATATTTTTTAATCCACGTAAAAGCATCGCTCCGTTTAATTGTGTTAAGTCGACCATAATAAGGGACTAACCGTAGATTAAACACAGATTAAATAAGTGATGTCCAACATTCGTCTGTGGGATTAGCGATACGAGGGTCCATTAATTGAAGCACTACGAATAATTACGGTACAAATCTCAGTCATAACCAATTCTAATTTTAAACAAGATTTAAGTCGATGTTATTATCAAATCTGTTTAATCCCGACAATCGCTCTTGAGACTTCTAGACTCACCAGACAATTCGCTTCCAAATGACTTGAAAAATGAAAATCATAAAAATGTCGTAGAGAGGGATGGTCGCTCAGATTGTAGTAGTTAATACCTGATTGATTTGGTCACTATCAATCTCGATTATTTCTAACATTTGCCCATCATTTCTTGATAGATGGGCAGAGGTTGATACGTAGTTCCATTTACTTTCCCGCTTTTAAGTAATACATACATCAATCTGTTTGGAACAACTGCAGCAAAAAGGACTAGATGACTCAGTGCAATGTTAGGGTTAAGCATCTGTAGAGTTTTTCTATTCAGGAAAATTAAAACAACTTTTGCAGGAGCTGTAACAGCCACGGGCGCAGTTAATTTTAAATAATTAGTATAATATATTGCGCGGGAAGAGTCACAGGCAATATATTACACTAATTAACGAACTAACTACTACAGCGAATCTCGGTGATTCGTTCATGAGCGGCAACAGTCACACTATATGCGGATATATTGCATGACCCATGAATGAAGTGCTTACTATTGGTACCCAAATAGATTGCTATTCCTAGCCTACGGTTCAGATATAATCCCTATACCCGGTTCCGACAATTAAATCGATATGTGATGGCGTAAGTATGCACACAGAGTTGTAGCAGAGCGGAAAGCGAGGCGAAATGTGCATATGAGTGGTTTTCCACCATTCATGGATAAAACATTTCCAACTTAATATAGGAGAGGGAAAACGAAGAATTTAGCCCAGCCACAATAGCCAGTGCACATACTTATGATATGATAACCGATAAGTCGATAGGTGTCGTGGCACATCCGGTTGGAACGAATTACCATTCGCTTTTGAGACTCGAGTTTATTATCTTTTTTTCTTATGCACGTGTTTCTGTGACAAATAAACTTATTTTTCTTTCTTTCTTTTGCACACTTTGTTTTTGCAGAGTAGGTATAAGGTGCAATATGGAACTTAGTTCCAAAAAATTAAATGTAAAAATACAATAATACACCCCTTCTTATCTTCTGCCAGGGTCTGACGTAGTAACTTCGATTGATATAAACTCAGGCAGGCAGAGTTTCTTTGCCTCATCCACACTTCAATTTCCCCGCTCTGCTGCTTATGCACTATGCTTTCAAGGAATTATGGGGGATTTGAGCTCTCTACACTGAGATTCAGGTATGTAGAGGAGGATAGGTAGGTAGTGTTAGGCGGCGCTTATATTGTTTTGCGATTTCTGCTCCATAAATTGCCTGGAACAACCATGAGGGGCAAGACTTTGTCTTCAGTTTCGAATTTTACGATAGTAATTTCATGTATCGATCAAGACGGTTCATCAAAAACGATTTCAACATGAAAGAGAGCTTTACGTACAGGGAAGGGGAAATAGTAGGTTCAAAACATCTGTACAACAACGTCAACGCCAACTTTAATTAGGTTAAGCACTCAGAAGCTAACTAAGTTTATTAGAGTTCTTTGGACCGTTCCGTTAATTACAAAGTTAGTTTCAAAGCAAACGGATGGACTCTAAATATCCCGAAACAGCGGTTTTAGCACCGAACTCTCCCGACCTCATAATTTATTTCTTTGTCGTATAAATTGACGTCTATTTTTGTCCTGTTTTAATGAACTTGCATTTTCATAGCAGATTTATGAAATGTCACACAAAGGGTCTTTGTAATCTTCGTCTCTTCGTCCAAGCGTTTCCTGGCTTTGAGCGGTCGTCCGCTCCCGGAAGAACTGCCTCTTAAGACTAGATGAAAATATTCTTTCGCCAAAGAGTAGGCAATAAGGAAGGAAGGACTGAGTAGAATGTACAGTACTAGTAAAATGTTTATTAATCTTTCGAGTGCCAATGGCCTAGTAGAAGCTGGTCATGGTCTACTAGGCCACGATTAAAAAACCTTCTGGGACAACTGGGATATAATAAGTTTACGTGAGGTCGCCAGAATCCATGAATAAATGAAACTCTAATTTAAAACCTTATGCAGCAACCAGCATTAGGTCCATGCTTATCCAAGTTGCATTTTACATTTCATTGACATTCATATTCTTTGGCGATTGAAATCATCGTCTTATCAAAGAGAGCTCATATGCCTTTTCACAACCACGATCCCATCCCCAATGCGTAAAATGAATTTTATTCTGACTTCCTTTTATTAAATAAAACATGGAGACACTGCCGTCTGACGGTCTGACATACACAGCCTGAAAGTAATCAGAGACTTTACCATACAGCGATTTGAAACGTGATTTGATGTTCGAACGTATGATAATAATGAGAGAGAGCATGAGATAATATGAGAACAACATGGAGGAAGTAAAAGAGGGTGTTTAATCAAAGGATAATCATTGAGGCGAACATCCGAGACACTTCTCCACATTTCCCAGGTGTAATATATCCTTATCTACCTCATACCGTTTTCACGTCATGAATGTTCACGGTGTTTTTCCTTCCGTTTGAATATAGTGATATTATTTTTTCATATTTGGCTGTTATTCTTATGATATTATATTGTGTGTATCCAGGTCTACCTGAAGGTTATGGGTCCTTTCCATTATTCTAAAACATTTAAATTCAAGATTTTTTAAATGCAAGACGGATGAAATAAATATGTTTAGTAACCAGTAGGTTGAGCAAGATGTCCAAGCAACCTCTAGTCTACAGGATAAATAAATACAAAATTATATTTATGTATTGCACGCGAAGCGTTTGAGGTACTTAGTGCATTACTCTCAACCTGCCGAAAACAAGTCCTGTCTAAAGGTGCGTCTACGCTAGACGAGCCAAGCACGAGCGGAGCCGTTCTGGGTGTCGTCGTTCGCGGCGTCAAGTCTGGACTTACAACGATCACTGTCCTCGAACACGATGCTAATCCCTTTGTGTTCGTCAAAAAACCGACAAATGGCGGAGCACAGTCGAGCGCGAACCAAATGCTCGAAGCGCGCTCGTTCGTGGCTTGTAAGTCGGTCCACACGAATTTGTGCTCGGCTCGTGCTCGCTTCGTCTAGCGTAGACGCACCTTTACAATTTGATTGCCTCTTATATATGCATATCGCACTTATACTTTAATATAAGTAAGTTTTTCTACATATCAATGTACATTGATATGTAGAAAAACTATCCTTTTAACACAATTATAATAACAAATTAACATCTTATTGCGTATTATATAAAGAAAACACTGATTGAAAAAAAAATCTATGGACCCCGTGATGGTCACGATAACGTCCAAAATACACCACATATCGAGATGATTAAAAAAATAAATTCTTTAGACTAGCTTAACCTGATTTCGTGTTGAAAATGGCTGTTTAATTCAATTTAATTTTTAAAACTGTTTTTGAATTTCCATTATGAGACGTGCACTTTTGGATTTTCCAGATTTTTCTATTTACTTCAGCACGATCACTCGATCACAGTACCTACTTTTTCAAGTTACATGTATAAAGGATTCTATTCTAAGACAGACAATCTCCTCCTCCCTGTAAACTTACGACATCGTCGTTTATTTAGTGAGTATTCGAGCAATTCCGACATCGGGACTGTCGACGAGCGGGAAATTAAACGGGACGCAAATGTGAACACAGCGAATTGACGGGGAACCGGCAAAATATTTGTTTTGCTCGTGCAAGTTCGGGGAAGCTCGGGGAACCGGAATGTTCCCGATAGTTGACTTTTAAATGGTATGCTTGAACATTTAAATAAGCAAAAGTAGGCCAGGGGAAATGGAAATAGTGGATTTTGTTGTGGCAATGATTTGGAGAACCACGTTTACGTAAAAACAACAAAGTAATAACATTAATACTTAGTGTAAAACTTAGTAGATAAGAGCAAATGTGTATCATAACCTCAAAACATACTGTAACAATCAATAGTCAGCAAATAGCATCTCTATCTACAAGTAATAAAATGAATAAACAAATAGATGAATATGCCAAACGAAAACCTGTGTCTCCATGAGCAGAACATGAACCATAAAACATTATATTATTTTCACCCTACTCATCTCTCAAATAACCATTTAGCATATCATTATTAGCTGTAAGCCTATTTTTGTTGCCTTCTTGCAATAAAACGTTCCATAAAAAACAGACAGATTCCATCCAAATATTGTCCCTAGAATCTCGTCTTGAGTATTCCCATACTCAAGACGAGATTGTAGGTTGTATATGGGAATATACTACCAAGTATATTACAGAATAAAGGCGAGAAATGTGTGTACCAATTCCAACATCTGCCTCGCTAACCTTACATTCTACGCAGACATTGTCGTAAAAATAACATGTGCTTGCTTCCGTGAAATAGAATGTTCCTACACTCCACAGCAAAATTGAAACAGCACAAGTATTGCATTATTCATAAGAGCCTATGAATAGGTAGGTTGTTAAGTTAAGTCTGGCTTCTAAACTAAAAACTAACTTACAGGTTTAGTAAGTAACTTTTCCTTCTAATAATAATATTTGTATGTTTAATGTATATGTGTTGTTGGTTAACAATAACAAAACGAGTAGA
This sequence comes from Agrochola circellaris, assembly GCA_914767755.1. Lineage (NCBI taxonomy): Eukaryota > Metazoa > Arthropoda > Insecta > Lepidoptera > Noctuidae > Agrochola > Agrochola circellaris. Next base: position 10,468,327 of record OU611858.1, read on the forward strand.
GTAGATTTTTAAATGAGCTCTAAATTATTGTTATTTTATGCATACGTAAACGACGACGATGACTATGTGTCGATGGGAAAAAGAACACTAAAGACATAATTATGCCTTTTTTTGTATAAGATAGATTTGGTAGTTTTCGAAAAAAATGCTTTCGATTTTATCCGAAATCTACCAAATCTACCTTATCCAAAAATATCCATAGTAGGTTCAAACAGTGAAAATATTTTCAAAAGAGAAGAATGATATGTATCCGTCATAGATAGAATAGTTTATAAATTCTAATATGTCAAACTAACTAAAATATACGCCACAGAAACATTAAAGGTTTGTGGTGGCGAGTACGAGCGCACGCAGTCTACCGAATGGCTGCCTCACTCAAATTCATATTTCATGGTTTTAATTAAACCGTACTTTGACGAGAATGTAAGCGTGCGCAAATAGTAGAAATAGCTCTGCGCTACTTTAATACAATAATGAATAACTGAAGCAATAATGCAAATGGAAAACCATTATACTCTAGTTTCATATACCTTCGCTGATGGATTTGATGTGAAACCACTCACCGTACTATTTGTAGGCCCATTGTGTCGTAGGATGATTTGAATATTCGAATTTCCGCAAAGCCCTAGAGTTTTTGCGAAAACACGGATAATTAGAAAATGGTGAAAATATTTCCGAGCAACTTGGAAGTAGCGCTCGCCAGCCGTTATCGCTGCACCGCTCGCTTCGCTCGCTCGTCTCGCGCGCGGTTGGTCACAGTTCTAACCTAACCTATTTCACCCAGTTGCTCGCAGAAATGTTTTCACCATTTTCTAATTATCAGCTAAATCCGTAGGGTTCTCGCGAAAATTCGAATTATCAAATCATCCTACGACATATAAAAGGCACATCATAAAGATCTCATGAAAAAAAATTATAAAGGTTAAAACGTTGAAGAACCTAATGGCAATTCTAAGCAACTTCAAGATAATGAATATCTTGGAAACATTTGCATAGAGCGGTTAAAATAAACATAAAAAGTGATAGCAGTATCTATTGCCGGATACAATATGCGTGAAGATATGGACTGTGTAGATAGTATTGCTTCCAGACAGTAGTCTAAACATAGTAGTTGTTGATAAAACTAGGCACATCCCTTCCCAAGAAACGACACCGGATCTTCCAGTTCAATTTGCACAAGTTACATTCATTCATATTTTGCATACGTGAAAATGAGTTTCATCACACGCGGAAATCGCCTTATCTTACAATAGATACCCAACTAGCACACTAGTGGAAATAGCAGCCTATTTTGCAACTTTTACCTGTACAGTAGCGCTTTAGGGGTTCAGAAAGTGGTTTTAAGTTCTACTATTGCTTCCGTAATTGCTCATAGCTGTAAATATCACTAGGGGTAGCAGAAACTGAACCAAATGCCACTCTAGGTTTTATAAGAGTTAATTTTATAACCCATTTTCCGTCTATAGCTTTAAAAGAGAGTTAAAACATGGATGTTAAAGCTTAAAGCTTCTAAAAAGCTTCTATTGCCGCTGCTGTACGCTTCAGAACTGCATAAAGACTTTAATTGCAGACTTTAACGGACCTGTATAAAAGATATATTTATCACTGTTCTGCCACTGAAAGTTTCATTGCAGAAGTGATTTGTTCTTTTGCGCAGACTTAAGTAGGAATATGATCGACTGTTTTACTAATAGCGACATTAAGGCTTCACAATAGAAGCAGGAGAGTAATGGACATTGCCTACTCATTTGGATACATTCTGCTATTTTTATTGGAGAAATCAGATTTTATAAAATATTTAAGCCAGTTTAAAAGAAATATGGATCTGAAAGCATGGAAGTTCAAACAAAGAATTGGTGGATATCGCAAGAAAGTACGGAGAGTTTATCAAAATATGCAGAAATTAAAAAGGGCAACTGTTTACGAGAATTCTGTAATTGAAATATTAAATAACACGTAAGTTTTTTTAACTCAATTACCTGAGAGTAATTTAGCTTTTATTTATAAAACTCTATTCATTTAATTTATTCTTCAAGGGATTCATTGGAAACAAACAAAAATAATGCGCCAAGTTCGAGTTCAACAAACACAAGCGAGGGTCCCGTAGATTTTGTTTTCTCAATTACTGATAACAGACCAGTTACAGAGGAAAAGTAAGTTAAAAGCTTGGTGTGGCATATTATAAAAATAAAGTAAAATAACCTTCTTTGCGTAAATTTATTGTTTCTTTTTTCTAGACTGGACTCGGACAGCGATACTGAATATAAACTAGACTATGTCGAATGTGAAAGAAAATGGAGCTATCGCGAGCAAATACGAATTTGGGCGTTGAAACACAAATGTAGTCATGTAGTTCTGTGGCTTCTTGTTCTGTTGTCGAACAATCTAACATTTCTGTCAACTGCTTGTCAGCAATTTCGTACGACATAATATTTTTCCTTTTAACAATGCAGTTTATTTTAGTCCAGTTTGGTTGTGGAGTTGAATCTTCTATTTTACATAATTTTTTACTTTTTTTGTTCGGCCAGTGTAACACTCCATGTTTTTCCCACTTAGATGGACAGATGCAAAGTTCTTGCTTATTTTGTTGTTCATTATAAGTTTGAATTATTTTGAAAGGCATTCTGAAAACATGGTAAGACATAGTAAGTGTTAAACAATTGAAAGAGCGAAAAATATAGAAGCAGCTACAAATGATCATCGTATTTTAGGGTTTTCAACGAGTTCTACGGATCTCTAAACAAATAACCATTAGTGTGGTTCGATATCTGCAGTAAGTACGAAATAAAAGTGATTGTAAAGACTTGAACTGCATTAGTGGTACAGGTATTACTTGGACCTTCAGAAGAGTGAAACTTAGCGATTTGACGCGCAGAGAGGAAGTATTAAGGTTGAAGTTGCAAGTTAAAGCTGCTTCTCATAGACATGTTTACAAGACAATTATTTAACATTACTTGAGAAATTTATAGGTTTTTATCGCAATTTGTAGTAAAATATAACTAAATATAGAACCAGCAACTTACTAAATACAAATATAGTCAAGTATGTAATTTCAATATCGTGTAGGTATGTGATATAATAATATTTATATAATAATATTTTACGATATTCTGAGGTAATTATTGAGGCGCGTTAAAAATACTCCAATAATATCAACTATATGCACGATAAACTGATCTGCGTTTGTAGCCACTTGCATATAATACAAAATATAACTCAAAAACACTTACCTTCACTTCACTTATTATTTATTTCTATTCAGAATGTCTGACTCAGGAACAACAGATGTATTTAATAAATGAGAGACAAGGTGAATGATCAGTGATCCTTTATTCGTTCAGTTAAACCTGTCATTCATTCAATAAGCGCCACAAGAACTTTAGTGTGGTGTTAACTATTAGTTGCAGCTCCTCTAGCGCTTTTATGCCAGTATTATGAAGTTCTAATGGAACTATAGATTGCAAAAAGTTGTGCCCCTTTGGCTCCAAAGCGGCTGCATAAGGTCTGCAGTGCACGCTCTGGCGCTTGAGCTTGGCGCCTTTGGGAATAATCGGATTAGCTCCAAAGCTCTTAAGCAACAGTTTGTGCTAGTTGGGTACGCTTGAAAAGTAGTCAAAGAAGAAATTCAAATGCCTCCTGCCGATAAGGAGGATATTTCCACCTAATGATTGGATCTTTTGTCTTTATTGTAACCAATACTGGCGGACGGGCCCATGTTGAATATTCAGTGCCTGACAACGTGATCATAGTACCACACAATGTTGGGAAACTTAATATTATGTATGACCTATATGGTGAGGTGCGCTCACCAAATTTTTAAACAGATCATTGTCTTTCAGGTGTGTTTTAACTGTTACACTTTTTTATTTGTTCAATAAAACTTTCGAAAACTATCTTCATTACAGGGTTATCTTAGTTAGCATTTTCAAGGAAAGTGTTTCAGTTCGTGAAACAACATATGAAAAGTATATGTATCTTAAGGACATTTAACACTCGGAAAGAATACATTGCACTAATCATTTTTGTGCGATTAATATTGTTCACGACGGCCGACTTGCTCATCGAAGAGATCCATTTGGTTATTATCAGATTTGTTGTTAAGGAAAATTGTGTCAACCTTATAACGTGTATTACGACTTGCGATAACTTCCAACTTTCTCGTCGCGAAAAGTTCAAAAAGATATCATTTGTTTGTTGTCATGCTGATCTGAAATGAAAAAAGAAAAACAAAGTAACATCTGCCCCACGCCGCCGTATCTGCCGGAGAAGAAATTAAGAGAAATGGGTCGGATTTTCTACTTGAGACGGGGTTCGTCCCTACGTTTTCGCATTTGAGCGCTTAGGGATTACTTTGATCCCAAAAACTTTGTGGGGTTTTTCTTGACTGAATAGAAAAAAAGACATGAAACGTAACCTAAGCACCTGTAATTCCCAATAGAATTTCTCGAAAGGGTTGGTGGGCAAACGTTTGATATCGTAAGCCCGTAGGTTCACCCACATTTCTAAATAGGTATAGCATTTGCATAATAAAGTAGTCAAGGGAATATTCTTAGTTTGAAATAAAATAAGCGTAAAATCTGAGGGCTTTCAACATCATTTAGCATTTCCGTCAGTGGATTAGACCTAACAGGGCGTTTCTTAATTAAGTTTTCAAAGAAGTTCTAGCAGCTAACTTCCGTTCGCAAGCACTAATCACGGCAAAGTTGTTTGACAGCACGTGCTAACTTCAAGCAAGTTTAGGACGTAATGCATGAGGCAGATGCGAGAATGGGGTCAACTTCCAAATAACTGAACCTGACCTTATTTATTTATTTATTTACGGAAAAACAAACAGTAGCACAATAAGGTTACACTTATTATCTTGAACAGTAGGTACATTATAACAATTATGCTACCCACTACGTTCTCCACAGATTACAATTTAAAGTATTTAAAAACTAGCTAGTAACACATACAATACCTAGCGCAGCATACCTAGGCGTTATCCCAGAATTCATATCTGGATTTTTAGAATTTAATTAAATTTGTGTGCGTACATTATTAAACATTAGTACGTACGTACCTTAAGACACTTTCGATTGACATCTTATATTGACAGGGTCGACTGTCGGATAATTAAATTCTGAATTGACACTGAACTTATTGACAGATGGGATTTGCAAAAAAAAAAAAAAACACTTGTATAAATTGAACAGTTGAATCATCAATATAATAACGTTGCAGCGTTTACATTTCGTGAACATAGCTTTTACACCTGGAACTCATTTATTGAGCGGCGCAAACATGAAAAATAGACTTTTAAATTTTCTACAAATGTTTTTCGGTACACAGTAACAGCCACGTGTATACCTACACGTGGCTGTTACTGATTTGATTAATAACAAACATGAAACCGAATTCATTCCGAAAAATAACCGATTCTTTATTAGATGTCTAATTCTAATGAAAACGGTCTTCCGCAACCATTTTAGTATAAGCAACGAGATTCAAATACGAAAATAAATCGAATTATCTATAAGCAATACCTCTGTGAGAAAATAAAGCGAATGAATATCCTTTTTGCAAACAGAAAAAGCAATACGAACTGTTTGAAAAGCGCGTGTATTGAACAGTAAAGAAGCGTGATATAGCGGTCAATAAAACAGGAAAGGGGTATCAGGTCGTTAGGTAGGAGTAGACAGAAAGATGGAGGCAGGCAATTTGCCGCCAGCGAATGAAATTGTGCATCTGCACGAAAACGCTTTTACACCGGCCCGTATTTTCCCTTCCCTCTGTAAACGTTGAAAACACAATCTAATTGAGATTTAATTAGAAATTTCTCTTCCCGGTTTATTAACGTTCGATGGGGAGGAAATGTAGTGGGAATTACTTTCAAGTATTGCATTTTAAACCAGAAAATAACTAAATCTTTTGGGAGTTTTAATTTACCGTTATTCAGGGAATATGGTATCACATAAGCTAGCCAAGTTTTGATAGCAGACTAAAAGAAAGGAGCGTATTCGTATTGTAAAGAAGACGTACGTAAAAAGAAAATGTTATTTATTATGAAGCGTTGACCGAAAAGGGATAGTCGATCAGTTATTACCTAGCGAAATGTTTGATAGCTTATAGGATCCCGGTTGTCACAAGGGATAAATTCAGGATAAGCGTCAACATGGATTAAGTCCCTGTCCTATTTCTCAAGATTTCGGGAACTTTTATTACTTTTATCTAACATAAATATGAAGAAATGATTGAGGGATATGATGCCATTGCAGATGATGGCATTGTCTTTGCGATTGTAGACTTCCCAGACATTTATGTCGTAGCTCTAGAATTGAATACACATATACATGGACCGATAGAACAGTGATTGACAGCGATGACAGCGACCGACATCAACCGCTGGGCAGTTGCCCGCCAGACACGACACCCGTCTGGTCGGAGGATCCTCCCTTTTCTATAGAAGATAAGTGAAATTTACACCCTGTTCCTCACGCCTCTAAAACCTATATAAGGCTATCTTAATCGAATTTAAGATGTTTTAGGAAATCGATATCACCCATTATTTGGTGTCGGAGGTCAGGTCACAGTAGCTCTAAAAGGTAGGCTTGTAATAAACCCGAAGTCTTATAGCTGTTTGAGGAAATAGAAAACAAGAGTTTATCTCGTGTAACCTGATCGTTACTTTACAATGTCTTGTCCTAGATTAGAAGGAGACGTAACAAGTTCCTCTGACCTAATTAAAGAATTCGTTGTGACAACTTAAGGAAGTCAATTCCACGACGCAGTTCTTAATGAACTGATAATTGTAATAACGCTTTACATATACATATAAGTAACTACTACAGAAGGACATTCAGTAAAACATTTACTTGGTAATAGTCCACCGTTGAATCTATACTTAATGGAAAACTTCTGTCCATATGTTATACCCGTTTTGTACTGTCTCAAGGACGTTCTATAGTTTTAAATATATTACCATCAGTCAGTAACTTAAAATAATAGAAGTAATATAGACGTTATTTCAGACGCTTTACTTCGTGTAAATAATTTCATCGTCATTGCTCTCAAAACGGTGAAGGAAAACAACTTGAGGATTTCGGCGTGTCCTGGTATATAATGTCCACTCGGAAATGACCATAGAAATTCGCAATACCTTGTACATAACGCGCGTTATTTCAGACTGGACAAGCTTTACCAAAAATTCGAAGACATGTGACATCTACCGATCCGCATTGGGCCTGCATGGTGGACAGCCCACTCGCTCTCGAAGAAAGGAGGCCTGTGTCCCAGCAGTGCGATCCATTATAGGATCCTGATTATGATGAGACGTTATTTCTATATTTGTATCAGGATTTCAAGAATAAGCGAAATAGGCGAGAGAGCGAATTTCAAACCTATATGGTAGATATGGATGCTATAGAAAAAACAACAGCAAGCTCTTCATAAAGTCTTTCTTGTAGATGTTCTTTTTAAAATTCAGCTAGCGTCATTGCCGGCTCAGTTGAATGCAAATAAAAATGCTTTTAAAATCACAAACGTCTGCCCCACTCATCACATCTCCACTGGTCTCATAATATTATGCCACATTATGAAAGAATGAACAAGGAAAAGTATTTTATCATCATTTTGCGCGCATTCTTTTATTATTTTTTAGGGTTCCGTACCCAAAGGGTGCCTACGGGAGCCTATAACTAAGGCTCCGCAGTCCGTCCATCCGTCTGTCAGAGGGCTGTTTCTTTGGAACCGTAATAGGTAGACACTTGATAGAGTGTGTATGTACTATACAATGGCCGCTGTAACAACAAATAATAAAAAATACAATCAATTCAAAAATTAAAGGGATATACAATACGTCTTTTTTTGCTCGTTCTTTTACTAAAGTATTTAAAAAAAATATGTAGTTTTAATTATTGTACGGTGGTACGGAAACCTTCGTGTGAGTCCGACTCGCACTTGGCCGCTTTTTTGTAACAGGCGAAATACCATGTCATATGAAACCAAATAACTGTGATTTAATCATATTTCTACATGAAAACGCTCTCTTCTAATTCTGGTCATCTTTGGAAACATTTGTAATTGTGACATATGCAAGCATCGCAAATGCTTTTAGGAAAAATGGAGAACTAGTAGCTAACTACTTACTATCTTTGTGTTAATGATTCGCCATTTATATCACTGTATATTTCAATGAAATTTTGAACAATGATTGTCCTTAATAAAACAAAGTGATTGCTTGACACAATCTGCCTAGCTTTTTCCCAACTATGATGGGGTCGGCTGTAACCTAACATAACAATTCAATATTTACCGAAACCACAGCCGAAACACGACCAGATAAAACATTGCGGAATTTCAGTAAAAAGTTCGTCCATCATACCCTGGTCAGTCAGCTCTGCTATCTGCATCTTTAATATGGTCACCACTGCATGAACTATTCCCATATACGAGAGAAGGATTATTGCTCCTTGCTCCGTAGGTGGCCATGGAAATCTTCGTCACCTAGGTATAGCCTCGCTGAGGCCGTCTATGATGCAGCTGAACGAGCATTAGGGCCACTCGAGCAGAAAACAACGGAAATCAGAATGAGATTACAGGTTCATACTAAATTAACTAGCGAAACTCCGCAGGTGTGATGGGTATCGATATCTAAACATGATGAAACAAAAAAGAAATTCATTTGATGTTGTTATTTTTGGGGTCATCAACCCCCGCGCCTGTAGTGCAAAACTTAAAATATCAGTTCAAAATTCAGTTTTTTTTTGTGTAAAGTTCACAGACGTGATGGGTATCGATATCTCAACGCGCTAAAACAGACTTTATCAACTCACACTTCAAGTTACAACACTACCAGCGGGCATTGTCCCAAAAAAAACACGAAATGTTTTTATTTTTATTTTATTGTGTCTTGTTTAGATATCGATACCCATCACGTCTGCGGAGTTTTGCTAGTTAATTTTATTATATCTCTAATATTAAGAAAGAATTCAAAAGGTTCGATAATCAAATCGAAAGAACTTCGTTCTTGGAGAGACGAGCTTTACTTAAAAGAGTACATCATGGAGTGGTAAAAGATTTAACGGTCGTGACGTTTGGCAGTGAAGCTCACTGCCCATTCGTCACTCGTGGTGGCCAGTGTCAAGAAGAAAAATGAGACATTCCATTACCACTTGGGATATTTTCCGTCCTAGGAAACCTGGCTACAAACTTGCAAGTCACGTTAAATTTACACGTCAACTAGTTTCTACATTCTAGCTAAGTCACGTGCAAAACTTGGTTTTCAGAAGGTGCTTAGCACACAAACAATATTATTACTGAAACTTCACGACGCTTCAGTGGTGGGTCACACTTCAGGTATTTACCATATGAATTTGTTAGCATGACTTATTTTGTATGAAGGCCATTGGCATGGCAATAATACAAGTAGTTTTAAGGCTCGTTCAAACTAGCGCGACGCGACTTTAATAAATCAATTTCTAAGAAAACTTCACGGTAGAACGTTACCGATGTCGCGCCTTTAGCCTTTATTTAAAAATTCGTTTTATTCAGTTCTACCCCGTAACACTTAATTTTTCTTAGAGATCTCGCACTTATCGTAATGTTAATAGATGAGCAAGTGGGAGTTATTCTAGGTGAAATTCTAGTATGTCAACAAACCGGTATCTAGTTATGCATACCAGACATCAGTTCCCATAGCAGTGAATCACGCGACACCCTAAGCTGTTTATAACCACTTGTATTAATTATTTAGTTAATAGCCATGTCACCGATTGCAGATATTTATTTATACATCTCGTTCGACACGACACCTTTTTCTAACACTTAAGTTAACGTTCATGCGAAGTGGCCTGGTGGACCATTCCAGAAATATTGTTTTTTTAGCTTAACCTTTTTTTTTATAAAATATGTACCAATAGTTCGTAAGCCATTGTAATTAAAGTCTTTTTTTAACGAAATCACTGCCGTTCATATTTGACTATCTTGGTTCATAAAGCCATACATACTCCTTTGCGCCCACAAACACTGCGACGTAACATAAACACATATTGTTCTAATTACTCTTCATAATGACCAATTTATCATCACACTAAACACTTAGTCCAGCTGACATTTGTAATCCAGCACCCAGGGAATAGAGGCTGATGGAATGGGAACAGAATTGGATTTGTACTAAGCTTACATTATCAGCAATAATTGTTTTGATATAATTCTCGCAGCTGCCAAATAAAATATGTTGATAAATATTCTGACATAATAATAATTTATTAGAGGCCTATGTCCAGCAGTGGACGACTTTCGGTCGAAATGATGAATAATTTATTAATCAATATACAATATATTCTGTCAATTAGTGTTAGATTATTATTCACGGCTAATTTAAACAGTAATATAATATTTGCCCATTACTCAGATGCCAATATTATTAGAAAAGCAAGGTCGCCGAAGGATTTGCTAGGCTTGCCGAGGTCGGTCCGCGGATGGGTGGCCAATTGACCATTCATATCATATCAAGACCCCTTCGTGCCTCGTAAAGCACGTTAGGCCGTTGGTCCCATCCCGGCTGTCATTCGTCGATTTTTGACAGTCGTTACGGGTAGTCAGTTGCCCAAAGGTCTCTTGGGCAACCAAGGACTATCGTGTTACCCAGTAACTGGGTTGTGGAGGTCAGATTGGGCAATCGCTCTATGTAAAATACTGGTATTTAGCTGCATCCGGTAAGACCGATGCCGGGTCCGTTAAGCGGTTGCTCAATTTAAAAAATACAAAGAATAAATGCTTACCTAATATGTCAGAAAAATACGTGTAAGCAAAAGAAAACAGGAAAATGACGTCATTGCACAATCCTCGGAATAGTAAATCGAAGTGACGATAATCAGAAATCGCAAGTCACGTCTCTCGCTAAGATATAGTGTAAGTAAATAAGCAGTCAGGATATTTATACCTATATCCCATACCAGCTGGGGTAACTGCGTAAAACACATAAAATGGCAATCGATCACAATGCCTTTCATTTTGACAGTTCAACCACGTTCATTGCGTTATTTACGTTGTTAAGCAGACGAATTTTTCAATGAAGCCTTGGATGTCAAAATGATCATTGCGATCGATTGCCATTTTTTGTGTTACGAAATTTCCCCGTATGGAATACAATATGTACCTAGATAATACTCGGTAATCCCTACGAATGTAAACAGAAACCTAGTTTAGGACAAGCAGAAATGTTTCAATACCAGCAAATCTGAAAACTTTTCAACATGAGAATCCCATTGTAAAATAACGCATCGCATAGGCATCGTATAGGTACTTAGCGGCGCAAGCACAGCCTTCAGGATTTCCATGCGAAGGCGGAAATTTTAGCGAAGCCTTATGTCCAGCAGTTAGATTGCTATCGGCTGATTTAATTTAGTCGTTGTCAACCCGAACACAAAAGGGTTATTTATCTATCAATGGATCAATGCCAAAAGATTCCTTTCAGAAGAAACAAAATAGGTCAACTACAAAAGCGTGAAATATACGTATATAAAATGACAGTAGGAAAACTATCAGAAAATTAATTTGCCATTAATAACAGGAATCCCATGAAGTTGCTCGTTACCTCCATGACGGGCCCAAACTACGTTTGATTACAATTTTGGCGAAACCACCAATTAAGTTTGCTATCTGGTGATGCCTTTTATTCGTTAACAAACCAACCACAAAAGGATTAGGTATCTATTAATGGATCAATGGCAAACGATTCCATTCAAAAGAAACAAAATCCTTGAACTGCATAATCATGCAAAATACAAGTGGGCCATCTCTATAGGAAAACTCTCAGAAAATCAATTTGCCATTAATTACAGGAATCCCATGAAGTTGTTTGTTAACTCCATGACGGACACCATGTGTTTTTGATTACAGGGTGACCTTCCCTAGGGTAATGTTGTTGGGTCACTCGAAATGAGGCTGAACTTACCTGGGTCAATCAACTATTTTACCCACACTTTGCTGTCCCCGACACATTAATTTAAATATGAACTAATTGACAGTTGTGACATTTCTTCTGTGTATGAACGCCAAATAAATGTCACAATTGTATCTAAGATTGTTGGGCACATCGGAAATCTTGACGAGGTCCTGGAAAATCTTTCATTTCTATAAAATTTTATGGTAACTAGGATACGGAATTTGTTGTCTTTTGAATTTTCGTATCCTGAGTTACCATAAAATTTTGGTGTAAAATAGTTGATTGACCCACCTACCTCAACAATGTTTTTTGGTTGAGCAAAACACCTTTTTTTTTTGGATAGCAAAAGGATTTTTTTTTTTTAATTCAGATTGTAAAACAATGTGTGTGAGAATTTTTTGTATGATTTATGATAGACGAAACATTATAAAAATAAGTGATTAAATAATTTCAGTCTTCTCGGTAGTTATATTCAGTAAAATTATCTCAGAAAGGTTGATTCAGGCAGTCGCTCCATGTAAAATTCTGCTACGTCCGGTTAGACAGGAAGCCTACATCAACATAGTAGTCAGGAAAAGGCTAGGCAGATTCATGGTATAATAATATACTACGCCAGGTATACATTCCGAGACACAGTGGTCACGTGAGAGACACAAGTCTACGTCATCACATCTGTGTTACCAGAAGTGTGTAATAATAACTCCCCAACCACCTTTATTACCTGTGCGAATCCGATAAAACAATGAGGTTTTAATTAACAATTTCGTTGATATATGTTTAAATTGTTTCGTGTGATTAGACAAACGAAACGACAATTTAAATGCTTTGTATGTATTTTATTTATTTATTTGTATTTTTATATAATGGTTACTGAAAATCTTCCCTTGATTCGTGTTTTGTTGCAATAAAGTGGCAACTGAATAATGACATAAGCAGGTGTCACTCCCGGAATTCCAAACCTTGTTTTTTTAGACCATGGGCAGATTGATCTCAGAAAGGTAGATTTTAAATGATAGTTCGGAAAACATGTTACTTACTACTATTATTTTTTCTACAATATATTTTGATCAAGGTTGAAATTATGTCAGCACATCAAAAAACGCCTACTGAATGACGTCAATCAGTAACCAAGTGTTACTGTGTGTGTCAACCGAATATTATTGGATTTATAATAAACTAGCTGCGCCCCGCGGTTTCACCCGCATAAGTCACAATCCCTTAGGAATATCGGGATAAAAGTATCCTATGTACTAACCCAGGTCATGGTCTACTCATGTGCCAAATTTCATACAAATATGTTCAGCCGTTTTAGCGTGAAAGTGTAACAAACTAACTTTCGCATATAATATTAGTTAGGAAGTTAGGATAGATTAGGACTAGCGACCCACCTCTGATTCGCAGTTTTTACGACTTGGCAAAACATCGAGATTTCTTTATTATATGTAAGTTTAGTGCAAATGTTTCATACTCATGAAACCTTCCGGAATAAATTCTCTAAACGATGGTGAAAATCGCATCAAAATCCGTTGCGTAGTTTAGAAGAACAACGCGGTCACACAGACAGACACGAAAAGCGGCTTTAATATGTATAGATAATATAGATATAGAGGTACAAGGTAACATTGATTATGACATAATTTCAGTTATCGAATAACAGTTTCGTATTATCCTGGTTTGCTATTAATCCGAGATACCGAATCCAAACAGGCTATCAATGCATGATGTAACATATGTAAATATAAGCCTGTGTTTCCCCGAAGGGTTAGCCAGAGGTGCAAATTTACACCCACATTTCGCCAATTATGTTATCATTGAAAATACTTTTTCGATCGCTTCAGTAGGGTTACCCGTTTTTAAGAAAAATGAGACCGAGGTCTAGCGTCCTCAATCATAATCAAATCAAGATTGAGAAATGAATGTGCTATCAAAAGATGCGTTACTGAAAGGACTACAAAACAACGCAAAAAAAATATACCTATGTTTATACCATGTCAAATTTGGCCCCATAGTGAAAGTTGTTCATAATGATGACGAACGACCCCTTAAGAGGATGCAAACGAATTAAATTTCACATCGTATATTGTATATTTTATTTAAACAAAATGTGAATGTCTTTCTTTAAAGAATCTTTCAACGAATAATCAACGAATTCTCGAAAACAGAAAATATGATCCTGGAGAATTTAAAGGGCTTCCAAATGATATAATTCTAGTTTCGATAGGGTTATAATTAAGGGTAGATGTTTAACCCTTTCGGAGACACCTCGGATCTTTAAGTGCCTTAATGAAATAAAGTCATTTTCAACGCGCAGGAAAGTCATGGGACCATGAGTTCTCTGGATTTTTAAGTCCCATGTAATAGGCTGCCAGCCTATTGCCATCAACCAGCCACAAATCCAGACAAATCAAGGCATGTGTTGTGTGCAAAAGCGCATTGGATGTATAAATAAACCAACGGTTGAATTCACAGTAGTCGTAAAAATCTAAGATTAGTTACGTGTTTTGTTCAAATCAAACTCAGACATTGTTCGGCACTCGTCAACTGCCCGAGGGATAATGTTTAAATAAAACAAATCTGTTCAAAGCAAGTACCAAAAAAAATTTAATTCTCAAAACCTATATAGTCTCGGCGGAGAATCTTAACACCGCGATTCAGCGATCGACACAAATCGTACAACGCCATCTATCGCGCTCGTGTGGAAGCTCGCGGTCAAACATCCCGCCCACCATGGACAGAATGTCCAGAACATAGTGTAAAAACATAACAAAAAAATAAATGACCGCCCACCATGAAACAATACACAATATTTGGTGGGACGTGAAAAAGCTAGTGGACTGTATGTAGATAACAACAATAACAACAAAACCATGAAAACATCTTAATCGAAACTTAAAATTAAAATCTTAAACTAACACTTATGGATTAACAGGAAGCACAATCAACTTTGATACAGGTCTTTTAATCGTAGAACCTTTACAACGCAAAGAAACCACTCTTGTGATTTTGTCCGAGCCAGTATGCTTTTCAATGATAAGTCCGTAGAGCCATCTTGCAGGTGGAAGATCGTCTTCCATAACCAACACAACGTCACCCAAGTTTGGTTCTACGGTTTGATGCGCCCATTTGTTCCTTTGGTGGAACTGAACCAGATATTCACGCGACCACCTGCGCCAGAAGTCCTGAACCATGCGTTGAGTCAACTGCCATCTTCTCAAGGTGCTAATATTTGAATATTCAAAATTAATTTCGGGCACGAGAAGCAACGGCTCGCCTACCAAAAAATGACCCGGTGTCAATGGGTCTGGATCCTCTGGGTTAGTGGTGATGGTAGAAATTGGCCTGGAGTTCAGACAGGCTTCTATTTGAGCAAGCACTGTCGTCAATTCCTCAAAAGTGAGTGTGCTCGTACCAACCACTCTTTTAAGATGGTGTTTGGTCGACTTCACTCCAGCTTCCCAAAGCCCCCCAAAGTTCGGGGAGTGGGGTGGAATAAAGCTCCAAGTTGTACCATTGGTTGCCAACCAATCGGCAATATCAGGTGCTATGCCTGACCTTTCGTGGTTGAACAATACCTTCAACTCCTTGTTAGCTCCGACAAAGGTAGTGCCGTTATCACTCCACATCTCACCACAATGGCCTCTTCTCGCTGTAAAGCGCTTGAAGGCAGCTAAAAAGGCTTGCGATGTCATATCGCTGACCACTTCTAAATGTATGGCCCGAGTGGACATACATATAAATAAACATATATAGCCTTTGGTGGAGTGATAACCGCGACCCTTGCTAGGCCGGACACTAATAGGACCTGCATAGTCCACACCACTTCTAAAGAAAGGTCGGCTAGCATTGACCCTAGCAGAGGGTAATGACCCCATTAAAGGATGTGTCGACCGACCTGAATGACGGATGCAAATGACACATTTACGTACAAAGTCCCTAACGACGCCCTTGGCGTGTATTATCCAATATTTTGATCGCAAATAGTTAAGAACTAACTGAGGCCCGCCATGCAACGTCCTCTCATGAGCATCAGCTATCAGGAGGTGGGTTAAATGTGACTTACGAGGAAGAATGATGGGATGCTTTGAGTTTTCGTGAAGGTTGGCCTTATGTAACCTACCGCCGACTCTCAAAATTTGTTCCTGATCCAGGTAAGGGTTAAGCGAGGTAAGTACCCCCTTTTTACTTATTTCTTCCTTCAATATTAAACTATCAATCTCCGATCCGAAATGCTCCCTTTGACATAATTTAATGCAGGTAAGTAATGCCCCATGAATTTCAGAATGTGTAAGAAAATTATCGAACTTTGTAGTATAATTTTTGTTTTTAAATTTTAAGAACCTTTTACAATAGGCGATTACTCTGGTTAACTTTCTAAGAGATGAATATTTTGAAATTATAGAATCCTCACTTATTTCTTTTACTACTGTGTTGCATGCTACTAACGATTTCTTTTCCTCTAGATTAGTTTCCTTAATTTCCCTTCTATTATAATTAATTTCTTTATTTTTCAGCCAACTAGGTCCCTGTGTCCACAACTCTAGGTCAGCGCACTCAGAAGGATTAACGCCGCGCGACGCTCTGTCTGCGGGATTATCACCGGACTGGACGTGCGACCACTGACTATTCTCCGTTACGGTAAGTATTTCAGACACTCTGTTCGCGACAAAGGTTTTCCAGCGGCTTGGGTGGCTGCTCAACCAGGCGAGCACCACTGTCGAGTCAGTCCACGCATGTATGTTATCCTTACAGATACTCAAGGTGTCGGAAACTTCACGCAGAAGTTTTGAAAGCAGCACAGCGCCACATAACTCCAAACGAGGTATGGATACCTGTTTGACAGGGGCCACCTTGGTCTTAGCTGCAACTAGACTGACATGAACGTGACCGTTGGCATCAATACACCGAACATAAACAACGGCTGCGTAAGCGACATTAGAGGCATCAGAGAATCCGTGTAACTCTAGTAACACGTCAAGTTGACTCGTGTGAATCCATCGTGGCAAACGGAACTCTCTAAGAGAATTAAGGTTGTTTCTATAACTAAGCCATTCCTTTACCAGGTGATCTGGAAGTTCATCGTCCCATTCGGATCCTGCTAACCACAGACGTTGAATGAACACCTTGGCTGTTATTATCACCGGCGCCAGCCACCCGAGAGGATCGAACAAACGAGCAATGTCAGATATCACCTTACGCTTGGTAATGGGAGTTTCGGGCGGAGGAAGTTGGACAGTATATTTAAATTCATCTAACTGTCTATCATAACTTAACCCTAAAATCTTCGTAAGTGTATCTACTTTGAGTTCTAAATTGTCCTGCCTAACAGCCTCCTCGGTTATTTTGGATAATAATTCCGAATTGCTGCTGGACCACTTCTGAAGTTCGAACCCTCCCCGACCTAGTAATTCTTTCAATTGGTGATAAATTTGTTCACCTTCATCGACCGATTGACAACCCGTCAACAGGTCGTCTACATAAAAGGACGTAAGGACTCGTTCTGCTACAAGAGGAAAATCTTTTCCATCGTCCCGAGCTAGTTGCTGCAAAGATCGGACGGCCAGGTAAGGAGCAGAGGATGTTCCAAAAGTAACACGCAACAACCGAATATGTTTCCATTCAGCATCTGAGTTGTCACGCCACAAAATGCGCTGATAATCAGCATCTTCATCTGCAACCTTGACTTGACGGTACATTTTGATAATGTCTGCAACTAAACTTATGGGGTGACAGCGCCAACGCATAATGGTTTGACGCAAATCAGGTTGTAGGGTTGGGCCAACCATTAATTCTTTATTTAATGACACTCCATTATGGCCTGAACATGATGCGTCGAAGACGACCCTAACCTTAGTGGTGCTTTTATCCTCACGCACTACGGCGTGGTGTGGTAGGTAGCACGCATCCTTACCTAATTCTATTTGAGGGACAACTTCAGCATGTCCCAGTTGAATGTATTCATTAACGACTGCACCATACTGTGTTCTAAGTTCCGGGTCCTTCAGTAATCTGTTCTCTAGATTGATAAAGCGCCTACGGGCAATGACCTCTGACCCCCCAAACGTGCAACTGGGCGAATCGGTTTTGAATGGTAGTTTTACAACATACCTCCCGGTCGCGTCGCGTTTGGTGGTCTTAGAGTAGAACTCCTCACATTCTTGTTCTTCTTCAGTCAAGATTACACTACGAACTGAGGGTTCTGACTCTAACTCCCAAAACTTACGCAAAAGGTCATTGACATCCGCTGACTGTACTACAGTATGATAACATACTGGTCTAGAGATTGCTGACGATGGGATCTCACCGGACAAGATCCAGCCTAATTTAGTTTTCTGTGCGACTGGTGATCCCTGCGGACCCTTGACTAAACCATCCATTAGAACTGCGCCGACTACCCGGGTACTCAACAGTAAATCAATTTTACCGGGTGTGTCAAAGGTCGGATCAGCTAATTGTAAGGACGAAAATGAAGCCGATATCTGTACAATCTTCTTCTCAGGAAGATGAGATGTAAGTTTGTTCAATACATAAGCATCGACATACAAAACAAAAGTAGGATCTAGACGTGACTGTAGTTTTAAATGAACTATCCACTTAGAGGGCATTGAGTTTCCCTCGTCATCGCCTAATCGAAATATGTCGGTGTTTGCCAGCGTTTTTCTCAATCCGAGCAACTGTACTGCAGCCTCTGTTATAAAAGAGACTTGAGAGCCTTGATCCATCAGAGCTCTTAAAACAAAAGCAGTCCCAGTTCTCGACTCAACGTTGACCAAGGCTGTGGCTAACAGACCGTGGTTGTGAACATCCGCAAAACAACAAATGGGTTTAGTCTCACTTTGACTGGAAGAGGTTGCTGCATTAGCAGCCACCACCTTCGTTTCTGCTGAACTATCAACAGTTTCAGCAGCATTGGCAGTTGACTTTGGGTGAAGTAGTGTATGGTGCTTTTTCTTACAAAGGTGACATTTAGTGTTCTGACGACAAGAATAGACGGAATGGTTTGTTCCTAGACAATTGTAACAAAGCTTACTGACTCGTGCAAACTCACGACGTTCGTCACAAGTTTTCTTGGCAAATGTTTTACAATGACATAATTTATGATCTCCAGAACATGCTATACAAGTTTGAGAAGCGACATGAAAAGATTTGGCATTATTGTCACGAGTATTACTTTGTTTATTGGCTTTAGGATCTAAATACTCCAAGGCTCTAAACCTAGACTCCATAAAACTTTTAAACTCATCAAGCGTAGCTAAGTCATCATTAGGACTAATTCTTAGTTCCCACAATTTACGAGACTCGGTATCCAACTTTTCCGAGCCTAAATATACAACAAATGGATCCCAAGAACTGACATCGATTCCTAAACTGCGTAACCCATGCAAACACTCTACAGTCGTGTCTAACAGCGCCTTAACGTTGGTCGATGATTCCTTCGTAATCGGTGATTGATGTATAAGCCGCTTGAGCATACAGTTTACCAAAAACCTTTTGTTATCAAATCTTTTGTTTAGAATCGACCAACACTCATCGTAATTAGACGCGGTTACGGGAATATGTCGAAGTAACTGTTCTGCTTCGCCTGAGAGATGACCTTTCAAGTAATGTAGTTTTTGAACGTCATCGAGTGCCTCATTTTTATGGATAAGTGACTTAAATAAATCGCGGAATGTAACCCATTCGGCGTAATTTCCCGAGAATGTAGGCAAACTAATTTGTGGCAGTTTTACATTAGAGCTATTTTGATTGGAGTGTTTTACACTACTGGTATTAGTACTATTGCACGAACTAGTCTGCTGACGCAAGTGCTCTTTCAATTCCGACTTATATGTCATGTACAACTCTTCAGTTGAATCATAAATATCGGTCGTAAAATAAACATTTCTCTTGAAATCCTCGTCGGTTGCTTTTTCTATTATTCGTCTATGAGTTTCAATAAATTGTTTCCATTGTGTTTCTAATGCTTCTAATCGTGTCTCAATATAAGTTTGTGTGAGACGATCTTTAGGTGATTTTTTGAAGTTAATTCTACCTTTTTCAATTATTGCTTGGTTGTTTAATTGCAATTTACTTAAGGCTTCCATTGTGTAAAACAAAGTTATGTAATTACTAAATTCAATTCAATGCAACCGACGAAAAATTACAAGTTACTGCACAAAACCAAAAAAAATTACAAGTGTTTAGAAGAGGTTTACAAATCGGGCATAGAATTCCCGTCGCAACACCTTATCTATATTATTCTAAGTCAAAAATTACTACTAAATCTTAAAGTCTCTAACACTTGGAATTGCACTACGTTTATCTTCAAAATTCACTTGGATATATTTTAGTCTACGAAATAATAACACTGGTTAACTCACAGTTTTGTCTGCCAAACCTCTCCAAACACGTCGCTGCTGCGAATGCGTCGTCACGCTGATGTCACTGCTGATACCGCTGCGTGTGTCGTCACTGTTTGTGACGTCACTCTCGATGTCGTCGCTGCACGTCGCACTAGGCCTCAACGGCCTGCTGTCACCGTTGACTCGATGCTGGTGGCGCCCTCTGGTGGAGACGGCCGCAAACCTCGTTGCTGCGCTGCTGTACACCGCTGCCGCTGATCACCACACTCCGGGGATTTTACAGGCACTTCAAGGCGATCCACCAGGGTTTCTATGCCACACCATACGTCACCACAAACGGTTACTTCACTTTTCGACTCGCGATTCACTTTCGCGATCCGACTCGGTAGGACCAAAATGTTCGGCACTCGTCAACTGCCCGAGGGATAATGTTTAAATAAAACAAATCTGTTCAAAGCAAGTACCAAAAAAAATTTAATTCTCAAAACCTATATAGTCTCGGCGGAGAATCTTAACACCGCGATTCAGCGATCGACACAAATCGTACAACGCCATCTATCGCGCTCGTGTGGAAGCTCGCGGTCAAACAGACATGAAAAATCAATGCGCTTGCGGCGTATTGAAAATGTTGACTTTATTATTTTAGTTTGACTAAAATATTTTGGTAACAAGTAAAACTTAGTAACTGTCGATCCATTCTGTAAACATCTCACCGTGAAGAGTGAGGTGAAGTGAGCATGAAGTGAGCTGTCGATAGTGTCAATCCCTAGCTTTAGGTGCAATGACAGCTCACACCAAGCTCACTTCACCCAAGTTATCACGGTGAGATGTTTACAGAATAGCACGGCTGTAGTAAGTAATCGTACGTTTTATTACGAATATGCTGATCACTTTTGGAATTTGCCACATTAAACTCGTTACTTGACAATTGATGTTCATTCAGGGAAATTAGTCATTTTTTTCGCAAATTGACACTCTACTTTGCCATATTATACCCATTTCATACAACTGTCAAAGAAGTTGTTTTGATTATACGGGAAATTAAAGTTACTAGTCATTTTGCTTCGCAATAAATTTTCCCGACTTTATTTGAATCGTATGATAAGACTAGGTTCTAATTCTAAGTATGGTTAAGGTTTTCGTTAGTCGACCGTACACTACAAGATTCGATTTAAGTTAAGTATAGACAACTAGCTAACACAGCTGAAGAATAAACTATCTGATCATACAAAATAGATTTAAGTAGGTAAGTATGTTAATATTGATTCTGACATAAAAGAATTCTAGTGCCAGATGTTTTCCTGGAAACTATACCTGCCGGTCGATTCTGTCAAAATATCACCGTGAAACTTGGGTGTAGTGAGCGTGAAGTGAGCTGTCAATAGTGTGTGATCCCTAGCATCCTGCCGGTCGATTTGTGACAGTGACAGCTCACTTCACGCTCACTTCACCTAAGTTTCACGTTGATATTTTTACAGAATCGACCGACTGTTGCTAAATAATACCTACTTACTACGAAATCAATAAAAATATACGTAAATGATCATTATACAGCATGTTAACTAACGAAGGGCGTTCCCGTTAACCCGCAAAAGTATAGCGGCCAAATGCAAAAAAAAAATGTTCTATTTTTTCATATTTACAATAAATATTAAATTGACACGTAAAAGAAACACTCTGTACATTGCGCACTTGTCTTTCGACGTTCAAAGAAAAGTGCGCGTGTACAGTGATTTTTTCCAAAAAAACCTTCCATAAAAACTGAACTATCTATAAAGCAGATACTATGTTTTTGTTATTTTTTTTTATATTACCATTATTTTTGCCGTAAAAAGAAATTACCTACACTATTGGCGCCTTCGAACCTTCTCCCCGCCGCTCAGTCTCGCTCTCACTCAGTCCGCGAGCAGTATCGCGCGAGCATATCTTGCTCGCACGATACTGCTCGCGGACTGAGTGAATTTGAGGTGAGTTATTTTCAGTAGTTTTCAGTGTGCCACTTGGCAAAGGTCGCCTCTAACAACTACCACTGTTTCCTATCTCTCGCAAGTCTTATCCAATTTGGACCCACTGTGAACTTTAATTCGTCTTTCCATGATTTGTATTGTCTTCCCCTGTTCCTTTCCAAATCCAAGACACGTAACTTACATTAAAGTGCAAAATAGTACTGAGTAAGTACTGAAAACTGGAACGAACGAACGAAAAAATTTTCTAACAAAATTGTTAGAAAATTGCAGCTCTCTTTTACCGTACTTAAAAACCCCATCAACCTCCTTTCCTGTCCTCCTAAATAGGACATTTACAACCACTAAATAGTTATTGTGGGTGGATGGCGGTGAATTTCCTACATTTTTGGGTCATTTCGCTAAAACACGATCTTGCCCCACTGTGACGTCATCACCGAAGGAGACCAAAGTGGTTAACATTGAGTTTGTGTAAATATACGTACAGTCAGGGCCAAAATTATGTTTAATTTGTATTTTAAAATTCATTGTTGGATTTCAATTAGTGAACAATGATTTTCTCCCAAACTACCTATTGACACAATTGATGGAATTTATGAGGTGTTCTGCATAATCTAGCACCTTCGCAAAAATACTTTTGTGACTTATACCACTGTATAATTGAACCAAATCAACGACTAGGCTAGTTATGAATTTTGGTTATAGATTTAATATTTACGATGCGTAGTACTACTAGTACTCGTAACAGGCCTGCGTGTATGACCATGAATGAACGTTAACGAAGCAAAAGGGGTATTTAAGGAGCGTGGCAGGTGGTGAGGAAGAAGACCTGATTTTATGCATTTATGTTTTGTATGTATAAATATCTTTGCCCCCGACTGTACAACGGTGCTAACGTACACACCTACTGTTATAGTTTGCATAAACTTTACGACTGATAGATTGTGTCCACGTTTATATAAAACTAGCCCGCCCCGGCTTCGCTCGGGTAGCACTAAGTACTTATCTACGGCGCACCTACCTACTTACCCACCCTACCCTACCTATCTACACTACCTACCCTACCTATCTACACTACCTACCCAACCTATCTACACTACTTACCCTACCTATCTACACTACCTACCCTACCTATCTACACTACCTACCCTACCTATCTACACTACCTACCCTACCTACCTTACCTATCTACACTACCTACCTACCCTACCCTACCTATCTACACTACCTACCCTAACTAAAATTAAAAAACAAAAAAAAAATTGCAAATTACTACTACTAACGCGTAAATTATTACTGAGATGGTCAGAAAATTGGTTCGTTCGAATAGATGTAGCAGGTTTCTGTGCTTTGTGCTGATTTCAGCAGGAACATTGTACCTATAGCCACAGATTCTATTGCTTGTATTATTGATACTCGCACGCCAGTTCGAGACTTCGAGTTTCCCGTCGGCTTTGTCATTTTCTAATATGAAGCCAAGCATGAAAACACAACAGTGACGTCACAACCCATGAATATTGAAAATACGTCTTCGTTTTCAGAATTTTCTTTAGCATAAACAACGGTAAAGTCAGTTCCATATACTCTAACATTATTATCATTAATTTACAATATATTGTGAAATGTAAATAGTTCTAATGAATGACGAACTGGTTTCCATAGATGTAGGTACGTATATATAGATCAGTTGTAGATAAAGATATCGCTCATTTTCACGTGATCTTATGTACTAAAGATAATTACATAAACAGAGGTTTAAAGTACAATTTAATAACTCTTACAGTCTAAGAAATATTTCTAGAGGTGTTTAGTGTATTTCAAATTTTCTATTTTATAGTCGAATGACTTTTCAAGGAACGCAGGACGAACAATTACAAACTGCGTACGTGTTTATGGTTTAGACTCTTCCCAAGTTGCGCTATACCCGAATTCGGCCGAATTGGTGATTCGACACTTTAAATAATATTATTTTTCTTGAAGCGATTCGCACGAAGTTAATTTATTTGTAGGCGATTCGATTTCTGGAGTTGTCGATTCGCCTACAAATAATAACTAACAATAACAACAAACTACAACAACACAACTACAACAACACAACAACAACAACTACAACTATAATAATAACTTAGTGCGAATCGCCTCAACAAAAACAGTGTCGATTCGTCCGTTTCGGGCGAGTAAATTTGGGCGAATAACCTATAAGCCTCGAATTCCTGCTTTCAGTATCCATTCTAACCTAGTTTTAACTTAATCGAGAGCGTCTTGAATTTGCACTTGTGAAAACCAACACACACTTGAAACCATGCAGGAATCTACGTCTCTCAAGGATTGGATTGCTCGAATAGTCATTAGGTCCTTGGACAGACCTTATGCCGCCTTACTCCGACCTGCGGTTATTCTATGAGTTTCTTGTGCATCGTATAGTTTCATACTTACCTACTACTATAGCATAGAAGAGATTGGGCTACCAAAGACATAGTCTGATGATTTATGGCCTACAAATGAATTCATCAAGGCTTTACAATACTAAAAAATCTCCGCTAAATCGTTTGTATCGGCGGACATTTCTAGTTTATTCTAGCAAAAGTCAATGGAACAAATGAGCAAGCGTGCTAAATTTTAATATTTATCGAGGACGCCCCAACAAAATTCATAGCATCGACGAAAATGACACGATCGTCCATATTAGGTGCTGTGATTTTCGCTAAACAGCGTGTTATCCATGAATACAAAATATACAAAAGTCTGCCAGTTGATCTGGTGGTCGCAAACGCAAACATACTGCTGAGTATGAGGTCCTTCACCCTAATTGCGTAACACACGATTAATCATAAATCTGAATCATTTTGAAAGGGATATTGCTAATCCATTGCTTCATAAGTTCGAAAAAAAATCTGCTCAACAACGTAAATAACGCAATGAATGTTGTTGAACTGTCAAAATTACAGCTATCTAATTACGTAACACATACGTAACATTAGCAATCTGTTTCAAAACGATTCAGAATCTAATTGATCGTGTATTGCGCAATTAGGTTACTGATTGTGATTGATCGTGTGTTACGCAATAAGGGTGCAAGGTTCGATTGTCAGGTCGCACAGAGTGTTATTGAGTTTTTCCATCTGTAATTTCTCAGTAACAGCCTTTTTTTTTTTAGGGTGGTAAATTATCACATAATTTCTCCCACTCTGGGCGGAGCGGGAGGGCGTGTCAGACTTTTACTGACTAAAACCCACCCGTGTTCCTTCCGTTGCCTGTGTGCCGGGGTCGCGATATCCCTTTCGGACAAACTCGCAACCCCGGCAGGACTCAGTAACAGCCTGGGGTCTAGATTTGGCCCGGCTGATGGCAATAAGCTCGGTCCCACACAGGACTTAAACATAACTGGCGAAATATGGGTGTACTATGGGTACACCTCTGCCCAACACTTCGGGGGACACAGGCGTGATGTTATGTATTAAAATGTATCTTACATCAACAAAATATTAATAGTAATTCTGGTTTTCACATCACGTATTTTGTAGGCATTAGCGAAGCTTTTGAACAGGTGTTGTGGTTTTAAAGTAAATACAGTACATGATCCTATTTTAACTTATGATGTGATTTTCCGGTTAACAATAACAGCACAAAGTAATTAGGTATTAGTTATTTTGTGGCGTTATTAAAATGTTACATCATACCATGTAATTAATAGGTAATACACATTATTGAAGAGGCTAAAAATATACAAGGTGTCAGGGACATCGACGCGAAAACTGATACATGGATTCAGTACATGATGCCCTGCATTGAAATTTTCTGTCTTTCCATACATTCAGTTTTCGCGTAGATGTCCCAGCCACCCTGTATACACTGAATAAACTTCTAATTCTAAATTAACTAAATTAATTATTATTATATTAATACGTGAAGCAAAAACTTTGTAACCCTTTTTACGATAATTACGCGGACGGAAGGGTTTGAAATTTCACTCAGATACACACACTACCATGCGTTTGACACAGGATGCCTTAGAATCATGACATTTAAATGAATTATGGTCGAATTTCGATCGCTAGTTAAAATTAAAATATAATATCGTAACCTAACTAAAACTATTAACAAACAAAAATATGCTGTCGACTGTTAATTAATGTACCCAAGAGACTGGCCCATGTAATTTGTGTTTTTTTGTCAAACGTTTTACATTCTATAAGTCCTCTCTCTTTCATAACAAGAAAATGCTACTTCGATAACTTTCCCCGGGACAAAGGACCAATCTACTTTCAGCTCTGCTAAGGTTCAACTCTCTAACTCCTAACTTCAAGATCGGAAACCGATATTAATCTCAATTACGATACCACTACCGTTTACTATCGTTTAGCAAATTAGCACACGAATGTGGCGGGTCTCTTTAGTATATTTCATAAACTAAGTAAACACATTAGCAATAACTGTACCTTGGTCATGATATTGCTAATTATACATATATGCACATGCACACGTCATGCAAAAGACGGTAGGAGGAGCTTTGTTTTGTGACCAACAGCCTGGTGCATGTCTGTCCTACAAAGGACCGCGGGTAAGGCCTGGATGAGACTAGCACTTATCAGGGAAGTATGGCACAAAAGGGAGGAGCCTATCCTCAACAGTGTGTAAAACAAAGCTACCAATAATTATGATGATAAAACACATGAATGAATCTTACTCTCGCGTATTTCCGGAGATGCTCGGCTGCTTTTGAACTCAACCAAAACCTTTTTCGAGATCTACAGTGTCTTATCTCCACTCCTAGATCTACACGAGAACATGAAAGTTCTACCAAGTTATTTATCACCGTTTAAATTGTTTCGCTCGTTCAGTTCAAACTAGTGATAAAATTAACTCCTGCACCTAATGTTTACAAAACACATTGTTAGTTTGTTACGGCCTTTGAACTGCGAACATCGCAGCTCTGTTTAATGTCGGCAGTGCAGTGTTTGAAATGAACTACTTCTACGAACTAGTTTCGCGTTTCATATCGGTTTTTCGGTTCGTTAGATACTGAAAGATAAAACGAAGGCAGTTTTTAAGGTTGGATATAAGAACCGTAAATGTTGTCTGTGGACTCTTGCCGTGCACAACATGCACATGCAACAGATAAAATAAGTTTGATAAAACTTGATTACGGACAGTTTGGAAACCCAAACTGGACGGTGTCCGTAATCAAGTCACAAGTTACACTAAAATGCAATTCGACGTTAATGCTTTCACTTGTTGCATTCGCATTCCAACTTTTAAATTAATTATTACTCAAAACTTGACAGTCGTATGAACAGCACCCTACGGACATTAACTCAAACGGAAATAATAAGCGTAGGAATCTGAATAAATTTCAACCTCAATGCGTTGTATTTTGAAAAGAATCTATTACCATTCCTCGGGCAGACATTCCCGACGCATCAAGCATACTGAAATTCACATGAAATGGAGGCAAACCCGGTGGATAGGATTGCGTTGCGGTATTCTAAACAAGTCACCTATTTTGATTTACAAATAGGGTAACGTTAAGCCCACGGACGGACCCACAGAAATTGTTGGACCAGACATACGTCGACGAGTTGCTACGCGTTGTAGATTACTTTTGAAAAGTATTTTACTTGTGAAAATTTAAAAAGTATTTTCTTTAATTTAAGATTATAAGTCATTGTATGAAATACCGGCGACTCGAACAATACAATTTCGAAGAAAACTTCACGGTATAACAATAACCGGTGTCGCATCGCGCTAGTCTGCACGAAGCTCTAAACGAAAATAAAATGCTTTTAATGAGAGCAATCTGAATTTCCACGAAATAAATCAAACTTAATTTTGAGACTCATAACAATATAATTTCCTCCGATCGGTATGCCAGCAATCTCATCAGTGCAGTAATTAAGAGCGTTAACGAGACAAACTGACTTTGATAAAAAATTAAACAAGACACCCTTTTTTTTTTTTTTTTTTTGGATGGGAAATTATCAAATAACTTCTCCCGCTCTGGGTGGAGCGGGAGGGCGTGTCAGACTTTTACTGACTAAAACCCACCCGTGTTCCTTCCGTTGCCTGTGTGCCGAGGTCGCGATATCCCTTTCAGACAAACCCGCAACCCCGGCAGGCATTGGCCCTTCCGGACCCCGTCAGTTGGTGCTGACATCTCTTTGAGGCGCGCGTGGAACACAACGCGCCGTCGACCCGGGCCTGGTCCCTATCGGACGGCGAGCTACCCATTGCTCACCGTCCGCAAGCCCGCGCCTACGGTGGCCGGAAGTCGGCTCGCGACTCCCGACGCCCGGGGCGTCTCCTGCGGCGACTAGGGGCGCGAGGGGGCGCATTTTGCCTCTCCCTCGCGCGCTCCGCCTCCTCCTTCGCGAGCATTACTGCTTCGCAGAAGGAGGTGACGGCCTCCCATGCACTCTCGCTCCGGACCATGGCCTGAACCAGGGCCGGACGCGAGAGATCGCCGCCGCCGATCGCCTCCGTGAGGACACGGCGGTGCTCCGCCCAAGCTGGGCAGACCTCCACCGTATGCTCCACCGTGTCCTCCGGGCGATCCACACAGTGGTGACACCCGGGCGTTTCCTCCCGCTTTATCCTGAACAGGAACCTCCCGAAACAACCATGTCCGGTGAGGACCTGCGTCAGGCGGAAGGTGAGGACGCCGTGGCGCCTCTCTAGCCACTCCTCAAAGAGGGGACTTATCGCCACAATTGTGGCGTGCCCAGCGCTGGGTTGCGACAATCGCACTCTCCATGCCGCCATGAGATCCCGCCGGAGCTCTGTCCGCTGTGCCGCGATTTCTCGCGGCAGCGGAGTTACGCCCCGGCGTTTCGCCTCCTCGCGCAACTCCCACATGTGCGCGAGGAAAACAAGACACCCTGAGCCTATAAAGGTGCCTCACCAGGAGCATTCGCCTGTAATGTAACATTTCAGATTCGATTTTGAGCATTACGTTACAATACTACCTCCCTGACTGGCAAGCATTCGCTTGTAATAGTTGTAATTTAACATTTCAGATTCGATTTTGAGCATTACGTTACAATACTGCCTCCCTGACTGACGAGTATTCGCTTGTAATAGTTGTAATTTAACATTTCAGATTCGATTTTGAGCATTACGTTACAATACTACCTCCCTGACTGGCAAGCATTCGCTTGTAATAGTTGTAATTTAACATTTCAGATCCGATTTTGAGCATTACGTTACAATACTACCTCCCTGACTGGCAAGCATTCGACCGTAATATTTGTAATTTAACATTTCAGATTCGATTTTGAGCATTACGTTACAATACTACCTCCCTGACTGGCAAGCATTTGCTTGTAATAGTTGTAATTTATCATTTCAGATCCGATTTTGAGCATTAAGTTACAATACTACCTCCCTGACTGGCAAGCATTCGCTTATAATAGTTGTAATTTAACATTTCAGATTCGATTTTGAGCATTACGTTACAATACTGCCTCCCTGACTGACGAGTATTCGCCTGTCATGTAACATTTCAGATTAAATATTACAGACATTGCGCACAGTAATGCTCAGTTCTCCTCCCTCACCGATGTAATGCTCGAATTTTTTGATTCAGGTTGCGCACTGTAATGCTCGGTTCAACTTCCTCTCAATGTTATGCTTGAATTGTATAATTACAGGTTGCGCACTGTAATGCTCGGTCCTCCTCCCTCACTGATGTAATGCTCGACTCTGAAAGTTACATTACAGGCGAATGCTCCCGGTGCGGCACGTTAAGGAAAAACCGCCAGCTTTTGTAATTGTTTCTTTGCGTTTTAATTAGATTGTATAAATGGCTAAGGTGCGTCAACAACTGTGTTTGTCTTAATTTTTTACTGGGTTTTCGTCTCATTATATACCTACTCATTAGTACCGAGACAATTAATAATAAAAAAAGGAGATTATAAAACCAGCCTCAAATGAGTACTTTATACAACACGATATTAAAGCAACCGTAAATGGTACAGAAAGCAAACCGAAAAGGCACACACAGGGGAAATTACATCAAAGTCACCGGAAGGGTGTTGTGTTACCCTTAATTGAAAAACAGTCATGGCATTTTGTACGAGCTCCCGCCAATAAAAGGAGACTGTTCAAACCCGACCAATCATTAAATCCCTTGACACTGTGGTATTCCAATTTCCTCAATATGTACACATTGGCTTTTTGAATAAAACAGGAACAGCCGAGGGAGTTTCAATAAAGATAATTTCGTATGCATGGTAGAGTTTCCTCTGATCAATAGAACGGGAAAAATGTAAATTTTATCGATAACAGTAGTCATAGAATGAAGTTAATTTGGAGGCATTGAAATTCGAACAGCTTTTTCATCGTATTTTGAATAGCATTTAATTTTGCTTCAAGGTTACTGACTTACGTATGTGAAAAGTACTTATTTTTATTAAGTCATTGGCCCGAAAACAGTTCCTTGTAGCATTCCATGAAAAATGCGAGCCTTAAGTTAATACAAATTTTTATGAATCTTTTGGATTGAAGATATTCTTTTGTTCCTTAACCCTAGCATAACTCCAAGAAAATTAAACAAAAGGAAAAACGACATATCTACTCACAGATCTTAATTCACCTGATCTCATTATAGGGGTTAACATAACAAAACCCCCATTAAGTTTTGCTTGTGAAACCTAAGAAAATGCCCACGCTTTATGTAAATAATATTATTTTATTAACAATAATTCTTGCTTTTAATTTTAACTTTTATGTTTTACCAAAAACACGTGACCTTTAGGCCTAATAGGAAATGGCTGGGGTCGACCTGTTTCTGAATAAACGAAGCGCACAAATTGCTGGTGACGTAGCTACCTTACCTTTGTTCCTCCGCCAGCAAGCTCACCATTCTCCCGCGTTCCGGCTTTGACTTCATGCATACCTCGTTTACTTCTACAGCCAGCTAACAAGCGTGTATTGTAAATGCAAAGCTTTTGCTGCCTCTGCATCTCAAAGGTCATATCGGCCGTGCTTTCGCCAGAGCTATCACAAAACGAAGTACTTAAATAAATAAAAATCCTACGCCATTCTTCTCCTTAAGCTTCGTGCAGACCAGAGCGACGCGACAGCGCGACGCGACACCGGTGATTGTTATACCGTAAAGTTTTCTTAGAAATTGTATTGTTCGAGTCGCGTCGCGCCGTCGCGTCGCTCTGGTCTGCACGAGCCTTTATTGTGATCAAACTTGACCTTCCACTCATTAATTTATAAAAACAAGTCTTCTTTATTCACGTTTTTAATATGTGCTTTATAATGTATTAAATTACCTATCTACTTTATAGAAAAAAAATATTTACATAATTCATCGTGTCACGTCGACTGGCAAAATTGTAGGAATTATCGATTTGTAATGACAAGTAGTTTTTTTTTTTTACGAAATGTATTATTAATCAAGAATTTATAATGTCGTAAATCTCTATCGATCATGACTTGCCTTGGTAATTCCGCTAATGAATTAATAGATATTATCAACTACCCTATTTACAATTGTAGTATGTGCTATCGACTGTGGGTGGACTCAATGAAGCGAACGGGATAAGTTGAATCAAGCAACAAATTTCGCCGGTGACAGATCACGGCTAAGCTATTCAAAGTTAAATCTCTCCATAGAAGTCAATTCTGTATCCGCTGTGTCTACTGTGACAGGTAAGGTTAAATGAAGTTACAATATCACTACCGTTGAAAAGGCTGAATTGAAATCAAAGTGTACTCTATCACTTCTTCTTCTTTTCGGGTGGTTAATGACTACTACTTGTCAGATTTTAAAGCCGCCCATGGGCCTCTGACTTGGCTTCACATGCCGTCGAGAAATATCTCTCAGGCATGCCGGTTCCCTCACGATGTTTTCCTTCAGCGTTTTTGAAGCAAGTGATGATTCTATCAACTCAATCAATTAACTCTATCACTAAAACTATCTTTAAGGTGGATCCGCAGTAGTAGCCCGCGAAATTTAAATTTTCTAACGTTTTTTGCAATTTGCAAGTCAGTGTCAGGTTGTATCTCGATCAAAATATGATTCGCGACTAGAACAGATTTATATTTACAGAATTATAATCATTAGAATCAATAAAGCTTCGTGCAGACCAGCGCGACGCGACACCGGTTATTGTTATACCGTCAAGTTTTTATAGAAATTTTATTGTTCGTGTCGCGGCGCGGCGTCGCGTCGCGCTGGTCTGTACGAGCTTTAATACATCTCTCCAAGATGAAAAGTTCATATGGAACAATTTAATAAATTTGAATTTCGGGCTACAACTGCGGATCCACCTTAAGCGGCCTTACGACTAGTTTTCACGAATCGTAAATGGGTTTCATAAGAACAATTCCAAATCAACGGCCTGTATAATCAGAGGTTCATATATAGGAAACATTGGTTCGGAAACTTAATACAAATTGTAAGGCACAACAAGCATCGAGCCGCCACAATACGGTAAGTAATATCAGACTCGTTAATGGCTGCCTACACTGCTGTCTGCGGTTGATCAGACCATTATTACGTGCCAAAACCACCGCAACGGGGAATATAACTATGTCTATAAGGGCCGTATTCCCGCGAGCTAGCCTGCCCACAGTTTTGTTATAGTTTCCGCCTTTCCGATGAAAGTTGGTGTTTTCATCCGTAACATTTTCGCTGGGAAAAGTTAAATGAAAATGTTTTTTCAGTATTTTATTTAAGCGAAAGGATAGTAACTTTTGCGTTATCAGTAAGTTCCTATTATAATAAGAAACGCTGTACAAAATTGTAGTCAAGAAACGTGATGGTAGCCTTGCTAACGCACTATTTAAAACAAGGACGGTAAAGTAATCAAAACCGGTAAGCATGTAATGATCCAGATTCGCAAACTGCGTCGTTATCACCCGGAAAAAAATCAAATAATAAATTATGTTATCATACTTATCACTCACGCCCACGTATCATAGTAACACCTCAGATAAGATTTGAGTACAACTACAAACAAGTTAATCTGACATTGCGATTTAGATAAGCGCGTAATCGAGAGCCCGACGTTGATGCAGTGGCTTTATCTAAAAAGCCTTTTTGCAGAATCGGCGTAATTTCCGACTGACAGAGTAAAGTATGAAATTAGTGGAACGTTGATTAAACTGTCAGTGACCATCAAGTCGTTAATTGATTTTTGACAGGCCACTGTTTTATCGAACAGTTTGTTGCGTCAATTAAATAATTGGGGCGATAATGATGTAACGCTGTTCACAGCAGTTACCACTGACAACCAAAAAAAAAAACTTGAAGTAAAATTACAGAAAGATTTCTTGAATGGTGGCATTGATGACATAATTATATTTGCTCTGATCATACCCTCTAACAACAAACGAGGACAAACTACTTATCAAACCTGTTTCAGCCAAAAGAAAATATAAGAAGCTGTTTGGACGCGAGACGATAAAACCGACCCCTGTCTGAACTCGGCTTTGACGAGGATTGTTATACGAGTATTTGGGCTGTCTGCCGTAGGTCTAATACTAGATATGATCGTTACTAAATAAATAAATAAATGAATATATTTTTCTTTCACTTCACTTTCAACCTTAGTAGGTATTTAGAAATTATATTCGCCAACCGTACCCGTAGTATGACCAAATGAATGTATATTGAACGTGTACAAAAATCGAAGAAGAGTAAGGAAAGGATAAAAAAAACGTAGTAGGTTCTGTAGTTTTTGCCTACCAGCATTGGAAAGTATTATTGTGTTATGTATGTATCCTATAATACACTGGAAGACTGAATCAGCTAGTTCCTTAACTAGCTGATTCAACCAGTGCATCTTAAGGTTTCAATTTAACACCAAATGATCAGTTTTAATAAACTGAAAGGAATCCATCACCACCCTCAGATGTGACTGAATAAATCTAAATTGTATTTTTTACGTGCTGAATACCTTGAGTTCATGACTACAATTAGAGTTTAATTTCTTTCTATTTCAAAGTTACATCTATTTCATAGTTATGAAAACAACTTCCATCATGTTCTGTCTATCTTCTGACGGATATCGGATGGTACGGATATGGAGACGGATACGTATCGGACTGTAAGTCTGACACCAGCTATACAATATGAAGGATTGATGGGAAGACGAAACAGTTGCTTCCGCAGCTCACCTGCTTTAATTAGTGGGCGGAAATTATCCACCGGCTTCACCGAGATCAATCGATCTTTCAGTAGGTTCCTCAAGTTTCCTGTGTCCTTTAAAAGAGGGTGAAAACTGTTCTTCACGTGCAATCCCACGCAACAAGTCACCGGTAAGAAAACAACTAACCGTAGAAGGTCAAGAAAACAGAGCGAAGAGGCGGCTAGATGAAAACAAATGTCTGCAGGAAAAAGCTTGGGATCACTTAAAGTATTTACGCCCACATTGGGTCCGTGCGCCGTGAAAAAAGACCACACTTGTTTAGTACCGACAGAGTGCCGATTTCACGAGGCGAATATCATGTTATTTTCTGTGGTAGAATTTAAAGAAGTACGGTACCTTCTATAAAAGTGTGGGACTTTCAAGCAAGGTTTTCTTAATCTGACGATGGTTGCTGAGTGATGAGAGGGAAAGGAGGTTTTGCCCTCGACACCTGGACGAAACATGCATACATCTAAGAATCGTTGCACAAAGGGGTGAACCTATCCTTAGCAGTTGGTGAAGCAAGGCTGTTAGCCAACAAAAACTGAACTCATTGCAATCAAGACCCGAATCAAAACAAGAAAATAAAAATCACTGATACAATTCCGTAATTTAGATAAAAGTCGTTCGCAACCGTACTCACGAAGCGGAAAGAAACAAAAACGTCGTGAATCGAATTCAAATGAAGTTTTGAATTGAATCAATAAGGTGTGGTGAATAAAAATCACGAGACGAATTTCCTGAGTACCTTAATCGAATGCTAAGCATTCGACGTAGGGAGGCGGCCCCGGATGGAGGAGCACCGTACCGCAGATCGCTATTTTAGGGGTCTGTTAGACGTAAACAAAGCATTGGTTTGCCTGCTATAGGTAGGTTCTAGGTAGTATTGAGGAAAATCACAATTCACATCAACGTCACCACAGCAAACGCATATAAAAATTTTCTGCTTATCAGTACAGGAACATTCTTTAAAGAACTTGTCAAACGAAAGATAACAATTTGCAAGTTATATGTTATCAGAAAAAATGCACGTAAAAGTGAATGCTTGTAAAAGGCATAACATATCACCAACATCGCAATAAACGTTATGACTTTGATTTTAAGCCGTGAAAGTTGGTCCCTCGTGATGAGTCATTTTCATAGAGTACCGATGCAACGATTAGTCGAAGACATGGAGGATACATCCAGCTGTTTATTATTCCTCGCATGCCTTAGCCACATCATAATAAAGTTTTTATAACGGAATGTCTACTTAGGACTTAGTGCATCCTTCGTAATTAACGGCAGTGTTCATTAGAGGTATGAGTGTGATCTTATCTCTTAATACAATCTTTTCTTCTGATGTACCGGACATTCGTATCGTTTCGTCCTTCATTTTCTCAAGACCCGACTCTACAGACAGACAACCTGTCAGAAAAGGGATGAGGCAACGAGTTACAGAACTTTTATTAAATCTCAGGAAGAAAACTCTTCGTTTAGAATATAATTTCAGATGTCGTTTAAAGGTAAGTATTTCATTTTGAAATCATGATTGCGAATGACCCACCAGAAAATAACCCGATTAACGTAGAAACTAAAGGATTCCATAATTGCTTTTCATATTTGGATAAGGTGTACTGTTTCGTAAAATTTTCTTTCACTACGTGATAGAACTAGCGAAACCTCCCCAAGTAATAACAAGAGTTTTGTTTTCAATTTCGCTGTTCTCAATTTTTATATCCACTTATTTCAACGTTTCTTAATTCTTAGCTTACATTGAAAGGTTTTTCCTAGGATATAACAACATCGGCATAGCACAGGAGCCCGGGCACCAGTGGCGAAGGGTGAGTTTATGAGAAAGGTAAGCCGGAGCAAAAACAAAAAAAAAAAAAATCTGCCGCGCCGTCGTAAGACTGACCAACTAACTTATTCCTACAACGATACTGGTCAAGTATTTATAACAACTGTTTGTATAAAACTTCAGCAGTTCGACTTCCGCTAACATCGTAAAAACCTAGGAATCGTTCTTCGATTCCAGTTTCAGATAAATATCGAAAAATTACAGTCAATTGCTCCCTATGACTGACATCGGGAGTTTCGTCAATCATTACAGACAGAAATGGAGCTTTATCTATCTCGATTCTAATGTGGTCTCGTAAAACGGATGCAATAGGTACTACCTATGTATTAAATCATTTTGAATATCACTTGAAAGACCAGAAACACGGGGTTCTGAACTGAAGAACATAGTTCCAAATGAGAGTCCAATACGGTGTCATACTTGCTCAGATATAACAAGGTTTCAATATAGTTACCGCGGTTATCAGAATTCGGACGTTCATCGTGGCCGCGAAAAGCTACTTCTTGTTTACCTAACAAAATAACGGTGTCGATAAACCGTTTCATTAAATTATTATTATTAAATTATTATTATTTGTTTTATTATTATTTCGAGCTACTTTCCTATTATGAGTTTCAAGCGAATTAGTGAAAAATGGTTCTATCCTACTATTCCCGAAGTCATGTAAATCTAAACAGCTACGAATATGCTTTTCAGTCTGCACATGTTTTTTTGATGAATTCGTCAGATTATTAATATCTGTAAAGCCCCCTTTATTCCATAAACTATTAGAATTTGAGAAAAGTAAACATGGAAAACAAAATATCTTATTTAATTTACAACTACCAGTCCAACTACCAGATTGATATTTATCGTAAAGGGAAACATTCCAACCCATCACGTCGTTTGTAGTTTATAGTCATATCTGGTCGAGCACGACCTAGCCTAATTATGTGTTTCTTATTTTCAAAACTTAACCTTGAAAAGCATGTTTCCTCACGAAGCAAATAATCTGTCGCACAACAATCTAAAACTATTAATGCCGCCACCCTACTAATAACTTTTCAAATCTACTCTAAAAAAGTAATTTCAACTTGCTAATCTATCGACTTACCACAAATTCCTAATTACAACGACGGCGAACGCACAATTTCACAACAAACTCACGATTATCCAATTCTAATTGTTACACTAATACTACACTAATAACTTATATGAATACAACGAACAAAATGCTAATTAACTACAAGTATCAACAAAATTAAAGGTTATAAATTCTATTAACTATTTACGTCAATCGATTGTCAACAAACATTTAAAATTATTGCGTGCGTGGAGCGTGGAGCTTGTCCCTCCCCCCGGCCCCGTCCCGAACCAAACCGAACGCTTACGAAATTCAGCGAATGGATTCGGACTACACTGTACCTATCATAACTCGACTTTTTACGGCTTACTATTGCCTCAAAAAACAGCGTGTCACGTGACCTGAAGTGACGTCATGACGAGATTATTTTGTATAGAAATTTAAGTTTTCATAACCCGGGCGGACAACGAGTTATACTGGAGGCACTAGAGCAAAATTGGCGCGCACTTTAAATGTTTTGTTTTCGTTGGAATATAAAGACAATTTTTTTAATGTAGGTTAGGGTTTTGTAATACTTTAATTTTATGGTGTAAGTATTAAATAATACATTCAGTGTTATTATTAAACACTGCTGAGAACTACTGACTGTCATAATTTCCTAAGGGAAGCCGACAGGAATCGGGTTATTGGTTAGCTGCGCCCCTGCCGGGCACTGTTATTTTATACCTGACATCCCGGAGCCCTTCCACATGTAGGTACTGAGGACAGCCACCGTGTGGTTTTAGGTAGAAGTAAAATATAACCCCCCGCTTTACTAGAAGGGGGCCAAGGATTTTCAAAAAGCTAATGATAGCCGCAGCTACTACGCCACGTAAGTAGGCAAGACTGCAATTGCTGACATCGGGCGTCAAGCGTTTTTAGCAAGCAGGAATGTATGAGACTGGTTACTCCGCCATCTTGGTGATTTTGTCGGTCCAATAATGTCTAGACATTTGTGTACGTGATAGGTAAAAACGTACATGGGCAAATACTCTGTTATCACGGCAAATTAAACATAACGGCAAAATGAGATCATCCGCGTGGGGTAAATACCAAACATTGAGATGTAACCATGTGACTCTAATATGATCCGATTACATGGCTGACCTTCGAAGCTTTATTGCAATATGTATGTGTGCAAATGACTCATTTTAGTGAAGAGCTACGTAATTGTTTACATACTCGTAAAATATTTCATTACATGTCACATCATTTTCACCATCCATTTAGCATTGAGTTGGTCACTAGTGTAATTTATTTGGTCGTAACCATCTCTTAACTCAAAGGATCAGCACAAATAGTTACGATTTGAGATTTTCGACCGAGTCGTGGAATATCGGGATAAAAAGTCAAATCATGGGCCAACTACATTATACTTACGAAGATTTTAAAACACATGATGTAGGAACCTTTCAACGTCCACAGTCAACAAAATAGTATATTAATTTATACTTTAACCTTTACCTATAATTCATTTATACTTTGCGTGCAGCAGTGGAAATAAATTAATTAGATAAACTAGTACGTGAAGACCTATTAAACGGCTAGACGCAGCCGTGATAAGAAGCTTGCCCACACATATTCTTCGTAGGTACATGCAGAGTCTTTAACAGACGAGTCCAGAGCAGCTGTAGAAACGTAGGTAGTGTTTCAAGCAGGTGCCTAATTCGTCGTACGTGAACGAGAAACTTGATGCAGAAATAATGATTATTACAGTAGCTGCCCCACTTGGTATTGACTTGAGAATTTGAGGTAGTGTTGCATCACGTCGGGTTAGGTTATGTGTTTTGCCGTCGAATTGTATCTCTTGTAAGACAAAAGTTCTAAAGACGCGTGACTGTGCATATGAATCAAGTGCAGTTGTTTGGTTTTGTTTGAACGATGCGTTTGCCCTTCAACGATGCACATGTGCTATATTATATCCAAGAGTATATTGTGTCGCGAACAGTCGGGTCTAGAAATTGCGCAATTTTATCCTTTATTGTCAACTTTATTATGAAATGAAAGAAGCTCTAGATCAACCGTCAGATAAATATGACGGGGTTTTTTTATTATATCAATAAGAGCTATCTTAGCGGAAAATACTAACTAACCTAATTGCGTGCGCAATACTCAGTGATAAGATCAGAATTAAAAACGAATTCTTTGATCATATTTGATAACAACTTTGTGCATTTCCATGTACATACTTACCTAAAATGGGGAATTACTTACAATGCGGAAGCACATGATTAGAGGGGTTTTCATACTTGTGGTATTGAGAAATACATATAATATTGCCGATATCTATTAAGAATATGTCAAAAACGTGACCAACAGAATTATGTGACGGCTTTTGTTGAATTGCTAGGCTTCTCACCAATTTCAAAGCTTACAAAATCGAAAATAGAAGAAAAAATATGGATTCCGAATCGCTAACTAAAAATCTGGTAGTAAAGCCAGTCATACAGGTCAATCAACCTCTGAGCAACCTCCATCGTAGGCAAGGCAACAAGCGACCATAAACCAGTTATCAGTAGCATGCTTGCGATGCAAACAATGATTACCATCGATGACATTAAAAATCGTGTAGGAACTACCAAACACCGTGTACAAATCGTTATAGACAGACGGAAGGACGGTCAAGGAGGTTCACCTTGTTGGAAAACACGTCGCTTGTCAACTTCAAGGTGGATAGACTTTGTTTTTGGAATGTTTGGAGATCCAATAACAATAAGGACATTACAACTGAGTATGTTTCCTTGTTATTTATTTTAGCGTTTTCGCAGCTCGCTGGTGACTAAAGCCCGATTTACACGGTACGATGTAATTGCCTGAGACATACTATAAGCTAAAGCAACACCATCTAAACAATGTTTAGACGATGCAACTCATTTGTTGCTTTTTAATTTGATTGTAGCCTGTAGGTATGCCACAGGCAAGAAACTTGCATCAGGAAAATGGAGCTTAAAAAACCATGAGATTTGACGAAGAGCTTCGGAAAAAATGTCTCACAGACACAGTATCTGTTCCAGATGTAAGGGACTTGATGTGTGATAACTGTGAGTTCACTGGTTATCATGACAACCAGATTGTGGATGAAAAATAAAGTATGCATTTGAAGCACGAAGAAAAAATTTGAACGTAGAATATATTATCTTGAACTATATTTCCAACGAAATCCGTCGATTCGTTTCTCTGTATTCGCCTCGGTGGCTAAGTCATTACTTGTTTACGTTAAGAATATTATAACAACTATCAGCACAAATAATAAGTCTTGCCTTGGTAGTCTGTAATTTTGTATATTCAATTCATTTAACACTGCAGAAAAATGAAATTAGTCATAGTCGTGGTAAAAGAATTTGTTACACTGAAACATGCATGAAACGTAAGCAAATTACAGTCTCCTGCTGTCAACAAGTTGCAAAAACTTGTTGTTTTTCGGTAGGTTGTTTACCTTATTACCAGACACGTGGATTCGGTAGTTATTTTCGAACTAGTTGTTAGCCTCGTGTAAGCACTAATTTTGACTATGAACTCTTCGAATTTCTTTGTATTCACCATTCACCACTTTATCTATGTAAATAAGTAATGACACATTTAAACATATATATAAAGTACTACCACATTTCAACAGTTATATTTAAGTCTCATGTAATAGGGAGCGAGCCCATTGCCATCAACCAGGCAGAAATTGCCAGAATGGCCAGACGGCGAGGGTGCTCTGATAGCTCTGTTTAGAGCTATGCCTGTCGTCGATTGTGTATCTGCACACATCTCTATCGATGACTTTTGTGAATAAAGCCGTAATACACGTGTTCACTCACATCAAAGCAGAAATCCGTGCTTACATCATCCCCGCCGTCCATACAATGTCCTCTTTCCACGTGGACTGCGTATTAACACGCGTCAGCAAATATCAAGAGTTCGAAGTTCGTTTCCTTTTAAATCGGTTTCTAAGCAACATTCACATCTGTCAGTATCAGTTGTAGACGCAATTTCCTTTACTTTGTGACGCAAGAGAGGAAATCAGGTTTAAATATTCAGTCCTGCTGCATTGTATTTCGGGTGAATTGATGGATTTTATGTTCGATTTTCTGATCTCCATCATCATTATCTCTCAATCTTTCTAAATTAACTTTTTAGCATGTGTTCTGTTAGTTCCAATTTGCATAGCATTGTTCGTCGCTACCACGAATACGATGTTTGTAACTTTGTAAGGACAATTTAGTTACAATTCCGAATACGTAACTAAATAGGCTTACAGGCCTTATTTGCATAATATCGCCGTCTGCCATTGGCACGGTCTTCCATATTTGCATTATAATTAGCGAACAAAATTAATTTACTTAAGAAATTGTATTGTAATTAAATGCTCTTTACTTACTCTTACTAGATTTTGCTTAATAAATATCATTTCTAATTTAATCAATAAATGCGAATGTTCATCTGTTGTTTCATTATCATCAAACATCGATGTTGCGATGGTCGTAGCATCTTTAACACAGCGTTTGGGTGTTTTGCTTCCAGATTTATTGTTTATTGAACTCTTCATTTTGTATCGAAACAAGTAGATACTGTCGCCTTCCCCCATACCGCACGACAACAGAGCGGACTAAATTAGCAATTCGTATCATTTTATTCAAATTCGTCCAATGACGCGCGAATCACGGAGAAGAGAAATCCCGAACGTGATTTTTAGAATGACGTATTTCGACAGAACCTTCTCGTATTTTTTCAAATGCTCTGGTTTCCGAAAACTTCGCGTATTAGGATGTAAAATCATCATTTTCCCGCCCTTTCTCCAATTTGTTAGAGATCGGCGCAGCAAGTCTTGTTCCTCATCTCAATAATGACCTTCTTTCTAACCCATAATCTTTCACGCAATCCGAAGTTTTAAATATAGGTTCTTCTTCTAGTACCTCTTCAATTATTATTCATTCACCAATGATCCTCAACCAGGACTTTTTCTTGGCCAACATAGTAAGACATAGATAAAGTAGGCTAAATGGTCAATCCCTAACACATAACAATAAATTAATTATATGGCTACTCATTGTCGAACAACAAAGGAGGAACACACACAGAGTGTAGCCTTACGAGCCCGCAGGTGGTCCTCTTCTAATAGGATTTTCCTTTAGATCTGAAATAATGAGATTGTAAAGGCAAGATCTTGTATTACCTTATCGGAATAAACTTACGGAACGTATTGATATTGGAATACTAGTAGTTTTATTATATCTTTTTCTATGTTACTGGTCTCTTCTTTTGATTTCTTTGTTTGAATATGGCGATTGAGTCTAAAACGAGCGAGCCTTACTGCTGTAAGGCTCGCTCGTTTCAGACTAAATCGCCATCTTGGCTGACAGTACCGACCTCTCGGAAAATGGGTTGGTACCACCTGACGGCCAACGCTAGCCCCGCTGGCGCTCATTGGTCAAATCAAATACCGCGCGCTTCCTCGGCTTCCTGTTACACACTTCCGTCCTTTTCAAGAAATCGCTCCCACAGATTGCAGGAAACCGAGAGGAAAGATGAGGATGTTACACATCAATAAAGTGTTTTGCCATACAATTTGGAAGAGTTCTGTTATGTAAACTAAATCCGTCACTCCTTGTCGACATGTTTCTTTTATTTTTCAGTGTGCAATGTAGTTTAATGT
This sequence comes from Agrochola circellaris, assembly GCA_914767755.1. NCBI lineage: Eukaryota > Metazoa > Arthropoda > Insecta > Lepidoptera > Noctuidae > Agrochola > Agrochola circellaris. The sequence goes on from OU611858.1 coordinate 10,511,282, forward strand.
TACCTTAACTGTCCTAAAATAATCCGCCAATTGGATAAAATAAATCGTTAAATATTTTTAGTGACGATTGAAAGGCAGTTCGCCTTTCAGATATAAACGCACATGTGAAACAATTCAATTATGAAGATACATACGACTGTAAAACCAATCGATTATCGCTAATTGTGACTAATTGATTAAAACGAGCCAATCATTATATCCTACAGAAGTACATTAACTATTTAATAAATGTGTTCATTTTAGAACAAAATACACTTATTCATTATGTAGTTTCTATATGATTACTAGACATATATTATTGCATAATACTTTAGGTAATCATTTTTTATTGATATTGGAGGCACGTATCTACTGTACTGCAAATTCTTTAGGACATCGTTGCATACATGTAGGAAAATGACTAATTACCTACTTAGTCATACACATACGTGTATGACCTATTTTATCAAACTATCCTTATGTTGTAACTTGTATGAAGTAGGTATCTATAGTTTTATCATCAGTAGTCTAATTAAAATACAATTCAAATTATTGTTGATTACTAAATGATTTTCAAGCTCTATATAAATGTTTAGGAACATTCTTTGGTATTCGTATTTATAAGTTGTTTCATTTTTAAGGCCGAAAACAGGCGCGACTCGACTCTAATAAAACAATTTCTAAGAAAAATTCACGTTAGAACAATTACCGTATCGCTTCGCGCGACAAGTCGCGCCAGTCTGCACGAGCCTTAAAATGAGAAGCTTCTCTTCGAAATGTACCTATTAGGTATCTAAAAAAGTCAAGCTAAAAGTTTCTGCAAACAGGCGCGACGCAACTCTACTAGAACAATTTCTATGAAAACTTCACGGTAAAACAATTACCGTTGTCGCTTCGCGCGACAAGTCGCGCCAGTCTGCACGAGCCTAAAATGAGAAGCTTCTCTTCGAAATGTACCTATAAGGTATCTAAAAATGTCAAGCTAAAAGTTTCTGCAAACAGGCGCGACGCGACTCTACTAGAACAATTTCTATGAAAACTTCACGTAAATTGTTCGAATCGCGTCGCACCGTTGCGTCGCGCCTGTCTGTGGGGGTCAGCTAGCGCCCTAGAAGTGGCGAAGGGTGGGCGTTTTGGGGGACTGTCTGACGTAATTTTGACGTTCGAAAAGTGCAGATTCTCAGCCTAGTTTGAAAAAAAGTCTTTTGAATTTTTTTGAATTTCTTAAATTGTAGTTTCTTCCGTCAACTTATCCAATAACTAGGTACTTACTATATTTAATAAACCGGATTTTTTTAATGTAGCAGTGAAATGAACTCTTCACTCTTCAATATAATCTTATGAACCCTTCAGGCCAAACATCAGAATCCAATTTCCTGTTGAAGTGCAGTGCAGTCTTCCACCTATATTAACTTAAGAAGTTTATCTTTCAAGACACTCCTCGAACAAATATTACGTGACTGCACAAATATAAAATACAGGCATTTTTTGTTACAATAATCTTCTTCGTCTCTGTCGTGTCGATGGCACGACAGTGTAAATGTTGGCCCAAAACTTTGTCACTTCACGGCATCTGCATCGTCGTCGCGACGGTGGCAGCGCAGAGGTCGCTATGGCTGCATTTTTTGAGGCATAGAGGGCAGTATAGGTGGACCATAGTTTGCGCCACAGCTCCACAACCTGCTGCCGTACCGTCGAGGTGGCCTTACTTTGCGAGGTTGTAGTTCCATCTTCCCACTTGGGTTCAGAGGTTACATCCTAAAAATCATCTTTCACTAAAAATTATGTCTCAGTCAGTATTCGATGGTAATCACGTTGTTTGTGACTAAATGAACAAGTATTATGTATAGTATTCCCTGAACAGGATGTTTCTAGAATATCGCGCTGTCGTCGCGTCGCGCCTGTCGGTGGCAGCCTTTATGCAACTTATAATTTTTCCATCACATTAAATGACGGGGTTTTTAAAATCAATGAAATTTACTTACTAGGTTATTTTTATCTAGTAAGATGAGAACACGCGTCCTGCTTCCAGCTTTGACGGAACCTATCCACTTCGTCCCATCATCTCCTACGTGGCCTACCGCAACCCCGTCTTAAGCTTCGTGCAGACCAGCGCGACGCGACACCGGTTATTGTTATACCGTCAAGTTTTCTTAGAAATTGTATTGTCGAGTCGCGTCACGGCGTCGCGTCGCGCTGATCTGCACGAAGCTTTAAGCTGGGTTCGGACGGTCCGCAATATTACACACGCACGCGCACTAGCCCGCACGACGACACACCGTGGGAGGTGTAACGTACGTGGTACCGCCCCGCAGACGCGTGCGTCGCAATTACAAAAATAAGCCAAAATCACTTTATAGTGACATGGAGTTTCTTGGTCATTCTTCTCCATACGAAACTACCATTTGGAAGAGGCAACTAAAATAAATTCGATTTTATTGTGTCACGCAAAACTATCTTTTACGTGCGTAATATAAACAAGTAAGTAAATGATTTGACTTTAAAATAGGTAAGTAAATGACCATATCAAAATTATTCTTTACACGAGTTTCAACACGTGTAAACTATAAACTAAGCCATAGTTTGTTTACAATTCATGATGAACCCGATGACACAAAATATTATCATTCATAAGTAAGTAGGTATCAACCAGGAACTGATTGCGAGCGTAATTTACGAACCCAATGTTTATTATGAACTTGACGATCGCCAAAACAAACTACTCCATTCCATTAACTCCGTTGTATTGTTTTTATCGAAACGATTTGATTGCTTTGGCGTAGGCGCACGATATTTTAAAGCGCCTTATCTTCCGTCATTTAATTCTCGTTATCGGTCTTACATGGTCGTGGACTAAAAACCCGAAAGAGAATAGAAACAACTAAATAAATAAAAAATAAAATTCATTTATTTCAGGTCTTGACCCATATTAAATACAAACAACAATACACACACAGTTACATACAATTATAAATCAAGCATCAGCAATATGCCTGCTACAACAATGCCCAACGTAGGGGCAATCCAGTCGCTGAGCAATCATCGCCAGGACAGTGTTGGAGCTAGCCCGCACCCTGCGCACCAAGGACGCGCACCGCAAATACAGGTGAAGGCTTTCGAGGACTAAATGATAAAAAATATCGAAAACTTAATAATTTGTTTTTTATCAAGATAATATCCCTTATCTTGATAAAAAACAACGTCTGAAACAGTACCAAGGCTCTTTGATTTAAATCTCACGGATCGATTAGCAAGATTACATTAAATAATAATTGTATTATTTAATGTAATGCAATGTAAAGATTACATTAAATAATTAATGTAAGTTACGCTCACACGGGAGGTTTCAAAAAACAAACTATACATGTGGAACCTTAAGCTTTGTTTTCCTATGAAAGCGGTGAATGGTCAGACAATAAAGGCTACGATGTCGCGTCGCGCCTGTCTGCGGAAACCTTAACGGCTGTCCAAATACAGAGCAATATTGGTGAAAATTAAAAAAATACATGAAGTTGTTATGATATTACGGAACCGCTTTGCTAGGATATAAAAGCTTTACTGCTACTGCTACTAGAAAAAGCAGTATGTATGCGTACTTTGATGAATACATTCAACGCAAACGTTGCAGAGTAACGAACTCCATTTTAGAAATCTGTGTAGAAGCTTTAGTTTGAAAACCCAGTATAAACTCTAAAATACCAACAATATCGTCGTTAGTACGAAGGACAAGTAGTTCCAGTATTGTACTTGAACTCTTGAAGTGCCTTCGTTATGTGCAATTGTAGAAACTTTGCATTTTGCAGATGCAAAATTTGCACTCCAATAACTTCCGGCCTTCTAGGAAAATGGTTTATTTTTGTTTGACTACCAGCAGTGTGTACATAATGTTTTGTATAATGAATAGACTCGGTTTTTCCCATAACAAAACCTTGGCCAAGCCTGACTAAGTCCGCGTTAGATTTATTCTAGCCCCAATTATCACTAGTTGGAACCACGCATCAACAACATATCGATTGATAAAATATTATCAGTAGCTTCTAAAAATATTGGAAAATTGGGCTGTGGGAATGAAAACCAACTGTTTGGGTACACACGGCTACATATCAATCTATACATTTCCAGTATAAGCTGACCTCGCATTGTATGGAAATACTATACAACGCGAGATCAGCATAAACTGGAAATGTATAGCTTGATGTGTAGCCGTGTGTACCTTATGTTTATTTTTGCTATCATTTTAGCGAACTTAATACCAGACTTTTTTTATTTTCGTAGTTCGCCTCTGTTTCTATTCCCAAAATTATTTCATGTTATTGATAAGTGGAATGTTGCACTTGCAACAACTCAAATTTACAATATATTTATAACTAATTAATTAATAAATATTGATAAGTTATACAATTTTGTTGTTCACTCAATCGATACGATAGTGATTTTCTCGACATTTATTTGATACCCTAAATATTAATAGATAAAATTTGAAGATAATAAAGAACAATACCACCAATCGTTATTATAATATAGGCCTAAATTACCTAATAAATTATATTGAAGAAAGTAACAATGTACTACAAAGTACTTAAACAAAGACTTCTATTGAAACTAGACAAACTAGACCAGATCGCAAATCTCCCTTTCATTCATATATTATTATAAGATTAGATACACGGTATGTACCGTAACCACAAAGGAGTTAGCTGGAACGGGCACCATTTGCTCCAAACTACAACCCGGGCGCAATAACTTGACACCTGGCTCGAAACTCGACTCCCCTCCCGCTAACCCGCGCGAGGCCCCGCTCTATTCCTTCACGGGGCCTCGCGCGGGTTAGCGGGAGGGGAGTCGAGTTTCGAGCCAGGTGTCAAGTTATTGCGCCCGGGTTGTATGTAGATTTATGTTAGTCTACGGAGCGTGTAAGCAGGTGTTCTGTAGTCTCGTGCTGCGGAGCAAGCTCCTCTACTTCATTGATCCTTCCACGTTTCTGGTTCTCATTCATGTGCATGGATTGCAACAATATATTGCACTATTCGCGAATCAGAATTCTGAGTTTACTATGCAATTCAATTCGCTTCAATGTCTGATGTAATGTCACTGTGCCAAACATATTTTTCAAACCAAAGAACATCTTGGACGTACACCGGCGACAATAATTCAAATTACAATAAAATAATGGATTGAGTATGTTCATAGAAAAGCATAACATACTATAATCATCACTGGCGGACTAAGGGTGGGGTGGCATGTGCGGTCCGCCCCAGGCCCTCCGTCCTGGGGGGTGGCCGAATTCTTTAGAAATATTTTTTAATTAAATACCAAAGGCCAAAATAATATGTTCAGTAAATAAAGGCACGCTAGCTACATATATGCTAAAAATTAATATAGAGTAGTAGTTTTTTTTCAAGATCGCTTCGCTCGTTAAGTCGCCGAAGTAACTTCTACTTATGTATGTCAAAAGAAAACAAATTTCGAGCTCGCTCCGCTCGCTCTTCTGTATTATTGTAAGTTCTCAAAGTTTTCTGCATACCTGGGCGGGGGGCCCCCCATTTAGTTTGTCGACCCGGGCCCCCGATAGGCTTAGTCCGCCACTGATAATCATAAATGCGCACGCAAATTCAAATATTTTGCTGATTATAATCAGTACGGGAGTCGTAGTAGACGATAACGTTGATTATGATAAAATGCATGTGTACATCGAGTTTATAATTCACAACGGCAAACCGTTATTTATACCTATTACATAATATGATAATTATAATTACGTATTGATGAGTACCTCAAGTCATTATGTAAGGAAGCATCATAGAAAATTCCACATTTTTCCTAGATTACGCGCTAGTAATCAAGGAACTATATGATCATTAATAGTTCTAACCACACACACACCCTGGGTTGTGACCATATTCAGAAATAGACTTCACGACCTTCAAATGTAGGTAGATAAAACCCCAAAGGATATGTAATAAAACCCAAGATTACGATTCGAAACACATCGCATTAAACCTTTTATAATGTAGATTTAGGGAAAAGACCTTTACGGAAAAATAACCTCGAACGGGTTACCTACTGGTCCAAACTACATATTTTATAAGTAATATATGAAACCTAAATGTACATGATAAAAGGGTCCAAAACCTGCTTCATGCCGAACAATATTTTGATAGTATTTTCAGGAAAAGTAGCGTTGAAAACCTAGACTAAGGTGAGCTAAAAGGAATAGCCAATACAGCTTGGAATTCTTATTCTTTGATCTGAATGTAAATAGTCTACAAGAAGCAATATTGATATATAGCCAAAGCTACCAAAGCCTGTGTTATTTTCAAAGTAGTTCGTGAGTGGACTTAAGTAGTGTTAGATCATCGTAAAATTTGGCCTAGAATGGCAGTCCGGTGTACAAAAAACTTTAATGTTAGATGAGTTATAATGCTCTTTAACAATGCATGTTTTGATGATTTTAAAGGTTTTATACCGAGGTGACGACTGATAGAGATAATGATTTAATTGAAGATCAAATTAATTTTGGATAGGGGCAGAAAGATAGTGATGTTGACCACTTTTAAATTATTCCTTTGATTTCATATTAAACGATGTATCAGTCCGAAGTCGTATACACTACGCCAACGGAACAGCTTTGCTATCGTTCGTTCACCTGCTATGCTAGAAAACAGCAAACGCCAACATGACAATAAATTGAAGATCCGGTCCGGTGTTTACCCAGGAACACCATTAGCCGAACTTTACATAAAAAATTTAAAACAAATCGAAAGTTTTTAAAACTTTAATTAGAAGTAGATGGGTTTCGTCCGACTTCGAATAATTTTGAATAAGGGAAGGACGATGACAAAGATCAAATCAACTGTCAATGATTACCTCCTAGTAATGACTCAATCTGCAGGATCATTCAGGAAAACATTACGAATAGATACACATAGAGGGGTAAGTCTCCATAACCGATACTGTCGCAGTAAGTACCTTAAGTAACAAAAGACGTTTTATTATCTAAGCAAGGCGTTGGCGACCATTAGGAGGACCATAACTAGTTAAGGGGTGCTGTGGACTATTTGTAGAAGGTTATTGACGTGGGGGGTCGATGGATAACTTTATTACTATCCCTTGAATAACAGTTCTTGTTCTGCTGTTTAGTTATGTCCGGGTTCCGTGAATATATTTAATGAGTTTCTTTAATTAAATCGAATAAATCTATTATAGAATAGACTCAATTAAGGAAGTCCTCGTCTTATTTACTCACTTGCAAAATTCACAGGCCTCCTGCTTGATAGACATCGGTCACTGATGAAGAAACGACGGTTTTCTGAAATGAAGTTCAGTAGGTGGCAGCACTGAGACGTCAGGTTCAGGCACCTGTCAAAACCCTCATTCATCATCTTCATCATGGCTGAGCATAACGATGGCAACCGTGATTTTAGCTGGACATTTTCCCATTTCCGAGGATATTCTTAACAGTCTAATTGAATGTATTCGTCCTGCAACCAACCAAGCTAAAGGTAAGTAGACCCCTCATATTATTTGTTTTCTATTCATTGTGAATGTGAGGACAACGTGGGGTTTTTTTTCCCCAGTTAATTTTAATGATGGTCTCGCAGTTTGAGTACTTTATAAATGCGGGTCAGTGGGTCGTCTTATGCGGCCTACTCAAATGTCCTTTCTTTCGTATTATTCTTCAAATCGTTGAGCTCCTTTAAGTTCTTTATTTATTTATTTAGGATCACCAACAAAATATATACGAAATACAAGAAACATAAATAAAGGGCAACATTGAGGCGTAAAAAATACTTACAAAACACTACAAAGTGCCTTCAAGACCAACTCCACCACCCACCACTCCCACCAACAAATGTGCGTGGGCATTCCCTAAAGTTGAGGAAAAATTCATAAAAAAAGCCTTTCAAGAAGTTCTTGTATAACCGAGTTGTAGCATACCTACCTAGAATAGGATCCCGGAAAATTTTGTGACGGCTCCCACACTGAAGAGAATCTTCGACTGGACAGATTAAATATCTCCCAGCTATTTGATTCACACGCATTAGCTAATTAGCAGTAAGTGTGTCTACCCAAATAATAATAAAATACCTATAAAATAAAGTAGGTGCAGGTACTCCTTTATTTATAGGAACCGCAGAACCCGCAATAAAGTAAACAACTAAGCTAGCTAACAAAGTCAAAATATTAATATTCTGAGTTGAGCTACACTTACTGACAAATGCTTGCACTGATTGGACAGGTCTTCTCCAATCTGTGTGGTTCTTTCCTCAAAGACTATTTCAGACATTTATCTTCAAGGTCCCCACATGATCTGACCAAGATTATGTCTGGACTTTAAAAGAGACTGATCAGATCCCTGAGTTTGTTTCGCCATTTCTTCTCAGGAGTACCTACTCAGATTGAAATGTCAACTCGTATCTGTTAGCTTTTTTTTTAAATATGTATTTCCGATATCCTATTTACAGAATAAACAATTTCATTTCATTTCAGCGCTAAACATGTTTCTGTCAATTCTCCGATTACCTTAGTGCAGTATAGGTACCAAGTTTGTTTTGGCTCGCACCCAAAATCAATTCTTGAACAATCATGCATTTGTCAGGATTCTCTTGTAGTTATAAGTTGTTTAATTTTAACAATGTTCGACGAATTAATCGATTACCTTTCAATCTTTAATCTATTTCATAAGTATTGGTATATAATAATAATAAAATTTATTTAATTAGACACCCACTATACGAATACATTGATAGCAAACTTTATGAGCTGCTGTGATGATGGAAACGAGTAGCAAAGTTTATATGCTAGCAAAAACTCCAGAAACATTAAGACAATATGCTAATGAGAATCCCAAACAGAACAAGCCATACCATATAATTTGAGGTAATAACACCAAAGTAGAACGATGTGGGCTGATGAGCAAAAAACTACGAAGCTAGATTCATCTAAATCTTCAAAACTCCGTCATCATTATAACATTCAAACATATAGTATTATAGAGCAAATAGTCCATCTAATCAATTAATATAACATGTAAAAAATGTTGATAGTGCAACACGTGTCAATTAAAATGACCTCGTAAACAAACCAACATAATATTTTGATCTGCAACTTTATGACCGGTTATTAGTCATTCTCGAAAATGTTACTTTGTACTACTAGATGACAATTTATCATAATATCTCTATGATAAGTTATTCGTAGCACAGAATGGTAGAACATTGTAGGACCACGGTTTCGTAACACTGGTCCTCAGACCTAATAAAAAACCAAGACAAGCGCTGCGAACAATACAGTGAAGCATGTCAAAACTACACCGCTGCTCTGTGCATACACGCTCACATTTACAACCATTTAGTATCAAACTAAACGTCACTAAGTGCACACCATGTCTACGAAATCGGCCTCACGTCACAGCATAATTAAAGTCTTGGTTTTTTATTTGGTCTGAGCACTGGTCCTGATAAGCGATTAGTTTGGATGTTGAACAGCAAAATCAAAGAGATGATTTATGTTCATGTCTTAACATCATTATTCCTTATAACTATGATATCAATAAATATACCGATATATCAATAAATATTCTTGAACTCTCAAGCTGAGCGGTGTTGACATTTCTCGAGTGTTAGGCAATTAGGGTCCAGGGCTCCGATACTAATTGGACTGAAGCTGCATCAAATCCGAAGGCGAAGCATGACCACACAATCCTAGCCTTTGTCGCCAGTAGATATTCCAAAAGTATGAATATGTAGCACACGTGTAAACGACTAGAAATAGTTGTGTGTTCGTTTGCATTACAAATGCCAATTTGGCAAGGAAATTCTGAGCCAAGCGAAACTCAATTAATGCTATTACCGTCCATTTTGATTTTTTTGTTCATTAAGTACTTTTTAAGACGACCCAATAAAATTTTGGTGTTGAATTATGGGGGTATACTTAGTTATCGAGTATTAAAATTTCAACTTTTATACAATACAAGCAAAAACAAAAGCTTTAAATTAAACTACTTAAATGTCGCAGAGACTACTGATGCTTATAAATCCAAACGGAATAATATCAAACATTTCAAAAATAATGAAAACTAGTCAGCAAGACACAAAGGTAACTATACGCGAGAACATGCTAATTGCATTACATAGTCCGTAAGTAGAAATACTAGTTCCAGAACAATTGGACCTTGATCGTGAACTCACTCCAGGAGGACAAGGTAAGTTTGATATAAAATTAATCATAACAGACAACCAGTTCGGTTTTGAAGCTAGACGTTTTCGAATCACGATCAACAGTGAAGCAATGACAGGATGTTACGTTACGGTGTCATCACTTTCTATTTGGTATTGCAATGTAATAGGCGAATAGGCGACTTATCATGAAGGGATTTCATTGCTCTAATTTAATCATTACATATTAGCTATGTAATTTCCACCTACCTAATATGGTAGTTTCACAATATGTGCTTTGTAATACGATATGCCATGAGCTGCATCCTAATATTGCAACAAAGGGCAGGATCGCAAACTCACAAGCAACTGGGCTATTGTTGGTTTATGTAGGACAGTCATTACATTAATTTACGAGTTTATAGTTTGCCACAGAACATTATGATGGTTCTGCATACTGCAAAGTCACATAGTGGAACGCTAAAAATATGCAATATCATCTGAATGCCAAGCGATGAACAAAAGTATTGCCCATAACAATGTCATTATTAAGGGCTCTGTATTATGTAGTTATAATGTTATTCTAGCAAAATCGGGAGACTTTCATATGCATAACTTTAGTTAAACAGTAAATGAAGTCACTGTGCTTTTTATTACGAGGGCAGAAATAATTTCAATCATTCTACGCGACGGAAACGTGATCAATCAAATATCCTAGTTGCGTACATCAGACATAACATTTAATTTGAGTATCAGCATCAGCATCTACTAGTATCACAAACAACGCATAACCAACGATTTGTCAACAAAAACATTAAAGTTGATCTCAGTGTTGTTTGCTTTGATGTTCCATATTGTCGATTTAATGGAAAATTTCATCCAACGTTAAGTATAACGGGCGAGGATTACTACAAATTGTACGGACGGCGTCTAAAAGCAATCAAGGAAGTGGCCAGGAAGGACGTAATGAAGGGCTTCGGGTTTCTAAGCTCGATGAACTTAGCCCTCACAGAATGTCAATAATCGAGATTAAAATACGTACTTTGTTTTACAGAAATCTGTATAATTTGTGCTTCTTTCAGTTGTTCTTTCGTTGTTTTCTCTTGCTCCGTGGGTGAAAGTCGTAGGAGTGTCTACCCACTTCCATACATCGTTAATGCATGAAAAATGTTATGATGGTTAACGTGACTAGGTTTTGTAGTCAGCGATGTCTATTCAACAATTGAAACTGAATGGTTTTCATTCAACTACATATAATTGTTCTCAAGTCGTTTCTTCTGGTCTTTTCAGTATTCAGTATCATCACTAACTTCTTTATATTTTTTATACTTCGCTATATATGCTTTTCTCTCCATCGTCCTCCATTGCCATACTAGAAACTAATAGACTAATCGTCCATCCTAAATGTTTCCTATTAACGTAACGGTTGTTCACGTAATTTCCATCACTTGTCGGTTCGTTTAATTTCTACGCCGCACGGCTGTGAGCATTATCTTAGGCTCAATTTTCATTGCCGCGGAACGGAGTGGAAGCTAGTTTTTGTAACGATATTGTACATAGCAAAAAGAACTTTATGTCAATTGTCTAACGTACAAACTAGATAAGAGCTTGTTACTGCGGGAATTCCCGAGAATGCGCGAGAATTCTCCAGAAGACGCAAGACCTGTTATTTGGCTCGTATCTAGTTTGTGCGTTACACTATTGACATAAAGAATATTATGCTGTGTACAACAAAAATCGCTTCCATTCCGTTCCGCGGCAATCTAAATTGAGCCTTAATCGATTTCCTTTAGTTGCCCCTTTCAGTTTGTATGTACAAGATGATAAGCAGACCGCGTGACAAAGTTCTATGTTTATAATGAATCATGTTTTTGCGTATTTCGCCATTAACACTGAGTCAATCGCATTCATACATAGATTACTGTGTTGACCTACATGATTACTGACAAATAAGTGGACTGACTGGACAGGTCCACGCAAATCTGTGTTTCTTTCCTCAAAAGACCATCTCACACACCAATCTGCATGGTCCTGCATGGTTTAAAAGAGACTATGACTTTTGAGTTTGTTTCGGTCTTTCTTAGAGTAGTCGGTCAGGAAACACCGAACTGATCTTGTTTTAAAGAATTTGAACCAATTTACAGATATTAATATTATATATCATTTACTTACCAATTACAACCAGTCTCCTTACGTTTGATCCTCATAACGGGAGTGTTGTATGTTAAACATAGGTAGAGTACTTAATTATGAAGATTGAAGCTGCAGGATTTTATGACAAGCCTCAGAGGAAAACATCGTGCGCTCGTGAAGATCCACGTGATCGCAATAATATCTAGCATGTGTGGCGTGCGGTTCGACTTTATAGCCGTAGGTGTCATTACCTACCTGCCAGGCAGTTTCAGATCATTAGAATTTTTATACGCATAACTAAGCGTGTCTTTGGGATATTGCGGTATTACTTTTTAAATTAGTAATAGGTACTTCTTAAGATTAACCAAGTCTTCTTATGAATTCTTAGTTCTTTAGAAATTATTGTTCTGTGAAGTTTACTTTTACCTAGTTAGCTTGATCTACATTACTATCTTCTATTGGATTTCATCGAATTTTTACAGACTCCTTTTAAATTGTAGAATGCTCGGGCCATTTAGCCCAGATTCTACTATGACTTCTTACATAGTCCAAAATATTATGATATCTTAACATCTTAAGATATCATGATAATTATATGATATCTTTCAAATTCTCAGCCCCAAGGGAACATTAACTTGTAAAGTACGCAGAGCAAAATTCCGCAAACTTTACAGTAAATATTTTTATCTCATTATGTCAATGACATTGTAGAAATGGTGCGATGACCTTTTAGTATGAAAAATCTTGATTCATCATTGGCCAAGACTGCATTTATTACACGCTACACACTGCAATGATAAGGGGTATAAAGTCCGCAGTAGTGCACTCGTGGCATTGATAACTGTCAGATTACTTTGAGATCAGAAACCATTCCTTTGGGAAAGGCCTACTTGCATTATGATGATGCAATATTGCCATTTTTAAACTATGCACTGGGGCCAAATTTTCCCGTGTACAACTTTTACAGATACCTGACGTTTTTAATAAGTAAGCTGTGATAAAAACGTTCGCGGGCCGGTTTAATTAGTTTTGTAATGAACGTTTTTGTAAGACTCGGTTTGTGACCTTGTTTGAGAATGCTTGTGGAATGAAAATTGAGGGCCGTAAGTTGTAAGTATAAAACGTAGTTTGACGATTTAACCATGGTTTACTGTTGTCAATACCTATACAATTTATCATGGTGTGTTGGCTTAAAATAGTATGATATTTCATCGATATACCTAACCCTGAACCCTGGAGGCAACGTGGTGTAGTCTGATATCGCCGACCCGTCTTGAGCAAGCGCGATGATCAATGCTCTCGTTTGCTCTGTATGTGAAGGGGCCTTTGCCTTGCAGTGGGGCAATAATAGGCTGGTATTATTTTTTATTTATACGTAAACTAGCGACCCTGCTTCGCATGGTTTTTGACGACTTGACAAAACATCGGTATTTCTTAAGTAACCGTAACTTTAATATTAACGTATTATACACATATATCTTCCGGAATAAATTCTCTATACATAGTGAAAACCTCATCAAAATCTGTTGCGTGGTTTAGAAGAACAAAGCGGACATACAGACAAACGAGAAAAGCGACTTTGTTTTATAATATGTATACCTACCTATAGATAGTTGGATATCGTCTAAGATCGAACCTCAAGGCCCTTGTCTCGGCAATGATTTGGATTTGTAACTTGCATTTTTTAAGTCAAACTTGTCCTCATTTAATTCAGGTAGATAAAACCATTTTAATATTAAAATTAAGTTTACTTAATTCTTGCCTTTCAACACCATTTTATTATTAAATCAATGACCTTTTGCTCCACTCAAGTTATGAAGCAATGGTCGCATTTATTTTATCAATAATAAATTATGTTTGTGTGCTTATGTTGATAAACTACTGTGTAGAATGTGTAGATTACACTTTATCGTATCGTTACATCGCGCATCGTCAGATTTGTACTAATGGTGGATAGTAATTTAAAATCACTATTAGGGGAAAAATAAAAATAATACTTTTGGGTAGAGTTGATGAAAAGTGGTAATAACCATTATTGGTTAGTATTTTTAGTTATGACGTGTAAAAATGATTCCGATATCCTATTTACATTTCGTCATAATTTACAAGAAAATTTTAGAAATTCTAGGCTCCACTCGCGTCCGTGGTGCGGAGAAGAATGGGCAAGAAACTTTTTAATTTTTTTTGACTACCTTAGGGCATCTCGTAGCTGACGTCTGAGGTCATGATTACTTAATCGGACATTCCTGTGGCTGCCTTAAGCTACTACACTCAAAGCCTCCAGCTAGGGGCAAAACTATGCTAATTAAAACTATGCGAACGCTCGCTAAGGGCACCCCCTGTGGGGTACGAACCTCGGCTTAGAGCGTCGCTGGGGGAGGACAGCAAGATGGGACAGGCTGGATCAAAGATATATCATTATTATTAATCGTGGAGTTTAAAGCTACAGGCTCAGCATCGACGCGGGCTGGCGCATAGTCGAGCAAGGGTCGGGGGGGAGTATAATTTACTCGGGAGGGTCGCGATCGCGGACCTCGGCGGCGAGGTCGGAAAGTGTGTATGTGTCTTTTTACTGTGCTGGTTTCCCTATTGTTGTACCGGAGGATGGTTATGTGGGCGTCTGGGTCGGGAAGGATTAGCCCCGGGCGGCGGATCTTACTGATTTGACTTGGGACGTAACTGACGGCCTCGACAACCAGAGGGTTGCAATGGGTGGCGGCGGAATCAAAGAAACAATTGGAATTGCGTTTGAGAAACTGGCGGATCGTGGGGAGTCTAAAGTCGAGATGGAGGGTCTCGTTCCTGCAGAACCAAAGGGCTCCCGTGAATTTACGAAGGAATCTGTTCTGGATCACCTATAATTTTTGGATATGACGGGGCTTTGCTTGTGCAAAGACGGCGCCCGCATAGGTCATGATAGGGTGAATGCACGCTGTGTAGATTCGCAATTTGCACTTAAGTGACAATTTGCTGCGTGCATTCAGTACGGAGTGGAGTCTTCCGAGAGCGAAAGCGGCCCGCGCGCGGGCCTTCTTTATGAGCTCAGCGAAGGTGAGATATTTGTCGAGGACCACAACTAGGTACTTGGCTCGCTTTTCCCAAGGGATCGGCTTGCCGAGCATGGTGATGGGTTGGGGAAGGGGGTTTATGTCTCCGCGGTTTTGAAAATAAAACCGCTTGACTTTTGTCGGGGTTAACTTCGATCCTCCACTTTCTAAACCAGGCGCCGAGCTTGTCGACTGCGGTTTGGAGAATGAGGGCTATCGAATCGGGACCAGTGCCCTTGTAGTAAATGGCCGTATCTTCTGCGAACAGAGCCAACTGCGCCTTTTTACTCTTTGGAATATCGCTGGTGAATAGAGTAATATGAGGGGGGCAAGCACATAGCCCTGAGGGAATCCTGCGCGGATGGGGCGGGGAGAGGATATTGCACCTTCGATGCGATAGCGGAATGTGCGGTTTAACAAAAAGTCTCGTAAGATGAGAATGAGACGATCTGGCACACCGAGTTGGTACATCTTATATGTATGTATATTAAGCCGTTGTGCCAGACTTTGTCAAACGCTTTCGCTATATCGAAGAATACTCCACCGGTCCACAAACCGCGTTGGAAGCCAGCGCTTATGTGTTCGATGATCCGGTGGGCCTGATACACGCTAGAGTGCTGGGTTCGGAACGCAAACTGTTCGTTGGGAATGAGGCCCTTGGTCTCGGCGTAGTCTCTGAGACGCTTATAAATAAGCCTCTCATAGACCTTACCGAGGACCTTGAGCAAACCGATGGGGCGGTAACTCGTAGGCTCGGACTTGGGCTAGCCGGGCTTAGGGATACCGATGACAGTGGCTTCTTTCCACACTTGTGGAAAGATATTGTTGCTTAAGGCACCATTGAAGATGGTAGTCAGTAGCATTATCAGGTGGGCAGGGAATAGTTGGATCACCCTATTAGTTATTCCATCAGAGCCAGGGGCTTTGCGGGTTTTCAGACCTTTGATAATGTCATGCAATTTGTCTGGTGTGCCGGGAAGCAGAGGACTTTCAGGGTCTCCAACGGGAGGGAGGGAGGCTCTACGTTCGACTACAGCGTCGATCTCTAAGAGGTGAGCTTGGTCTACTGGTAAGACGCTGGGTGAGCATTGAGCCTCTAAACTATCGGCTAGGCATTCAGCCTTACCGATGTCATCGAAGGCTATGGTCTTATCGGGGGGGCAAGAAACTCTTTAGTCACTCTTTTACAAAGGTACACGTAGACTTTTATGTAAACTTTAATAAAGTTTTCTTAAAATTTATTGTATTGTCGCGTCGCGCTGGTCTGAACGAGCCTTTATACGTTTTGAAATGGTACCTACGTACCCTAGTTTCACAATGCACATTCCTTGGTCAGTGGGTCGTCTTAGGGGCTTCTAAAATTGCCTATCACTGTAATTGTATTTAATAATAGGTAGCTTACTAGACAGACATTCAATCCGTGTTGAGTCTTCTAATTAAATTCTTAGTCGCCGCGTTTAATTCCTATTAGCCTACATTGTATCGAAAATATTCCAACAGTTAGAAAACCGTAAACAATAGAGACCTAATGAACTTACAGCCACTTCGAAACGAGTTTCACGACCCTACGAGTTATATAAAAAAGTTTAAAAATTTTGTAGATTGCAAACTATCGGTTTTTCATTACTTCTTAATTAGGTACTACGCATTACATTACATTGTTATAGACACGTGTTAATTCTAAAGTAAACGTTACATAGAATTTACAAATAACAAAGTTTAACGTGTCGTTTGTCAATAGATACCTACCTCAATCGTCAATGAATAGCAAAAAAATAAGTATCAACTACAATTCTTACCACAAAGGCGGGTTCAAAGAAACAAGTTCACGGCCAAAACACAAAAACTGCAAACTGAACACAACACCAAGGAACGAATAACTTTGTAAACACTGGTTGCACACGCGGTAGAACAATCACTAAAAAGTTTTAATTAAACTCTTGTTCACCCTTATAACAAATAATAGAAGTTCAAAACTAATGAGAAACTCATTCGAAACCTGCCGAGTGAAAGTTTTCGCGATAACCACGAAGAGGTTATGTTGTTGTTGTGATGTAACGGAAGCGTCGACACAGTACGAACTCCGCGCTATTACTGAACGAACTGAACTGAAGTGAATTGCGAACCGCAAAACGGTTGGCGAGAGAATGGAATGACGCACTTGACTATATACTCGTTCCCGGTGCGCGGTTTTGTTAATTTTATGTTTGTTTGCACTTTGCAAAGACTGTACTATTGTTGTATTATTGTAGGAAGAACTTCTTAGGTAATTCAGAGGGGCAAATTGTTTACGGGGCGTACATTTCCCATTTTCTTATTATGTGGGAACGGTTGGACACTTGGACGTATTAAAATCGTTACGAAAGAAGCAAACAATTACATATCGTACAGGTGGATAAATGGAAACCTACCTAACACAAACAAACAACCATGAACCAGTCCTAATTATAAAAAAAAATATTGAAAGAAGGAAGAAGTTTACTCAGTTTAGTATCTGGAAAAAACAAGAATCCGGAAAAGAACAAGAATATTTTTAATTTTAGGGATAACCTATTTTGATTAATATGTCTAGCAGAATATGGAAATAGACCACGCATAGTGAAGGGTTCCGTAGTGGGGATAAATATTTAGGTACCTACGCATGCACAGTATTTTATCGACCTCAAAAATAAGTTTCCGTTTACCTAATTAATTTCATAGTATTTAAAAAAAAAACAATGGAAAGCAAAAGCTCACTCATTACAAAGTTTTAACTTATTGGCTAAACGCCATTTTAGTTATTTCCTGTGGAATCTTTAGATTCAGATTCAGATTCATTTATTTATTGTAAAACATAGGTACATTATAAGTTCTTATTTGGTAATAGGTACATTGAGGGCGCTATGCTTTGCCTCTAGGGCGTACAAAAGTAGTAAATACAGATTAAAAAATTAAAATGATTAGATTAGATTAGTAGGTTAGACAATTTAAATTAATACGAATCACAAATAAACAAGTAATTATAGTATTATTATGAATTTTCAATCACATTGAACAGTGTCCTTAAATAGACTTCATAAATTAGGTACTTATGTGTAGAAAAAATACATGATGTCCGCAGTTATTGTAATAAAATGAAATGAAAATTTACAATTTATTCAAGTAAAAGGTTGGGTGACTATTACACGTTAACTTGTAGAGCCTACATATCTGTGATAGTTTTCCTTATAACTTCGTTATATGTACATAAATACTATCGTGAGTACTTTTCGCTTATCCAAAAAGAACGGTTTAGCTGGTAGGAAGGTGGGGGGGTGGGGGGTGGCACACACTTGACCCTAACAAAAATTACCACTTTAAAGCTTAATATTTCGCGAACAGATCCCTGAATCGATAAAATGATCATTACATACCTATATTACTTATGTACATACCAATATTTTTGAAATACTCATTGGAATGGACGAGTAAAAAAGAAATCATCCCCGCTTTACGTGTAAAGACACGTAAAGCGGTGATGATTATTACAGTATCAAAAAAAAAACTAGACATCGGTAGTTCACAACTTTGTAGGCGTCATTAATATATTGTGTAACCATGCCAACAGCTTTCTAGTACCAAGAGTATCCGAATTAAACCGCGGACAGACATACAGACGGAATTTACGGAGCTATAACGCTTTCTGGTTTTACTACGGAACCCTAAAAACCAACGGGGCCCCATCTGCACGTGTAGCATGACCGCCGTAGAAACGAGTTTTGTCGACGGAAGAATAGACAAAATGACAGATTGTGATTGTTTAACTGTCATTTTGTCTATTCTTCCGTCTACAAAACCCGTTTCTACGGTGATCAAGCTACGCGTGCTGTAGTTATTGAGAGACAGTACTCTAAGCTCACGTACGCACGGACGTAAAAATATCGCGGCGGGATTATATCGCGCACTTGATTTTCAACTCGTGGCAGCGTTGCCAACTCCAATAATGCATTAGGTACGGTATTCTCAGTTTATAAATACGGTAGATTAAGAAAAATACGGTAGATTATAAAAAATGGTGCAAAAAACAATTAAGCCTGAAAAAAAAACACGTTATTCCATACTTTTCAATTAGTCTGAATTTGACAAAATAACTGTGTGAACATGATCATTTTTTTACATTTCAGTACTGTCTCCTAGCATCAACTCAACTGCGAGAGAAACGAACGACCAGTCTTTCAACCCAGTTATTACAACCCAATTACGCAAAAAAGGTTAAGAGCGTTTATTCTGAAAGTTGGCAACGTCGTAAATAGCTGTCAAATATTTACCTGTTTTGATTAATTTGGAAATAATACTGTATGGAAATAAGAAATGTGGCTAACTAAGTTACTAGAATATTGATTATGTTATGCCTAGGAGGAATTCCCCAACCATAGATAATAGTTTGAACCAATATAATACGTACAAATTAAAAAGTTGCCTCTAACCGACAGGTTTTTTTAAAAACCTGTCGGTTAGAGGCAACTCTATAGTCCACTGCTATAAGGAAAATACGCTCAATATTCCGTCTGCCCTATTACGGTGCACCGGTGCGGTTTGCGGTTTTGGCACCGTAATTAAGTTATTACGGTAGACGGTGAACCAATGCTGGATACGGTGTTTTTACGGCAATGACGATGTAGTTGGCAACGCTGAGTCGCGATGTTGAGCCGACCGTTGAGAATCCATCGCGCTGGGACGCACTCTCGTCCCAGCGCGTTGAAAAAACACACTGTCGGATTTTCAACTCTCGGCGCTAAGCAGAACTTTGAAAAGCCAGTGCACGAAAAATCATAGCCGCGGGAAAAAATCGCCGTGGGCTTACTCACTGTATGCGTTGTACTTGTTCAGACAGAGACGGTGGCGACTGGCGTGCGTCGGTGCATAGAGTATAGTAATATTCGTCGGTGGCGCTGTGGCCACTGTGGGGGCCAGTTGGGGCGGACAGTCTTACAGTAATTTTTTGTGCTGCCAGAATCGGCCGTATTACAATTTTATTACTGTCAAATTAGAACCACCGCCGTCGCCACCGCCTCTTTCTGTCTCAGTGACATGTAACATGTATGGTCTGACTGGTCAAGCACAGTTTATGGAACTTAAATATTCAAGTCTGTCCTCTGTCGCAAGTCGGGATATCAGGTTTAAAAGTAATAGTAGCGGTTGATCTGTTACGCCATCTACAAGGGGGACCTAAGACGATCAATCTGGCATTAGTACAATCCGAGATTTTGGCATTATTATTCTTTAATTACAGATTGATCGTGATAGATTGGCGCAAAATATCCATAAATGTTAATTTGTCACTGTGAGATTGACATTTAACCATGGAATTAATATGTACTTTAAAGTAAGACTGGAAAACTTACATGCACCGAAAACTCGGTCTTGAAAGTTGAAAGAGTAAACAGAACTATTATGTATCCGTCTGTACACGGCCCCCCAGACAGTTACCAAAAAAAACCGGTAATTTATATCTGTTTGTATCCGAAATGTGAATTTTTCTCTCCTGGCAATTTTAAGCTTAGCTGTGTCAGTGTCAACTTATACGGTTGAAAATTTAAAACACTGTTTACGAAAAACGAAATACGGAACGAAAATTCATACATTTGTTTGCTTGTGAAAAAGATTTCAACAAATTTTAAACAATATGATTAAAACCGAGCCATGGACTGGTGGTACTGACGAAGAATATGAAACTCAACATTTCGGTTTTGGGGCCCAACGCCTCAAAATAGCGGTGCGACAAATGGTTGATCAAAAAATAACAAACGGTGTCAAAGGTATGGAATCTTATTTGCAAGATTCGTTGGATCTCAATGAAACTGATAAAGTGACACTAACAAGATCTTGTGATAAGTTGATTCGTTTGTATTGTGAGCGTGCAGGACCGTCTTTGGGGGCTATTGATGAAGAGATAGAACGAATGTTGAAAATCCCACATAATGTTTTGTTGCCTGAAGATGAAGTTCAAGTTGAGCAAACATCGGATGCAGATTTTGAAAAATTAAAAGAGGAGGTGGCTTCTCTAAGAAGGAGAGTAGAAAGAGGTGCGTTAATGGAAGCTTTACTGTCGGCGGAAGAAGAGGAGCTCGCTTCAGTGGAAAAGGTATGTGAAACAGCGAAGAAGGACATGGATGCAATCGATTTACTTTGTAAGAGTGCTGATAATGGTGACAGTTTGAAAGTGGTGCAAAGTGAAACACAGTTCTTGTGTGCGAGGGCTTCGTTTATAAAGAAACAAAATAACATATTTGAATTATGAATGTTTTAGTTTGGCTTTTTATGTTGCTGGACACAAGAACCCTCTATTTATTTTTATGTTAGTGTCATGAAATTATTAAAAATGTGTTATTTCTGATGGTATTTAGATTTAAAAACATATTTGTTTAAATGTAATATTATTTTAAGTAACTACTATACGAAGAAGAATGCTAGCATTTCCTTGTTTTCTGTGATGAAAGCTAAATGGTGTTTATTTTCTGGTGAGTTATTGGCTTACTTGACCAACAGCACCTCACACTTTCTATTGTTTTGATACGAAACTGCTGTGATATTAACACGGAAACTGGTGTTGATCTGTCAAATTTTCCATGTATAAAGTACTTGCGAATCAAAACCATGTAATATCATCAGATAACCAAATAAATGTTCACACCTAGCTATTGTATGTGTGTAGTGATAGTTGTTAAGTACATTAATAAAACATCATAAACAGTCATTTTTATTTTAATGTAAAAACAGAACCTCTTACATAAAATTCACCTAGAAACGAGTATCATAGATTAACAATACTTATTACATCAATTCTAATATAACACCCATGTTACATCATGATTACTATGTATTTAATGTTTTTAATCTCCAAAAAAACTATACAAAAATTGATACATTTAATTTTTATATTCATTTAAAAAATTTATAAGTTGGCACATAGAACATGAAGTAGTTAAGTCTAAAGAGATACAAAGAGTAAAAACAAATTTAAGAAAATAAAATTAAACATTACATTGTACTAGTTTTAGTTGTATCACATTTAAAACTTAAGCTACTGGCACACCTACAAATGAAGAGTTTTACTCCGCTCAATAATAGCTAAAATGATTCTGATTTTCTTTCAAAACCTAAATTGCTGTCTGAGCAAACCCACATTACAAAGAAATTGTTCTCATTACTATCATTTTTAATTCTTCTCTCATGTAATTGTTATATTTGTAGGTTCTATGAGTGTGAAATAATATATGAAGTAAACAGGGTGGCAGGGAGGTCGACGCGAAAACTTTTACCATGGATTCAGTACATGGTTTTGAACACCCTACGTTGAAATTCATCGGTTATTTTTAAAAAATCTGCTGTTCCATACATTTTGACCGAAAACTTTTCGCGTCGATGTCCCTGACACCCTGTATACACAATTAGAAAACATCATTTGTATAGTCAGTTGAGGATTTCAGTTGTTTTACAAGAACATTGTTTTTTTTTTTTTCTGAATTAACAGTTGTATAGTTGGTATAGAAGACCTAAATATTTGTTTACAAAATTGTTATTAAATACAATACTTAAAAAAATGTGAAGAATTATGAAACTAATTATGCCAAACATTGTAACACATTCACTTACTTTTATTAAATTTTATAAAATAAATATTCATACCTGCATTTTATCTGTTTTATTTTACTCATACACTTTCCTATTTGGTTTACTCGCTATTTTACGTTATCTTTCAAATCAGCTTAGAAACTGGAGCTTGAAAAATTGTAACACACTGAATAGTAACAGTTATTACCTACATCAAAATAATGATAGGATAGCCAACTAGCGTGAAAAAAAAAAACATTATAATATGTACAATTAGAAAGTGAAGACGAAGATTAAGCTCTGCGCAGACGAAGTAGGAGTATGGAGCAAAAGATTTTCTGACGACTGAATAATACCACAGATTAATACTGATTTCACATCATTCATTTGTCATTAGACTCCACACAATAATTTAAATAAAAAGTGACTTGCTACGACACAATAAAGTGCAATTCACTACCTAGTTATATTCACCTAGAAGTTGCCTCTCTTTCTATCGCGTAACTCTTAGATCTTCTAACTACGTTACACTCATTGAATTGGTCCAAGAAGTCGAGCTCGCCGCGTACTTGTAGCTTCATACCTAAAATCCGGAGTGAACCGACTGTATTAATCTGTGATAGTGGTTTAATGTGCAAAGTTGTATGAAAACAGACGGCTCCCTTGAAGTCTTGTGTGGTTTTTTTTGTTCCTTATCACACTTGGAATAAGGTTCACTGTTCACATTGTAAAAAAATCCTCTGCTCTTCGCTCCTCTTAGGACTAAGCCGAGCCATAAAAATCAAAGGATAGACATTTTCTTTATAGTACTATCATGCAATAAATCTATAAAATGATAACATGCTGTATGAATTTTTATAACACTGTTTATGAGTGAAAGAACTTTGGTTTCGTGTATAGCAATACTGTAACAAGTTCCTCTTTTATAAAATTGCACTAACTTATGCAGATTAACTTTGTACGCAGAATAATGTAACAATTCAGCCCAAACACTTGTTATAAAGATTCTTACAAGCTCTGTAACATGCCACAACATTCATAATTGATTAATACTGCTTATCACAGATGGTAAATAAAAAATAAACAATAATTAATCATATCTAATGAGTTTATGTACAACACTTTAGAATTTATGCTTTATCTTGACTCATATGTACAATTTGTTTTACGCCTAAAACTATACAAATGGATTATGATGTATGTCCCTAGTTTACAACACATAATTGATAACAAGTGTTATGTAATTAAGTTTTAATCTAAATTAAATAAGACTTTCTTTAGTTTTTAATTCCGTATGACTTATGAAATTAAATTTTTTCAAAGTTTTATTTCTTATTGTCTGTCCTAAGGAGGAACACCCAGTGCCCAACATTTATATGTAAAACTACGAATATATTAAAAATAATAAATCATTTTATGTTCACTTTTCTCATAAATTTAATTGATTTGGTAACATTACCACAGAAATAACATTAAAAAATAACAGTTTAGATACTATTACTAATTCATAGCATAAATCTTCTAAATTAATATTTGGAATGCTTACAATATTACAATGTACGGAAGATATAACTAGAATAAGCGATATAAATAATAACAAGTCTTACAAGAACACAGTTTTCTGTAGTTGTCGACAACTACATAATCATGTCTTTTGGTGGCACACTTTGTAAAGATGTTAAATTGGTTATTACAAATATTTCTTTGGTATAAGTTACAATTACAAATAGTATAACTACCTGAGCTGAGTATGACTAATGAGTATTTAACGGTAATCAGTATTGACCACTAGCCTTTTCTACAGCGATGTAATAAATACTATATCTCGATTTTTATAACTGTGCGCCTGGAGCTGTCTAAATCGTAGGTTGTTAGTATTGAATTCACCACAGTCTACACAGCTCGTGTCGTCTGCACAGTTCTGTCATATTATTCATTAATTTGTTATTGATAATATTTATACCACATACACTGTAAAATTTTGACGTTCACTGGCGCACAGTTATAAAATTGGAGTTCTAGGTGGCGCATGAGTTATCACGTCTTGGGAAGATGCTCTCATTTTCGATTAGGGAATGTTTATTCATTGCATATTTGTGAAGTACACTAATGTAAAATACACATCGTAAAATCATGGTGCGCTTAGGCTATACTCTACTACAAGAGAACATCGTAGAAGAAGTGGCGAATCTATCGCCAGAAGTACTGAGAAAAGTAATGCAAAATGCTCTAAATCGCGCGCAAATGTGCGTCAATTTAATTAAACAGAAAAATAGGTCAGAATAAACAATATAACAATAACCAGAACGATTTTTATTATTTACTAAAAAAAAAGTTATAGCCGTAGGAAATCAGGTGATTACTTATACGCCACCTCGTACAAATGTTTCATCAAGAACATAAGAATTGCTATTTCGATAATATTTCATGAAGTATCCTATCTAAGAATTAAAGGTAGCGATTCATCATCGCCTAAAAATATAAATAGATTTACAGACTATAAACCAACTTGATTTGACACAATGCAAAGAAATATATTTTGAGATAAAATAGGACAGTTTAACCAGAGTTTAACTACCTACCCGATACAGTCGTAGGTACATTTTCATCTTCAAATATGATCTCCCATCCCCATTTTATGTATGATAACTTGGGACATCATACCGTCAAAAGTCGCGCCAATTTCCGACTGTGCCAAGTAAAGATATGAATAAACTGTCATAATAAAAAAGTACCTTAGCCACTAAAACATGCAAATGAAAGTCTGATCACTGAACTGAGCGTGTGTATAACAAAGCATCGGATTCTGTGTGACGTCACACGTATGCCGGCGGGCGCGCGTCCACGCTCGTGGTGACGCGCTTGGCGGCCGGCCCGGGCCACGACCACTCACTATCGCTCAGTGCTACCAGTCACACTGGTCCACTCCATTCTGTGTTGTCCTGGAAGAAAGATGGGTATTAGTAATTAATGATAACTATCCCTATCTCAGAATTTATTCCATTTCTAGCTATATCAACTTTCCCAGTCACAAAAGCCATCGATATTTTCTTTAGCCTTCCTCCACCCTTATAGAAAGAAAAAAAAAAGACGATTACCTGTGAAATATTAACAGTCTTAGGGTGTATAGGGCTCTGAGGCGCGTTGGAGTTGGCGTTGGTAGTGAAGTAGCCGCCCGGCCGCGGCCGTAGGTGGCGGTTGTGCATCTCCATCTGCACTATTTTCATGAACTCGATCTGAGCTGCTAGCTTTTGAACTTCTTCCTGTAATTTTGTGAAAACATTATTTACAAAGAGTTACATAAAATTGTTTGACGAGTGGTTTTGGGTTCCGGTGACTGACAATAAATTCTTGTGTAAGTTTCGGCGAGCAAGCAGTTTTGATATGAATATAATTATTAGAAATTCGATCGTATTTTGAAATCCAGTAAGACCGTCGATGGATATACGGATATGGTTGAAAATGACACCATTAGGTCTCATGCTGCCTCTGTCATGTGTATCGTAAAGACACAGACTTTTTAACCGACTTCTTAAAAAAGGAGAAGGTTCTCAATTCGTCTGCATATATTTTGTATGTATGTTCATCGATATTTTCGTCAATTGTTTTCTTTTTTTATTATTGTTTTAGTCTCATTATTGTTTAAAAATAAATAGCTAAAATTCAGTTTTGCTTCTTATTTAGATACCAGATAACAGGTGAAGTGAGATTAAGCTGACCTGTGGATCCATTCTGTAAACATCGCACCGTGAAGAGTGAGGTGAAGTGAGCATGAAGTGAGCTGTCCATAGTGTCAATCCCTTCACCCAAGTTATTACGGTGAGACGTTTACAGAATACCACGGCTGACATTCCAAACTCATGCACCTTGCATGAGTTTGGAATGTCGAGCAATTGAAACTATTGACAGCTCACTTCACCTTCACATTTTTACATAATAGTTCGGCACGGCTCGTGTGAGCTCTACGGTACCTTGAGTTCCTCATTCTCCTGGTAGAGGTCTGGCGGCTCGTCGGGCACGAGGCCGATGCCGTTGAGTGACGACGAGGCGGGCACGCCGCGCGCGCGCGCTCGGCTGTCCCACGTGTCGCCCGTGCCACGGACCACGCGCAACACCTGGAGGAAGAGGCATGGGTAATTATTATTATTCATTGATATTAGAAAAAAAAAATAAGCTCTGCATGTCAGCGATATTTACAGAATAGCACCAAAATGTACAATACGAGCCAATAAAGATGAGACTTGACACACCACGTGGTTTGACTTGCGCAGTAGACTTATAGGTCTCTTTAGCGGTATGAGGTCTGCGCCGGGGCGTCATCGGGGCGGTGAAAAGTACTAATGTAGTAAAACCACACTCACCTTAGGTAAAAACACCAGCAGCACTGTAGTTGACGTTGATAACTGTGTTCTTATAAATCCAAGAAGATATTTTATATCTGGTCCTGCCTGAGGCAATATTAGTAAACTGTAAATAATAAGAAAAACATTAGTTGTAGGCACTTATTGCAAATATGATTTTAGGAACTTATCGTTTCCGAGACATGGGGTAAATAGCACGGCAAAGGAATTAACAAGAAATATTTTATGTTTGACGAAAATGTATTTGCTGGCTAGCTATCATCATCTTATCTAAGTCTGTCGCCATAACAACAATGTTAACAGCATTGTTGTGTTTCGGCAGTTAGAGGTAAGGTAGCCAGTTCCTCTGTGGTTGAGGATTCCGAGTGAAGCTCCCTCCCACCTTCGGCCTGATCATCACTTACCATCAGGTGAGATACAGGCAGAGAGCTTCCCGGTTGAGGATTACAAACAAAAAAGCAAACTACAAAAGCCCGAGCGAAAAATCATCATTATTTTGTAATCGCGTGACTCGACAGCTCCCAGTAAAGGGTGCTGCACACTTGTGTGTTGTCGGGTCGGCACATTTATATCGGCAGTATTTATTGAACAACAAAGAATATAGTTAGTAATTGGTTAGGGCAACCCAAGCAATTACTACACATATTCGGCTTTCATTCGGCTCGTGCCGAGCGGCTTTTTCCCGAACATATATTGGGTCCCCACCTATGAAATTGGCGTTTTTTCCTCACAAATAGAGAACCTTGTCATTGTCACTTCTATGATTTAAAATATTCATCAATTGCTTGGTATTATATCGAATAATGACCATCATAGACAACTACCAATTGTAAAAAAACCTTATTACTTATAGTTTTCTAAACATAAAAAATACCTTAAAAATGACTCCTCATTTTGTTAGCAGAAATGACCACAATTTGTTTAGCCTAGCCAAAACTTATTTTTGTCGCTTAATCTAAGTGGCATATTACGTTATCTTAGTTTCTAAACATTAGTGCATAAAAGTTTTAAAACATTAGTGTTCATGGTTGTTATATAAATTAAGAAAATGTTAGTATGAAAAAAGTAACTTCTTTAAAATTCTCCATACAAAACGCTGATTTCATAGGTGGGGGGACCTAATACTAACTATGTAGTATGTGTCGAATCATGCCGACTCGAACAAATGTGTAACACCTCTTTGTTCTGATATATACAATACTTACTGGAAAGCTATCATGAGGGAGTTGACGGTGAATATGTTGTAGATGGCTATAGAGATGAGTCTCGCCTCATTGTACAGACTCTCCGCGTGACGGACGCGGTAGCATACGCGCACGCCCCATAGTAGGAACAGGATTTCACCTGGAAAACGTAAATGAAACGAAAACTTGAAATAATTTCAATTTGGAACAGACAAATATGGTGTTAACAGCCTTTAATTTATATGAACAGTTATTTAAAAAAAGAACAAAATATGTTTTTAGTTAGTAATCAATTATTTTCATTAAATCCTTGAGAGGCTTCTGTTTAGCAGTGATAAAACTGTATACAAACTTTTAAAACATTTAATTAAGTTTTGACTTACCTATAGCTAAACTGTGATCCCACCAATTATAAGTACACTGCTTGAATTTCAGTCCTTTGTTATCCGTTATCTGTAACGATACCATGAAATATGTGATCTTATTTTTACTGGGTGTCCTAATAGAATGCGATCGTTGTTCTTACGAATGAACCGAATAACGATCTCGATAATCGTGTATGCGTGCGACGATTGCTTTCTTTTAGGACAGAGTAATATTATGTAAGTTGAGTAAAGAAGGCAACTAAATTAAATTTAACTAAAATCATTAGTGTTAGCAATTAAATTTTAAAAACAAAAGAACGACCAGAAAAAGATTTTCTATCACAACTTATTGTATTTGCTTAGACTTATAGAGGTTTGAACAGGGTGTAAAGTTCTTTCATCCTCTATAGAAAAGGGAGGATCCTCCGACTAGACGGGGGTTGTGACTGGTGGGCAACTGCCCGATTGATGTCGGAAAGTTATATATATATTGATCGCGCGGTAAACTTTGCTTGCGCGATGCAGGATTTATGTGACATCAGGTCTTTGATGCGTAGTTCGCACGTGGCGTTCAAAGTCAAATCATTTATTTCAAATAGGCTCTTGTAACGCACTTTTGAACGTCAAAGTTTGCAATAACTTGAATTGATTCTAGTCGCCCCTTCCAAAAGGTAGTTTTCGTATGGAGAAGAATGGGCAAGAAACTCCACCGTTACTCTTTTAAAAAGTTTTACAATATTTTGTATATGTAGGTACAATAGTTACATAATTATATGTGAGGACGAACACCTAAAAAAAATACGTTACCACAATAGGTAAAAAGAAGAATTAATAAAAATGAAGCAACGTAGACACAGCAAACTGACTAATACTTACAACTTCAGCATCAGGTGGTGCAGACAAAGTCCAGGTTCCTAAGTAAACGAGCATGATGAGTAGTATCGGTGCCATCCACTGCAGCAACTGCTTGTCTGTCAGCTTTAGTTTGTGAGCTGACTTCACTCGGTATGTTAGAGATACTCTGAAAGAATTAAAAATAAGTATTCAGTCTTCTTTATTCCAGGGAAACTCATCTAAAGAAGACTGAACTAATTAATAACAACATTTTATAGTTCCTCTTTTGAGATAGTTATGGTTTAAAGTAGATTCGTTAAGTTAACAAGTTTCTTGTTGTGGTGATGATTTATTTATTTCCTATTACCACTTACATTTGTTTTTACATGTGGGAACCCAAAACTACAATGTAGTCACAATTGCCACACTCAGAGATGTCATCTAAAAACAAATTAAATACCACTACCGACAAACATTTTGACTGACACTGAAATATTTTGACTAACAACGTCAATTAACATGAGTGATTAACTAAGGCCGATATTACAGAACGTCGCTCAAGACTCAAGTATTACTTTTAGTTCCAACCAATCAAAACGCTTTAAACGAGTTTTAAGTAATGCCTGAGTTTCGAGTGAGGTTCTGTAATACGGGCCTTACAGTCCCAAGTCTCTGACTACCGGCAAGTCATACAGAGGACAATATGCCCTCTGGAATTCCACCAATGAGGAAGTTAAGATCGCAGAGACACACTATGATGTTAGTACCTATTACTTGCACTGGTCTGGTTTATTCATTTATCATCCCAGTCAGTCATTCAACATGCATTTGAACTTGACTTTACAAAAGAAAGTAAAATAAAGAAGAAATAATTGCATTACTTTTGTTGGTTTGCAGAATTGCAAGTATTTTTTGTCAACGGTGAAGTGAAACCAGTTTCGTGAACATGTATGCACTTTTTGTGGTTTAGTTCGACTGTAGTGTCATTGTAAAAGGTTGTAAATGTATGCACAGAGCGGCGCTGTAGTTTTGGCATGCTTCACTGTATTGTTTGCAGCGCTCTGTCTTGGTGTTTTATTTGGTCTGAGGGTATGGTGTTGATATTCAGGGCAGTAGGATGTTCCTTCAGGTTATTTTCCACTTGTAGAAAGACATGACAATATCTATAAATGACAGATTGTTTTTTGTCGCCTGTCTGAGATTTAGTATTTGATTATTATAACAAAAAAATTATTACCTCCAAGTTTTCATCAGAAGTGCTGTATAAGTGATACAGAATCCCATGTGCCGAGTCCATTTTGTAGCAATACATGAGTATCTATCCAACACCGGGAATATAGCTGCCATCTAGAAATGATTTTATTTTACATTATGTTTTGTTAAACGCAAAACTATATGTTCAGCTTGTTTCATTAGATGGGTGAAAGATTTGTCAAGAAACACCCAAAAATACTTCAGAATTTTGTAGTTTTGGAAACCAAGTAACTACTAAATATGGATTTTATAGTTCTTTTAGTCCTGAATTCCTTCTTCACAAGAATTGTATAACATTTTATAGTTACAACTTTATAAAATTGCTACAAGTGACATACTCACTTCCATATACATGATAGCACATCCGAGGAGTGTGATAGATAGGAACACAGGACTGGCTACACGGAACACCTTCACTCTGCGGTGGTGACGAGTGTAGATGGTCAGGCAGACTGTCATCACTGCACAGCTCACCGATATCACCAGTAAAGATATCCTGAAAAGTTATAAAAGAATAAGGTAGGTAAAGTAAATTTTATTTGTTGTAATATAAAGTTGGTTTCCATTCTTTTGTCATTAATTCAAGAAGAAAAAACATGTTTGCATTTCGCTGGACATACAATACAATAAGAATTTGATTTGAAAACATCACTGAACACAGTAGGAATACTTAACCTACTGTGTTCAGCGGACTGAATTCACTGAATTGTAGGTATACAATTATTCAGTGAATTAATTTAAAGATGGAAGAATGTGTAGTTAACTATGTTCTGCCTATTAAGGCATGCAAAAATATTGTAGCTTTTTAAGTTAATCATTGCCATTTTTTAAAATAATGATACATTTGTTTGGTAAGCTTTCAGTGTCCTGGAAGGCTTGCAAATGCCCTAGGCTATTTTAATGAAAGCCCCATGAGACTATCCCAACACCCCAAACAGTTTAATTCTGCTTGGCAACAGCAGAATTTCATTGGTGGAGGTCTTCATCTTAGCCATTAGACAAACTCTTTCACGAGGATTTCTGTTACCTACTGCTATTCGCTGATATTCTTACCGGAATGGCCAGTTGTAAGTGGCAAGGCATGGCTCCGGTCCCTGACACGATTCGCAGCCCGGCTGACATTTCAAACACTCGTAAGGTTCGCTCCAGTTTTCTAGATCGTTTTCTTCGTATTCTTGGTATGCAACTGAAAGAAAGCAAACACGAAAATAATTTTAATGTCCCTTCAATTTTGACAACTTGAGTTACATCATTTGACGACGCCAGCTTACACCCAAACCCAGTCAGTACCTGAATTCGATTAGAGATTCTTCCGCATAAAATAAACAAATGAATGTTTTGAAAGTAAACAGAACCAAACAAAAAAACAGCGGTGAAACAAAGGTGATTCTTTTTTTAGCTGCCAAACCGAAAATTGTCATTTTGACATTTTCTAAAAGTTGCCACAAATGTTAAATCTTAACAAAAACAAAAGAAAAATTAATATCTAGAAATAAGTCGAAACTAGAAGCGACTTCAATTCTAATAAATCTGAAAATAAAATTCTATAATAATACATATTAAGCAAAATACACATTCATATTGTGTACCTATTTGTGTTGCCAACATGCCAACGACTTGTTTCCGAACGTGTGAAACTTCGAGATTTTTCTGTTTTCCACGAAAATTAAAAAAAGGCAGTATGTTATCAGCATTACCTTCAACAAGGGATCCATTGTATCCTTCACGATGAAGTAACGAGTAGAAGCCGGGACGGCATCGGCAAATATACGATCCCCTCGCCCAACCAGCGTGCCGTACATTCATCTCTCTGTTTGGCCTGTATTCACACTAGACAAATAAAACAGTCACAATGATTTAATGCTATAGACAGATTCTGTTATAATAAATAAATAAAATTCAAGGTCTAGGTATACTTACATAAGTGGTATCGTTAGGGCATTTGTGTGTCCCGTGAAAGGAATATATTTGGTTATCATTATCATCTTCAGTATCCGCCTCGCACTGGTTTATTTCCAAGCTAGATATGTCTATGTCGAGCGAGACGATACCTTTCAATCTGTAAGAGGGAAATGTATTACGGCTACGGCCATGTTAGGTATTCTGAGAATTGAGATGGGTATAGGGTAAGTAGGTACTAAAATGTTATTCGAAGGCAGGCCAAACAGGGTGAGCCGAACTAATGTAAAAGTCAGGATTTTGGTTTATTATCTCACGGCCTTCCTATTTCCTGCTAGTTGGGTTTTATAAATATATATATACCTAGTCGATTTATGTTAATTAATGCTGCCCAGAAGGATTTGGTGAGATTGGAAGCCGACCTAATAGTGAAAAGGCATGCATGATGATTCCATTAGCCTAACATTCTGAGTTGGTAGGTAGGTACATGGAACTTTCCATGTACCTAGGCACAATGTGCTTTTGGAGGATTTACGAGTGGCCTAGGCTTTCAGTTACTTACATTAGGTATGTAGTTTTGGAATGAGTTACCTACTCCGAAGGCAGTGGATTGGTCTAAGGAGTATGGAGTTTGCGGTCCCTAAATCTACAACACCATGAAAACGAGCAAGAAAGACAATACTTAATTTAAAGCTACGGTTTTCTAAAAGAGCGGTACCGCCACATAGTGTCCGTAATTTATGGGCGAATGACGTCACGGAAACGTTATTTATGAAAGTAAGTTGGTGTGTTTTTCTAGAGAGCGTTTTTGACACCGTAAAGTTAAACCCCGCTACCCAAAGATTTAAATCGCTAGATTTGCCCTCACCGTACTTAGTCACGCGAAAAAGTGTTCATACTGAGAAGAGTGAGCTCACACATGTCATGATTAAATACCGTTTTCATGACAATCAAGTCATGTTACTGCGTCATTGTGTGTCAGCGGTGTGAAAACGAAAAAGAAACGAGACTGTCTTTTGACGCGGTAGGGCGACTCTAACAATTTAAATCTTTGCCGCTGTCATCATTTTCATGACAGCCGTCACTGCGGCCGTTAAGTGCGGCCGCCGCTCTTCTAGGAAACCGTAGTTTTAGGTTTAAAATAAGCGTAGTACTTACCCACGGATAGTAGAGACAGGCACGGTGTAAGATAACAACCATCGTCTTGCTTCGCAGCTGTAGTAGGGGTACGTCCACCAGCCTTCCATAGTCGCACCAGGCGGAGATGGCATAAACTTTGGGGACCGAAGCGTTTCACTTTCATGTGCGGACACATACCTATATATTCGAAGATAATTTTAGATACAATAGATTAATGACGTAGCTAACTTGCATTATCATTAATAGTTTGGTCGACATAGAATCTACAAGATGTTCAGAGAATTTCGCATGTTCATAGCTTCTATTGCTTGTGGAGGCAAAGTCAATTTAATTCTCTATTTGGTGATATTATTTTATAAGTCTCTATTTTAGGTTTTCTTCGGAAATACTGACCATCTTGCAGTTACCGTCAACCACATTGTCCACATTATAAAGTTTATGCACTAGGTAATTCATCAGCAGCCTGTCCACTGCTGGACCTAGGCTTCTGCATTTGCAGCTCGATTCTCAGGAACTCTCATCCAGCTGCTACCAGCCACCCTACGAAGATCGTCGTTCCACTTACCCTGAGAGCGTCCTACCTTACGTTTGTCGATTAATTTCTAGATAATTATTTGAAGACAAAACGCTACATATTCATATCATCAGCTTTAGTAATGTGCTTTCCTACCATGGATATCCAGAATCGGGCGTTTTCTCCAGCTGCGGGGACACAACGGCGACGGGATCTGCGGTGCCGTATCTCTCCCAGGCCACGGCACTGTTGACCACGCCGTCTGCTCGCAACGCCAAAGCTCGCGCCCCCACTGCCCGCTCCGAGGGACTCGCCCCTAACACCAGGCCTTGGGACACTGCCATTAGGAGTTCTGAGGATAACAAACAGCAAATAAAGATTTATTTATTTTCATCATAAACTGTGAACACTCTTGTTTTGAACGCAGCATCTTCATATCGATTTAAGGCAGGTTTTGGTTAAGTTACTATAAAAAAATTATGGTTAATCTTACAAGGCAATTTTATAAGACACATAAGAGCAAAAAATGTTCAATCACAGCGATTGTTTTCAAATTGATATTATCGGCCAAACAAGGCCCAAGTTTGTCTGTGACATGGGGTCACAGACTTTTGGGCAAACAGTGTTTTCCAATGATGGAGCACGGCCCTAATAGTTTCTCTGGTTTTGGGTGCCAGGCAGGAGTTAGATTTTGATTCGGTACGAGTCCGACACTGTTCAGGCTATCCCAGATTGATCGTTCAGAAAAAAAATCCCGCCTCTGCCAAAAATAAATCTGATAATGCGTCCCATTACTCCGATCAAGGTTTGGATTTCTCTTAAAACGGTTATAATTTTGACTCGTTTGTTGACTTCTGGGGTCGTCAATTCATTTAACGGCGGCGCAGAATCAAATCAAACAAAATTGTTTAGGTTCGAGCCGTCGTCGCCGGGTACCTTTCGCCCTTCGTTGATTGTTTATCGAGACTTGTTCGTACCCCAAATTCTGACTTTCGTGAGAATATTAACGGGAGTTATAACAGCCTGAAAACCTTTTGTTTTTGATATCCTTTAGTAGGTAGGAATCACCTGATGCTTTAATAAACCAACAGTATTATTATTATTTCTTCTTTATTCCGGAAGCAGTCCTTTGCTCTGCAGTACGACAATTAAGGTCCAAAGTCCAGAAAGGCAACGTTTATTAGATTCAAGGTCAAGGTACTTTACTGCAAGAATTTTACTCCCATCACGCAGTGTGCAGGGGTCAGCTCGATGTTGGCCAAAACGTGACGCAGATCAGCACCAAGCTCCTGTTGTACCAATGGCTACTGCGTGCATCAGAGCAAGTGATGATTCTAGATGTATTACCTGCATTTTCGAGTCCCAGCTGGTGGAGCAGGTTAGCGGCGAGGTCTGCTCTGGCTCTTGCAGTGTCCCATCGCGCGGCGTGTAGTGGTGCCTTTAGCTGTCCATACCGCTGTGTGACGCACAGCGCTCCTGTTGCACCAGTGGCTACTGCGTGCACCAGACGTAGTGACGATTCTACTTCTTCCTGTAAGAGAAATGTAATTTTAGAATAACAGCGTGAAGCTTTTTCATTAAAAATTTATGACAGTTGGAGTAACTGGAAACACATTACAAACGAAGCAAGCTAATATAAAACTTGTAAAAGTAGCCTTAAAAGTGATGGGAAGGAACATATTTTTTATATGAAG
The DNA here is from genome assembly GCA_914767755.1 of Agrochola circellaris. NCBI lineage: Eukaryota > Metazoa > Arthropoda > Insecta > Lepidoptera > Noctuidae > Agrochola > Agrochola circellaris. The sequence continues at coordinate 10,547,415 of OU611858.1, forward strand.
AAGCGGTCATCATCTTCCTGCCATTACTTGGGGTCGGTGGGCTTTTTCCATTCTCCACTGATAACCGCCACGCTATCATTTACTATCTTCATTCATTCTCTTTTCTTTCAAGGAGCGGTACCGATAAATTGCATTGCAAAAACATTGTATTTACTATCTAGAAACAAAAAAACAAAAGTTGCCAATAAATAAAATTTTCTTATAATTTAAAATCATTAGAAGCTTACTTTTAAATATTCTGTTTTCTTTTTGCCAACCGTAATTTAATTATTTGTATAGGTATCTCATAATTTAAGTGAGTGTGTTCTCTATGAGGATAAAAATTCAAAATTTTTGTTCTAATCATTTTTAAACATAGAACGAACAACAGCTTACGCGGCCGGGAGTATAGTCCATTTACCAGACGTACCTAAGTGGTATTTTTTTCATACAATACATTTTCTGTAGGTAAGTAATAAGCATCGTGAAAAGATAACATTTGGGATGACTGAAAATTTTCGTAGGTAAGTCTGAATTCCGTCCAAGGATTTTTTTTTTTTTTTTTGATGAATTCATGTCGATATGTTTATGAAGTAGGAACATCGTTTTGAGGCTGACACTCTATCTATATTTGAGTTACTTTGACCAGCGTGTGATTGTCAAGAAATGATTTTCCTAACCTCCGGTTGGAAAAACTCACAAAGAAGAGAAACGGCTGGAAATACCTACGTTAATAATAGATGCCTCGCCCTTATTAACGAGTATTGATAAGTTACAAAATTCGCCTTCAGAAATGTTGGGAACAGTAACAAGAATTTTTGCTGTTGCCGAACAAATAACTCACGGCAAGAATTTGTACTTTTGAAGTGGATTGTTGAAGAACGAAGAGTAGGGTCGCGACTCGTGAGGTCATGGACTATTAATACATTTACTTTAAACCCTTATTTTCGACATGCTACAAATGAGGGTAAAGGAAACATAAAACAAACGTTCTGCAAGCTTAAGAACTTGCAATTATTTTGTGAGAAAAAAAAAAACAATCTACAGGATATTTTCGATGCAAGCCAGATCAGACTAAAATAGTTGCACGGTCGCAATCGCAAGTCATACAGAATGAAACTAAGGGATCTCGCGCACTAGACGACCACGAACAGCTATCTAATTACGCAACACATTTTCGTAAACGATTGCGACTAATCCGTTTCATTTTGACAGTTCAGCAACATCCATTGTGTTATTTACGTTGTTGAGCAGTTTTTGTTTGGATTTTATGAAGCAATGGATTAGCAATCTGTTTCACAACGATTCAGATTGATCGTGTGTTACGTAATTGGGGTACAGATTGCTGAGCAGATTTTTTTTCGAACTTATGAAGCCATGGATTAGCAATCGATTCAGATTGTGATTGACTAACCTAACCCACAAAAAGAACATTCGCAAAACTAGGTACTAATCCTGCTTTCATTCAAATTTCATTTCCAACATGTTTAACATATGCTGAAAGATGAGCACGAAACTCGTTTACAAAATTGAATTCAACTTGTTGAATGTTTTTGTGGGAAGCGCTTGTTTTAATAGCACATAGCACAGTATTAATGTCGCCGGCAGCAGAAAGGGTTACATTTGCAACAGCGGGACTTGTAATTAAGGAAGGAGATGGAACAGAGGTGACATAATTTATGTCTGTCGTAATTTCAACAATAACACACGAGACAAACATATTTTCCCGTTTTCCACCATCCCGTAACGCAGGATTAGGTCGACACGCTAATCTCATTTCGGGATCACACATAACCTGATTGGAAGTACGGAGCAACAAATAATGTAATTATTTTTCTATTACTGAGATGAGAGGTTTTGTAGCGCCACATCGAATAAAACTTCAATAAGAATAATGTCGAGTATTTTCAGGATTACGCCCATTGACTTCGGCGAAGAAAAGTAAATGAATGTCGAAAGACGTAGAAAATAATGAAAGAACAAACGTATTTTATCATAAAACAAAATGGATTCCATAAACTTGTATTAGAGTATGAACCACTGACCCTTTTTGACGTTGGTCTTAGCTGGTTTGAGTAAAGCCTTTGTTAGGAAAATATCCACTTAGTGGGCAGAATCTTATCAGCTCTCGCCAGCCAGATGCAACCGCATTGACACTTAGGTAGGTTCCTGCCTATAAGTGGGTAAGTAAGTACTACATTTATGATTGAAGGTCAAGATTAAGAATCATTTATCAGAAAATACAGGTATTACCAGTTGTAGAAGATGGTAGTTTAATGTACAGTCCATATTTTACCTATTTAGGTCATCCAAATTAATTTTACATTAATACCTAATAGAAGAGCTCGATCGCTCGAGATGGAGGAGCTCATGGCTAAGTAATAACAGCCGCATGGGTCGATCCATCAGGTTAAGTTTCGCTTGCCGGGGTTGGTCTATAGGTGGGTGGCCATCTTTACATACCGAGACTCCTCCGTGCCTCGGAAAGCACGCTAAGCCTTTGGTCCCGGCTGTCATTCGTGGATCTTTAACAGTTGTCGTCAGAAGCCCGAAAGTCTGAAACCAGTCTTACCAAGGGGTATCATAGTAGCCAGTTAATGAGTTGTGAAGGTCAGATAGGCAGTCGCTCCATATAAAATACTGGTATTCAGCTACATCCGGTTAGACTGGAAGCCGATCCAAACATAGTTGGGAAAGGGCTAGGCAGATTGATTAATACCTAATAGGTACTTACTTATTTTAATAAGATATAGGTACAGAAAAATACCTATGTTCTAATATAGTTTTTAAATTAAGATACATTTTAAGTTACAATAAATATATTAAACACACATATCAAAATTTAACCTAAAAATAACATTTTATGTAACAACAATTCTTAAGCACGCCACAAAACAAGCGTTAGTATCCTATATCCACCTCTGTTGACCTCTTCAAAGATATAAAAAAAAAAAACGGCAATATGGAAGATAACCGTACCAGGCGTGAATAACTTAACAAATCGAAAATGCATATTTTTCAGGGCAGCCATTTTTAAGTTCAAGTTTTATCTGTAAATTCAGATTTTATGTTATTAAATATTTTTTTATCTGAATGTAAATCATTTGCTTTGAGTTTTTATATAACATAAGATTATTTAATTAATTTACCGTATTTATAATAAAAAAATGACATATCAAGTTGTTCACCAATGAGTTATCAAGTTGTTCACCTAAGTACTTACTTTAAGTACGTGTGTAAAAATATCAAAAGTAATAAGTATAGTCTCTGCCTACCTCTTATGGGACTGAAATCGTGATATTATGTATGTAGGTATGTATAGGTAATAAAAACAAACAATTGCAAAATAATTATTTTTATTTCGAAAAAAAAGTTCAAATATTATAGAATTAAGTAGTCGAATTCTTCTCCGTTTCCTCCAGCATCAGGGTCTTCGGAGTCTAAATCAGGATCGATGTTGGATACGTCACCATCAGTTTTAATGTTTTTATAAAATTCGTGAAAAATGGGATCTATCAGTGGCAATAAATCCATCAAATCCTTTTTTTTTTTCTTTACTTATTGGTAACTTATTTCTGATTTGTCTTAAAACGTATTTCTCCTATAGGCTTCTTATACTGCAGCCATTTCACAGGTTGCCATAAAAATTTTGCACCACAAGCATCCTTTTTTTTATTGTAAAAGGACCTTTCTTCGAACTCAATTCTGCAAAATTGAGAAAATTGTCTAGTTTCATGGGAACTATTGCAAATGCGTTATTAACCTTGCAAGATCTTATTAATTGCATCCAGTCGTTAAGATGGTTTATTTTAAGCTGCGTTTTCTTTTTAGTTCTTTCAATTTGGGCATGATCTGAGTCACATTCCATGTGGCTATGTCCGCTAATCAAAAACTTATGATTGATTGTCTCCAAGGTTGGATGTACATGCAATAAATACATGAACATCATTGCAACAGCGTTATTTTTATTCTGGCCACCACACGTGTCAGAATAAAATGTGACCTCTGTAACTTCAGGTGGCAAATTTTGTAAAAAATGCCACAAACACGAAGCAATTTGATTTGCTCCTCGAGCACCGATGGTTTCGTCCCACAAGTAACAAGTAGCTTTATCATCTCTTAAGTTATGAATCGTAAGATTGTAGGACCATAGTTGTCTCTTATAAAAAGAGACAGACGTTTTCAGGAATGGCGTAGGTAAGCATTGCTGAAGATCAAATGCATAAGCTCGAAAATTTGAATTGCGCTTTGCTTCATCTTTGTCCTTTCTTTTTTCTGCATAAGCGTTTTCGGCTTGTGATTGATGCTCACTCAACTCCACTATAAAGTTGGTCTTTTCCTCTCCTTCTGTTAACGCTATCTTTGTATTCAAAAGATCACATGTGTGGCAAGTATCTTTAGCCGGTTTTTTGAATGATAAGTTTAAATCGTGAAAACACTGGGAATACAATTTAAGTGAAATAGGATTTGGGCAACTTTCTTTATATAAACGATCCATAGCAGCTATAGAAAGGTCCGATGATAAATATTTTTTATTTGTTCTAGTTCTGCAATAATGACTTTCGTAGTTTGGGAATGATAAGATGTGATCTTTGGCAGATTTTAAATCATCAACAGTCCTTTTTTTTTAGCTAGCAGCCATCTCTATAACATATCACTTTGTCTCATCACACGCGCAACGGATAGAAAATGTAATAATAGATGATAGATTTATTTGTCACAAAATACACTCGCAATCTCGATGCGGTAATAACTGGACAACTTGATTTATGCTATTAAAAACGTTAAGTAGGTTGTTAGAATAAATGAACATCTCGTGTTGTTAGTTACTTTTTTTTAATAGTTGGCAGTATTATAATGACATGTTGAGTTGTGTAAATAATTATAATTTGTATGTTTTAATATCTCAAGACGTCACATTGTACCCTTTAGTAAGAGAGTTATTTAAAAATTCACATGTTTGCTATGTGCGGTAAAACAGACCCATCGACTTAGTCATTTATTCACCCTATGAATAAAATAATCCTAATGCCTATTATGCATTAAAAAAATATATATGTAGGTCGACATATCAACCTATTCACGCCTGGTACGGATATTAAATATATAAGATTATCAATCTAATTAAATAGAGTAGGTGTCAATAATCAATATATAGGTAAGGTTCCCATCCCCACCATGAACACTGTTTTATTAGTGTTATTGTAAAGCCACTTAGAAATTACAAGACAGAGTTTCCTGGAAAAGCAATTGCTTACTAATTACTACGTCACTGTGCTATCAAAGGGACGTGTCTAGTTAATTAAGTACGACAGTATGTAAGTGTTAGTTCAAATTCGGATGCCATATTAGTTTCTAACGAGTTTTCAACGGGCCACAAAGTCTTCGCTTCTTACTTAATTATCACAAATTTTGGCAGAATATTGTTCCTTGTGGAATCGAAATAATGTTAGTACTGTTATTTGAAGCTTTCAATGTTTTACGGTTTGTTTTGTTTCGTTTTTTATTTTTCGGGGTATCTGAAATTAGAAACTACATTATCTACAATTTTTTTGAAATGTTTGCTTTCTCTAGAGACCTCATTATAAATGATATTGACGTGTACATAATACAGATGTACAAATAGGTAAGTACCTATTATAATAAAATAAAATAAACTTAGATTTCACGCAAACTTTTTTTTATAACTAACGTTGTATTTAAATATATTTTGTTGTGTTTTGTGCTAATTGAGTAGGTAATAGTTTCATCAAATTTTTTTGTACACCGACTTGGTTGAGATTACTTTTATCCGACGAACGAGAACTACGGATTCCGGGAATTCTCGGGACGAGAATTCCCGGGAAATCCGTAGTTTTCGTTTCCAAGAAATTTAGATCGAGAAATGTCGAGTCAACCAATTCGTTTCAAAATGTCAGCGCCAAAAAATATATTAATTCGAAATTTTAAGTGATAACTGGTCCAGTCACAGGTTAAATTAACACACAATTGCCAAAATAGCACTGTGATTATTCGCATAGTTATTAATAATCGCGTTGAGTTCCTTTTTAGTAAATATTTTTTTATTTGTTTATTTTTATATTTAATCAGAGTTTATCAGAGAGAAGAAAGTACCTTGTTTAAGTTTATAAAAAAGTTGATTTTGATTATATTCTACGAAAAGCAGAAAAATACTGGTAAGTATTTGTTGTTATTGATAAGAGATTTTGTAGATTGTTGTCCAGTTTAAATAAACATGATGTGTATTAACGACGTTTTTCTTTATTTGAACAACAAAATTAAACATAAATGAAAATTTCTCGGTTTACGGGGTAGTCTTGATAAATAGAGTTCGAGAATTCTCGAGACCCGAGATATGAAAAATCTCGAGAAACCATAAACCCTAGTTGAGATGTTAATTAAACCAGCGGCTACGTTTAGAAAAAGTATATTAGCCAGCGTCTACAGCGTTTAGAAAAAGACAAAAAAAAAAAAATATTCACCTACCTAATAACTTGCTGAAGTTCGTGTCGTAAATGATTTAAGGCAGTTCGTTCTGTCCCCTAACCTCTAAGCAAAACACGTTAAAGAATTTAATTTGAAACGGTCGGTCGTCATGTTCTCAATTTAATTTAAAACCGTCCGCTAAGGAAGCTGCTAGCGGGCACCGTGAAAGCCATTGAGAAGCCGTACATACTTTAAGTAGAGAGGAAGATTGCAGCGCTGCAGCGCTTCAACTGTTATTGTGCTATATTTTGTACCTACTTAGGGTTAATTTCACCAATGAAATTAAACGTGATCACACATGCACATCTAAACTGCATTTAAGAGTTCTTCATTGTCCATAAAATGATGACACTCGGCTCTTGAATGATGACACTCGGCTTTCAGTTTCATTGATGTCATTAAGGCTCGTGCAGACCAGTGCGACGCGATTCGAACAATACAATTTCTATGAAAACTTCACGGAATAACAATAACCGGTGTTGCGTCGCGCTGTCGCGTCGCGCTAGTCTGCACGGAGCTTAAGTCACCATACTACTGGTAATGTTTTGCTAAAAATACTTTTTAATTATAAATAGTAAAAGTACCTAACTAGTAGTTTACTCATGTTAATAGGTACAGGAATCACAAAGGCATAGGCATAACAACAAAACTAAAATAAAAATCTTTTCATCGTGCATCATAATGTCGGATCTGCCAAAAGATACTTTACCTGTTGAAGTTGTGAATGTGGAGAAAACGGTTGATTTTATTAAAATGTGAACTTATGTTTTACCTACTTTTCAAAACTATGATTTAAAATCCATCAATCAAATCTGAGGCGGCGCTTGCCAGTAAAAGTCTTTTTTTAGATTTGACAATTCCTTCAAATGATGCGTTCGATTTTTCTTAAAATTCTACTTGGAAATCCTTCGGTTCACCCACCATACATCTTGCAACTGCAACTTTTATAAATAAACGCGTCCCAATGAAATAAGTGTTCTAACTCCGTTTAGCTCCAGAAGCCTAACCAGTATGTTAAATGTGAGATGTCCTGAATTAAACGTAAAAAAAGAAATTGCACCTATGTATTTTGGTGGAGCCTTATAGCAAAATATCAAAGGTAGGTACCGCAACATTCACCCAGACTAAGGCCGAGATCTACAAACGTTACTTTGGCTAAGTGTTGTTCCTTTCAATGTCGCACAATTGTCAAATTACAAGTGCAGACGAAAACATGTCTACGTTTATAGTTCTCGGCCTGAAACTATTATAGAGCTGGCCTCTGGTAGATTAGGCCTGCCGGCGTGCTGACATTTGTCGATACAAACCGGGGTATGATTGCTGTATGATCTTTTACCTAGAAACTGCTGTTAAGCTATATTATCTGTTTACTAGAAGACAGTAATAGCAATCTACTATCTTGTAAATAAGGTACAAATACAAATATTTTTATTTTTAGAACATAGGTAAACCCCCTTATTCGTAAACGCTGCTTAAATTTAAGTAATGATTAGCGCCTGTCTAACCATACATTTTTGACATTTAAACGTCTCATAACTTTAATTAACGTTTATGAACAAGAGGGAAAAACTGTCAGCTGTATCTATGTATGTGTGTCTGATGTATGTATGTATATATGTGTCAGATTAATAAAATGAACGCTATGTCTTGCCGTCAACGACGCACAAATATTCCAATTATAAATTCTGATTAGTAATAAATACAACAAAACATTTAAATTAATAAATAAAACTAAATTATAACAATTCATAATTAATACATACCTAAAAACATTAGTTATTACATTCAAATAACATAACAATGTACTTAATTATAAATTAAATTAAAAATAAAACATTTTAATTATTAACAATGAAGTGATCTTGTTTCAGACACTTCAGATAATTGTGTAGAGTTTACTTCTGTCCCTTTAAATCGCCAAAACTATAGCTTACTCAAACTCAAATTCAAAGCATTTATTTCAATTAAACTATTCAAAGGTACTATTGAATTGTCAAGGAGTGGGTCAGTCAGAAAAATGAAACTAAGTTATTGCCCAAAGCGTAGTAGGTTCCTATGGAGAAGAACGGGCAAGAAACTCCATTGACACTCTTTTCTTTCTCCCAGAAAAGCGAAGTACAGAATGTTTATACCGAAAGTGGGCAACGTCGCAAATAGATGTCAAATATTTCGCTGTTTTAATTAATTTGGCAATATTAGGTACTGTATGGAAATAAGAAATGTGGCTAACTAGCGAACTAGAGTATTGATTATGAAATGAAATCATTAATACCGTAACACCGAATATTTAATTTTAGATGCAAAAAAAGTTTTTGGAAACTTTCCAAATGCCTTTTTTACACCTAAAACGGATACAATATCAAATTCAATGTTATAATTGCAATTCATTATTAATATTCTAGTTCGCTAGTTAGTCACATTTCTTATTTCCATATAGAAATGTTGCCAAATTAATCAAAACAGGTAAATTGTTGACAGCTACTTGCGACGTTGCCAACTTTTAGGATTAACGGTCTTAACAAACAACTATTTCTTAAAATGATAAAGATGAAGTCATTATTATACTCTTTTCGTGCCTTCAGATCCCTGAACAAGGTACCATCGCATTATTATCTCCTAATACCAAAGGTAGCACTGTCCTTTTTTAGAATTTACATAAAACGTACTCAAGAAAGATGTTGACACAAAAAACAACCCAGCTCTCCGCAGGTTTCAGGGAGCTTTATAAAAACATCCCTTTTATGCCTATTTTGATGTACCTACGTAGACGCACCCCTCGGGGGGTCATAATTATTGACGTAAACCCGATGAACCATTGGTGGTAGGAGATATAATTATACCTACGCAACACCAGCCTCATTGGGGAAGGGGCGATCGTTAGCATTTCAGAGTCACAATGGTTTGCGTCTGTATGTAATATCTGTTGCATTTGTATTAAGTTTGCAGTTGCCATCCGTATGATTCATTGTTCAACTGATTGGTGGGATGTTTGTTTGTATTTCATTTTGGTGGGCAGTTAATGAATTGTTATGTAGCTTTAATTAAATAACGCTGGATGGACCGCGGACCTTAAAAGGTGGCTGGGACAGACTGGATACGAAAGGTGGAGGATAGGGTGTTGAAGCCAGCTTGGGAGAGGCCTATGTCCAGCAGTAGACTGCTCTAGGCTGACTTAATTGAATGAATGACTAAATTTAAAGATTTCAAAATGTCCTATTTGTTTTCTGGCAATCAATTTTTTGGTGACCCTTTAGAGGCATGAGGAACAGGGTGTAAAGTTCACTCATCCTCTATTGAAAAGGGAGGATCCTCCGACCAGACAGTGTCGTGTCTGGCGGGCAACTGCGCGACGATTGATGTCGAATGGTCTTATATATCGCACCATCGTCGGTGAAACAAGGGCACAACTGCACGTTTTGTTATTTTCCACTAGAGACATTTTTTATGATTTTTGTAGAATAAAATAGTTTTTCTGCTTATATCGATTTTAAGTACTATATTTTTTTTGGGTGAAATAAGCCTTACACTTTTGCGAATTTACGTATTTACTTTACGGGAGTAAAATACTTATTATTTGTTTGTATTTAAAGAAATAATATTTTTGATGTGCAGTTTGGCCCTTTTTGCACCAAAATTTAAATAATTCTGTAATTATGACCCTAGCAACACACTTAACTCATTTTCAGATGTTTTGTTAGTTGTGCCCTTGTTCCACCGATGGTGCGATATGTCGTTCGCGCGGTAAACTCTAATTGCGCGATGCAGGATTTGTGTGACGTCAGGTCTTTCATGCGTAGTTCGCATGTGGCGATGTAGATGTCGCCACAACCCTAGATCCTACAATCATCTGAAAATAAACCTGGTGTTTTTTCAGGATTATGTTTCAAAAACAAACTAGATGTTAAATTGAAAAATACCAATACAACACCGATTTTAATCCAATCAATTCCCTGTCACTTTATTTACAAATCAAAATAGTTTGTCATACCGTCGCGCCTAAATTCTAACTCTCTCAGTCAATATGAAGGCTTTATAATTAAAATGTCGATAGGCTGCAACACAGGCGGCTTAGCACGTATGACCGTAACCCAATTTGAAGCTTTAACGAATGAACGCGGCTTTTATTACGATGCAGGTGTGAAAATGGGCCCAAATGCTTTATCAGTCTCATGCAGAATTTCGTACTAAAAACTTCACTTACAGTATCTGGCCGTAAATATGGCACATTGAGTGTTTTTTAGAGCGTGATCTCTGACAATGATGGTCTGACATACTGATGCCAATTCTGTTTAGTAACTAACTAAACTATCACTATAAGTTCCTTACTTTTGGCTATGAGCTATTCTGCAAAAAAAAAACTCTAAATTTAAATACAATTTTGACACAACTAAAATCGAATTAGGTAATCGCGACTCCACGTGTTACTTGTTTGCTTTACCCTTATTTTTTTTTGGAGCCGGACGGCCGCTGTGAATCAAAATTTTTATTCTAGTTTAGAGGCATTTGTGACGAGAGAATCGGCACCAGTAACTTAGGTAACTCTCACGTTTTGGACTAGTGACATGTGAGCTAACATTTGACAATAGGACCCAAATTCGGTATTATTTATAAATACTATGACGTGAAATATAAAGTATTTCTAGGCTAATATAAGACTTCTAAGGGTAGGTTCAAACGTTGCTTCGTTATGGTTAAACCAAGTGTACCTAAGTTACAGCCAACATGTGCCACCATGTCCAAGTAGTTGGTCGCATATTGTGTTGGTTACACTTCTGCTGTCTGCGCAGATTACGTTAGCGTTATTGCTGAAACTTGCAATACTTATGAATAATTTCGTGTGCCTTTCCCCACAATGTCATTTACAATAATATCGATTCTCTTACCGTGGGGCAGGCTTATGAGGTTTTTGAGTAGTAGAGCAATTTGTGAATGAGGTCGTCCGGGGAAGTATGGACTACAACAGTACCTATTTTTGCCTCCAAGCAGTGCAGTGCAGTGTTTCTTTGAAAAGTATGGTTGGTTGGTTTGGTGGTTTGGTAGTATAGAGTATAGAGTGTGCAGTATGGTGTGGAGTGCCACACATGAGACCTTTCCGCGCTGTGTTCTGAGATGGCCCTGGTAATGGTTCCAATTACAGATTTCATAATCAAAGTATCAACTTACCCGGTAGGTAGTAGTGTTGGCAGCTTCCGTGGGTGGCAGGGACAACAGCGCGAAGGGCAGCAGCAGCGCACTGGACATGCGCCGCGGCCCCCCCATCACTGCCCACCATTCGCGCGCGCACGCGCCGTCCTGCAACAAAGCATTGAGGTTTGAGATCGAATACAACTATATTTTTGGATCAAGCCGCGGTACCGGATCAGACGAAATAAATAGCAAAACAAAAGACTGTGATTCGCCTTGCCACAATCGAATTTAGTTGATCAACTGCTCAGTTGAAAGTGATTTGAGCCGCCTGAATAGACATTCAATCAAATTGAATTTTAAATTTAAAGTATTTTTTGTTGAACAACAAAGGTTGTTCAAGTAAAATCGAACCCTGTGAACCCGGTAGAATCAAAGCGATAACGGGTTATAGGCAAAGTAAAATCACAAAATATTATATAGGGTAAAATCGTCATGTTTTACCTAAGGCACATCGCTCAAACATCCGTCTGCTGATCAAAAAATAATGTCCACGTGTCACGTCTAGTTCTTTTATACATTTATTTCTAACATTTTAATTTATTTACCTCGATTTTCATGAAAAAGTTATCAGAAAAATAGAGACTCGGTAGGTAAACTTCTAACGTCAAGGTTTAGAACATACCACGGAATAGATAAAACCTCTTATCTATTCCGTGTCACCTACATACAATGTACATCATCATCATGAATCTTCAACATAATAGGTATACTTCCGTCACAAACATTATACCTATCAAATAAACAACCTCTCTTTTCGGCTTTTTGTGTAATGGTACGATCATCAACAGTTTGCGTTGCTGAAAGATATATTTCATCAAGTGCTATTTATCACGGTGACAGTTGGCACAGAAGTCATAGAATAAATTGCCGCTGCGACGTATTTCAGGTGGCGAAACACGCGATGGCGAAATATTGAATTGAGAAAAAGACAATGTGTATTTCTTTTATTGCTAAAATAATATTGAAAGTTATAAAGGGCCTATGTATTGTGTACCAGTGACTGATACTATAGTATAGGATTTTTCATTTAAAATTGAAAATAAATACTTACAAAAAACTTTCTATCATTTAATCAAAGCTGTTCGCACAAGATTAAAAGTTGTAAATGAATAATAATAAATAAAGAATCCGTCCGTTATGTTCAAATGATACCTTACCAACGCCTAAGATAGTTCCATTATTCTCATATATTTTGTTATTATTTCCTCACATAGAATGTGTCAATCACCCGTAAATATCTTATTCTCCAAAAGTTATATGTGGGTGTTGTTTCCCAAATAGAGGTCTCAATTTTATTACGAATGGCTCCATTTCACTTTTGTGACAGCCGATGAAGTTTTGTCGGGACTTGTTTACTACTTTGGTATAGGAGTGTGGGTTAGACTATAGTCGCGTAACTCGCGGATAAGTAAAGGTAGTATTTACGGTATTTCATAGCTTATAGCATGGTACAGCCCGAATTAAACTTAAGGGCGGCTCGGAACATGAGGAGAGTCCCTGCGCAGTAACGAATCCATGTGTCAGCGGGGGTGAGGGGTGCGGTACTGCGCAGCGAGTGGCTAACTTCCGAGCCGCCATTAGTTTGAATCGAACTATAGCTTAATACGCACTGCTAAAAACGTAGAAACTCCAGAGAGAACACAAGTCATTCCCAATGGAGAAATAAAGCTAAAGAACTTGGAAACTAATTTAACACAGACATGAACAGGCTAAAGAGATGGTAGGTACAGTAGAGTAGGTATATCTATCTAGATATAGTTATGTCGAGTAATAAGTTGCTCTATTTAATATCACAACTATTAATAAAAACTTGACCAAACGTTAACCTACATTACCATAATCTCTAGTTAATTCATCACGAATCAAAGCATTTAAATGCTAGGTTAGTTACACACACAAGTTTGTTTTCTAACTTCGAGATTCGACCATTAGGCTAGGCTGATGTTGTATCAAATTATCCAAATCAACAAATCTTGAAACCTAAAATCCTTAATGGGATCGGATTTATCGCTATCCTAAAATATCAAATTATATATTTCGCAGTAACCCGGTTTAAAGGGCTCATTTTGTTTCATAATTAATGCCCAGAAAACTTTTACATAATTTCAATCATTATCGGCCGTTCTTTTTTAGGCATTTAAAAGCTTAATAAGTTCATAAATATTTTATTGTATAACGGACATTAGTTCGTTAAATTAAATAAATGTGCACACTATTGCACAAGTCCACGTCCAATCGCTTATTTTGCATACGTAAATTAATAAGTATTAGGGCGCACACTCATATGTATAATATATGTATATTTTTTTATTTTATTCGCCAACCGTATTTTATATAACATAATATATCCCAAGTCATAATTCGTACACTCAACAATTATTTTGTTTAAAAATTTAATCATCATTACTATCATCAGCGTCGTTACGGGTAGTCAGAAGCCCGAAGGTCTGACAACCAGTCTTGCCAAGGGGTATCGTATTACCCAGTTACTGGGTTGTAGTGTACAGATAGGCAGTCGCTCCATGTAAAATACTGGTATTCAGCTGCATCCAGTTAGACTGGAAGCCGACCCCAATGTAGTTGGGAAAAGGCTAGGCAGTTTTTTTCTTTTATCATCATTATCCACAGCCCGATTTCACCCACTGCTGCATAAGTCTCTCCCTGCTTGTGCCAAATTCCACTCCTGCTCCTGTACTAGTCGAGTCCATATCCTCAAAATCACTTTTTATCTCGCTCGCACGATTCTGGTCGCGGACTGAATACGAGCAAGACTGGGGAGAAGGCTCCAAGGCGCCAATAGTTTAGGTAATTATTTTTTACGGCGAAAATAATAGCAATAAAAATATATAAAAAACATAGTATCTGCTTTATAAAACAGGCATACTATGTTTTTTATTGTTACTGAACTATAAACATAGTTGTAGTTCAGTTATTATGAAAAGTTTCATGATCTAATTTAAAGTATTTTTTTAATACCAGCGGTTTATTGTTCGGTTTGGAGGTACTTTGGAATTGTTTCTATAGATAAAATTTTATGGAATCGTGTTTTCGTCAAACATAGTACTTACATTAATACTCAACTTTACCATATATTTATTTCAAAATGAATGCTGCAATATTTTCGATATAACGGAGGATCATACTAAGCAATTTATTTATTTATTTATTGATAGGAGAACCAACAGCTATAACAAATGGATAAGTTTATAATCCCTCTTAGCCGTGAGAACCTGTAATTGGCTGTATGTTTCATATACAACAGCCTTGCTATTCTGTAACCATCTCACCGTGAAAACTTGGGTGAAGTGAGCGTGGAGTGAGCTGTCATTCCACAGGGATTGACACTATTGACAGCTCACTTCACCCAAGTTTTCACGGTGAGATGGTTACAGAATAGCATGGCTGTTGTATATGAAACATACAGCCAATTACAGGTTCTCACGGGTAAGTGGGATTATAAACTTATTAATATTTGAGGGATTATAAACTCTTAACGATTTCAATCCAAATGTATTGCTTATAACAGTGACGAGAATTTTGAAAGGAATCCAACAGAAGCACAAACTTAGAACGAAAATCTTCCATGGTACATAGCCGATAGTGTTTCATCGAGCCAGCCAATCTGCCGCGCTAGCGATAAGTGCAGTAAGTACGTTTTGCATAGTTTCGAGTAATTGGCGCTCAAAGTTTTTCGTCACATTTTTATCTTTTCTGACTTGTTATTAACTTATTTAAATTATGATTTTTAAAATGTGTAGCCTAAGTAAAGTATTATTTTATTGTGTCATCATTAAATATGCATTTCTATTAGAATACTTTTAAATGACAAAAACGATGTTATATCTAGTACGAGTTTAATAACTTAAGCATCAATAACTTAATATAACCGCAGTAAGTATGAAGTTACTGCTCATAACATTAGCAGCCCAGGATTGTGTAATTTTCTATATTTAAAAGAGTGTCCTTGGAGTTTCTTGCCCGTTCTTCTCCATGAAGATCTACGTTTTGGAACTGGGCAACTAGCTTCAACTTTCTGACTAACTGACCGACTATTTGACAATTCAAAAGTGCCTGTAAATGGTTTAATTGAAATAAATGCTTTGAGTTTGAGTTTGAGCAGAAGTAAACCATGAATGATGATACCGCACTTAGAAATTCGCCGTAAGTATGGTTACTGCTGTTATGCTAAGGAAAACTTATTATAAAATCGACTTACTGCTGTTATCCTTATTGACAATTAAAGGGCAAAAACTATTTTATATCTAGTATGAGTTTAATAACTTTAGCATCAATTGCTTATTATAACCGCCATGTGTAGTTACTGCACATATTATTAGCAGAAGTAAACCATGAATACACACACTTAGAATCTCGCCGTTACTTACTGCTGTTATGCTAAGGAAAACGTATCATAAAATCGACTTACTGCCGTTAACCTTATTGAAATTTAAAGATGCCCGTTGAGATATTAAAATGGCAGTCAGATCAAATTGCGCTGATTCCGAATCTATGTTTAACTCAATTTGGCCAAAAATTATACTTATTGCAGTTATCGCAAGCGCGGCAGCCATACACACGTTAGTTCAAAAAACCACAACCGTCGCAGGTTGTTACGTAAAACGCGCCATTAGATAACATTGTACGAGGTGCTGTGGTAAATTAAAAAAGGGGAAATGGCTCCAGGTGATCGTCGGGTGGTTTCGTATCCAGGTCAGCTGTGTTACGGCCGACCACTGCCTCGGGCGCTTCCGTCTAAAGCCGACCTCTCTTCACGAGTTTATGAGAGAATCAATTTTGAGCCGCTCATACCTCGTTATTTATATCGCAGCGGAAAGGTTGGTTTTTGGTGGAATTGAGTAGGGTACTATATAAATTTTCATTCTAGAAATTTTCATTTATATTGACACTTCCCGAGGTCAATGAATTCATGTGGGATCCGTTCGTCCTGGGATGTATGTAATTTCGTAATTCGGTGTGGTTAGTAGGTACTAAACTTACCACCACGTACCTATCTATTACGTAAACGCTATTGAGAAGTAATGTATTCTCAGCCTTTGTCTTTTTGATATTTTCTGTAGGAACTTTCTATAAAAAATATAATCACATTTTGAACTTTCGACAATATCACTTTGTTTTCAAATTGCCAACCGAACGGTCCGTAAACAAAAGTAAAGTGCGCCTCCAGGCGTACATAAATAGGCCACACTATTTGCCAGTTTCCTGGCATTATTATTATCACCAAACCACACGGTATTCGCAGTAACATTATTCAAAAGTTGAATCTCGTTTGAAACGGAACCTCTTGATACTGAGCCAATTCACATCACAGAAATAATAACTGCACTAGGTACTGGATACATTCATGACTGTATTTAGTAATTAAAAATCTATTATACGTATACAATAAAAAACGTAACTCGCGTAGTGCATAAAAATTGGAGCGTAGCCTTCGTAGCATATCGTAGCGTGCTACGCCGGCTACGCCTATATTTTTCTTTTTTCTTCCATCCTCTTTTATCGATACTGCGGCTGTTCTTTGCTTATGATTTTTTTTAAATATTAATTGTTTGGCATTACAGTCAAATGCAAATATTAACTACTATTTTATAGCAAAACAATTAATATAGAAGTATGTACTCAAAATACATCTATATTGATTGCAGGAGACTCTCTACTTCTAAACAAAATAAGGAGTTGTGTTTCAATAAGCGCCACTTTCTCCACGGAGCTTTAAATAGCTTCTCAGAAGCTCGAGTTTCTTGTTAAATGAAAAAAACAACGGTGAATTGCTTCCTTTGAAGGAACTATCTCACGTACAAAGATACAACTAGTATTAGATCGTAAATCTCTTTAAAAAGACAGTGAAATGTGTCTGCCCAAAAATGCAATAAACGAAGATTGATCTGTAGTCTCTAACAAATCTTTACTCAGGAATGTGGACCTCTTCACCAAAGAATCAGTGTCAACACAAAACAATATGAGAGGAGGCATACAAGAAGAGAAGAGATAATGCAAAGTGAAATAAAACACGACAATTACGCCATTTTAAAGAATGCGGAATATACTCGTCAGTCTTGTCGTCTCCCTTTGTATATTACTCCTATCCTTTTGGGAAACCCGTACAAATAATATTTTTCATCTAGGTATTGTTTATTTATCGGAATGAGAACCAACTAAGGTCAATGAAAATCAAACATGTTGTAACCCCCGGAGACATAGAGAAAGGCAATAAAATAGGAGCTTTAAAGTGTATTTTTATTTACTTTTCATAATTGGTAAACACAAATGTGGCGTGCCTTCTGAGATTAGTATTTCATTTTGGGAGAAAATAATGGCTTAAAATGGATAATTTGAATTGGATTAAAATAAAACGCATCGTACGCAAAATACGCGCTTTTGACGTGGAGTTGTGGAGACAAAAGTCATTCAACAAAAGTCATCATGACACTTTTGTTACGTAACAAAAGTGTCGTGATGGTCAAAATGTAACTTTTTTTTGATCTAGCTCTCATTGCTGAGTATACTTGGCAACTTCGAAATTTGTCCGAATATAAAATAACGTATTACTTTGTGTTTCTTTTCTTTCAAATATCATAAGATTCAAGGGTGATTGATGCGACGAACTTTGACGATTTCGTTTGTTTCTCGTACTTGGGTTTCTTTACCAAATACGACATGAAAGAAAAAACAAAACTGAAGTGAAACTCAGTCATCAAAGTACGTTGGGCACGCCACAATTGTGGCGATAAGTCCCCTCTTTGAGGAGTGGCTAGAGAGGCGCCACGGCGTCCTCACCTTCCGCCTGACGCAGGTCCTCACCGGACATGGTTGTTTCGGGAGGTTCCTGTTCAGGATAAAGCGGGAGGAAACGCCCGGGTGTCACCACTGTGTGGATCGCCCGGAGGACACGGTGGAGGTCTGCCCAGCTTGGGCGGAGCACCGCCGTGTCCTCACGGAGGCGATCGGCGGCGGCGATCTCTCGCGTCTGGTACTGGTTCAGGCCATGGTCCGGAGCGAGAGTGCATGGGAGGCCGTCACCTCCTTCTGCGAAGCAGTAATGCTCGCGAAGGAGGAGGCGGAGTGCGCGAGGGAGAGTCAGGAGTCGCGCCCTCGCGCCCCTAGTCGCCGCAGGAGACGCCCCGGGCGTCGGGAGTCGCGAGCCGACTTCCGGCCACGGTAGGCAGGGCTTGCGGACGGTGAGCAATGGGTAGCTCGCCGTCCGATAGGGACCAGGCCCGGGTCGACGGCGCGTTGTGTTCCACGCGCGCCTCAAAGAGATGTCAGCACCAACTGACGGGGTCCGGAAGGGCCAATGCCTGCCGGGGTTGCGGGTTTGTCCGAAAGGGATATCGCGACCCCGGCACACAGGCAACGGAAGGAACACGGGTGGGTTTTAGTCAGTAAAAGTCTGACACGCCCTCCCGCTCCGCCCAGAGCGGGAGAAGTTATTTTATAATTTCCCAACACTCAAAAAAAAAAAAAAAAAAGACATCAAAGTACGTCCTTTCAGTCCCAAAATTGATTCCAGCCTTAAATTTGGAAGTACGTCGAATATATTCTGAATTATCATCATTGAAAGGTGGTAGTATGAATTATTCAACAACATTTTCCTGTTATTGAATTTTGCTCTTGCAAAAGGCGTCATAACCAGTATAAATATGCAGTCATAATGTTCAGCGTTACAAAGGTAATGCAATTTTACTCGGTAATCAGCTACTTAATTGTAAGGGCAGGGTTATTTATGCATCCGAGCAGCATACAAGAACCAATTTGACACAGGTAATTAATTTTGCAGAATTTGAAAGGGATATTCTATAAATCCGCTGGTAATGTTTTGTCACAGTATTGACATTGCTATATCCATGTGAACTTAGGAACTTTCAACAATCTGCTTAGGGAATTGGAGGATTTTGAGGAAACACAAAATAATTCAAAAAGTGATATCTTTACATTGCCCTGTTTATTTTATCGTGGTTTTTATTGTGTTTTTATTTGATTTTGTAAGCGCCCCTGAATGGTGCGTTTCGAGGAATACCTTTGGTGCGCTTCATTTAGTGCGTTTCAAAGCTGGTGCACTTCGAGGAATAACCCTTTCATGTACCGTTACGTAACGTATGTACTAAAAACCACCTTTTACGCAATTTTTTTCGACATGCGATGCGACATCGAACTTTAAAATCAGTAATCGAATAATCGACATTCAATATCATGCTGCAAGTAGCAACATAAATAATCAAAGTATAAACAGAGTTTGTTGGAGGTAGCGTTTGAACTAATCATTCTGTAAACATCGATTGCTAATCATGAATTAAACATTCTATAATAGGACGATTATTCTAAGCTATGCAACCGTATTAGCCATTAAGCCGTCCATTATTTATATGAGAACTACGGCGAATGTACCAGGGATACAGAATCCGCAGTGACCGAATAGGCGCGCATTAGGTAATTACAAAGCATAGTATTGATCGTCGGTAATGAGAACAGAACAATCGACCGTAGCAATTAACATTGTCGGATCTACATGTTTGCGATTTTTATTTTATTGCATTAAAGGTCTTAGAATAACTTATAAAAAAAAAATATAAGTTATTCTGAGACCTTTAATGCAATAAAATAAAAATCGCAAAAATGCTGTGCGGTCAAAATACTGGTTTGGTTATTAGATATCTATAAGTACTCATATAGTATGCGGAATTAATACTAATTTAGTCAATATAATAAACGACCTTTTAGCCGCGGCTTCGCCCGCGTGGACGTTGGACATTATCGCGGGAACAAACTAAAAAAAAAAACAACTGACTTCAAAAAAAAACAGTACAAAGTGAAAAATAACTATATTTTCGGAAGTAGGTGTCTTTGGTTTTGAACTTACGTTTTAGCCACCGACTTCCGAAAATATTTTCACTTTGTAGTGTTTTTTTTTAGAAGACGGTTTTTTTTTTTTGTAAAACTTTTTCACTTTTTTGTTGTGGTACCTACCCCACACAAATTCGAATACCACTACCTGCTATGTAAATAACAGTGACAGGAAGTTATCATCATATCATCCACATATACTAAGTGGGAAAAATACGTATTATTGAAGCTTACTCAAAAACTATCAAAGCAAAGTTAATAAAATTTATATGGGACCAAATTGGAAGTATACTCTTTCATACAAAAAGAGAATTTTCATAATCGGTCCACTATTGACGGATAAATCGATGGACAAACAGAAAAAAAAAAAAAATAAGAAAAACACATACACGTCGAACGTATAACCCCCTCCTTTTTGGAAGTCGTTTAAAAAGAAAGTAAAAAAGAAAAAGAAAAAAGAAAGAAAATACGTTTATTTGCGGTACACATGACGCAAAGAAAGAACAAAACACAAAAATAAACAATTTGGGGGAAAATATGCGTCACATCCACGCAAAACGGCCATCGCTCAGCTTAATGCTGCGACCCTATGCGTGACAGGACCCCAACGCTGGTTTTCAGCGACAGCCGGCGTTGACGTGATGACGTCAACCGGTGCAGCATATAGTGAAATAACAAAATAAGACAAAAATAAAATGAATAAATACAATACTTAGTTATAAATGTTAAAAAAGTATCCTATGTCCTAAACCAGGTCATGGTTTACCCATGTGCCAATCCGTTCAGCCGTAACATACAAACTCACTTTCGCATTTATAAATTAGTTAAGATAGTTAGGATTAACAATACCTACTAGCCTGTAGTTGTCGAACTTTATGGTGCAAAGATTTTGGCCTCATCTCATACAGAGAAGGCATGAGCATTGATCAATACGTACGGCATCATCATCATCATCATCACAAACGGTAGGTAAATTTCGTTCGGCTGCAGGTGAGGATGTAAAGAAAACCGATATAATTTACTTAAAGAATTTAATTAAAATAATTATTACAATTTGATCGGTAAAACTAAGATGCGCGACAATTGTTCGATATGAGATACAAGAGTGATCCGCCAATACACTAAATCAATGTTAATCACTGATATTGGACAATCTTCGATCCCACGCCATCGTAGCAACATAACAGGTACATCAGTTTTGGATATTATTGATAACCTACGATATTTTGAGTCTAGGCTTCCTAGTTTCCTTACCATTATTTTGTTCTCAACCATGTCAGTAATGGAATTGCAAGATTTTAAATTGTATTAGAAATAAATTGCGGGTTTGTAGTACTTAAGTATAGTGATTTTAATCCACTTGCTAAGAAAAGGCAAAGAGTTTATAAGGACTCGTTCCCACTTACCACAACCACACCACATCGGCATCGCAGCGACAAAATGTGAGCAAGTGGTTACGTCATTACGTGTGAATAGCGTCGCAGCAATTTTTTGCAGTTGCGTTGTCGCTCTCGCTAGTAGTAGCGATGTGGTTAACTTGTGGTTGTGGCTAGTGTTTGCAGACAGTCAGATCGTTGTGGTTGAGTTATGGCTGCGACGTCGCCTTGATGTGGTCGGTATCGCCCACACGGTTGATTTTGACGGTCGAATGTGGTCTGTGTGAATAGTCTATTAAGGCGACGACGACAGACGACTTTTAATGATTTTATACTGAAGATCACGTCTAAACGAGTAATGTTAATTTCGAAAAAATATGTGTTAAATTAGAGCATTTTTTTAATAATTTAATATATGAATATTTCAGATTATGTTTATATTACATAGTGAAATTAATTGGTAAAGTTATTTCTAACGCGGATAAAAAACTGAGAATCACGCAAAATCTATCAAGCGTATTTTGCTGAAACCTTCATTATTTTAAAGATAATTTAATTATTTATCTTTTAGTATTCGTGTTTTATTTAAATACCTTTTGTTTTATGTATAATAAATTAATAATGCGTTAAATTGGGGACAGCACTCCTTGATGGGCGAGTCCTATTACTGGCTGGACGTACGACACGTTGCGTGAGCTCAGTGCAAAACACGCAAGCTAAATATTCAAGGTCACGGGCATATATCTGCGTCTTAATTTTCATAAAAATTTGCGCCCATCCACGTGGTGTCGTTGTGGTGTGGTTGTGGTACATGTAATCGGGCCCTTAGAGGTCAATTCGGGGTCAAAAGTTTTGACCGTCATCCCTTCCCTTTCCCGGCAAGGACTCACAGTAAAAGCCAGATTCGCATTGCTTTCCAAAATCCAAATGAATTTATCGTGTCGTTAAACCGTTTAACTCCGTACAAACTTTTAATTTCATTGCAAACCCTTTCTTCATTCATGAATAACTTAGGTCTCAAACAGTTGGGTATTGGGAGCAAAATCGTTAAATCCTCAGTTTAAGTGCCCCAGACTATACATTATCAACACGGGACTTTCTAATTACTCAATTTTAGTGTTAATACTATAAAATGGTTGTGGCATTCGCAACTTTGGTGTCGCGCCGCGGGCAGCGTTCCAACGAACTTTTGTAAGAGCTGGATATATCCGAAGTTCTGTCCCACTAACCAAATGCAGCGCTTTAGCGCTTTCGTTGGACTGTCCAAAGTTTTAACGGTACTTTTGTGATTTATTTTTAATGAATATGTTTAATCTTCTTGGGAAACTTCCTGACTTTTCAGTTGGTAACTTTTTGCAACAGTTCTAAGCCATTTATGGAAATTCTTTGTCTTAAAAGTTCAAGGATTTCTAGACTATACTGATTCTAAAGACGGCTGGGTACAGACTCAACAGTTGTCTCATAATATTAATTAATTTAAAACATCAACTCGATCATAACGGGCTAACAAGTATGTTAGCCTGTTATGATCGAGTTGATGTTTGGAAATGACCAGCCGGTAATTTCCACTCTAGATAGATACTGTTGGATTTCACTCCACCCGCTGATTTCCTCTACCGCGCCACTCGCCACAAATCGAAATTTCATTCTCACCATTTAAATAGTAGGCGATCCAAAACTGCACGTTTTAAACGCCACTTTTGGCACGTACTACTAAATCTTGGAACGAGCTTGCATCAGCTGTTTTTCCCGAACACTTACGAGATGGGGGTCTTAAAAAGGAGAACTGTAACTTGTTTTTTGGGGTTTAAAGCTTGATCTGCATGTCGATAAATAGGACCTTTAGGTACCGGTGAGGTTTACGATCGGAAAAGTTGAATGATGAGTATTATTTGTTCTTTTATTTCCGTCTGACATCGATTTTTTGTAGCCTGCAATAATTCCGATGACTACGAAAGTAAAATGACGATTTCCACTAACTTTGCGTAAATACCCACTAATTTAAGAAGAAACACAAGGACCTCCGTTCCCAAATGAATATTCCAATCTAATATGGTTATCTAACCCTAATACCCCGCGTATTACGCATAGCCTCGAAAAATGATGAGATGCTCAGTGTCATTCAGGCTCCATAACACATAATCTTGTTAATACAAATAAGATCTGGGAATACATAATAGGATTCCGTATATTTGTGATCGTATTTCCTCTTGTTTCGTTTATTCTTGACGCCTTCATTTTCATGATGTGCTACGGGAACGGATTCCATATGACTGTCAAATGTTACATGAGATCGTGTTTGTCTCCCATTTTCTGCACGTGTTGATATTTTCCTGTTGGGATGAGCCTAAGTTTTATTTTGTTGAGCGACAGATACTTATTATTTTTTATAATACTGGCTGCTGTGACCGGGTTCTGCGTGTGGGTAAAGTTTTTGTTTTCGGGAGAAAATGTATTAAAGTATGACCTCTTACGGGAAGCAATCTTACTTTGTGGTACTTACAACACTAAATACCAGCAGTGAACTCGTAACAAGCTGAAGAAGACTTTTCGCAGCTGTTGTGGCAAGTATAAACAAATTGAGAATATTCTTATGAAAATTGCCCGTACCTTTGATATTCGCATCTGATTATAATATCACACTGTAGGGCAAATACACATATCTAGCTTTTACCTACCTACCTATTAGCTAGATAGGACAAAATATATAAAGATTAGAGAACGCTATGATTTTTATTTAAAAAAACTGTGTTACATTTCCCCCTCAAGGGATCTGCTAATTACCATCTAAATTAATTACCTCATGTTTTCAGGTTACTGTAAAAAGGATGGCTGCTTGTTTGACGTAAGGGAAAAGGTTTTGCTGGAAGGTAAATCAATCATTCTGAAGTACTGGAATGAGTACCGTGAAATAACAAAAGGTGCTTATTACTGAAGGGCGAGCTTATTAGGGGCATAACAAGGAAGATACAAATTAGATATTAAAAACATGAAGAATGAATAATAATTAACAAAGAATGAACGGGTTTTTCGAGCAGTCAAATTATCCATTATCAATATACAAATAAAATATATTTCAAAAGAAAAAAATGCCTGTAGGTACAAACCATCGCTGTAAAAAATATAACTATAAGGAAAATGGTTGGTATTCACTAACAAAAAAACAGCGAATGGTCCTTTCGAATTTCAAGGAATTTAATCAAAGGTGAGAGCATTATTATTCGGGCCTTATTAAAAATGTATTAAATAAATTATATAAAAGCGGTTGACCTACTTCGTTACCTATTCATTCTTTCAAATGAATTTTCAAATGAGTAAAATTCTCGTCAGCGAAATCACAGCTTGTGTGTGGGCCGTGGACTTTTGTTCTTTCGTGACATTTATTTTTATTTTATGATTCAAATGTGTGTGAAAACTGTAGTTTTACTGTTGTAGTCGTTCTTGTTCATAATTCGGAGTTTATCTTTTCCAGGATAGCTTGTTTGATGTGATAGTCACTAAACTTTTTCAGAATCACTTTATTGTCAGCAGTAATGACAATGTTTTCTTTATGCTGCATGTAGGTATTTTAAGATAATTTGTTGTTAAAGTCTTAAAGAATCAAGCTATACTTAAAATGTAACAAGATTCTTTTGGCGCGTGGCCAAAATCAGAACTAACGCCGCCATCTTGTTTATCCAATACTATTTCTGTGACAATTTCACAAATGTGTACCAACAGCGCCCCCCTGTCAATGTCATGCAGGCGCCAAAAGATCCTTGTTGCACTCTAAATATTTGTAGTTTAAGTTAAAAAGTCCAATAAACCCGCCGTCATAAAGTCTGCAACTTGATCATATTTAAAATGGCGATTTACCGAGTCTCATTGTAAGGTTAAATATTTGCGGTTTTAGTATGAGCTTAAAGCAAACCGCTCGATCAAAGTCAAGCTAATGTATTTTTATATTTGTGCAGTAGAATCAATAGTTAACCAATGAATAGGGCGCTTATCGCTTCGAAGCTCCCGCGCGAGCTTTTTAGATTCAATACAAAAATCTGGTAAAGTTTAGTTAGTTGTATTTTGTAGTTAGTTTTAAATTGATATGATTTTCTGATAGACATCTTTCTTTTGTTTTAACATTAATGAATAAGTACTGTCCAGCCATCGAGACAATGCGTTCCTGACACCTGTCAGTTGGACAATTTATAGTAGAAGGATCAAATTCTAAAAACACATATTCCACTATGAAACTGACAGGTGTCAAGAACGTAAAACAGCACACGTAGCATGACCACTTCTATTAAAATCCTATATATATATATATATTATATACTATTAAATGAGCAATATTTGTATATATATTTGTAATCACGTTCTCGAAAAC
The DNA here is from genome assembly GCA_914767755.1 of Agrochola circellaris. Lineage (NCBI taxonomy): Eukaryota > Metazoa > Arthropoda > Insecta > Lepidoptera > Noctuidae > Agrochola > Agrochola circellaris. The sequence goes on from OU611858.1 coordinate 10,573,665, forward strand.
GGCTCTAACGATTTCGATGAAAGTTGTAATATAGGGGTTTACGGGGGTGAAAAATCGATCTAGCTAGGCCTCATATCTGAGAAAATTCGTTATCTCTATTTCACAACACAAGGTTGGTATATCTGGACGATATGTTTATCTAGTTTCACCCGAGCAGAGCTCTCACAGAGAGAAGGCCTGTGTCCCAGCAGTGGGAACGTTATAGGCTGATTATGATGATTATGAGAGCTCGGTCGACCAGGTACTTTCTACTATACGAATACAAAGTGACATTATCGCGTCGATTTAATTCTGTCGTTTTGTCTTTCGAAGAAGAAGAAGAAGAAGACCATTTCCAGTGGTCATGCTACGCGTGCAGAACAAGCAATATTAGAATGTTCATCAAACTTTTGGATATAAATTGATTCCTCTGTACTCCTGCTTCAAAGTGAATTGAGAACGACAGCTAATCAGAATTCGAAGGGAATCGCGGAGATAACTGAATCAGGAAGTAACTCCAATATCGTAAGGCAAGATGTGGTGTTGGCTAAACCTATGTACAGATATGTCGAAGTCTATATGACGATGTCGCACGGAATAACGTTTCGTCTTGTATATCTATGTTGCCGTTATCATAGTGTCGATAATATTATTGTATACCTACTGAATACAATAATATTATCTCATGGGTAACGTGTCAAATGTATCCATTATATATTTTAATAACCGAAGATGCTTTGATAGTGTCACATCAAACATGAAAAATATTAACATAAGCAGGCATAACCGAGACATAATACCTATATAGGTAGTTGCGACAAATATGTTACGTTATTTTAGTAATAATAAAAAACCGGCAAGGTGCGTGGCGGACCACGCACAATTAAGGGTTCCGTAGTTCCAAGTTCCAAGAACAAACTTAATTTTGTAGCTGAAAAAATGTTCCCCCGTACATCGATATACGTCACGGTCAATTCTCCTACTACAAATGTAAGTTTTTGCAAAATTAAATAAGATTTTTATATTTTGAGTGGTAAATTATGAAATAACGTCTCCTGCTCTGGCGCGGAGCGGGAGGGCGTGTCAGAAAACCCACCCGTGTTCCTACAGTTGCCTCTATGTTGCCAGGGGCCAGGGTATCCCCTTTGGATATTCCCGCGACCCCGGCAGGGATAGGCCCTAGCGGACCCCGTCAGTTGTGCTGACATCTCTATGACGCGCGCGGGATCACAACGCGCCGTCGACCCGGGCCTGGGTGCCTACTCCCTAAGTGAACTTCGTAGTTTCGGCCGTCGTTACGGGTGCGTCGCTCTACTTCTCTCTTACGGTAACGTAATCGGATGGTGAGCTACCGATTGCTCACCGTCCAATAAAAAGTCCGCGCCTACGGTGGCCGAGAATCGGCCTGCGATTCCCGAAGCTCAGGGCGTCTCCTGCGGTGGCTAGGGGCGTGAGGGCGCGAAATTTGCCTCTCCCTCACGCGTTTCGCCTCCTCCATCGCAAGCATTACTGCTTCGCAGAGGGAGATGACGGCTTTCCATGCCCTCTTGCCTCTCGCTCGTGACACCCGGGCGTTTCACTTCTTAATGAGGGGGGGGACTTATCGCCGTAATTGTGGCGAATTAAAAAAAAAGAATTTTGTTTTGTTGAATTTTCGTTGCTTTACTTAGAAGCTTGTTTTTTTTAGAGCTCCAAGGGTTCGTAGACTTACGTACTTATTTGATTAGAATTTCAAAAAAAGAAGACGAGAAAAAAAGGGTCTTGACAGCCTGACACACAGACAGACGGATAACGAAGTGATCCTATAAGGGTTCATTTTTTCCTTTTGAGGTACGGAAGCGGAACTCTAAAAAACAATAAAGGTTGAGCACAGAATAGAAATCCGAATTACTCTTCCCCGGATGTACGCTTTACAGATCCTTCATTTGATTGTCGTTTCAGAACTGCCATTCATGATTCCAGCTATTGGTAAAGGGTCGTAGAAGCAACCACCGATGCACATGAAGGCTCACCTTTCAACGGGAAAACAAGAGAATAGTGATGTGGAAAATCATTCTGAGTTTATGTTGGTTTAGGCGTAGCACGCACTGCGAATTTTATTCGCGTGAAATTATTATCGCAATTCTGTAACACATGGTATCTTATGTAGCTACACGCACTACTGATTTAAAATTCGCACGGTAAAAAAATACGATACAGATTAAGTGTGGTGCGGTGCGAATTTAATTCGCACGGATGTGTGGCGGACTATGGGGTACGGAGTACGGAGTATGGGGTTGTATGTCGCTACACGCATTGCGAAATAAAAATAGCGTGAATGGACGCTCACTACGGAGCAGTAGTACACCACTATACATAGGAGACCTCCCCTGTGGCACAAGTTTGGTGCGAAATACCACGATAGAATTATTAAGGTTATATTGCGGGAGGAAATTTCTAAAATTAAGAAATATATATTTGATTCGTTCTGTTGTCCATTGTAGACGTGCGTCTCAGATGAGATCTGCATAGAACTGACAAAAATCGCGAGGAATTTTATTCGCCATGAATGTTAGTTGCAATTACGTACACGGAATATAAACCGCGTGAATATAAATCGCGCGGTGAGATTTCGCAGTGCGGGCTAAGCCTCACAGAGCAGATTCCCAAATCATCACGGTTGCTGAGAGGTTGGGTGATCGTAGTATTCAAATTCAAAAGTTATTTATTTAAAATAGGCTGAGAATCAGCACTTTTCGAATGTCAAAATTATATAAGACAATCCCCCAAAAACACCCGCAATTCACCACTTCCTAGTGCTTTAGCTGGGAAGAAGAAGTGGCGCAACAAACTCCCCAGCAGCACAGCTATCTGTTCAGTTAGAAAAACTAAGTAAGTAACTAACTAAGTTGTTGTTGACTGATACTCTTGATATACTAAGTTCTATAAAATAACAATTAAGTTGCTTTTTACGATATCTAGGATCGAAGAGGAACGGCTTGCTTCTACAGGGTACCCGAATATGAGTACGCAATGTATTACCAATACCAGTCCACTGGATGATCTAGTAGATGGATGAAAATGGTCGAGATTTTAGTTTAGTGGCGTGCAAACGACAAGCCCTATGTGAACATGACCTCGGCCAATCTCATCCATCCATTAGCAGGAAGCAAGAACAAATGAAGACACATTCTCCCAAGTCCTATGACTCCCAAACAAACTAATGTGATTTCATTACCCCCTCACGATGGATAGAAACCTCGTTAATTAAGGACTCTGTTACATCAGATTTGTATTTAGTGAGTCCGGAATTAATGGTTCTCCTGATTGTATCCCCGGCGATAGTGTGGCCGCAAAAGGGGTATTTAATTTATCGGGTGTGACAGTGCAGTAATGGTTTCTGTTATCTGGTTTTGGTTTCCGTTGAGGGTTGAGGGCAGAGCTATGGGAATAAAGCGGTATTTTCAAAGCCATCATTATGTAGATATTGTAGCATAGCTGCTGTTAAATGAAATAGTAACTAGTGAATTGACTGTGGAAAACAAAACACTATCTTATTTAGGTAGTGGTCCACACTTCATGTGACCAGAGGATTGGCTCGTTCTTTGGAAAAAGAATTAGCATTGCCATTCAACGTGGCAATGCTGCCAGTCTTCTGGGCACGTTTCCGGGTGACAGCGATGCGGAAGAATACTTCGACGCCTGTGTCCTTTTGTTTTTGTATTTATTTGTACAGTTAATTAGTTATTCATTTAGTACCTAGTGTAAATAGTTAATTGTGTAAATACATATAGTAATAATTTGGTTATTAATCCTAAATATAAAAATGGTAGTAATGGCGCAAAATGTCAAATAATTCGTTTTCTATCTACACTTGAATGTATTCTTCTGAAACAGAACGAGCGAAAATAAATGTTTCTTGGTCAGAAACAATTCAAATAGACACACCGTGCACAATAAGTATATCAAAACTCGTCAAAGAAACACACGCAAGTGCACAATATCCTTAATTTTCCAGGTTTATGCGACAGTAACCATAGTCTAACATGCCTGAGCGACAATTGGACTGTTGCAACATTAGGTATAGACCAAAAAGATCTACGATTGCGATTTCTAGCAAAGGTCGTGTCGTAACGGGATTTCGAAGCCACAGCCAATGTTTAAAAGTGAATAGGTTCACTAACAAAGCTATGTTTTGTTTGGGTTGGAAACAATGTTCCTCGAACTTGTGTTGCATTCAAAAGACCCCCAACAGGTAGGTTTTAGTAGGTCACGTCACTCAACAACGTTGGAATTTTGGTTGACTCTCGTAATGTTTATACAATGTCGCCCGTATTTTTCTGAATATTCATGAAAATTATTGAAAATTAATTTTAAAACGGGGGGTTTTTTAATCATAGGGGGTTTTTATAGACTTACACTTTTTTTTTTGTACGCGACATATATTAACAAAAAATGTAAGTTAATCAGACAAAATAACTCATAAGGTTTTGGAAATAATAAACAGAATACAAATCTAGCCAATAACATCGGAGATATCACACAAAATATTAATTATAGACCCCCCCCCCTTTTAAAGTTAATTTTCGATAATTTTTCATGAATATTCAGAAAAATACGGGCGGGCACATGCCCATGGGCGGCATTGTATAGACATCACAATCTACTCCCGAAAGAAACTTTCGTTTTGAAAAAAAAACATCATCATTCTCTCGTCCGTATCTCAGCTTATTTGGGGTTCGCAGCGAGTCATCTTCATCCAAATCCGTTTTTTAAAATCCATATTCGTTATTTAGACTTAAAATAATGGAGCGTATTGATTGCTTTCCGTTCCGTCCGTATAAGCTTTTAAGTGTTTCGGATGAAAATTACGGTATAAGTAGATATAAGCAGTTAGTCCATTTACCTAGTTGCCTATAATGTTCCCACTGCTGGGACAGAGGCCTCCTCTCGGTGAGAGGGAGTTGGCCGTAATCCACCACGCAGGCCAAGTTTGGGTTGGTAGATGTCACATGCCTTCGAATTTTTGGTTCTGAGGCCGGTTTCCTCACGATGTTTTCCTTCACCGTTTTTGAGAGCAGTGGAGATGAAATTGTTTACACAAAGTAAAGCGCCTATCTGGGTTCGAACCTACGACTTACAACTCGTAAGCCGCGGCCGTTACCACTCGGCCACCACTGCTCTCATAATTGAATGAGAATACATTAATAGCGTAGTTTTGATCATAACCAATCTTGGACCAAAATAATTATTTACAGTTGAAAATGAAGAAAATAATTTGCTAGGACAAAATGCAAATCCCTATAAGGCTCCCCGCACTCAGGCGCGACGTGACGTCTTCGTCGGAAACAGCAAACGATTATTATTTACCTATCGAGTCGTTTCACGAATCTCGATTCTCGAGTATTAATTTGATCGTCCTTGTATCGATGCTTTTAGTACAAGACGTTTATTGCAAATAACTGAGGTGCCAAGATAATTATTCCCTAAGGCGACGATCAAACAATTCAGTGAACTTCAGTCTCATTTCAAACGAACGAGCGAGCGATTCGAACTATTTACTTATTTACTAGCGTCTGGGGCTCGGCTCTCCTCGGAAAGCTTATAAGAACCTATACTTCTATTTATTGTTATTGCGTCTTTATTATACGTAATGTTTTTACTATTGGAACAGTTATTTTTGTTTGTCACATTATGTTTATTGTTGTTTTCAGTATATTATATCAACTTATTATTTTATTCGACATTTGGCTGATTTGCATTGTTCTCATAATATTCAGAATACGAATTATTCATAACTATCGTTTTCATTTGAATAAACAATTTGTCTTTCTAATTCTTTCTTGTTTCATTCTTTTGATTCGTCCCCAAAATGAAAAGGATTTTTTTAAAAAGTCATTAAGTCATTTATTCACTTGTTTATTTTTTTTCGTAGCTGCGTAGCAGTTTCGTAGCGTTGTGCTACGGCACCAGTTGATTCACATAAATACGTCATCAACATCGAACTAGTCGTACATTCAGCTTCAGCTCACGTATACAAGGGAAAAGTTTGCCCTCTCGCCTCAGTTTTCACTATAGCCTGCTTAAGAGCATTTAAATCTGCCAGCACAATGTTCTTTTACGAAGTTAAAGTGCACTTATTAAACTGTGGCTTGGGCGGAGAAATTGGTGTTGCGTTAAACAATAGATATTCAAGGTTTAAATTATAATTGTTGCAAATCAGGAGCACGCGTCAGGACTCTTAAGTCCTTGTAATAAGGTTCAAACTGGTTTGGTTGACGCTTGCTCCTGAAATGCAACAATTCTCGAAGTCGAGACTTTGATGACTGCACCTACACAATTTGACTGCCTGATAATTGCAGTTAGCAGTAATAGCTGCAAGGAACTGCACGATAACTGTGATTGGAGCGACTGCGTGTGAATTGTATTCAAGCCAATTAGTCGCATTTGTATTATCTTCCTACCTGCTTGTCAAATTATTTTTAAATTATTTATTTTAGTTTTCTTATTGTACCTTTTTAGTTACTTATTATAGTATCATTAACAGGCTTTGTATGTGTACACATAGGCGTGGAAGAGGGAGGTCTTCTGTTACAGGTATCTCCATACTTAAAAGAAGGCCTCTTAAATGTATTAGTTAAAACATGTTGATTATGAAATAAAATAAACTTATATAAACTCATAAGTAATGACCCAGCAATATACCAAAACCGTACCGGTTAATTAGCTATAAGTAATGACGAAGTATACCACAGAAACCTCAATAACCACATAACTACTTGTAGGTACATAGTGTAATGTGAGATAGGTACAGTTTGACCTCTAAGAGTTAATAGGTAAACTAAATTGGTTGGTTGATGTCTTTCATAGCAGAATCTGGATGGATTAGAAAATGACCCTTCTATAGACTTCAAAAGCTTGATTCGGAGATGCCTTTCGAAGGTACTTCGTTTCGATTGATTCACATTACTTTTACGGGCTTTATTTGGCATTGTCCTTTGACTCTTCAAACGACAATGCGAAATAAAAACTCCTTTAAAAAAAAAATCACTATTTTATCTACATAAACCAGCACGCAATAACATCCACATCGTCTATTTTTAGCCGTCACTGCTCGACTATTTTCCCATGAATTCATTGAATATAAACCCTTTGAGCCGCGGAAAGCATCCGCTATGCGCAAAGGCATTCGATTACACGTAATTGAGTCTCCGTTGAGACCTACAGTTCTGTTTACCCCGCAGGGCTTGCGAGAATTGATTACGTACTTCCTTTGTTTAATTATTCTTTTAGTTTTTGCTATTAATTCTAGTAATTTCGAAATGAATATTTTTGTTAAGAGCGCTTATTCTAAAAGTTGGCAACGTCACAAATAGCTGTCAAATATTTACCTGTTTTGTTTAATTTAGCAATATTACTGTATGGAGAAATGAGGCTAACTTGTGAACTAATATATTTATTATGAAATGCAATAATGAATATCTTAACACTGAATATTTAGTTCTAGATGTAAAAAAAGTATTTGGAATCTTTGCAAATGTCTTTTTTACACCTAAAACGCTTACGACAACAAATTCAGTGTTATAATTGCAATTCATTATTAATATTCTAGTTCGCTAGTTAGCCTCATTTCTTATTTCTATACAGTAATATTGCCAAATTAATCAAAACAGCGAATTTACAGATATTTGCGACGTTGCACAGTTTCAGAATAAACGCTTTTAACTAAGTTAATTAGTATCCCCTCTGCGAGTTTTTCAGGAACTGTAGTTAATACTTAACCACTGAATCAAATGCTTAAATTGTAAAATGTTTTAATTAATTTTTCATACCTAATTGAAACCGTCATTTAGTCACAGTAGGTAAAGGTGGAATAAGTCCGCACAACAAGTTTTTCGCAGAAAATGAGATCATAGTCAATGTTTTTCTTTTTCCAACAAAGTAATATGATATTACTAGTACCTATTACAAATAATATTTTGAGTAACGACCTACCTAACCTATGTACGATCATTTTATACAAACAAAAAAAAGGCCCTAATATAATTCAACATTCTGAAACGTCAAAATACCTTTGAAAACGCCGACTGTACTCAAAGTCATTTCTCTTTTTACGGTTCAGTCTGAACGCTACAGAATGTTACCTGAAACTAGCCCTAATGTCTTTTATATCTAGTTAACGACTGTGTTGACAAGGTCTACGCCTTGCTATGTGACTTTCACGACGCAAAAACTACTTGCCGACTGTTTACGACATTTGCACACACGTTCGCTTTTATGGCAAAGCAAAATTCCGTGTAAAATGTGGATAATGTCTTGGAGTCTTGGTTACATTTACAAGAGTATCCTACGAATGTATGGATCACTCATAAATACAAAGAACGTAGGCTAGTTATCTTGTTTGCTCTTGAAAACTAAGCAGAATAGAAATTACATTGTTTATAGGGCTTCTTTTAGTAATTAATGGTGCAGTTAAAATGATAAAAACGCTTTTTCATCCACAAATGCGTTGCGGAGCTTTTGATAGTGCCCCGTTTTTATCCTTTCACCTTATCCTACCATGAAATATTATAGTGCGTCAGCTTGTAGGGGCTGTAGGTACAACCATTTGTTTTACGTTCCTCGCAACGTTTTTGTGAAAAAAAAGACATACCTACATAACGGTAATTATCCTGCAGGCAGTCAAATTAAGCTATGCCATCCTTTGATAGCAGGTTGACCAGGCGTTTATTACGCCTGGACAGGAACGCCCTGCGCCTGGTGACGGGGACCATCACGGGACACTGTTCGCTAAACAAACACTTGGACACAATAGGCATAACGGACAGTCCTCTGTACAGGGCGTGCATGGAAGCTGAGGAGACCGTTGCGCATGTGCTCTTTGAATGCATGGGCGTCACCCAGATTAGAACAGAATCCCTCGGGTCACCCAGATCCTACACAGATGTTCTGAACAGACCAGGAGACTTAATTATCTTCTGGAGGGAGGTGGCCCACGCACAATGGTCCACCTGACGGACTGAGTGCGGAAACCAAACCCCCTAATATAGAACGGTAATGATCACTAGGTAAGTTATGTATCTGACCTCTCTTCCTATCAAAATAATAATCCGTTTTCCAACCAGATCGGAATAAACCGATAGTGTTCAATTCACGTTTATTTGCTTCAACAGCATGGATATTTACACAGTTAACTTGTAATTAAACCTGTCAATTTGGTGGAAGATAAATACGAACTGACTACGAGCGAGACAATTCATCTGATAAACAGTTTTGACGGCGGTTGATACAAGTACCTACCGCGTCCCGACAGTTTCAAGCAGTTTCAGGCTATATCTAGGATCGTATAGTCTCGTTTCAACAGGCTTCGGTAACTAAATCTAGGTGTTTATCGTAGATGTTCGGTGAAGGCAAAATATCGTGAGGAAACCGGCATGCCTGAGGAATATTTCTCGACGGCATGTGAAGCCAATTCAGAGGGGGCGGCTTTAAAACTCTACTCCCTCTCTCTCACTAACCACTCGAAAAGAAGAAGAAGATCGTAGATTTTTGGAAAATCATAATATCATATACATCCCACCTATTAAAAAAATATATCGTATCGGGGTATCATGTTTACCCAGTACCTAACTGAGTTTTGGAGGTCAGATAGGCAGTAGCTCCTTGTAAAATACTGGTATACAGCTGCATCCAGTTAGACTAGAAGCCGACCTCAACATTATTGGGAAAAGGACAGGAAGACTGACATGGTATTGAAAAAAAAATTTGGTACATATGTATGACACGTCGAGCTTTAGAAAGAGACTTACACAGGAATGATTCATAAAGACAATTACATAGGAATTATTGATAAAGATACACAGAAATAACTACTAAAGAAACTTCGTTTTTTCGTGTCGATGGTATTCTTCTTCGTTGTTTTTATATTATTTGAGCCCAGTAGGTGGCCACGTTGATTGCAGCATTAGTGGCATTCTTTAGGTCAGTCGATTTTATTCCTAAATCCGGGTAGGCACAGGTAGGTACAGTACTATGTTTGCATACCTAGTGTCGTTAATTAATGTAACGTCTGTGTAGGTACAGACAGACAGGTGTTGTCCGTGTGTGAGCTTATAACTCGAGAATCGACACTTATACGATTTTAATTCATAGACATGTTTTATGGGGCTGAAACTCAAACTCAAAGCACTTATTTCAAAACCATTTACAGGCACTTTTGAATTGTCAAAGTTGTCAAAGAGTCGGTCAATTAGTCAGAAAGTTGAAGGTGGGTTTCAGTATCTATTACAGCTATTTCAGACATTAAAATAAATTGTTACAAAGTATTGGTTACATCATTCATGTTGAAATTATACATGTGAGAACAATGTAGAAAGACGTGCACGTTAGAAGCGTCCGTAATAAAAAGATGAAACAAAGAACAATTCAAAAATTAAAATCAGCCATGGCCGCTAAGAGTTGACCAGTCCCAACTGACGGCGCCCGTTCACGAACATGACGCATGGATCAGCACCATTCGGCTCAACCATTTTGAAGGGAGCTAAATGATCCAACACACGCGCCTCCATCAGCGAGACATATGAGTGAACATGACATACTCACAGCCGCCAGAGCACATTCAAGTCAATAAAAGACGTATTACCCGGTAAATGGTAGCTCTTTAGTACATAGTACTCACACCTGTGCTCTGCAATTATGTAACACAAAGGAGATTGATTTTATACAATGCAAAGATGGTTTTAAAATCTTCAGCAGCTCCAACAGTATTTTCAAATGTTAATCAATTATATGTGGTTGTGGGTGGAGTAGGACCAGCATTGAGCCAAGCATTTTTATCAGTGATGTAATCCCCCAACTTATAATATGCCTGCCTGCATAGTGTGCGTTTTATACAATACTTGAATTTTGTCTCATTCAGTTGAAGTATGTGGTGAGGAATTTTATTGTAACATTTTAAACAGTACCCCATGAAAGATGAGTCCACTTTAGCCAGTCTGAAACCTGGTTGAACTAATACGAGTAGGTCGCTATTTCTTGTACTATAATTATGTCTATCACCTCTTTTACTAAAAACATGTAAGTTTTTTCTTATGTACATGATGTTTTCACAGATATATTGACAAGGTACCGTCATGATGTTAATATCCTTAAACAGTTCCCTTAGAGAGTCTCGCTTGCGGAGATAATATATGGCTCTGATCGCTCTTTTCTGCAGAATAAAAATAGACTCGATGTCTGCAGCCCGTCCCCACAATAAAATACCGTAAGACATGATACTATGAAAGTAAGTAAAATAGACTAGCCTCGCGGTATCTACATCGGATTTTTCTGACAGCATATGCTGCTGAACTAAGCCGTCCTGCAAGAGATGTTAAATGAGGACCCCATTGTAGCCTTGAGTCGAGCGTGATCCCTAGGAAAACAGTTTTATCGACGAATTCTACTACTACTACTATCTCACAATCACTACTTTTGACATTTGGTAAAGAAAATTTTGTGCACTTAGTTTTTTTCCATTTAATACTAAGTTATTAGCAGTGAACCAATTTTGGACCTGCAGTAGGGCGTTATTTACGTCGTCAAAATTATCTACCTTAAAAATTAAGGAAGTAGTGTCAGCAAATAACACCATTTGTGGTTGATTTTTTAATAAATGGAGTAGATCATTGATGTAAACTAAAAAGAGGAATGGACCCAATATTGAGTCTTGTGGCACACCCATTTTTACTCTTAAACCTAGTGAATTTATACCGTTTATTTGGACTTGCAGTTGTCTATCATTTATATAAGATTTTACTAAATTGAGCGCAAGTTTTGCAAGTCCGTAATGCTCGAGTTTCAAGAGTAAGGTTTCGTGATCGACGCAATCAAATGCCTTGGAGAGGTCACAAAAGATTCCTATGGCGTCTTGGGCCTCTTCCCACGCGTGAAAAATGTGTCTGATTAAGGTTACACCGGCGTTGGTTGTACAACGTCCTTTGGTGAAACCATACTGTTGATCATGAAGGATGTTATTTGTGTTAAAATGATTGAGCATTTGATTAAGCATTACCTTTTCAAACAACTTGCTGAAAACCGGCAACGCGGATACGGGTTTCCACGACTTTGGGATATGTCATTGGTTGAAAAATGATCGATTCATATAGATCATAAAGGTACATTTATGGGTGCGTTGCCACTGAAGCAGAGGCGAGCGGACCTGAGCGGAGACTACCACCACCTCTAAAGCAGTATTATTTGAATCTTACTTCAGTGGGGGAAAGAGATGGAGCAATACGTCCTGAAGAGCTTCATCTCTTTCCCACACTAAAGTAATATTAAAATAATACTGCTTTAGAGGTGGTGGTAGGCCCCCTGCAGGAATAGACCAATCACAATGGTTGAAATCCTCATCGCGTCTCTCGTCTCGTACAGACGAGATGTAATCACAGGATTGGACGATTCCTGCACGTCCGCGCTCGTCTCCGCTTCTCGAATTACTCTCCCAATACAAATAAAAAATCTAGAAATCTCTGTCTTTCTCCGTTATAAACTTCGTATACACCATTAAAGTTACGTGACCACTTTACAAACACCTTAGGACGTTATACGGTTTTATTACAGACCTAATTCGACTTTAGTAACAACTTTACGACGGAATTGTGGAGAGAGTGCTATCGGTTACGGGTCGTAACCACGGCATTTAATAAACGAATTTTTTGCACTGGCTCTCGGACTATTGAGGAATTCTGTTCCCCTGGTATTTTTAGTTTTTTGATCCCCTTAGGCTTCCTGTAGGTAAGTACATGACGCCGGAGCTGCACCGGCGCGCCCGCACCGTACCGTTTGTCCGTGTATATACGAATGAATATTGCGCATGCACCGCACCGTCGCCACAATGGCGCGGCCGGCGCGTACTTAAAAAAAAAAAAAAAAATTTTTTTTCACCATTCTGAGATATTCTGATAAAAATTATTCATAATTTCTTATTTCTTCAAAAGCACGTGAAATTCATCTTTGTGTTCTCTGCAGGCTAAAACAGAATGTTCCCAAAATTGTCGCTTACTTCTATTTTCTCTCTGCGTTTAAAAATTAACTAGGTACTTATGAAACACTTTGTTTTTTTTTGTTAAAGTTAACATCATAATCATAAGGTATTTCTATATTAAAATGAAAAGCAGACGTCTTTACAGTTTCGTTGACAAAGCTTTACTGAACTGTGATCGTTTCTATACTACTTAACTCGGCATCAATGCGGTGTACACGCGGTCCAGTGCGGCGACTGCGACGGTGCGGCGCATGCGCGATATTTATTCGTATAACCAAAAATGCGAACCGGCGCCGCCGCCGGTGCGGCTCCGTCATGCCTTACGCGCAGTGGGTAAAAATCCGGCCGTAAATAGGTATGGCATCGGGTTTTAGAAAATGTTTGGCTTCGTAGTACCTATAGCGTTGTCTCTGTCATACCTGTGTGACAGTCTCTTTCTAAAACTTGATGCGTCAAATTGACGTTAATTTGACACATGACACTTGAACAAAAGATCTCTTTAGGTAACGGAAGTCGTTCGGGTTGGGGATCTTTTGTTTTAGGCATGCATCGTTCCTTTGAATACAGGTTGTGTACATACCTACAGGATGGAAACGGTTGTGTCAAGTATTCGGGTACTATGTTGTCATTGTAGATATTGGAAAACTGATACTAAGGCCCGTATTACAGAGCCTCACTCAAGACTCAAGCATTACTTAGAACTAGTTTCAACCAATCAAAAGGCTTTAAACAAGTTTTAAGTTATGCTTGAGTTTTAATTGAGGTTCTATAATACGGGCCTTTAGTATCGGGAATAGGTTGCCCGAGGAACAAAAATAATGATGTTCATAATTAAATCATCTTCTTTAATTTGATAGTGATGAATTCATGATATTGAGCCATTGTCACTAAATGAAAGTAACTAAAGGCAGTTGTCAATCGTCTTGCAAGCCCATACAATCACTTTTACGACCTTCAAGGAGAATGAAAGGGTGTCTATCTAATCAGGTGGGATATCAATCAATTTCATCAAACCTAGCCATCATATAAGAAAGAGAAAACTTTCCTTGTTTGTTGCACAGAACTGCTTATTTGATTATCTACCGACGTGAAGTCTTCCTCATAGGAAAATCCTGTAACGAAAATTCACTTTCAGAGGAAAAAGTAACTTAAGTTCTTCATGCATTATTGCGATCCATCAAAGAGGACGAGATCATATTTATAAGGAAGAAGTTTCAAAGCGTAATTTATATGAGGATTGTTTTTCCTCGAAATATTTTGATGTAGAAATGTAATCATATTTTTATAGGGTACCGTCAACTGCCCTTACTTTGCCTGGCGTACTATGTTTGCCTATAATTAAAAAGATGTAATATCTTTTTCGTAAAGATCAAAATGAAGATCGTTAACAGTTACAGACAGTCATAAAGTCAACCTAATATACCTTTAATTTTGAAAGCATAAGAAATGATTTTCATCACCACGATTGCATGGTGTGCTGGCAAATTCAGACTTAAAAACCGGCCAAATGCATATCGGACCACGCACTATGAAGGGTTCCGTAGTTGGGATGAATTTATCCCAAGAACAAACTTAACATTGTAGTTGAAAAACATGTTCTCCCATACGGAATGTATGGGAGATTATGTTTTTCAAACTGCAAATTTAAGTTGGTTGATTATTACTCGTTAATCTGTACAGCCTACTTAGCTGTAATAGTTTTCCTTTTAATTTCGTTATATATTCTACTGCTGTGATTTTTTTCACAAATTCAAGTACAACCATTTAGCTGGCAGGGGGGGGGGGACACTTGACTCTAACAAAATGTTTCTGTTAAAAGCTTAATATTTCGCAAACGAATCCCTAAATCTAAAAATGGTTTTTACAAACTCACAATATTTATGAACGACCTTTCTAAAGATACCCCACACCATGGGGTAGATGAGGAAAAAAAAACATTCCCACTTTACGTGTAGGGGAGATACCCTAAAAAAAATATTTTTCTTGATTTTATTTTACCACTTTGTCAGCATAATTAATATGTATACATATGCCAAATTATAGCTTTCTAGTACTAACCGTTTCTCAGCTAAGCCGCGGACAGACAGACGGACATGGCGAAACTATAAGGGTTCCTTGTTTACTACGGAACCCTAAAAAGTCCTCGTTTACGCACGATACACGATATTTTCGTTTATTATTAAGGACCATAATCCTATGAAACGTTGTAGGTACTCGAAGTAACAGTTCCACGTGCTAATCCCCGAAACATTCTACATACGTTGGGATTCTGTGCCAAGTTTCATCCAAATTCCTTTAGCGGTTGGGCGTGATCGAGTTAAAAATATATCTCCACATTTGAATTCAAACATCTGAACTTTCACATTTAAATTCTAGGTACGTGTGTTAGCAATTACTTTTGACTAGCAACGTTCCTGTGTGTCTAAATGTTCCGGGATCAGTCATCCATATTCAGTCAGTACACCTTCCACTCTAAAAATGTTCACCACTAACGGCATAGTAACAAAGAGGGTTTTCACATTTACCTTTACATTACTGTGAATCACTTAATTAAAACCTGCCAGGAGTACCTACTTTTATACATAATGCTTCATTTTTTTTTCCAACAGTGGCAAAGCGTATAAAAATATTTAACATTCATTCACTACTTTCCCGGAAATATAATATGTTGTTATTATAAAACTGAGTATTTTCTTAATTATAATGCAAATTATTTTCTTTACCCTTGAGTATTTTCCTGCTTTTCCAGTACCTACAAAGATAAAATTAAACAAATTCCACGCATAAAGCGGGGCCACAATAGAGTGAGGAATTTATTTCATCTCTATGAAAACGGTTGAATATGATAAAACAAGGGCTTCTCGACTAAGACCTCCGGCTCCAAGGTTGGAGTTTAGTGTTAAAATATCACTAAAACATTATTATGCATCGCCGCATGTGTTCGCATGGTTGTATGAAATAATAATGTTTGAAATATCATTGCTTATATATAAGTTTCTAGCTTAGTTTTCGGCCGTCTGTCAACGTCCTTTAATTATGTTCTTTCTATAAAATAGTAAAATTTTTGTTATTTTATTACTAACAGGTTTAAAAAAAAATGCTATTTGGGTTCCATTCAGGTTCAACAATAATCCATGCATGCACTTTAATAATCGCTGGAATAGGAATAAATACCATCAGTGTTGGCAGACCAACAGCCAGGTGGGTGACGACCTACAGGAGATCGCGGGGAAGACCTGGATGAGACTCGCACATACCAAGGAAGCATGGCATAAAAGCGAGGAGGCCTATTACTATGCAGTGGCTAGTCAAGGATTCCAATGATAATGATGATGACCATGCTAGTATTCTTGACACAACTCTTTGCAGCGTTTATAATATATAATATATTCTTTATTTCGGACTACACATACAAGTACATACAATCCATATAGTATTAGTAACAATGACTTAAAAACTATGTTAGTAAACTTTTACAAACTAAAAACTATTAAAATTGACGTGGCCCAACACACGTTGGCACGTGCCTCCGTACCCAGTGCCTCATAAAGGGTCTGTCCACTTTATAATAGAGCTTAAAACAGCTTGAAAGTAATAATCCCATAAAGGAAAAAAAACTATATTTATAAGGAAAATGGACAAGAAAGAGCTGTCCAATAAATTGGTCGTTTATCGCAAGCGCAACCGGGGCTTCTGCTAGTAACGAGACATAAATTGCTCGGTTCAAAGTCAAGGCGCATAATCGCATATTAATAGCTCGGATACAACACATTAATCTATATTCTGAGTATGTCATATCCGTAAATGTTAGTCTTATGCGATTTGCATCGTTTAAATACGAATATAAAATTATACAGCGTTATTATTAAGGCGTTCCATTGTCATTTAAATATAGATGCAGGGAAATTCAATAGGTACTTTAAAATGTTAAAAATATTATATTTGTAGGAAGAAGATTGACTTTTTGAAAATTGCTAGTATATACCTATACATACTAGGGGGCTAGGGCTAGGGGCTTGTGACTAAGTAACTACAGCCGCACGGGTCGATCGATCAGGTTAAGCTACGCTTGCCGGGGTTGGATCACCCATCCACGGGGATGGGTGACCATCGTTACATACCAAGACCCCTCCGTGTCTCGGAAAGCACGTTAAACCGTTGGTCCCGGATGTCATTTGTAGATCTTTGACAGCCCTTACGAGTAGTTAGACGCCCAAAAATCTGACAACCAGTCTTACCAAGGGGTATCGATTTACCTAGTAACTAGGTTGTATAGGTAAGATAGGCAGTCTTTTCATATAAAATACTGGTATTTAGCTGCATCCGGTTAGACTGGAAGCCGACCCCAACATAGTTGGGAAAAGGCTAGGCAGATGATGATGTACAGTAGCGGTCATAAGTGCAGTAGCAACCGCACAAACGAATAGATTGACACTTCGCTTTAACTTACGACCTTCTTATAATAAGTCATTTCTATACTATAGACACACACACTCTTATTAGTTTACAAATTATTGTAGTTCATAAATTCAAACATTCTGGTGTATGGCATGATAGCTAATCGGTTATCGAGTTTGGGTTGGCGCGTTCATGTGTAGCGAGTCGCGGGTTCAAATCTCACGCGCGGTGACAGTTTTTTTAAAGTTTTAAAAATCACTCGTCTAGTTCCTTGTAACGTTCGTCTTGTTCACTTAACTCGTAAAACTTTATGATTATACCCACAGAAACCTAAATAAACAATGATATTAAGGTAGACAGATGCAGTTAACTTACGACTCATTCACCGCGACTAAATAGAACGTTGTTGGTTGGTTGTTATTGTGGGTTAGTGACGTGTATTTAATATATTAGCGGTGTTAAAGTTCATTTCGAAATGCAAGCAAATATAAATATTGAAATGAAAGCGAATATTATTGCGCTGCGTAAAAGCGGACTTAAAATATCACAAATATCTGATGAAACCGGACTGAGTGTGAGTATTATGATTTAATTATTTTATCAAACATCTAATTAAAGTATACCTAACTCCTGATCCTAGTAGTTATTTTTTTTAAACGTTTTAATCTACTAGTATTTTGCTAAATAGCCTAACACTACTCCTTTTTTGTTTTAGAGAAATACTGTGAGTCGGTGGGTGAAAAGACATGAGGAAGAGGGTAGCCTTGCCAGTCGAAAGCAAAGCGGAAGACCCCAGCTCATAAAAGAGGCGCAGCGACAGCACATGGTCAGCGAATATGAAACAAGTGGTTTCATACCGACAAGACGTTTTGCCGAATTATTCGACACGTCTTTACGAACCGTTCGCCGTGTACTCCACGCAGAAGGTTTACATCATCGAAAACCAGCTCAAAAACCATATTTGACAACAAAACAACAAACAAGAACGTTTACGTTTTGCCCGCGAATACTTAGACTTCAACTGGGACACGACTATTCAGACGAAAAGACATTTAAATCCAGCCAAAAAGGGAGACTTCATTTATGGCGTAAGAATAATACACGATGGTGTGAAGAAAACATAGTCCCCAATACAGAATCAGGTCGAATCACAGTTAACATGTGGGGGTGGATGAGTGCAGCAGGGCCAGGGGAACTTGAATATATTCCTCCTCGCGCCAACAGCTCGACTTACGTTGACGTATTAAGTGATGTCATGTTACCCACTGTGCGCAACGTTTACCCTGCTGATGAGTTTAAGGAGATAACTTTTGTCCAGGACAATTGCCCAATTCATCGGGCGAGCACTGTGCGTGAGTGGTTTAATAAACACCCGGACATAAAAGTTATTCCTTGGCCAGCACGATCTCCTGACCTCAACCCCATAGAAAACCTATGGGGTTTGATGATACAGCGATGGGCAGCACGGAATGAGCGATCTGATGAGCAGTTGAAGTTGCATTGCATGGAAATATGGGAAAATCTAAGGGGAACAGATATATGCTTCAATATTGTGGGATCCATGCGTCAACGATTACTTAATTGCATTGATAATAATGGGGGTTATACCAAGTATTAAGTTATAAAATACAAATATTGGTTTTAGTAATATTTAAGTTATAGTCTTAACCGTAATAAGAATTATTTTGAGGTTTAGTTTCAATCTTCTTTTCGTAATGAAAATGAATACTTAAGCTATAACCTCAATAAGTCCTTTGTTAACTTTGAAGTTTGAAATAGAACGAACTCACTCGCAGTAGAATAAAAGTAGTATTACTGAGTAATTTAATTGTATTGTGACAACGAGTCCGCACTTGTTATATTTACGTGGGTAGATTTGCTAAAGTGGTATGTTACCCACACACAGAGTAATTAAAGCACAATATTATTATATTACTAAGATACAATACCTATTTTAAGCCTATTGTCATATTTCATTGATTAGCTACTTTACTTCAATAAATCAATTGTTCTTTATGAGAAAATGAACTGTTTTAACTAGCAGTTTAATTATTTATACTTCTTATAATTACATCGAATAAACATTTTGTAATCACTCATTGAACATTTTTATTCTTAACCCCATAATTCAATAACAATATAGTAATTATTACATTATTATTTTCGTTTTAATAAACGAGAATAATAATATAATATTAATTATATTTATCTAATAATAAAAGAACAGATGAAGATTATTGTTGAAAAGAAAAATAAAAACCTCATCTCGAGATTGGAACCCCGACCTATGTGTCTCACAATCCGATACGGTATACTATCAGCTATTGGACCTTAATAATTGGTCGTGAATTTTAGCAATCATATTATGAACCTACCAAGGTCACACGTAATTACGAAGTCTTGGGTGTGAAAGCGACGGTATGTTTTTTGTTTCGGTCGACGCCAGTTTGTGAACATCACTTAAGCACACAGCTGTAGGTACCGCACACAGACGTAGGTTCGGCCTACGCGTGTTCTAAGCAATGTAATCCTTAGCGTGCTACTGCAATTATGACCGCTTACTGTACCTATACATATATATGTACTTTTTAAGTTTATGTTGGGCGTTACTGACATCGGTGAAGGAAAACAGAGTGAGGAAACCTGTACCCTAATTACGTAATACACGATCAATCAGAATCTGAATCTTTTTGAAACAGATTGCTTATCCATGGGTCCATATTGGCTCAACTAAAGTTCTTTACCCGAAATTGTTCTTCCTAACGATTTGTAATCCGAATGATCACTCTTCCTAAAATTTTTCATCCTAAAGTTTTCATTCATACTATTTGTAGTGCTACCGGCGATGTTCATAACACTCATGTTTCCGAAAATTGTAATTAATAATATCATTAATGTAAATATATTTAAACTCCTACTGTTTTTTATCATAACGCTTTTATCCCTAAACATAATTACCATAATATTTTCACTCATACTCAGAAAGAAACATTTACCAAGTGTTATAAAAAATATATGTGGGTAGAAGATGATATTTATAGTTTTAATTTGAGGGTTTGATTATTTATTATTTGGGGGTATGCTTTACATAACGTACTGTGTGGTGTCTATTGCTAAGTTCATGTCGGTGTATTATCATTATTATTGCCATATATAACATTTTATATAACATGGCATAATTTTGTTTATCCTAATTATATGTAGGTACGCATAACTTAATCAAATTCTAAAGCATAAATTTGTTTACGCATAATGATCATGACCATGCATGCAGCAGGCATGCAGCATGCAAGCAAGCATGCAGCATGCAACATGCAGCAGGCATGGTTTCTGTCACGGCTCCGGCGCTGTGGGGCTCCGGCGATCCCACGCGAGCTGCTCGTCGCAGATGTGTTTAACGCTCACCACCGTAGCTTCGGCTTGCTGGCCGGCATAGCCGGCCAGCCTCAGCCTCGGCGGCGGGCGTTAAAACCACCTGCTCCTCAGCTCGCGGGCCGCCTCGCCCCTCCGCGCCTTCGCGATTTTAAATAACACTCTAGGGGTAGGGCAAACAAGACTACGTGGAGTCGATTTTGCAACGATTCGTTTCTTGGGGGCACTATGAAAAAAATACTTAGAAAAATTTCGCGACCAATTTCGATGTAGCGCTCGCCGACCGCTGCCGCGGCACCGCTCGCTCCGCTCGCTCGGCTCGCGCGTAGTTGGTCACAGTTCTAACCTAACCTAACCTATGGATATCTTTGCAGGTACACACCGCTATAAATAAAATTAAAGAAGACGCTTTAATTAATAAAAACAAGAAACTATAATTATTATGAATAAAAAGAAATCTAAACAAAAAAGATATGACTTTGAATAATAGTATAAAAGATGGTTATGTTGAGAAAATATAGGGAAACAAATAAAAGTATAATAGATGTTTATTGCTACTGACATTATGAAGTTGAATGCTTCGGAATTATGAACATTAGAGATAGAGTAGTTAGGAATTGTGATTGTTAGGATGAAAAATGTTAGGAAGAACATTTTTGGATTTCCAATTATCGGAGTTGAAAATTTAGGTGAACTTTGGCGCACCCCTTATCCATTGCTTCTTAAGTTCTATAAAAAATCTGCTCAATGACAAAATGAAACAGATTAGTCGTAATCGTTTACGAAATTTTTTTACGTAATTTGATAGCTGGACTTTATATTAGAATATCAGTCAGAAATCGCCAACCCATCTTGAGCAAGCGTGATGATCAATGCTCGTGCCTTCTCTGTATGAGAAGAGGCCTTTGCCCAGTCAAGGCAAAGGTCTAATAGGCTGGTAATATTATTATAAGTTTATATCACAATACCAGGAATGTAGCAGCACAAAATATATTAAAAAAAAGTAGTACACTTAAGTTATGTTATTGCCAAAGAATTTTTAGCTATAACACTAAAAAAGGTTTGTAAAAAAGACCTTGAAATAAGTACATAAAGGTCTTGTTTTTTATTTATTTATAGAAATTATAAGAAGCATTGTTTTTCGCTATTTAAATATAAGGTCAATAGTTCAATTCCAGGAATGTAGCAGCACAAAATATATTTAAAAAAAGTATTACACTTAAGTTATGTTATTGCCAAAGAATTTTTAGCTATAACACTAGAAATTCCTTGTAACACAAGACCTTGACATAAGTAAAAGTCTTGTTGTTTTGTTTATGTATAGAAATTATAAGAAGCCTTATTTTTAGATATAAAAATATTGGGTATAATATATTCTCTCCATGTGGCACGGCATACGCCCTGTAAGTATAGTTCCGAATTCTAATGTTTCTGTCCCAACTCTTTAGTAGGAGTTGGTTCAAATATTCGGCCATTTTAGTTTTCCTGGGTACTTACGTAAGTTGAAAGTAGAAGCCATTTCCGAGGGCCCTGTTTTAATTAACTCCAAAAAAGAATGAACTTCGTAATTTTTCTTGTTTTTCGTAGTTTTAGGGATTCTATGAAGTTTGCGAGTTTATAATTTAATTGGTAAACATGATTTTTATTTTTTTTACCAGCTGACCCGAAAGACGTTGTCTTGTCAAAATTTCAATATGGTCTTGAGTTCATACAACAATCCCATAGAAAAAGCAACTGGAAAATTCGGAAAAAACTGAACTGTTAGTTCAGTTTTTTCCCAATTTTACAGTTGTCCGGGCACCTTTTCCAATTTCCCTTTCTCTGAAAATCTTGGGACTACTACGAAAATTCGAAAAAAAGAACAAAATGGTTCAGCCGTTCTCAAGTGACGCACTTATCAATGATCAACATTTAATTTTTATTTATTTAAGTAGACTATATATGGGACTACTACAAAAAAAAAAGATCCTGCCGTTCTCAAGTGACGCACTTACCAACGATCAACATTTAATATTTATTTATAGGTATAAGAAGATTAGTCTTAAAGATTTAAAATCCACACACTTAGCCCATTCAATTTAAGGAGGCATGTATACCTAAATACCATTATGAAAAGTCAGGATTTAGGTACTATTTCTCATAGAAAAAAACCCGCAAGCAATTCGATAAAAAAAAATCTCAATATTCAGTTTTTTTTTTTTAATATCCGTCTCCCACACTAAAATGTTCAAGTAATCCGTTGAATAAATAGTCTATTTACACTGTTTACTTAGCAACGCTAGCCCTTCCCTGGTACAATAGGCCCGGAGGTAGCAATAACCTTATTTCCTTTGTCTGTCTTTACTCCGAAGGCTGTTTTTGCTATCTTTATACGAAGCTATTTATTATTCTGGCATCGAATTTCTATTTGATTCTTGAATATTTTGTGGACCTTTCCTATAATGAGATTTTGGTCTATAAAGAAAGTAAGTGATGGATTTTTAAGTGATTTATCTACAAATGAAACGGACAATTAGATACTCTTATACCCCTTCAAAATCTGGTCTGCAATAGCGCGTGCTTATATTCAGTCACTGTTTCCAGAAGCGAATATTCCCATTTTCCAACCGAATCTTTTCGGGTTGACCACACCCTAAACCCGGCACTTGATAGTACCTACGTATGAAGGTGCCTAGAATTAACATAAGCTACAAACAAGGCAAAGTCATGGGGTTGTGTTTATACGATTTTGTATAATTGCGATTAAAAATAATGAACCAACACCAGCTACTTGATTACAGAAATCAACTACTCAACAACAAAATTTGTATCTCGAATTAAATCCTCTCATTAATTTCACAAAGATTCAATCCAGCAAAGAGGCGGAATCTATTTAGTAAGAAATGAAGTACGGACCTCCTTCTCAGTTCTCAATATCACAGAACAAGGGAAAGGCGATTTTCCCTCAAAGAGGGAACCAACTCAAAGTGTTTTAACTTACCCTCACATTGAGGGCCTTCGACGGCTAGAATCTCATTATATGCTAAACAAAAAAATCGTTATCAACTTCTTGCGAACCGGCAGCTTTATTTTTATGAGATACTCAATTTTAAAGTCGTTATTGTGCGTTTTATTTTTACTTTGAGTGCGCATAATAATATTATTATAATGTTAAAGTAGGTAAATCCATTCTGTAGACATCTCACGGTGAAGAGTGAGGTGAAGTGAGCATCGAGTGAGCAGTCCATAGTGTCAATCCCTAGCTTTAGGTGCAATGACAGCTCACATCAAGCTCACTTCACCCAAGTTGTCACGGTGTGATGTTTACAGAATAGCACGGCTGTAACCTGTACCGCCTGTGCGTAATGGTACCTACTTGAATTACAGTAGATATGTTTCCATGGAAATTAATCGTGATGATGATGACATAGGTCATAATACAAGGTGTCAGGGATATCGACGCGAAAACTGTTACCGTAGATTCAGTACATTATTCTGAACCCCCCTGCGTTCAAATGGAACAGCAGATTTTTTTTTTTAAATAACCGACGAAAAAGATTAGTAACGTAACGGTTTTCGCGTCGATGTCCCAACAACCTTGTATAACTTCTGTCTGTTTACTCACTTAAGTTTAATTGTATCTTTAAAGGGTAACGTAATATAAAAATGTTCTTATAAACACCCTTTTAAGCATATTTTCCTGCAATACTACATATACAAGTATTCTCACAACAGTAGTTTAATAATTTTGTACAACGTTCAACAAAAAGCAATTTTCCAACAAAAGTTAACAGAAACCTCGACTCACCTCGATTGTTCAAATCATGCCTGAATCTGAAAAAAAATGAAACAGCTCGTTAGTAAAAATTTTACATTGCAATGTGGAATAAAATTCGCCATTTTGATTTGTTGCAGACGGAGTTGCATTTCTTCCAACAAAGTGGTCCATAATAATTCATGAAGCAATTTAGCAAATTGCAATTTGCATAATGGTGACCATCGCCATGGAAAATTAATAGTGTCTTTTATTAACAGTGGCTGAGCTACGAGGCGCCTCTGGTTTTATTTCAGGGAACTAATTATTAGAACATTTAGTGTGAAGCAGCCTTTACGTCGGGTTTTTAAGGTGCGTTTACACTGATAGATCTTCAAAATCAAGAACCATTCTATTTGTTATAACATTAGGCACTTTATTAAGACACATTTTAGGCTGAAAATATGTGGAAATAAACAACTGCTTCAGGGTGTGGAGTTGGAGCTATGTCACAAACTATGCTCCACCTCCTATCCTGCCTTCTGTGTCCCATAACATGCAGTCAAACCCCGCTGCGACCGACGACGCCATGGAAGTGGCGAAGTTTGGGCCAACAAGATCTAAAATACATGTCATGTCAACACGAAGAACAAGAACAACGTTTTTGTCTCCAGCAGGGATTAAACTCAGTACAACGCTTTTATGAACCCTAAAATGAGCTAAAACTCTACATAAAGAAATGGTTCAAAATTTAATTTTTATCACATTTATTCAAAAAGAGCTAGTTTATTCTTCGTAAACAGGGACCAAAATAGCTTTTTAATCCCTAGGGACTAAAAGTGATTTGAATTTGGAATGTGGATATTGTTAGTAAAAGTTGCAATCACCAAAGAGATCAATCACGAACATTGTATGAACAAGTAACAGGCTGGCAATACAGAGAAAGAAAGTGTGAATTTGGTCAAAAAGAAAATCCAAGATGGCGGCAGCCAAAAATTTTCAGATTGTTCGTCATTGGTGTCGTTTTCATAGTTTTTGAGAGTGCTCAAGTCGATAGTCAGGTCAAAATTTAAATCCAAGACAGCAGCCGCTGTCTTGGATTTAAATTTTGCGAACATTTTGTTTTTGTTTTAAATCATACATGAAAAGTAACTTCCTTCTCGGTGGGGGTCGGACCGCCCACGTTTTTTTTTTCTCATAGAGTGTGATAAAAATTAGCGTGTTCACCTCGGGAGCTACACTATTTTAAGTTCGAGTGACGTACTTTGAATCCCTCGCTGCACTCAGGATTCTACTTTAGAATCCCTCGATACGCTCGAGATTCTACTCTAGAATCCTTCACTCCGCTCTGAATTCAAAGAAACACTCACGCCCTAAAAATAGTTGTTTGCTCCCTTGCAAACAATCTACTATTTTGTCACAAGGTCTTCAAGTCGGTCCTGATTTCAAAATCCCTTAAAGATTGGTAGTTTTTCGTATCGTAGGTAAGACAAATATTCGTTCAAAGTTGGTTTGTTAATACATAGTATCCCCGTCGGAAAGGCATGTTATGTTATTACTCTGAGGTCGGGTTATAATCCTGTTCGTTATAACTAAACGCACCCTTAGATCATTAAAGTTCCGCGAACTTCTTAATAGGTGTAGTGTACCTACTATACTCTAATATGAAATTATCGGCACTGAGAGGGTTACCTATGAGGTTGACTTCTTTTCTTTTATGTTTTAATCCTCCAATGCAATTTTTTATGGCTTTCAGTAACCAAATAGATGAGGTGTTAATGTTCCGAAGTCCATGAACAATCTATTGGAAAAATTCAGTAACAATTTGTTATATTAATTCACATAATTTTTTGTTAATTCCAGTTAAAATAAAATGTAAATCTTTAATATAATCCTGTATCATTATCAACGTAGGGTCGGCCATCCCGCTGTTTTTGACATCCGTGTCGGAAACATTGGCAACAGGTTAAATATTAAATTCATTGAATTATCCCGGTGAGCGAGCAGGCTTCCGTTTTATTTACATTTATATTTAACTTTTATACTTCTATTCAAACTGATACTTAATTTTATTCGGTACACCAAATAAGTAACATTATTTTAGCGTGGATTAGTAAAGCCTTTTTGCGTGCTGTAGCTGTAAGCCTTAATAATGTAGCATAGACAAACAGTTGCTTTACATATATAATAACAGAACAGGGTAAAGGCTCCAGCAGACAGGCGCGATGCGACACCGCCGGTAGAACAATATCCGTGAAGTTTTCGTAAAAATTGTTCCCCCAGAGTCGCGTCGCGCCTGTCTGCCTTGAGTTGTACAGCAAAAAAATATTTAGCTTTATTTTTAGACATGAAAACCAGAACCAGCCTCAAAAGACCTTCTTGAGCCTGGAAAGTTATACAAGACTGTTCTAAAAATCTAAGAAAGCAAAGTCTTTTAAAATAGATACAATATTCTTTTTGCTGACGTTTTACATACACTTCATAACATTAAAGTGAATTTACTGCGTGCTTCTGCTTAAAAATTGCGATCACGAGTCGCTGGTCCACTCTGTGGAGTAACATCTGTTTAATACTTCTGCAGCAATTTATTCCCAGTGACAAATTGCTTTTACAGCCCTTCCTCTATTTTTTAAAAGCATTTTTTTATTTTTTATTTTATCCTTTCATCGAGATAACTTTGCCCGTCAGTATTATTTTTAATGAATTTTCCTTCAGTAGGTATGTAATTATTGATAATCTATATAAATAAATAAAAAGTCAAGAAGTGTCGTGGGATTCCCGGTAGGACCGACACCAAAAGGAACGTTTTTTTTTTGTATATAATATTGAAAAAAAAAAACATGAATGATATAGACGCGCATTCGGCGCGTGTTTACTACATTACATGTACACAGGTATATTAGTACCAATACATAGACATACGCTAGTAAACACACAAACACAAATACTATAGACCAAGTGTCGTTACGGTCAAAAGGTTACACTTTTTCGGTCAAGTTCTCATTCGCCAAAAGTGTGCAGCGGTGCTATTCTGTAACCATCTCACCGTGAAAACTTAGGTGAAGTGAGCGTGGAGTGAGCTGTCGTTCCACAAGGATTGACACTATTGACAGCTCACTTCACCCGAGTTTTCACGGTGAGATGGTTACAGAACAGCATGGCTGAGTACTCGTATAATGTGCGGTAAGGAACTTCGTTTCAAAAGATCGAATACAAAGTCACTTATCTATCTAATTTTACATCGAGCTTACCTTCGTTCCATTTTCACAGCTTGTAAAATTAAAACAAACATTTGGCCAAATAAGTTCAAGCTGCTAACATTACCTAGCTCCAGCTCATTTGCCTCAGACCTAAACACTATTCTCCGACGATAGCTTTATCAAAGTTTTGTTTGCAAAGCGAACTAACCGTAACGTAACTAGGACAGTAACACAAGAACTAAGCACAACTATGGTATGTAAATGAACTTATGATTCGTCGGTACAGCGTCGGCATTTTAGGGTTGGCCCAGACTTTCCCGCGTTCCCCTTTGTTCCGTTATGAAATAGGAATGTTTTGTCCAGATTATGAAAGGGTTATTTGTTTGAGTACATGTCGCAATTATGTACATCTCACATTCATAAAGGGAATTGCTGTGATTTCTGAACCAGTAGGGGGAAATGTACCATAATTCACCAGCAGTCGTACTGTATTTTGTCACTTCATAAAATTTACTCTCTGGCTCTTTTACTTTACATATTTCATTAAAAATCTTCCGTGTACAAATAAAAGTAGGTGAAGCCGCGAATGGTTCAACTATAAATATTAATATTTGGTGCATTTACAGGTATCCACTGATTTCCAAAATGTATTTTTCTGTGTGGCACCTTTATTCACAAATGTATTATAGGTGAAAGCTGAAAGTAATGTTTGGATACTTATAGTAGGAACGTATGTACTTACAATAAACATAAAGATTTTATAGGTACTGTCATCACTATACATACAAAACTATATGACATATAAAATCCTTTATAACCTATAAAACGATCTGATATACCTATTCAATGTACTTACGTTCAAATAGTGACAGGATGCAAGACGTACTGTGAGAGCATTTCAATTTATTCAATATCCTATTTACCCTGTGCCTGTACAATAACGCGCTCTTCAGACGAACGTGAATTGCCTAGGCAGTCTGTCGACACTCGACAGCGCAGCGTTAGGTTATTCGCTCGGATGATATAGGGTTAAATTATTAGACGCGTCGAAGTTTTGGAAATCTAGAATATTTTTATAATTTTTTTTTTGTGTTGTTCCGTGACTCGTTTGTTCCCGGCTGTCATTTTTAAGTAGATCTTTGACAGTTGTTACGTGTAGCCCGAAAGTCTGTCAACCAGTCTTGGCAAGGGTATCTTATTACTCAGTAACTGGGTCGTGGAGGTCTGAAAGGCAGTAGCTCCATGTAAAATACTGGTATTCAGCTGCCTCCGGTTAGACCTGAAGCCAACCCCAACATAGTTGGCAAAAGGCTAGGCAGATTGATAGGATTTAGTCAAACAATATTGGTAGAGAAACGAGAATACTGTTGAATAAAGTTATTAAGAAACATTGTACAGGCTCCCGAGAAACTTCACCCCCTAGCAATGTAAAAAACAATACAAAGGGGTGAGGTTTCTCTGGAGCCCACTGTACCAATAAACTTTTATTGATACATAAATAAATATACACCAGCTGATTTAGCTTTTCTCGTGTCGTTGTTGTAATATTTAATTTGTGGTTAAAACAGTAATCAACATGACGAGAAGCTCATTTACAAAACGTCCAGTTAAACCACAACTACAGGACTCCATTTCACGCAATCCGAATTATTCACTCCGTCGCCTAAAATAACGTACCTACATACTTATACACGGTGGCCCGTGAAACAACGTCCAAAGAAAATCTTTAGAAGCTGGGGGTATTGGGGGAGTATCGGGAAGCCCTTGGAGAGCTTCCCGATACTCCCCCAATACCCCCATGTATGTTCAGCGATTACTTATAGTTTAAGAGCTAGACAGTTTTTAATATTTTTCGGGAAATTCTCACTTCTCTCTTAGCCTTTTTAAATTTTCTCTTCCACTTCAACACGTCGCATTTTTTGAAAATATTTATTATTATTATGAATCCATAAATTATGGTCTACGATCAGTCTAAACATCACCCAAAGTGACTAAAACTTAGCTCAAAGGGAAAATGTATTTCAAACGTTTAGGTACCTGTGTGACAGTTGGCAGTCATTTCCTGTTACACAATGTAACATCAGAGAATGCCTACACCTTCGAAACTATCCACGGACGCTTGTCAGCGACATAATTATACCTACCTACTCCTGGCGGCTGAGAGTAAGTCATGCTCACTCTAATGTCTCGCTGACGGTGGCGCGTGTGTTGGATCATTTAGCTCCCTTCAAAATGGTTGAGCTGAATGGTGCTAATCCATGCGTCTTGTTCGTGAACGGGCGCCGTCAGTAGGGACTGGTCATGTCTTAGCTACCACGGCGTATTTTAATTTAATTAAATTTTTTGGTTTGTTTATTTTTTTATTTCTGTTACGGACGCTTTTCACGTTTTGCATCGTTCTCACATGTATAACTTCAACATGAATGATGTAACCAATATTTTGTAACCATATCATGATTTAAAAGAGTGTCCGTGGAGTTTCTTGCCCGTTCTTCTCCATAGGTACCGACTACGCTTTGGAATGGGCATCTAGCTTCATCTTTCTGACTGACCGACCCCCTTGACAATTCAAAAGTGCCTGTAATTGGTTTATTTGAAATCAATGCTTTGAGTTTGAGTTTGATTATAAAAACATAAAGCGCCATTGGACAAAGGATGGCAGAGCTGTACAAAGGACTTCTACGCATCATCAGACAAACGGCTCATATAATAACTGGTTTGAAAGACAATTGGAATGTGGCCCATCGTGACACATTAGGTAATAGGACTTTGTGCAAAGTGTGTCGTTCAAAGGTTTTGTGCGGAATTTCCTTATTACGATATTTCTTTGAATTCGTGTGATTTCACTAGGTTTTTACTAGAATGAGTGAGTTTAACTTAATGTATCTATTGAGTTTTGTTGTTTACAAGAATGTATTGCTGTATTTGCAGTTTAATTTTTTTATCATTTGAAATAATTCGATCTTCAATTTAATATAATAATACTACCGCAGCGCCACCTACCGAGTCAAATTGTGAATCTAAACCATCCTGGGACCCACTCATAAAAACACAAAAAACATCAAAATCGGTCCAGCTATTTAGGAGGAGTTCAGTGACATACATACGTACAGAAGTATTATAATATTTAGATAAATATTGCAGTTAAGTTTTAGTTATAAACATTTGACAAATTCAAAATCATAACAGACTTTACAAAGATTACGTAAAATGATCAACTTGAACTTTTGTTAATCTATGAAAACGATGATATAAAGGTTTTAACAGAATACAAACTATTTAGTGCGGAACTCACAAATGAAAATTAACGCGATCAGCATTTCTAAAACGCGTTCAAGAGCTGTCAGTGTCAAAATTGTTATGGAATAATGTACACTCACAGGTCTTGAACGTGTTTAGATGTGCTAAACGCGTTCAATTTCATTGGTGAAATCCGCACTAAATAGTTTGTATTCTGTTCAATATAAATCAGCCCATCTATATATATATAAAAGAAAGTCATGTTTGTTACAACACTTATAACTCGAGATCTGCTGGACCAATTTTCATGGTTTTTGATTCGTTGGATTTAGCTTCGTGCAGACCAGCACGACGCGTCAGCGCGACGCGACACCGGTTATTGTTACACCGTCAAGTTTTCTTAGAAATTGTATTGTTCGTGTCGCGGCGCGGCGTCGCGTCGCGCTGGTCTGTACGAGCTTTTAGTCTCCGCCCCGAATAGCAGAATACATCGAAAAGAAAAAACAATGAAAGGTAGGTAGGGTAGGTAGGGTAGGTAGGGTAGGTAGGGTAGGTAGGGTAGGTAGGGTAGGTAGGGTAGGTAGGGTAGGTAGGGTAGGTAGGGTAGGTAGGGTAGGTAGGGTAGGTAGGGTAGGTAGGGTAGGTAGGGTAGGTAGGGTAGGTAGGGTAGGTAGGGTAGGTAGGGTAGGTAGGGTAGGTAGGGTAGGTAGGGTAGGTAGGGTAGGTAGGGTAGGTAGGGTAGGTAGGGTAGGTAGGGTAGGTAGGGTAGGTAGGGTAGGTAGGGTAGGTAGGGTAGGTAGGGTAGGTAGGGTAGGTAGGGTAGGTAGGGTAGGTAGGGTAGGTAGGGTAGGTAGGGTAGGTAGGGTAGGTAGGGTAGGTAGGGTAGGTAGGGTAGGTAGGGTAGGTAGGGTAGGTAGGGTAGGTAGGGTAGGTAGGGTAGGTAGGGTAGGTAGGGTAGGTAGGGTAGGTAGGGTAGGTAGGGTAGGTAGGGTAGGTAGGGTAGGTAGGGTAGGTAGGGTAGGTAGGGTAGGTAGGGTAGGTAGGGTAGGTAGGGTAGGTAGGGTAGGTAGGGTAGGTAGGGTAGGTAGGGTAGGTAGGATAGGTAGGGTAGGTAGGGTAGGCAGGTAGGTGCGCCGTAGATAAGTACTTAGTGCTACTCGAGCGAAGCCGGGGCGGGCAGCTAGTAATAGTATAAATAAGGCAATGTATTAACAAGCTTTCAGGATACCTAATGAAACTATACGTGTGATGAACTTATGTGTTATGGTTATAAGATAACAGTATTCCGAGTAAGTAACTTAACAAGCTTACGATCGAAGAGAAAAGGCAATTTCGAGCCGAAGGAAACCTGACTACTTAGGTATACTTTTAGGTACTAATGGAGACTTGTATGCCACTGTAGACTATGAATAAGCTGATGTGTGCCTGAAAATGTAACTTGTGTAAGTATCGAATTATGACATGATACGAACCCTGTGTACTTACTGAACATTATCTTTTATAGAAGCTGGCAGGGACATCCACGCGAAAACTGTTACCATGGATTCATTACATGATTCTGAAACCCCCTGCGTTTAAATTTTTCGGTACAACAGCAGATTTTTTTTTATAACCGGTAAAAAAATTCAACCCATATTTAGAATCATTTACCTTTTTCAATCCATGGAAAAAAAAATTGCGTCGATGTCCCTGCCACCCTGTATAAGAAATAAGCCGATGTTCCAACTCATTAGTACCTATATATTAAATCAATATGGACTCTACATATCTCTAGTTTAGAGTTCTTTTTTAGTTTTTTTTTTCGTGCATGTTTCGAGATTCGATTCTCAGGTGGATTCCACATGGCGTCACACTGGGCGTCGGGAGTCGCAGGCCGATTCCCGGCCACCGTAGGCGCGGGCTTGCGGACGGTGAGCAATGGGTAGCTCGCCGTCCGACAAGGACCAGCCATGCTATTCTGTAAACATCTCACCGTGACAACTTGGGTGAGGTGAGCTGTCAATAGTGTCAATCCCTGTGGAATGACAGCTCACTCCACGCTCACTTCACCTAAGTTTTCACGGTGAGATGGTTACAGAATAGCACTGCAGGCCCGGATCGACGGCGCGTTGTATTCCACGCGCGCCTCAAAGAGATGTCAGCACAACTGACAGGGTCCGCTAGGACCGATGCCTGCCGGGGTCGCGGGTAAGTCCGAAAGGGATTTCGTGGCCCCTGGCAATGTACAGGCAACTGAAGGAACACGGGAGGGTTTTAGTCAGTAAGAGTCTGACACGCCGTCCCGCTCCGCCCAGAGCGGGAGAAGTTATTTGATAATATCCCACACTCAAAAAATAAAAAAATAAAGGTGGATTCCACATGTTTAATTTCATGACCCAGACTGTAACGAAAATAAGCAGACATAAATATGTTTAACGTTCAAATGCAGACAACTTAAACTTTCCCTTTGTATGACCTAGATTTCCTGTAGATATGTCAACAAGTCCAGAGATAGTGTGTGACATGTTCGAAGTTCAGTCGAAGATTCCGGTCGTTAGGACATGTCAGCGAGGTATGACGTCTACGGCATTTGCAAATTGGATAGGAGACCTTATTCTTCAGTCGGTATCATTAAAATCGTCCTTACATTCTATAAATATGTCTTTGTTATCAAAGGAGAGTTCTTTGCAAAACGTTTCTTTACTAGCAAGATAAAGATGTAGCAGTAGTAGTGCTTAAAGTGCCGTCATCTCAGTGGTAACCCTCTTTCTAGACATCATCTATCACACAGTCCATCCATCGTTTCTTTGGTCTCCTACTCATACAGCCTGGCTGGCGATGTACAGGAAGACCAACCATACTCAAAACATTCCTTACGACATTTTCCTCGTAGTGTTGAATGTACAAGGAATGGGATCAGCAACGTCATCAGAGTGTTTTCATTTTCTGGAGGTAAGCGGTAGCTAAATTCCTTTACCCCGAAAATCTGCGGCATGCCCACTGACTAACGCAGCCAGATGTTAAGGTAAAAAAATAAACAAGCTGTGACAATCCTAGTTGGATTGCTGTAGCCATATTATATCTAATGTTAGTCAATCAATCTGCCTAGCCTTTTCCCAACTATTAGGGTCGGCTTCCAGTCTAACTGGATGCAGCTGAATACCAGTATTTTACATGGAGCGACTGCCTATCTGACCTCCACAACCCAGTATCTGGGTAATACGATACCCCTTGATAAGACTGGTTGTCAGACTTTCGGGCTTCTGACGACCCGTAACGACTGTCAAAGATCCACGGATGACATCATTGTATCTAATGTCTGTAAAATACTATTTTAAAATAAGCTTTTGGAGAATAAGGCATAAGTGATTTCTTTTAGTTTTGGACGTGTATTCTGAATATAAACTGATAATTACTCCAGTTTGCTCGATCTCATATGTTTTAACATCAACTTTATAATATTCTATTTACCCTTTCATGTGTCTTTAATTATTGTAATTGGTTTTTAACCGTTTTTAATTAAAGTAAATAAATCTCGAATGGTACAAAAATGCCCTTTTTCAGTCTATCACGGAAACTGTGTATTTACATAATAATAGCCACTGAATTATGCATCCAAGGAGATGAGGTTCAAGAGTACTACGATGCTACGAAGGAAGGAGGACTAGTCAAAAAGTTTGCGTATTTAAAAGTTAAAGTGATTTTGAAATAAATAAGATAAAACTTTTAATGAGATGGTCATTTTATTGCTTGTTTGTTTTTATAGGTGTTGATTCATATTTATAGAACTTCGCCACTTCATTTTGATGTGTTTCTCATATTGTAAGTAGGTATATTATCCATCTACATGTTATTATGGGTCTTGTGTAGTTCCTACTGAAAGTCAAAGATGTTGATGACGGCATGTCGGTATTATTTTTCTTCTTTTTATGTGTACTTACCCGAAGTGGAAAAAAATTTGAATGTTTTGAACGTATGATCGCGGGTCGGTTCCAAATATAAAAAAATTAATTTAAAAAAATGGATCAAAAAACATTCCTTTGGATGCTAATTTGTAGTGCCACTTCACTACAAAATCAGTGATGTGATTTGATTATTTGAATAATTCAATCAAAATTCTAATTTTAAATCAACTTTATATCATTTTTAAATATAAGAAAGGCCCCGAAGTATATACTCCCTATTAATTTAGGTGGAACTAATATAAAAATAGTTACAAAATTTAAATATCTCGGGCATATTGTAACAGAAAACTTATCGGATATTGATGATGATTTTTAAATATAAGAAAGGCCCCGAAGTAATACTCCCTATTAATTTAGGTGGAACTAATTTAAAAATAGTTACAAAATTTAAATATCTCGAGCATATTGTAACAGAAAACTTATCGGATGTTGATGATTAGGAACGAGAGAGACGCAGTATAGCTTGTAGAAGCAATATGCTAGCTAGACGTTTTTATCACTGCTCGAATCTAGTGAAGGTGACGCTGTTCAGAGCCTACTGTCAGTCGTTATGCACCAGACAACTTTGGTACCGGTACACGAGGAGTGCGTATAACACAATTCGTGTACAGTATAATAATGCTTACCGGGCTATGATGAACTTGCCCTGGCGGTGTAGTGCGACTGACATGTTCGCCGAGAGCAACGTTGCCGGCTTTTCCGCGCTGATATGTAAGCTCAGAGTGTCATTCTACACAAGGGTAACCCTGAGCAAGAATGAAATTGTTAAAGCTGTATAACGTGTCGTCCATCTTGCAAGAGAGGTAAAAGACTTTTAATTAATATATATTTTTAGTTATTTAGTTTTTGTATTATATATTATCTGTGTTATTATTATTATATTATTTTATTTTAAGAGTCTGTATGTTATGGGTTTAATAATTGCCTGAAATAAATGATATTTAATTTAATTTAAGTTTCCCAAATCGTCGGTCGGAGTCATTATTGGAACATCTCTAAAATTTTGTGTTTTGGACTAAGTATGCAGAATGATAAAAAATCAAATGCTTTATCATTCTGCATACTTACTTAGTCCAAAACACGAAATTTTAGAGATGTTCCAGTAATGACTCCGACCGACGAAATTGAAGTTAATTTTATAACCTCAATTCTCGCCGATGCTTTTTCAATAACAATTAAGAGCGTGCATTCTAAAAGTTTCCAATGTCGCAAAAAGATGTCAAATATTTCGCTGTTTTGATTCATTTGGAAATATTACTGTATGGAAATATGAAATATCGCTAACTAGTGAACTAGAATATCAATAATGAATTGCAATTGTATCACTGAACTTGATGTTGTAACCGTTTTAGGTATATAAAAGGCATTTGGAAAGTTTCCGAATACGTTTTTTTACATCTAAAATGAAATATTTGGTGTTACGATATTAACTATTGCATTTCATAATCAATATTTTAGTTCACTAGTTAGCCATATTTCATCTTTCCATACAGTAACATTGCTAAATTAATCAATATAGCGAAATATTTGACATCTATTTGCGACGTTGCCTACTTTCAGAATGCACGCTCTTAATCATGTTATTCAAACAATATAATTGTTGCAAAAAGGTGAGACATAAAATTGTAACCTTCTAAATGAAAATAA
Organism: Agrochola circellaris; assembly: GCA_914767755.1. Lineage (NCBI taxonomy): Eukaryota > Metazoa > Arthropoda > Insecta > Lepidoptera > Noctuidae > Agrochola > Agrochola circellaris. The sequence goes on from OU611858.1 coordinate 10,610,184, forward strand.
GAATTTAACCTGAGCAGAGTTTTTTAAAATTTTATTAGATACTTTTGGAACACACTTTAGTTCGATCTCTCGATCACTTATCTGCATTTTCCAAGAACGTATACGAAGAGGTTTTATTCTCTCGTATCGGTACAAACGAATAAAGGAAATAACAAAAACCGTGTGAAAATATCAGCCAGTCAGCAAAACAACCAAGTTATCTAATTAGAGCGTAGCAAAAAAAACATCTAGAAATGAACTGCAAATCACATTTTCCAATTTTACGTTCCGATAACCGTATCGCAGTGTAGCGATTTGATTTCGTATTCGATTTCAGTTACCCAGTACCTATGTATCGAGTCAGTGCGACTACGAATACTCGAGTGTATGAAATGGAGCTTGTATTGTATCTCTTTTCTGTTTTGTATTCCGCTCGAATTCTTTAAGAACGTTTCAACTTTATTCTGTAGTGCTGTAACAGCGTTTAGGTACAAATCGAATGAAAATTTTCTACTGTTAGGTAGTCGTGTCTTTCATGTTAGGTATAAAAAGTCCCTATCGTTTACATATTCTTCATAGTTGAATAGTACCCACTCGGCTACTTTCGAGAATATAGGTACTCTCACATACTCAATCCTACCTAATCCATTATTCTCGATACTCATGTCTTTCGAGTATGCTGTATTGCGCCTTCGAGAAAATTTGTTACATATCCATAATTATTGTTAATTAGGAAATTGTAGGCGGTGATTAAAAGTAGGTGCCTATTAGTACTTCTACCTATTATTTCATATATTCGCCTTATGAATGATGTGATCTCCTATAATTGAAGCGTACTCTAGTGTTTCCCCCTGTTCTTGTAAACTTGCATGTAGTTGTGTAGCCTATGTAGGAGATCCTATAAAAAAATACAAGAAATCCTGAAAAACCTAAAAATGTAAGAAGAATTTTGATGCGAAATTATCATTTAAAGTTTCTACTTACATAATTTGTTTTTTCAACATAGCTGAAATGCACACCTACAGTATAGCAAAAAACCTCTCATTACTTTGAAAGAAATTTAACGACAAAGGCTTTTGGCTTCCGACCCGTAAAGTTTAAACCAGACTGTACTGAAATCGGATCCGGCTCCGTTCTTACTTCGTTAAGTACAGTACGGCACAACTTAGATATAGCACCGGCAAAATTCGTAAAACCGATCATCATCTGAACGCCTTCAAAATCACCAATGTTTATAGTAGCTGTAGGGGAACATGACCTTTACGCAAACGCAATAACTTGTGAAGTCATATAACGAAATACATTCGTAAAATTTAAACGAAAACATGAATGAAAATTTTCAAATTTATGCTACATCTATGTGTCGTACTGTAAATCAACCTGAAGTTTATCAGTCTCCCTTTCCTCCACATATCATAAATTACTTATCAGTACGTAACTAATTTGCCGTCGTCGAAAAGCTTTGCAGAAAATGCTCAGACCTGCCGAAAACTGAATATATATCTATCTAACGGAGTAATCTCTTTCGTTATTATCAGCCATATTTTAACTACTGTGGGCGTACTGTAGGTAGTGTTTGTTATTGCGCAATAGAAAAACCGGTTACAGTTCAGATCTAATTATAATTTATGATCAAATTAATCACACTAGCAATTCACACACTGTACACGACACAACTATTCGTAGCGCGCGATAGTTTCTAAACGTGTTCAGTGGTTGACCGCCACCGATGAACCCTGCTTAGCTCCAGCTCCGGCCGGTCCGAGCTTTATGTTGTAGACTCTGTCGAGCGCCGCTAGTCGGCGCTGGCGTCCCGATTAGTCAACTCAGTAACGTATTTCCGACATATATTATAATTATTTTTAATTATGTATGTGTAAAATATGCTAATAAATGTGGATTGATAGGTAAACGTGCAAGAGAAAAGCTAGAAATAGGTAGGCGTAGGTACATAAACAAATATTTTCCTATTTTAAAAAGCTGTAAGATTGGAGTCATATTAAAAAGCAATAAAAATACCTCTAAGTTATCTAAGTAGATATTTATAGGTTAGAAATAATTTAATTTATATGTAAAATAACATAGCATCACGCCCAATGCCAATGGCCCAAACCCAATGGGTTGGGCAGAGGTGTACCTATACTACATCCACATTTCGCTAGTTACTCGAGTTGGGTACTTACTATGTATGTGCCTAAAATACAGGATTTCGTGATACAGAATTAAAATACATAAGTCTCTAAATTAAACAGAAATAAGAAAGTAACACAGAAACAATAACCGATATAATAAAATCTAACTTAAAATTATACTCTACTCTGTAAAAAGTTTTCGTTCAAGAATGTGCTCTGCTATAATTGAATTTCCCACGAAAAAGGCACATTTAAACTTGGCAGAATTTAAAAGTATACAATAAATAAGTTGACCGGAATCTAATGGTGATTTAATTCAATTGCTTTTTAGAGCTTTTTTGTTATTTAAAAGGGATGATAAAGAGGAGATTTCATTTGGAACATATCGTATATGTTTATAATGAATGGAATATTGATACAGCGTGATTTGAATACATGTGTGTTCGTTATTATTTTCATACGTGACATTTTTTCAACGCCACTGTTCACTTTTTAGTGTTCCGTACATCCGAATGAAAAAACGACAATGTTAAGTTTGGTGTTGGGATAAAAACATGGTAGATAACATATTTATCATACGGAACCCTCACCACGCGAGTTCAACTCGCACTTGTCCGGCTTTTAGGGTTCCGTACCCAATGGGTCCCATCCCATTACTATGGCTCGGCTTTCTGTCCCTCCATCCGTCCATCCTTCCGTCTGGCACGGGGATGTATCTTTTAAACCATAATAGTAGACACTTGAAATTTTCACGGAGTGTGTACTACTAAAGTCGCTATAACAACAAAAAGTAATAAAATTAAAATAATTGTATGGTGGTACTGGTGTTTGGGAAGCTTCGTCGAGTCTTCTCGTCGCGTATTCCACAGAGCCTAAAGTCGAAGGTCTTCAATCAGTGGGTCGTGCCTGTTATGACTTACGGAGCCGAAACATGGACACTCACGGTGCGGCAAGTTCAAGGTCGCTCAGCGAGCTATGGAACGGGCTATGCTTGGACTTTCTGAGGGATCGAATCCGGAACGAGGTGATCCAAAGTTGTCGACTAAACTCACAGAATAAGCAAGCTGAAGTGGCAGTGGGCCGGCCATATTAGCCGTAGAATCGATGACCGCTGGGGTAGACATGTTCTTGAGTGGAGACTGCGAATCGGCCAACGTAAGGTGGGACGCCCTCAGGCTAGGTGGAGCGACGATCTTCGCAAGGTGGCAGGTAGCAGCTGGATGAGAGTTGCCGAGAATCGAGCTGAATGGCGTGCAATTGGAGAGGCCTATGTCCAGCAGTGGACTGCTATAGGCTGATGATGATGATGACGGTGGTACGGGACCTTTCGTGTGCGAGTCTAACTTGGCCGCTTTTTTTCCAAATATTATGTCAGAAAAGTTGACGTTTATAAAACTAAAGGACGACAGATAAGGAAAACTTGGAGTGAAAGTAATGCAAGTGATGTATAGAACTTCAGAAAGTTCAACGATAGCTTGATCTGAGATAGGAGAAGAAAAGCTGGTACTCTGGAGGACATATTATTAAATTACATCAAATGAAGTGCACTTCGTGAACTAAGTTGTTGGTAGGTCAGGTACGTGAACGGGCGCCGTCAGTAGGGACTGGTCAGCGGTCATCTCTTAGCTGCCATGGCTTATTATAATTTAATTTAATTTTTGAATTGTTTTTTTTTTATCATTTTATTACGGACGCTTTTAACGTTCTACATCGTTCTCACGTGTATAATTTCAACATGAATGATGTAATCAACATTTTGTAACCATATTTTAATTTAAAAGAGTCCCGTTCTTCTACTACGCTTTGGATTGAGCAACTAGCTTCATCTTTCTGCCTGACCGACCCTTTGACAATTCAAAAGTGCCTGTTATTGGTTTATTTGAAACTAGATTTCGCCCGCGGCTTCGCCCGCGTGGAGGTCGAAAATTATCCCATAGGAACGTACTACCGGGATAAAAACTATCCTATGTGTTAATCCAGGTTGTAAACTATCTGCGTGCCAAATTTCATCCAAATCCGTTCAGCCGTTTTTGCGTGATTGAGTAAAAATCTTTCATATTTATAATATTATATAATAGGATATATAAATATATATATTTATTTATTTTATTTGGGATAAAAAACAGTTATATATATATACAATGTGAAATTTTATTCATTTGCATCCTCTTAAGGGGTCAGTACTCATCATTATGAACAACTTTCACTATGGGACCAATCCTGAAATCGCGAAAAACAAATCAGCTGTTCCCTACATTATAACGAGCTATGCGAACATAAATGTATGGAACAGCTGATTTTTTTTTCGCGATTTCAGGATTGGCCACCCACATGCAATCCACATCATCACCACCCTCCTCCTCTTATCCCATTTTATTTGGCGTCGGCGCAGCATCTTCTAACACCTACAACCGTTGTTAAATTAAACGAAGAGTAATGTAATATCAAGATCTTATTTCTTTTCAATCATGAACCACTTAGATTCAAACACACTAGCTATGTAGAATTGTGAATTGATACTTTAGTTCACGGTGTCGTTCTCGTCTAATTTGCCACTCCGTACAGATGAGGGTAGGGGCGGCCCTTTGTCGCTCGTTGCAATACCCTTGAGAGAACTCTTCTGGATGTTGCAACACGACTGGTTGTATAAGGTTCGATAGGTATCAATATTCCCTTTTCAAAATCATCCTCATGCTAATTTCAAATATATGAAATAGGTTTTAGTAGCGGTTTTCCAAAAACATTATTGTAACTGGCATTGGTCCCATTGTTACTTACCAAATAAATGTTTACCACCTAAGCCTACATTGTGGAATGCAATAAAGAATTGAGTATTGAGTATTGATCTAAAAAATACTCAATACTCAATTTTTTATTGCATTCCATATGTATTACATAGATAATACTCACATAATATTCCGTGAATATAACTTCTGTAACGTTTATATGGCTAATGGTGTTACCTGCACCTCGTGTACATGTGTGTGCCCTCATGAAATTAATGCTTGTATTTATTTTTCTCCCCATGGAAATGCCAATAAAATCGTAGTTAGTGTCGGAAATCCTTAATTTCTGACCTTCACATTTATAAATAAATAAATAAAAATCTCTAAAAAAAAATAAAAATAAAATACAAATTAAAAATAACAAAAATTCAAACTTCAAATTATAATTAAAATCGAAATCAAAATTGAAAATATAGATATAGATTATATAGGTTATAGATTAGCACTTCCAACCAAGTACAGTACAAATATGTAATATTAATATCTCGCTGACATATACGAGTATTACTTCCTACATTTTCATAATGCCCTCCACCTTCTTTGATCGCGTTATGTTAGTGTTACTCAAGTTACTCCCTGATCCCCGGCCCCTTGCCGTATCATATTCACATCGTACATTTGTTTCGTTAGATACTCCTTCGTCTGATATTCTTTAAACATGTACGAACCAACGGAGCGTGTGTTTTCTCATTTTTTCGATGTACAATTTATAGCTCTATCGTTCATACCTTTATGCTTATGGAAATAAAAAGTTGACGACGTTATTCCTGTCTCTATAACGAACTTTGATCTATGAATTTCTCAATAATTTCTTAATAAAGATAAACTTAGGTATTTTCTAGAGAAATATGACGTTTAAAGGTGATACGTGAAACACAATGACTACGTTTCTACCATCGTAAGGCCAATATGATTGTCTTCGTAAGAGACCTAGGAGTAACTGGGCTAACCGGAGTACATCGTCCTCTGAATTCTGTATAAAGGTATTAAGAGCTAGTTAAGAGTAAACCTCTGTAGCAAATATAGAAGTACTCGGAGACTACGCTCGATTCATGGTAGTAAAACAAAAACGAAGTCTAAACGCCAATGCATCGCGTATTCGTTCGGAGACGGCACGGGAATGCTCGGGGCTACCAGCGACAATTCGACCGTGAAATTGCCGTATTCGACAAAACTTTCGTCCGACTCAATCCCATGCCTGAATTGATGCAATGATTAGATAGCTCGAAGATACTAATCGTGTTCAAATCACTTGTTTTGATTACTTCTAAATAAATGCCGCTATTCAACGCAAAGACTTTGGAAGAAAAATTGAGAAATCATCAGATTCAATAATTAATATTAATAAGCTATTCGTCGGTGATGTCCTTCTAAAAAGATACGACCAAATTTATGAACGTGGATTAAGCAAAAGCTGTAGATATGGAAGAATTGAAACATGTGGTGTTCTTTAGTTTCATCATCCCCAAGGGAAAAGGACGTTAGTTTATGTATTACGGGTTATTGTCATATATACGGCGAGTTCGTTTATCAAACTAGCTAATTCCAAAACATGTAAGTGAACTTAACGTATATAAACACAAACATGAAAATGGCGCAATTACGATCCGTGCAATTATGCTAAACTCGAAAACAATGCGACCACGTATGCAATATCAGGCGAGTACCAACAATTTTATACAATTACAATATCTATATCAGTGTTTTCTGCTGCTTTTACTAAAATTTTAATATTGTGATACTCTACCTACCTACATATGTTTATTTTTGTTTGTATTATAAGCAAACTATACAATCATACAATAAGTATGACATAGACAGCAGACACTCTAAGAAGAAGAAGATAAAATATAGGGATTTAGTTATGTCGGTAAAAGGGATTTATCACTCGCTCATAATCATTATGCGATTCCTAACAAACCAAACCACAGTGACATAGGAACTATTGCAAGTCTTAACCCCTTCGATGCTTATATTACAAGCGACTACTGTATTCATCTCTCCAAGATCAGCAAAAAATTAAAAACTCTTTTCAAATAACACTATCTTCGAAACTGGGTTAATAGAGCAACCCGTACAGTTCGTGGCGCGGCCGTCAGTTGCGGTGTAATGTTTTTAAACGGTGTTTTTACAGCATTCACATAAGACCCACACGATCAAAATAATGCAGTGCTTTATTTAGAGGTCATTTCGATACATGAAAGACAAATAAATGGACACTTAAAATATTCACTTAGTATACAATGCAATATTATCCTAACTAAGTAAACTACATGTACATATACATACCTACATACTACAAACACGAAACAATTTAAACAAGAATAACAGTAAAAAATAAAACTATTACAAAGAGGCACTTAAGCATCAAGACTCCTCATCCTCCTCATCCTCAACACTCCACATCGCTGTCATCTAGAATAATAAAAATAACTCCGTAGATTTAAATTAATCCATTTTCTCTTTTATTTCCGCCCCAAATGTACAGGAAAAGTGCAGTTCAATAAATAATAATCAAGTTTTGTGTCATATTTATTATAGATCAATGACATATTCATTTCAATAACGCGCCATTATCTATAACGTAAGAAGATCCTGTAACACTCTTTGCTTTATCACTAGCTAAAAACAGCACAAAATCTGCAACTTCTTCCGATTCGGCAATTTTAGTAAGCGCAGTATTTTTCTCTATGTCTGCCCAGATTTTTTCTTGCTCTCCTCTATCCATTGTCAACTTTTCTATGAAATCAGTTTTCACTGGACCCGGATTTATACAATTCACGCGAACACCTTTTGGTGCGAGTTCCAATGCAACACTTCGTGTGAAATGATCTAAGCCGGCCTTCGACGTACAATAAGCAAAATTTTCCGGCCAGAATAGTCCCGTAGCGGCGGCACTTGATATGTTTACTATATTCCCTTTGCTTTCGATGAGATGGGGTGCCGCTAGATGGGTTAAATATACACCTGATCGAAGATTGGTTGCCAAGATTTGATCGAACTTTTCTATAGCTTCTGGATCGAGTATACTCACAAGGTTATACATCCCTGCGTTGTTCACTAACACATCCAATTTCCCAAAGTGTTCTATTGTGTCAGTAATTATTTTCTTCGCATCTTCATCATTGGTCACATCGGCTATGATCATTAACGGTTTACTTCCATTTTGTTCACATATTTTCGAGACATGTTTAAGTTTGATCTCGTTTCTGCCGACTATTGTTATTTTCGCTCGTTGTTTCGACAATTTTATCGCGGTGGCAGCTCCTATTCCAGAACTGCTGCCGGTAACTATAATGACTTTGTTCTCAAAACTCATTGCTGCTTTTATGTTAGGAGTTTAACACAAGAAGCTACTAGTTTTGAATAAGAAGCAAGTGAATTATAAGTAATGTATGCAAACGAGTACAGTTGATATTAAACTGAACGTAACACCGTCTGTTAAGTAAGTCAGTAGGTAGGCAGTGCTAAAAGAGATAGGATTGAAACCAGTTTTGTAAGTAAGTAATGGATCTCACATTTATTATAAAGTTGTTTCTAATTACAACAATTATAATGTACATTTTTTTTTTAATAGAATAGTTGTGTAACTATTTAATTAACATTTTTTGTTAAGACGCAACTAAATGCCAGTGACCTTGAGTGGTTAGCTTGCGTGTTCTGTACTGAGCTCACGCATCGCGTCGTACGTCCAGCCAGTAATAGGACTCGCCCATCAAGGAGCGCTGTCCCAAATTAGACGCATTGTTAATTTATTATACATAAAACAAAAGGTATTTTAATAAAATACGTGTATTTAAAGATAAATAATTTAATTATCTTTAAAATGGTCAAGGTTTCAGAAAAATACGCTGATAGTTTTTGCGTGATTCTCAGTTTTTTATCCGCGTTACACATAACTTTACAAATTAATTACACTATGATTATACAAACATAATCTAAAATATACACAGATTTATGTTTTAAGAAAATGCTCTTATTTAACAAATATTTTTCCCAAATCATTAACACTATTTGTTTAGACGTGATCTTCAGTATAAAATCATTAAAAGTCGTTTATTCTCGCCTTAATGTAGATATACGATAAACTATTCAGTCAAAATAAACTCTTCCGATCAAAATTGGATACGTTGATGAAAGAAAAGGACATCTATTTGGACCTTCAATATTAGATCAAGAAATTCTTCACTTGCACAATGTATTTTTCTATATACCTTTGTGAGTTTAAAAAATGTGCTAAATAAACCAAAGATGGCGATGGCTTTATAAGAAGTGGAAGTGATAGTCGATGATAGATGAACAATTTACTGGTAATCCCAAAGGAGACATGATTGGGACCGTCTCGTCTGCACCATTTTGCTCAAACTTGAACGTAATTAGCATAGAATAATGTATTGATAACGTTACCAGCTCTATGAGCGGGGTAATATCATTAACATGTTTTATTGAACAGAATAATATAAAAATATTATTATATTTATTGGTAGATCAATATTTCCACGATGTTCATCAATATACAACAAGGTATGTATCTCTTCAATTGTTTATATACCTATTGATGTTTCTTCAGTTACTCTGTCACATACACATTCTACACATAGCTTCAAGAGGTAAGTACCTCTGAAACCGTAGCATTATTCAAACAAGGATCCTCTTGTTAGTTTAATACGCCTTTGATCAAAGCTTAAATGTCTTGATCTCGGTCCAAGTGTTTAGTTGGAGTTTCCAAAATTGAATAAGTCCGTTGTAACACTGTAAGATATATTCTGCAATCCTTTAGTTTGTAATGGTAACTGTAAAGTTCTCTTAGCAAAGGTCCAAAAACTTTTGTAATAACCCTCGAAGTTGGGTGAGGTGTAATGATCACGTTGTACACTGTGTAGTTTTGATACAGTGATATTTATACGGATCGCATTAGCTCGGTCCCGTTCTGATGAATAATTTATTTTATATAGCAACCTTGAACGACGATAGCTCGATAGTCAGTCCATGCTCGATAGAAGGAGCTGATTCAATTAATATTTCGCACGTATCCTGATTATCCTGGTGTAATGTTTTAGTTCCTCTATTCAATTTCATTTCATCTTTTCCACTTTGAATCGCAGTGTCCACTGCTCCAGCCGTGACACTTTTTGAATGTAAAACATTAATACTTATGGGTTAGTTGTTGTCGCAGTGTTATGTTATTCAATCACGCCATAACGGGCTCGGAAGACATGGGGTAGTTCTTATGGAAATTGATACATTACCTACTATTCATCCCAGAAACTTTTCTTTTAGGCGAAGTCTATTGAGCATCATTAACTTCAATTGCTTTCTAACTTCATATACCTATGAAATGTTTATTCTCTATAACTCCATTATTATTACGTCATGCTACTACCATAACAAGATGATTGTTTGGTTTGGTAGATAATGGACTGGGTGGACATCCATTGTGGTAGTTTAGAAACACATCCCTCATCTGATATATCGTCTTTAGAAATTATACTTTGAAGGGACCGTCTAGTTTGCTAGCTTTGTTCTGAGACCGAGAGATGTATCAAAGATTCTGAGTTAAATATAGCAACTGCAATAGTACAGAGCTACAATCTGAACAACTGTCAAACATGATGATCAAAGCGGAACCGGTTGCCGTAATTGTCAAGCTCGATGGACCGAACGTACCTATTATCATATATCTAGTTTATTGTACACGAAAAACATAAATTTAATAATAAAAAATATATAAAACACTACAAAATATACATTGGGCTGTCTTATAGTTTCCCGCGATTTCTTCCAGGCCTATTTAATTAGGTGCAAGTATTTATCGCCATCGAGGCGACGCTTCAAATAATATGTTGAGATTCTTTAGACCAAGGTTGCCAAGCGTCTATTACAAGAAAAATTTTAGCGACATATTGAAGATACTCTATCTACGATACGAGGGGGAATATGTGAAATTCGCCGGTTTCTTAGGTGTCGACATCGTATTGATTTCGGCGTTCGATGTATATAAACAACGCTATGCTGGTGGTGACTGGTGGCGCTGTTGTTTATATTGGACCCCAAAACGAAACAGCAACAAAACTACGAGTACACGATTAAAGCAACAAACGGTTTAATTCTGTTCTCTGTTTATTTATCCGACCCTTCTGCCAGGAATTGTTTAAACCTTATTCGGCGTATCCTTAATGGCGTTGCTGTGTGTTGTGGGGCGAAATAAAAACAAAATTAAAATTTACCTTTTTAGCGGTTGGTAAGAATAACATGTTTTATGGCTTTATGATATTGTAACTGTTTGATACAGGTTGAATACCAGAATACCGGTGCTTGGCGCAACGGTATGACTATGACTGACTGACTACTGACAGACAACGCACCTAAACTGCTGAACATAGAAAAATGGAATAGTATGTTCATAATTTTCCACCACGCTACGAACGGAACTATATTCTAAGAACGTCACCTTCTTTTAAGCGAAAATATACTTTATTCACCTGGTAAACTCCATAAAAATAAAATAAATCTAATATCTTGAACTGGCTTGTAAATAAGGTGCAAATTAGATCGCAACCTTTCGACGCGAGTTTGCAGCGGAATTGTTGAAAATTTAATTCGTTGTAGCATACTTGCGGCTTCCCTGGAAATGGACCAATCGGAACTTAAGTCGAATCAATTTTCTGTTTGCTTCGTAAATCTTGGTAAATTGCGGATTTTTTCAATATTTTTGTATTAGGAACAGATTAGGTGTGTTTGTTTATGTTTTGCTTGCTGAAAAACAAACAAACCACAAAAAATATGTTAATGCAGATAAGTAAGTATTATAAAGGGATGTGGTCAGAAAAATATTGCACCGACTAAGCTAACCACATTTTTTATATTATAATATGTTAGAAAAAGAACTTGGCTTTTGAACCAGATTCAAAGCAGGTAAGTAACCTAACCTACCTGTGTTTTCTAAAAGCATCAAACTCGGTTGAGAAAACTCATTGAAGCTCTAGGTTATTTATTTACATACTATTCTGATTAGACTGAATTACATAAGCTTTTATAAACGTAGGAAGAAAATATTTAATTAAAACCGGCCACAAGGGCGGATCCAGCGAGGGGGGACACAGGGGCACGTGTCTTCCCCAAACGGTTTAAGTAAAATAAAATCGAATCATCTGAATGGACTGGCCTGAATGCATTTATAATAAATAAAAAATATGACTGTAATAAAATTTAAAAAGCTATTACACAATTGACGACTTCCTTAATGATAAATCCCTGCACTGATTGATAAACTATTATTATGATTGACATAGGTACATGTTCCTATTCTGACACTTTTTATTCTGATTGATACTTTGACATACTTTATTATATTTTTGTGACATTAATGTGAAAATGTTTCTACTGAATTAGTCTGTTTTTTTGTAATTTTAATGATTTGACATTTATATTTATTCGGTATCAATCGATTTTTTTTGGAATTGAATATTATTTGCATGCCCATGAGACGGTAGAATATGGAGGACTACTTTTTAAGAAAACAACTATGTACGAATTACCCATGTTTGCAAAAATAAATGATTTGATTTGATTTGCATATCTATCCAGAAATTGCTTCAATGATGAATGCTGAAAAAGTAGGATACTATGTCTTCATAGACAAATAATTGATCTCAAAAACAGCATAGTGCAATTAAGATATATGGGAGACACGGAGACACTTCTTATCTGTCTGGCCCTTGTGCCCCTCCCAGAAATAAATCCTAGATCTGCCCTTGGGCGTCCGTCCGCTTCGATTGTCTAGCTATATAGGTATAGGTAGGTGGAGATCGCAAGCGTAACTGCTATTTACCATCAGGATCTAAGTAGCGGATCCAGAGGGGGCTAAGGGGCTCAAGCTCTCCCCAAAAGCATCTGAGTTCTTTTGTGACAAATCTTAAAGTGAACGTGATATTATTCTTAGTACGTGTCGGTCGACCGAGCTCTGTTCGGGTGAAAATAGAGAAAACGATTTTTATCAGAAATGAGATCCCCTAGATGGATTTTACTTTACTAAAAACTACCCTCAGCGGGGTCAAGCCCCCCCAAACGACAATCCTGGATCCGCCACTGACCGGCCACGTGCGTGTCGAACCACGCACAATGAAGGGTTCTGTAACATACGAAATAACGGATCAACATGCAGAACAAAATGGTTTAAAACGAGTAACAACGGAATCCTAAAAACCGTTATTATATCAAAACAAAAAACGCTTCTTCATTACCTTGGGAGAATTTAATCAGTTTGCTTACTCTGGACTGAAGCTCAAATTGTGCTCACGGTAAACAAAATCGTTCCTCGGAAAACAATTACTGGATAGTCAGTTAGATAAGGATAAAGTGTAGCGCGCTATAGCAGTAGTGTTAATAGATATTAGCTTTTATCTTATCTACGATCCTGTTTTGTTTTTTTAGCGTGTTAGGTTGTGTGCAGACTGAGTCAAGAACTTCTATTGGATAGAACATTGCTCTATGAAACGCAATTACGCAATCAACTACAACAAAAAATTCTCGCATAAAATCCTGTATTATCGCAAGGCAAAACAGTTTTGCACGTGATTGACAAACTGTTTCTAGTGTAAGCACTGCATTTTGATGTTTACAGTTGCATATCACCATTCTTCTTCTATCGTATTCGCAAGAACTAGCTAAGAATACTTAGCTAGTAAAAAACGAGCAAGCCTTACAGTAGTCTCATGTGATGTGTAACATCTGACATCTCACCTTGGTAATAAGCAACATTAAAGGGGCGGGGCCTCGAGAAGGTCGTCCCGCGCTCATTGGTCAAATCAAATAGCGCGCGTTGCCCCGGCTTCCTGTTACACACTTCCGTCCCTTTTCACGATATCAGTCCCACAGCTTTTTAAGGTATATATGTTTTATGCACATATTGCAGGAAAGCGAGAAGGAAGATGTTACACATCAAAAATTGCCTGTCAACAAGGTTGCAAGCAAACCATCAACCCGCACTGGGCCCGCGTGGTGGTTTACGGTCCACTCCCTCTCACAGAGAGGAGGCCTGTATCCCAGCAGTGGGAACATTATAGGCTGATTATGCTAAGGTGGTTACTGGGTTTACTGCTGAGGAAGTGTGTGGAGGCTCTTATATTTTCCACAATATTAGGTTACGGGTAAGCTTTTGGGTTAGGACAGAATTTCACACGAAGCAATTACCGCAATCTGACTTTTTAAATTACCAATAAAATTATGCCATAAAGGCTTCAAAGTTTGGTGCAGAAAACGCTTTCTTTCCTTGCCAAAGTTCAACTTACGTCATTAAAAGTACTCATAGGCATTACTGAATGCTATGAAAGGCGGTTTATTAAGACGCAGATTTATGCCAGTGACCTTGAGTGGTTAGCTTGCGTGTTCTGTACTGAGCTCACGCAACGCGTCGTACGCCCAGCCACTAATAGGAGTCGGCCATCAAGGAGCGCTGTCCACAATCAGACGCATTATTCATTTATTATACATAAAACAAAAGATGTTTTAATAAAACAGGTATACTGAATGACCAATAAATAAATAATCTTTAAAATGGTCAATATTTCAGAAAAACATGCTTGGACAATGCAACTTTTCCTTTGACCGCTGGCCCAAAAAAATGAAACCTATTGTGCATAACTGAAACCTATGCCAAACGTTAGTACTAATCATCCATGACAACTTTTACTACGGGGACAAATAAATCTATCCCAGTAAAAAAAATATACTGGGTAACAAACGTTTTGAAAAAGTGTCGATGTTTATATCACTTACTTATAGGTTTTGTTTGTTTTAAACATTTAAAATATCGCCAATTGTAAACGTAAATATGGACAAATAGGATGTAGGATTCAGAATTGACAAACTACTATACAAACCTTAAGCCAAAACTTATTTTTGTCGCTTAATCTAAGTGGCATATTCATTAACTTAGTTTTTTAACATGTTCATGGTTGTAATAATGTGTTTTCATGTTCATGGTTGTTATTATCCATACAAAACGCTGATTTCATGGTGGGGGGGCTATTATTTATTTAGGTTTAAAGATATTTATTTCCCATAAGAACTATATAACAGTTAATTTATAATGAGATACAGAGTTATTTCTAAATAGTAAGTATAATTAAGTCATAAAAATCGACACTTTTTTAAAACATTTCTTACCCTGCATTTTTTTTTTACTAGGATAGATTTATTTGTCCCCATAGTAAAAGTTGTTATGGATGATTAGTACTAACGATTGGCATAGGTTTCAATTATGCACATTGGGTTTCATATTTTTGGGCCAATCGGTTGCATTGTCCTTTTGCGTGATTCTCAGTTTTTTATCCGCGTTAGATATAACTTTACAAATTAATTTCACTACGTAATATAAACATAATCTCAAATATTCCTATATTGAGTTATTAAGAAAATACTTTAATTTAACATATATTTTTTCCAAATCATTAACACCACTCGTTTAGACGTGATCTTCAGTATAAAATCATTAAAAGTCGGTTATCGTCGCCTTAAAACAAATATGTCCATTTGTTTTAAGGCGACGATAACTAACCCACGGTGCAATGAACGTTGTTGAACTAATTGTCGAAATTAAAGCTAATAAATAATGCGATTGTATTGTGACTTGTATTACACAATATTGAGGGCATCAATCTACATTTGCGGTCAAATGCATTGAGCAGCCATTAAAATATATTTAGTAGTGATGCTGCAGGCTGTAATAATCAGAGATCTCATTGCGATCTGTGAACATATAAAAGGATGAAGATTTTGTAAGTAAGTCAGAACTACAGATGTATTGTGAACGGGATTCATGAAAGTTTTGTTCAGCTGTACGGCTGTGCCTATTACCTCAGTACCTAGGTACTTACATAGCTTTGTTGAAAAATTACCATAATTAATACTCGTAATGCTGTATTGTCCCATATAATAAAAAATTAAAAAATTTAAACAAATTCAGACCATACATAGAGATCCCATACAGTAGTGTTAGTGAAGAAAACTTTAAACTAATGTTACCTATATCTAGAGCGTTTTAACTAAAGTGGAAATTATAAAACTAAATCATTAAAGGTACTTGACGAATGATCCATGATGGACATAAAGCATTGAGCAAGCGTGGTGATCAATGACTTCTAAGTATGAGGAGGCCTTTGCCCCGTAGTGGGACACATGATAGTGTTACAATATCATTATTATTTCCTTTATATCGTCGGTCGGAGTCATTACTGGAACATCTCAAAAATTTTGTGTTTTGGACTAAGTATGCAAAATGCTCTTTGCATTTGATTTTTTATCATTCTGCATACTTAGTCCAAAACACAAAATTTTAGAGATGTTCCAATAATGACTCCGACCGACGATATATAATATTTTTTGAGACACAAAAGGAAAACATTTAGTAATAAAATAAAAAGTATCCCCACCGGTATCGGGAACAGGGTCCAGCTACCGGTGGTCAGGGCTCCCGAGAGAGGAACCTCCTAACGATACGCGCCGTGTCCAGAAGTACAAGCGGTACTTCTGGACACGCGCCTATCATTATTATATTTATTACATCCCGAAACTGTATAGTTCGTGATATTATCACGAAGTTCGTACCGTTCTCGACTACAAATGGATCATCAATCCGCTATAAGAGGATTACTCGTCGGGATTCGGTAGCAATCAATTCACTAAGCTTAGATTATGCCGTTGTTGTGTGCGATTTACAGAAGATTATGTAGATAATCAACACCTATGTGATATGACATAATTAGTAATTTATGTTTCGAAACCGATTTAACTAAGGCCATATTTTATACGGACTAAATAGTTACACAGGTATTTAATTGACACAGACAACGCAAAAAAAAAAACAATTTTTTCCAAAAATTCGATGTGCTACAGTTTGCTAGATGAGCGGTGGTCGCCACATAACGGCTGCAGTGACAGCTGAACATGATGGGAGCGGGGTTTGACTTTACGCTGATAAAAAACGCTCTCTAGAAAAACACACCACAATTTACTTTCATAAATAACGTTTCCGTGACGTCATTCGCCGCTAAATTGCAGACGCTACGTGACGGCCACCGCTCTTCTAGGGAACCGTAGCTTTACCTACTAATTTCATGAACAAAAGAAATATTTAATATAAACCAAGTTCAATTTGTACTTTGAAATACAAAATTAACTTAAAATAATCTGAATATTTCAGTGATAATGTTAAATGTTGAAGGAATGATGGACTGATGGATGAGTAACAAAAACGCGGAAAAACAATGTCATTTAGGAATGTAACCTCTCTTGTGGCTTCATCATATTTTAATCCCGTTCTAACAACATTCTTGCACTGAACACTTGGTTTTCTAACTTATGAGTAGATGAGAAAAGCTTTCCGTAACATTTTGTATGAGGATAAACTATTGAAATCCAACGTAGGTAGACAAAATTATCGTGGAACCCGATGACATACGCCCGATGGAATATCCCATCGGCAAAAATATCGAACTTCCATACAAACTTTTATCCCCTAATTAAGGGGAAACATTTTCAAAAATCATTCCTTGGTCACCTTCATTATATGTCTATGGAACTCTTGTGCAAAATTTCATACTTCTTGATCCAGCCGTTTAGATTCCGTAGGCGCGGGCTTGCGGACGGTGAGCAATGGGTAGCTCCCCGTCCGATAGGGACCAGGCCCGGGTCGACGGCGCGTTGTGTTCCACGCGCGCCTCAAAGAGATGTCAGCACCAAATGACGGGGTCCGGAAGGGCCAATGCCTGCCGGCGTTGCGAGTTTGTCCGAAAGGTATATCACGACCCTGGCACACAGGCAACGGAAGGAACACGGGTGGGTTTTAGTCACTAAAAGTCTGGCACGCCCTCCCGCTCCGCCCAGAGCGGGAGAAGTTATTTGATAATTTCCCACCTTCCAAAAAAAAAGAAGAAAAAAAAGCCATTTAGATTGTATTGTAAGTGAATGAATGCATTTATTTATTAATTTGTACAAAGTAGGTACACACAGTTACTGTGGCTATGATTAGACTCAAACTTACACATACTACACACACACTTACACTATACATGACCTTGTTAGGGCGTAGCAAGTATTGTCCTGTTAACATAAAACCAGATATCTAATTACGTAACATATTTTCAATCGAAACAGATTAGTCGTAATCGTTTTTGACAGTTCAACTACATTCATTGCGTTATTTACGTTGTTGAGCAGATTTTTTTCGAACTTATGTAGCAATGGATTAGCAATCTGTTTCAAAACGATTCAGATTCTGATTGATCGTGTATTACGCAATTAGGATACAGGTTATACTTAAAGTTAACATTGCATTACATACCTATTAGTTAATATCACAACATATTATGTACTTATTTATTTTCTTTCTAACTTTTTATAATAATTAAACTCATTTGAAATATAAAGACAATATTTGTACTTTATTTTAGCTTCTTATCTTCCATAAACTCTTTAATACTACAAAAACTTTTTTCTAACAGTAATTATACGAGTATAATAATATATAATTTGTACCGTACTGGTACAAATATATATATATTCTAGTCTAGATTAAAATATGCATAGTGTTTTTGTTATGTTCAGATAACTTATTGTATATTTGGATGCTTCGGTATTCTGGGCTATTTAAGATTTTCATTAAGTAGAGGTATGTAAGAAATCTATCATTATTAAATGGAGGTTCATACCCGAGGTATTTATCATTGTTCTAGAAATACGTACTATAATAAATAATAAAATTATTTTTAATTCGGACAACTAAGATATCCATAAATTGTTGGTAACAGGTTTGCACTTAAAACACTATTGTTATTGAGAAGATGGGTGGTCTTCTCGTCAACTAGACAACGATAAATGCAAACTATGGTATAGGAAAGTCTTCTTACAAATTGCCTTATTATGGCGGAGGAAGTATCTGCCGCTACAGCCTTCAGGATACTATTGTGACTACCTCTTATTCAGCTCAGGAGTGAGGCCGTTTTTTGCGGATGATGGCATAAAATCCATCGGTATGGTTTACCGCGAACATTTCTGAGGCACTGCAATAACGAGGCTGTTGCAACAGCATCCTGAAGGCTGCACGCCTGTTTTGCCAGACACTTCCTCCGCCACGTATACAACATGTAAACAAAACCCTGGCCGATCCGTGAGGGTGTTGTATAGAACTGAGAGTCTATTTTTGTGGGAATTTTTAGGAAAAATGAAAAAAAAAAAAAACACTTTTTTCAATGGGGAATTTTACATGGGGCGCGGGCGTCTGTCATTTAACGGGTGTCTACAAGTCATAACTTATAACCCCTGTTGAAAATTTTTAAAGGAATTGGGATAACTTTGGTACAAAAAATGTGAATTTTAAACAACTATAACTTTTTGGCGACCGCGTACCGGAAGACGAAGCGTTGGAAGGCCTCCCACAAGAAGGACCGATGTCCTTTTGAAGGCCGCAGGAATCCGCTGGATGCGCGAAGCACAGAATAGGTCGAGGTGGCGGTGCTTGGGGGAGGCCTATGTTAAGAGGGCGCCTAAAGGTCCACTAGCGCCACTCTTTAAAAAAAATATTATCTCGTGACTGAGAAGGAATTATGAATAACGGCTAGACAGGACCCTCGGTAAGTGTGTCTAGAATTTTCTAATACCTTTTATAAAGTTTCATATTGAGACACGGAGCAACAAAATACGATCTAGAGGAATGTGGCCGCTTTTCTTTAGATCGTATTTTTTTAGTGCGCTAGTGGACCTTTAGGCGCCCTCTTAAGAAGTGGACGTCTTTTGGTTGAAATGATGATGATGATGATAACTTTTTTACTTTCAATAATAATAAAAAATATGGTAAGTGGGTCGTCATATAGGCAGTTTTGCTTTTTGCTAATGTTACTCGTATTGCAGTACCCTTTCGGATACCCCGGTCCTATCCGTATTTTTTGACATATTTTATAGCACGTTTTTGATTCATTTACGTTCCAAAGTCATATTATTAGGTCCTTACATATGAAATTGATGTTTTATATGGAAAAAGCAAAACGATTTTTTTTTTAACATTTTTTTAATTTAATCAATCAAAGTAGGTACCGTTGTGATCTATACACTTTTGCCATTTTATAGAGAGTTCATTGATTCCTTTGCTGAAAAAATTGCGGGAGCGAGAATCAACAAAATCTTTGAAGGTGTTTTGGACTGCCTCATCTGAATTGAATGTTTTTCCAATTAAGAAATTATCCAAATTCCGAAAAAAGTGGTAATCGGTTGGAGCAAGGTCCGGGGAGTATGGTGGGTGACGGAGACATTCCAATCCTAGCTCCTCTAGTTTCGCCACCTTCTGTTGTGCAGTGTGTGGTCTAGCGTTGTCCTGAAGCAGCAGTGGGCTAGAGCGGTTGACCAATCTCGGCTGTTTAACGGCTAGCTTTTCCATCATGGTTTCCAATTGCCGACAATACAGATCTGCCGTAATCGTCTGACCAGATCTTAGGAAGCTGTAGTGAATGACACCAACGCTGGTCCACCAGACACTAACCAGTACCTTTTTTTGAGTCAACTTTCGCTTGGGGCAGTATTTAGCTGGTTCTCCTGGATTTAACCACTGTGATGAGCGTTTCCGATTATCGTATAGGATCCATTTTTCATCACAAGTAATGATACGATTCAAAATCCCCTCGTTATTGTGACGGTTGAGTAACGTGACGCAACAGTCGACGCGTGTTTGTTGATTTGCTTCACTTAGTTCATGCGGTACCCATTTTTCAAGCTTTTTCACTTTTCCAATTTGTTTTAAATGATTCAAAACGGTCTTAACACTCACACCGAAGCCTGCAGCTAAGTCTGACGTGGTTTGAGATGGATCCGCTTCCACGATCACTTTCAATTCCTCATTGACAACTTGGGTCTCCGGCCGTCCACGAGGTTTGTTCTGGAGGTCAAAATTTCCAGAACGAAAGCGTTGGAACCAAAAACGTACTGTGTTTTCTTTTACAGTGGCTTCTCCGTACACATCATTAATCCTTCGAGCTGTTTCTGCAGCGCTAGTGCCACGATGGAATTCGTATTCGAAAATAATGCGATATTTTATGTTTTCCATATTGAGCACAGAACGATGTCAAAGCAAAATTAAATGGCGCGAAAACAAATTAATTATTACATTCGAAACACAAATAGATAAGCTTAAATTTGAAATAAATTTGAATTTGGAATTCGTAACCAAACGCCGGCTTTTTGAGATCAAAGTGGCCAGTTCTACAAAACATCAATTTCATATGTAAGGACCTAATATTATTCATTTAGAACTGTGTTATTTGCGGTTTTCCTCGTTATTCGCTTGTTTTAGTCACACACTTGCTCATGCTTTATTTTGCCCAAGCTTAGATGTTCATTGGACCGTGTCTTATCTAATTAGTAGGTCGGTTAGCTCTCCTACCTGACTATAAAACATTGCTCAGGGAACCATGTATTGGTCCCGCTACGGATTTAGGACTATGAAAGCAGTTTACCAGTATTATTGGTTTTAGGGCAGAACTGAAGTAGGTGGGATTATTTCTCGCTCATCAATGAGATTAATGGCTAAAGATTAATGAGGATCTACAGTGGTCGCCCGAAAAACAAATTTTCTTACGTTTTTTGCAATTAGCAGGTCAGTGTCAAGTTGTATGATAATCAAAATATGATTCGAGACCATAACCATTCAATAGAACAAATCTAACTTAGAGAGATGTAGGTATTAAGATTCTAATGATTATAATTCTGTAAATATATAGGTAATATGTAATGGTCGCGAATCATATTTTGATCAAGATACTACTAATTGCGTAACACACGATCAATCATAATCTGAATCATTTTGTTGAAGGATACTGCTAATCTATAGCTTCATATGTTCGAAAAAATTGTCAGCTCAACGATGTAAATAACGCAATGAATGTTGTTGAACTGTCAAAATGGAACAGATTGTGTTATGCAATTAGGAAGCTGCAAATTGCAAAAAACAAAAGAAAATTTGAATTTCGCGGGCTACCATCCACCTAAACAGTAAAATGTTTTATTACTGAGCGTATGTTATTAGTTCCCTGAACTTCTCTGTCGTCATTTTCATGAAAATGATTAAAATAGTGCCTTTATCTAGTATACCTACGGTTGGTAGGTAATGGTGTCAGGGGAAGGTTTGCTGAACAAAGAGCTGTAAAGGTAAATTCTACTACTACTGCTTTGAAATTAAGTGGCCTGTAATGCTCAACGTGCATGTAAACAATGAAGGGATTTTTCTTATCTTTCAGCTGCTAACTTAGTTGACAATTTAATATCTATCAAACAAGCTTATACGCTATCTTTTTTTTGTCGAAAAATAATGCTCATCAAAGAACCATCACCATCATCATGTAGGTCACACAAATATTTGTTACATATTTGTTCCACATAAAAAATCCCGCTACCCGTAGTGAAGTTAACAATCTCTTAACCACTCTGGTCTAATCAACAGTCCTAGTTCAAAACTCACGTACTTAGGTATTCAAAACAGATCCAAAAAGCCTACCCTCCATTCATGATTTTTTAGTGCAGATAATACATCAGTACATTCGTTGTCTTGGGCTTTGTATTCTCGTATTTGCCACCGACTTTGAAAGTCCTTTTTTGTTTTTTTGTAGAAAAGTTTATATTTTTCACTTTTATTAAGGTACCTACTCCACATAAAGTATTCCACAAGTTGTATTTATTTGCATGAATAACAGTGACAGGAAGTTATTATATCATCAACATACACAAAGTGGAAAAATACGTATTATTTAAGCTAACTCAAAAACGAAATCATTGTTTTGTTTTCCTAAATAATTGAGAAGCTTGGAAGCTTCTCGGTTCATTTTCGGGTTTCACAAACCGATTACATGAGCCTCAAATCCTTAGTTAAGACCAGAACAGACATGACAGCCGGTAATGCTATATTCGCCTCAGTTGTATCCACATTCTGTCACGAATATCAATGTGAAGGATTTCATCGACAGAAGGCTTCTGCTGGCAGAGATGAACGACTGGTCACGTTTTAGAATAATTGTTGCTATTCAATTCTAAAACGGAATTCGGAAACGACTTTTTGTCAATGGTATACATTTTGTTGTAAGATTTTTAGCCATCTATAAGCTGAGCAACTAAGCTAAGCAGATCTTTAAAAACATTTTAGTAAATTAAAATGTTCCTTCTCCTTTCTTCCGAATTACAGTCTTACTAAATACCGACATCGTTATTTCGTTAAAAGCGTCAATTTTTTTTTTCCTGTATATCTTAAAATGACGGAGCTTCCGTTATTTTACGATATATACGAAAAAAAAAATGGTTGCCTGTAAAGTCGGTTTTACGGGCGAAGATTTTACGTGACAACGTCTTTTTATCGGCGGTGACTCATCGTAACAGACGTGAGCGGGCGTTACACTTTTTCATGAGTGACTCCGAGCCGCAACCTAATTTAAGACGTTGTCACGTCAAAACAAACTAGTTATCATTTGCACATAATAGGTACCTAAAATTAGACTCAAAAAATTCTAAAATGTAGTCTCATTTCAAGAATATAACGCAATAGCTATATTTTTTTCGCCGTTATTTTCGCAGTTAATGCATAATAATAAATGGAGTGGACACGCCATTTATCTTACGTCAAAGACAGACAGGCCATCCTGGCTACGATGTAGACGTCATCGATTTACATAGAGCAACACACGTTCGGGTAGGTACTGCTTGGTCCAGAATAAACAAGAAAACTGAAAATACCGTGTTAAGCTTTGTGCAGACCAGCGCGACGCGACTCGAACAATACAATTTCTAAGAAAACTTGACGGTATAACAATAATCGCTGGTCTGCACGAAGCTTTAAACTGAACAATAAAATTATGGTGTACTTACATAATTTTACTCCGCACATAATACTTCTTCACAACACTAATAATTCGCGTATTTATACATCCCTTACTATTACTTGACGTCCGTATGTCACTGCAGGGATCCAGCAGAATATCAGCGTCAGGGATAATTGCCTGACACATGCATTTTGTATGTTTGTTATTTTTCTCTGAATGTGTCATCATCATTATTGCGCCCGAAAGACGTCCACTGCTGGACATAGGTCTCCCCAAAGCACCGCCACTTCGACAGATCCTGTGTTTCTCGCATCCAGCGGATTCCTGCGGCCTTCGCCAGGTCATCGGTCCATTTTGTGGGGGCCTTCCAATGCTACGTCTTCCTGTACGCGGTCGCCACTCCAGAACCTTTCGGCCCATCGGCCATCTGTTCTGCGAGCAATGTGCCCTGCCCATTGCCACATTGGTTTGTTATAGTCACAGTGTCTTTTTGTTTAATTAAAAGATATTTTTTCTGTATATTCATGTAATTTGTTATGATTTAATTGTACTCTGTGTGCACTAAATAAATGATTTATCTACCTATGTATATCCTAACTAATATTATAAATTCGAAAGTCAGTTTGTTTGTTTGTTTGTTACGCTTCCACGCTAAAACAGCCGAACGTTTTTAAATGAAATTTGGCGCATCGAGACTTACGCGGGTGAAACCGCGGGGCGCAGCTAGTCCACTACCTATTGTAATTGCGAATAAATGTTTACGTCTCCCCCTTAAGACCTAGGCCAAATATGTTTTTATCACATCTATTCCAAAAGAGTTAGTTTATTCTTCGTAAACAGGGACCAAAATAGCTTTTTAATCCCTAGGGACTAAAAGTGATTTGAATTTGGAATGTGGATATTGTTAGTAAAAGTTGCAATCACCAAAGAGATCAATCACGAACATTGTATGAACAAGTAACAGGCTGGCAAGAGAGAGAGAAAGTGTGAATTTGGTCAAAATGTAAATCCAAGATGGCGGCACTGAAAACTTTCAAATTTATTATTATGGGTATAATTTCCATGGTTTTCAAAGTCAAAGTCAAAGTCAAATAATTTATTTCAAATAGGCCCTTGTAAGGCACTTTTGAACGTCAAAGTATACAAAAAATTGAATTGATTCTAGTCGCCCCTTCCAAAAGGTAGTTTTCGTATGGAGAAGAATGGGCAAGAAACTCCACCGTTACTCTTTTAAAAAGTGTTACAATATTTTGTATATGTAGGTACATTAGTTACATAATTATATGTGAAAACGATGCACATAAAAAAAAAAAAATACGTTACCACAAGGTAAAAAGAAGAATTAATAAAAATGAAGCAACGAAAGATAAATTAATTACTTGTGTGATAGATGCACGGTTCTCACATATTTACAAACATTGTAAAAGTAGACGATTTTCTTAAAAAAATTACAATTAATAAGTCAGTGTGTGAGGAAGTAATCACAGAATGTAAAATCAATGTCATAATATAATAAAAATAATAATTTGTACAACTTAAATTAGCAACCAGTTTGATTTTGTCTAGATCCTAGATTGTCCTATGGAGCAGGACCAGCATGTTTCCAAGCATTCTTATCTTGGATATAATCCTCTAATTTGTAATATGCAAGGGTGCTAAAGCCGATAGTGAGGTCAAAATGTAAATCCAAGACGGCGGCTGCGAACATTTTGTTTTTGTTTTAAATCATACATGAGAAGGAACTTCGTTCCTGACGGGGATCGGACTGCACACGTTTTTTTTTCTCATAGAGGGTGATAAAAAGTAGAGTGTTCACCTCGGGAGCAACACGATTTTAAGCTCGAGTGACGTACTTTGAATGCCTCGCTGAGAATCCTTCGCTCCGCTCTGGATTCAAGGAACACTCTCGCCTTAAAAAATGTTCTTTGCTCCCTTGGAAAACAATCCACTATTTGATATTCGTTTAGCTACCTAAAGAGGTGCCATAAAGAATATGAATTAAAAACAAATTAATAAAAAAAAAAGCGGGACGAGGGTTAAAGCTAGTATCTTACAAATGCTCTAAATAGGTATGTACTCGATTACTATGCTGTGCGCTCCCAGAGACAAATATTTCATGTAGATTATTATTATTTGCGTAATATGCAAGTCTTCTGGGAAATTCGCTAAGCAAATACAAAATTGAAACATGAGCTCAGAACTGTTATACAATATGGAAAAAAAAACCTGCCCGATCCGAAAGGGGCATACCTATATGAGTGGTGCAATAACATTACCAAAAAGTAATATTATAATTAAAAAAGTTATTGCTATTTAAAATTCACATTTTTGGTACCAAAATTACCCCAAATCCTTTAAAAAAAATTCAACAGGGGTCATAAGTTATGACTTGTAGACACCCGCTAAACAACGGCCGCCCGGGCCCATGTAATAATAACCCGGCAAAATATCCCATTGAAAAAAAAAGTGTCGTATTTTTTTCTTTGTTTTCATGAAAATTACCACATTTATAGACTCTCATTACGATACCGAATAACACCCTCATGGATCAGACAGGGTTTTTTACATGTTATATTAACTCAATATTTTTATCCTCTTTTTTTAAAGGTATTTCCTGCTTTGGGCTTGTTAAAACGGGAGATGATGTCACTATGTAGTCATCATATTAATGATCATGAAATTGTTATAGCTCGGCAAAATGACGTTATTATGGAGATAGGTACCTACGGCCGGAAACCTATAACAAAGGATCTCATCGTGGTTTATGTTTACCCTAAGATATTGGCATACTAAGTAGGTATATCAAACGAGTCACTTATGTCGACAGATGGTAATAGGTTTCTCCTGAAAAAGATAAATAAACCGATGTATCCATTCGTTGGGCTAACAGAAGAACAATCTATCGGCACACCATTGAGCTCTGTCTTCGGCATCTCCCATCCATATATTTAAACCACTACGGACACAGACGCTGAGCAAGATTGGCTCGAATATTTATACTACTGTAAAATGGCCTTTGTTCTGTAGAAGAGTGACAAAAGCCCAAGATACACGATATATTGTTCGAATACCTATAATTCTACGTCTTTCTGGCTCACAAGAGCGAGAACTTGTCACAGCAGCTATTTCACAATTCTTCTTTCTTTCGGCTAACCTGGTGTCAGAGTTTTTATACCGCCCATGGGCCTCTGACTTGGCTTCACATGCCGTCGATAAATATCTGGCAGGCATTCCGGTTCACAATTAATACAAACACCAATAATGAAGTCAATTCGCAGCACACATGTACAATATAACTAGGCACTTTAACTAGTGAAGTAGTGATTCATTCATTCAATCTTGCAAATTGATTTGAACTTGGCAGTTGTAATACTAATTGACATCAATAAATGAATGCACTTGTATGCCATGCAGTCTATACGATCAATAGTTTGTATGTAGGCATAGAAGGCGTATTGTCGTACTGCATTACTATATCATCTGTCTATTATCACTTTGTACTTTTGTTCTTCTTTATCAGTCTTTGTTCATCCAATGCTTGGCCTCCACTTATACATACCATTCTTTTTAGTTCTAACCCTTCCTTATCCGACGACCTCAGTGTATCTAGATGGCTGACGATGACTGATGTACTTCTTCTCCACTGGGTCTCCACCTTAGTACAGCACCCGACCGTTAATACAGGGCAGCAGGGACATCGACGCGAAAACTGTTACCATGGATTCAGTACATGATTCTGAACCCCCTGCATTTAAATGAAACGACGGACGGGACGTAAAGTGCAATACCTACGCGGTCAAAATGTATGGAATAGCAGATTTTTTTTAAATAACCTTCGAAACGATTCAACATATGGGGTTCAGAATCATGTACTGAATTTATGGTAACAGTTTTCCCTGCCACTCTGTATATTTCATCGTGTTTTAGCAAAGTTCGAGATTTTTTCAATACAGGCGTGATATTATGTGTCTTATTAATGCCTGGGTACTGATCCTTCCTGACGCAACTGTTATCAATTCTGTGATTTAAAAACTTTGTTGACTGCCAAGGGTGGTCCAAACGAGGCATCGTCACCGGTCGAGGCGATTTTAATAAACTTCGACGGATCTCCCTGTAGATCTTCCCGTATTTTTGAATTTATTTCAATAGCGTATTGTTGAAGCTTATTTCTTTCTTTTATTTCTTTCAAACTTGAATTCCTACAGTTCATTGCATACGTTGAGTGCCTTTGCCTCCGAGATTTCTTACGAAGGAGGTAATATATACTTACGTAAATTCAAATCTTCACAAAGTTTTTGCGCCTTTTGAAAATCAATACGTACCCACTGTTAGGTAAACTTCGGCACTTCGAATTGGTTAAGTCTGAATTTCCATTGCCACGATTTAAAGTAGATTCCTTGTTTGTAACTGTAACATTTTGTGTGGATGCTGTGGGATATTTAAACGGTGTAATAGTTCAGTAGCATTAGAAAAAAATGTGTTAATAGGTATCAGTAGAGTCACACATAATGCCATGCGATTCTGTAAACATCTCACCGTGAAAACTTGGGTGAAGTGAGCTGTCAATAGTGTCAATCCCTGTGGAATGACAGCTCACTCCACGCTCACTTCACCTACATTTTCACGGTAAGATGGTTACAGAATAGCACTGCTGATTCTAAACTCTATTGAGTAGGTTTATGTGTATCATCATTTTAATTGACACCATTACCTTAAGCCTCCACCATTATTAGAGAAGGTCGAAATTAGGTATTAAACATAACGTTATAATTTGTCACAAATAATGAGGAATTTACAATATCAGGTTTGGTTTTCCAACACATACTAATATAATATGGGTACGATTTGTTGTTATTGTTTCCTAGTATAATTATGTTTAAGGAAATCATTTATTTGTAAACAGACGTACTTGTATTTATGGTTCAGATTATAGTATCCAGAATAAAAACGTGTTAATTATTAAAGTATGGGGTCTCCCCCATACTTTAATAATTAATGTTTTTATCCTTTGCCCAGTTATAGTGGGTTAAAAAAAATATGAAATTCTAGTTTCAAAATAATGCTGGAGTGAGCGTTTTTCCTTTTATTCCCCACGTTTTACAGTCAACCCTAATAATTCAGAGGCGTATCGAAATCACATAAAAAGTGCTCCATATAGTTACGAAGGAAATTCTTGAGAAAAAATGTACCGACGGTTCACCCCTAGAGGATCCTTGTTTACCGAATAGATGCGTCAAACTGGATCGATTTTATTAACGGACCTTCAGCCTTGGGCGTGTCTTAAAGACAATAAAGTTCTAAACTCTTGGAAGAGTTTCTCTCTATTACGAAAAGAATAGAGAATGCATGGTTTCCGATTTAGTTACATAATCCTTTCTCCACTTTTTGCATGTACTCTTCTTCCATAGGTACATCTCTATTAGCTGTTATGTTAGTATTTATCTCCTTTCTAGCAGCCTATATCAGCTTTCACACAATCCATCCATCGTTTCAACTGACATACGCTGAATGAACATGAAACATTGATAACACGTGAGGAAACGTGGACTTACGAGTATATGTATATTGATAAACGTGAAGACTTGATACTGGCTTCTCGTTGATTATGTTTCTATTTGTTCAGGCTTTATTAAGCTGTGTGTCTGCCATGCTTTAATATATAAATAAATATAGCAGCCTATAATGTTCCCATTGCCATGCCTCTTCTCGCTGAGAAGGAGCGGGCCGTAATCCACCACGCGGGCCCAGCGCGAGTTGGTTGATGTCACATGTCTTTGAATTTCTAGTACATGCCGGTTTCCTCACGATGTTTTCCAGAGAGAACAGTGTAAAATAATTCACACAAAGTAAAGCCCCTGTCTGGGTTCGAACCGACGCGCCTACAACTCGTAAGTCGCGGATACCACGGGGTCACCACTGTTCCCTCAAATAAATATAGGTAAGTCTGAAATCGCTAATTCGCCTTAAGAAGTATTGCTCAATGCTCATATGCCTTCTCTGAATGCATCTTCCCGCTTGCAAACAAAGTATTGCCTCAACGGTTTTCAGCTGTTGCTTTATCTTGATTGAACTCTTTCTTCATCATATAGAAATACATTTACGGTATGGGATCATATTTTGGGGAAACTCAACTGAAAGAGAGACTGCCTTCAAGGTACAAAAAACATGCATTCGAGCGATGTTTAAACTTAAACGCAGTGATAGTTGAGAACCGTACTTTAAAAATTACAAAATATTCACATTACCTTGTCTGTACATTAGAAGTAGCTGTGTTTGTAAAGACAAATCCGAGTAATTTTAGACGTCTATCAGATGTAGTACCCCGCAATGGACGTGATAATAGTGTGCTATGTCTGGAGTCACCCAAGACAGCACTTATGCGCAAAAGAGTCTACTTCATGGCTCCAGTCATTTATAGCAACTTGCCAAAGACATGGAAAGAGCTTTCATTAGTTAAAAAGAGACTCCGAAGCTTTTTAGTGGCAAAAGCATATTATAATATAAGGGAGTTCCTAATTGAGAAATAATTTTTAAGCTAGTGTAATATTTGAGAATTGTATTGAATTATTTAGTTATAAGTTGAATGTTTTAAATCTTTTGCGTGCCTACGTGGTAAAATATGGCTGAACTCTTATATTTTTTGTCATCATTTGCTGTTACCCATATTTGCAAAATAAAATTATCTTTATCTCTTTATCATTTTTTCAGTCTACCCCCGACTGTGACGACTTAGTTCAATGGCATGTAAATATCGAGGCAAGCCAGTTGCTAGACATCGCGGACATAGTGCGTATTAGGCTATCAATCTGCCTAGCCTTTTGCCAACTATGGTGGGGTCGGCTTCCAGTCTAACCGGATGCAGCTGCATACCAGTATTTTACATGAACCGACTGCCTATCTGACCTCCACGACCCAGTAACTAGGTGTAATACGATACCCCTTGGTAAGACTGGTTGTCAGACTTTCGGGCTTCGTGTTAAGAAAGTGCTACGGATTTTTGCAAAAGTGTAAATTGTCGCTATTCTTAGTTCAATCTATCATGTCTATTAAATAATAATTGTTTGTAAAATCCATTAGGGTAGATTGTAATCAATTATTAAAAACTTTATTTCTTAATTGCCTCGTTGGTCTTGTGGTCGCAAGTATTACTGAGCATGAGGTCTTGGGTTTGATTGCCGGGTCGTGTGTGTGGGTGTAAGTGTTATTGGGTTTTTCCATCTGGAATTTCTTAGTAGCAGTCCTGTCTGTCTGTCTGTGAGAGTCTCGATTTGTGCCTGGTTGATGGCAAGAGGGTCGCCCCTCTATTTCATGGGACTCAAACATAACTGGCGAAATGTGGGTATACTATAGGTACCCCTCTGCCCAACTCCTCGGCGCATACAGTCGTGATGTTATGTATGATATTGCTTAAAAAAAAAAATCTTCTGTGATAAATGCCGTGAAAGTTTTATGACAATGAGTGGCTATAAAGTTTAATTTAATATACACGTGCTATAAAGGTAAAGCAATGATAGCGTCGGGTAATGTTAAGTTGTAATAGTAAAGCTCCTCGTCTGAAGAGTTCGGCCAGGGTCGTAGTTTTTATTTTTTATTTTATGGCAACACTTAGGTAAGTACCTACTTGTAGGTAGGTTATAGGTAGTGCTATTGCTTGTCAGCCTAATTGAGTATTCCAGTTTGAAAACAGAGCGTTAAAAAAAACAAAAAATGTTTATTTCTTAACCAAATCAAGACAACAAGTTGATTATTGGAGCCTCCTTTTAAGCAAAAAATGCCTGTGTTATGAGACTACGCTCTGTGTAGTGTGACTCACATTCGTTTTCAACTGAAGACTACGAGAGAAGAGGTAGTTATTTGGAGTTGAGTTTCATAAAAGCACTAAACGGTGTGGGTACTGTATGGATTAATCCCTACTAGGGGTAGGTCAACACGTTGATTCGGTAACCAATTTTTCATACATGCCTTAAGACTCGCAGACACGCGCGACGCGACGGTGAGACGCGATTCTGGTAGAATTTTTTTCATAGTTTTCATATTAATTGTTCTACTAGAGTCGCGTCGTGCCTGTCTACGGGAGCCATAAAACGTATCTCAATTATTGGTTTTCTATAGTTCAAACATCGTTATTTACCTAAAAAATTTCAAAACCATAAGAGTATGGCCAATTAATTAGCTGTTTCCCGCCCCTGCCCTAAATTGGTTCTTGTGACAGAAATAAAAATTTCGAAGGAGCCAAGTATATTCCATTAACATAATGAATGTAAGGCAAAAATTTCTAGAACTTTTTGCTGTTTAGGTAAGCTGTTTTTTTAATTCTGGTACCTTCAGGATTTGTAGTGTGACAGCACTTTTTAAAACAGCGGACCCATGTAATTCAGCGATTCCCTAAGAGGTCCTAAGAGGTGAAAAGAACTGTTGGTTCTTTTAAATAGGTACCTGCCTATTAAAATAAACATTAGAAAAACCTTTTCTCGAATTAGATAGGTACTTAGGTATATTATCTTCGTGAAAAACTCTCTTAAAGCTTTGTGCAGACTAGCGCGACGCGACACCGGTTGTTATACCGTCAAGTTTTCTTAGAAATTATATTGTTCGAGTCGCGTCGCGCCGTCGCGTCACGCTGGTTTGCACGAGCCTTAAATGTAATTTATGGTGTCTGAAATCTTCCTTCTGTAATGTTAATAGTTGTCTCTACATCATTATGTTTTTCCTCAGATTAATTATCCCTGATTCTTAAGGACGATTGTATTGGATTATGTTTTCCTGTGTAATTTCCAAGTCGTCTATTATATTATTTGTGTCATGTTCTATTGTAGTCAACTTTGATTATTGTCTCTAAATACAGTACCTATACCTATAACAAATCAAACATTTAATACGTACTGAAATAAGACTTCAAGCTAAGCGCGCATTTGAATACAAAGATCATGAATAAAACCTATTTAAATGTAACATAAAGAGGTATGATAAACCCCTATTTTTCCAAAGGTAGTTAGATAACGTCACAGGCGCCCTCCCTCCAGCCTCCACGGAGCAGGGGTCATAACCTTTAGCATGCTTACGTCCTTCGTCAAAACAAATCAAACGCAGATCAATATAAGTGCAACAATAAAAACAAAAAAATAACTATACTTACGGCGCCTAAATTCGTTAATGCCCGTTCACAAGGACGGTAATACGACCTCGTTCTGTCACCACCAATTGTGTTCCCTCCGAGCCCTCGAACAATTTTATCAATTAATCAACACTTAAAACACAACAATTCACGTATTATCATTAGCATCACTCAGTTTCACAAAGCATCGCAATGGTTACTTAATCATTCCACATGAAACTGTTGTACCGGTTTGAAGTTCGGGGGAAATGTGGAAGTCCCACCGCGACTTTCAGAGGACTGAAGGTTCGGGCCTACGGGAAAATATCAAGCCTCGACCGGGATTCGAATGAAAATATACAAGTTGGGAAGAGGCGGCGCACGTGTGCTTGCTCACTCTGAGCGTTGACTCAGCTATGAGTCAGACAAGGCAGGGCGTAGAGCATTTCGTTCGCTACGAAGCTCTGTGGTCGGGCCGATGTTCGCCGAAGGCGGGCGAGGACAGCCGAGAGAGGAACCGCTGAAAGCTCAATGAGCAACCATAATTCATTATGAAAAGGACATTTTCCACTTTCCTTTACCTCATTCGTTTGATGTAAGGGCCAAGGGTTTCTTTGAAATTTTGAATTCGTAAGAATAGATTTATTGAATGAAAGATGAAGATAGTCTCAATTTGGTTCTTTTTACGTATATTAAGCTCAAAGCTTTGAATGAAGTAAATAATAGAAAGCTGCAGGCTATTTCGAATGCTATTTGGAACAAATTAAGTTTACCGTTCAAGGCAAAGACAATCCGTTTGCCTGGCGTGGTAATTAGTTACAAACCTATAATATGTTTTTATGGTTAATAGGTGGGTATATTCCCTAACGGCTTATTTATTAGCTGTTATTAGGAGGCTAATATTCAACAGTGGAGATTCTAACTACACTAATAAGATCTTCTCGTAGGTGTTAGTTAATTAAGAGTATGTTTAAACATGAAGGATAGGCATCACCTATGTTCCTATGTTATAAACAAAAAAAAACGGCCAAGTGCTAGTCGGAATCGCGGACTAAGGGTTTCGTAAGTACTAGGGTTCTATTATTTGTCATATTCAAGTGTTGTTCTATTGAAGAGCAACCCCGACTTACGAAGGTCTTGGGGTCGAACCCAGGCAGGTGCTATACTTTGTGTATATAATTACATAACCACTGCTTTCAAAACGGGGAAGGAAAACTGTAAACTTGTGCTGAAACCTGCATGTCCTAGAACCAAAAATTCGAAGACATGTGACATCTACCAATCCGCACTTGGGCCCGCGCAGTAGATTCCAGCCCACTCCCTCTCGAAGAGCGGAGGCCTGTCTCCCAGCAGTGGGAACATTATAGGCTGATTATGTATTATTTGTCATGACAGAGGCCATAGCAGACAGACTTACAAATAGGGTCCCATTTTCACCCTTTTGGGTACGGAACTCTAAAAATTAAATGAAGAGTGAGAAACAGAGAATCTTACCTCTTCGTTAACTACTTTTCCTTATGTTTCTAGTTTCTACAGGTCATAATCGTCATGAGATAACACTACAACTAATCTTCTTGATTGAAACTTAATACATTTGACTTCTAAACTCCATTTAAGAAATCAATTAATCTTACTTAGCAGTAATTTAGTTTGAGTGAAGGCATCATTGTAGGTAGGTACCACTGTCCCATTGTAGTCTCGGTTACGAACGGAATGAACGAATCCCGGATGATAGACCAAACATTAATTTGTCATCTTAATTGAGATTCTTTTGGCAATATAGCTTAAGGCGACGATAACCGACTTTTAATGATTTTATACTGAAGATCACGTGTAAGCGAGTAGTGTTAATGATTTGGAAAAAATATATGTTAAATAAGAGCATTTTCTTAATAATTTAATATCTTTATATCACATCGTGAAATTAATTTGTAAAGTTATGTCTAACGCGGATAAAAAACTGAGTATCACGCAAAATCTAACAAGCGGATTTTTCTGATACCTTTCAAAGATAGCTGAAACATTTTAAAGATAATTTAATTATTGATCTTTTAGTATACGTGTTTTATTAAAATATCTTTTGTTTTATGTATAATAAATTAATAATGTGTCTAATTTGGGACAGCGCTCCTTGATGGGCGAGTCCTATTACTGGCTGGACGTACGACAGGTTGTGTGAGCACAGCACAGAGCACGCAAGCGAACCACTCAAGGTAACTGGCATATATTGCCCGCAGGTTTGCTCGTTTGCTCGTAGCTCCAAGGATGTGAAGATCACCTTGTTTCGAGCCTACTGCACATCTTTTTATACGAGCAGTCTGTGGGTGTCATATTTTCAGAAATCCTACAGCGCTCTCCGCGTTCAATACAATAACGCGCTGAGGGCACTGCTGCGGCTGCCTCGCTTCTGCAGCGCATCGGGAATGTTCGCAAGCGTCCGTGTTGACTGTTTTTATGCCAGCATGCGCAAGAGGGCGACCTCGATAGCGAGTAGAGTGCGGGGCAGCAGCAACAGTCTTCTTACCGTTGTTGCCAACAGGTTGGACGGGCCTTTTATGCGGCACTGGCAGGCCTTACATGCACCCGTAAATCAGGCGTGGGGCAGGTAATAATTTTATAACTATATAAATATAATTTTTTTATAACATTTTCAATTTGACATTTTATTATATTTTTTTTTTTTTGGCAATTTTAATTATTATTTTGTTATGAGTTGTTGAATATTTAAATTTAATTAATCACAACTTTTAGGTTTAGGTTTTTAAAATAGTTTATAATTTAAATGTGTGTGTAAACTATGGACTAGAATTATGTCTGAAATAAATGAATAAATTAAAATTAAATATATCTGCGTCTTAAAAGCCGAAATTTATAAATGTTACTTAACACGTGCTTTGACTTAGGCCCGTATTACAGAACCTCACTCAAAACTTAAGCGTTACTTATGACTCGTTTATAGCCTTTTGATTGGTTGAAACTAGTTTTAAGTAATGCTTGAGTCTTGAGTGAGGTTCTGTAATACGGGCCTTAGATTTATTCCCATATCTATCTTGCACTTTACACGTTGAAGACAAGGAACTTTGGCAATAATTCCTTCTGCACATGTGGCTTCCCTGGTACCTCATTAACGGCATAACTATGTAAATGTCTATTAACTGCTCCCAAATTACGATAATTATTTTAGTTTAAATTTTTTTTTACACACTTCCTTGGTCTTCTTATTGAAAGTTCTTCCTGGATCTTCTTATTGTAAGAAAGGCCATGGTGTCCGAGGCGGTCGACTGCTTCACTTGTAGGGAGCCGGAAAGTGGTGTCACCGAGGATAGTGCCATGTTGGGTGACGGTAACGCCTGAAGACTGAGGCCCGACTCCCATTCTCCCACAGACAATAGGCGGGAATCTTTTTATTATTGGACATTATATACTTACAATATTCTAAGTATATTTTTTTATTAAAATTGATTTCTTATAGCTGTAGTGGCAACCATGTCATTTGGTTTAAATAGGTCTTTATTTTTATAATTTCATTTATCTTTTATTTAGAAGAATCTTTTTTTTTTAATTTTTGTGAATGTGAGAACGTTGTAGGCTGTAGATTTGTGGACCATTTTATATTTTGCAAAGTACCTGGTACTTGTTGATAGGCCTACACGGTCCTCTCATACCTTTTAACACTGTAATTTGAAAACATTGTACCTAAAAACCATTTACTTTTAAAAGAGTAACCGTGGAGTTTCTTGCCAGCTCTTCTCCATAGGAAACGACCAATTGGAACCGTGCACCTAGCTTCTGACGTTTCATAAGTTCCTCCCAAATCCTTGTAGGTTTATGTGAAATAAAATATTTTGAATTTTGAATTTTGACTTGTGGTTTGAAAGTTGTGCGACAGTTTAGTGACAGAAATAACGCTAAGCCACAGTACCTACTGAGTACCGTTTAAAGATCTCAGCCTTAGTCTTGCGTTTAGATCAGTTTTAATTTAGTGCTATTAAAATGCGGCCGCAATTATAGCAGGAATCTGTTGTATACGAGAAGCACTCGTCGGGAGTTCGGGACTGTTGTGGTTGCCTAAAAATATCACTTCTCGTGCATCAAGGACGCACTTAGAGGAATTGATTACGACTCCAAAATCTCGCAGGCGTCGAAGAGAATAAGTACATAGATGCTCGCAGTGAAGAGCCCCATCAGGTGAATGGACAAGGATGTCATCCACTCACGGGAAGCGGAAATCAAGACCCCATGTCACTTCGTCGAAACACAGAAGTCAGACTCAGAGTTATCTATCCTGCGTACTCAAGAATCAAGCCTGCAATTGACCAATATTAATATTCCAGGAACTAACATCTCTCTCACTTGTGACATGTCCACCGGAAAGCCTCGTCCCCAGAACCGCTTGATGTGCTTAGGGAAGGCGCACAGAATAGAGAATAGGGCACATGTCCAGCTCTTGATGTCTTTAGGTTGAATAATGCTGATGATGAAAAGCGGCTGCCGAAGATCTGTCACCCTATATTAAGAAGAAAAAGAAGATGCATTTAAAAGAGTTTCCCAGTACCTACCTACCTCAGATGATATTATAGGTACCTACTACGTACAGAAGGTTCATCTCATACAAAGGAACCTGGCCGCTGTAACTCGGGTTAGTACATAAATAATAGGGACACCCGGAAACAACACCGTTCTAAATTCAAAAGTCATATAATCAAACTACGCTCAGAATCAGAACTTTTCGAACGTCAAAATTACAT
The DNA here is from genome assembly GCA_914767755.1 of Agrochola circellaris. Classification (NCBI taxonomy): domain Eukaryota; kingdom Metazoa; phylum Arthropoda; class Insecta; order Lepidoptera; family Noctuidae; genus Agrochola; species Agrochola circellaris. The sequence goes on from OU611858.1 coordinate 10,647,774, forward strand.
AAGACAGTCCCCCAAAACGCCCACCCTTCACCACTTCCTTGTGCTTTAGCTGGGAAGAAGATGCGGCGCAACAAACTCGCGTGTGTAACGTGTAGGATTGTAGGTACTCATAAAGTCCACGGATTGGACCTTGAACTTAACTGGCGAAAATGTAGGTCATGACCTGATGGTCTACTATAAATAGATTCGTACTGCACTGTCTAAAGGGTCCTCGAAACGATTAATTGCATTTTGTAGAAAAATTGACAATTGCAATTGATCGTTTCGGGGGCTCTCAAGAGGGCCCACCCGTTCGAAAAACACTGCCCTGATATAATAAGTTACAGTAACATTACAAATAATATCCATGTGTTCGTGCTAAGGATACTGAAACTGAATGAACATGGCCGCGACAATGAACCGTCACAGATATTTGCACAATACGCCTACACGTCACGCTTGACATACGAATTGTTACACCTATCAGATTCCCGTATAAGATATCTACTGAAGGGAAGTAGGAGACCACGCGTGACATGTTGAGAAATACATTTATTTGGGTAAGTACATACATCCAGTAGATGCCGATGTATACAGAGTAGGCATTCTGGACTTTAACTTTGTGACAATCACATCATCGGCCTATACAAGTCTACTGCTGGACATAGGTACCTATAATCGCACGCCACTTATCTAAATCCTAGGCTACCTTGCCAGGTCGCTCCATCCTAGGCTTGGTCACTCCACGTAGTGTCTAGCCTACCTTAAGTTTTCCGATTCAAGGTTGAATTGCTTAAGTTTAAATTAAACAAACAATAAATCCCAAAGATTTTACTTAAACGAATAACAAATAATGACAAAACATAATATAAAGATTTTTGAAATTTGTTATTACCTACCGTAGTAATAATTTTCAAAAATCTTTTCATTTCTTTCTTCATTAAATTGCAATATTTCTCTTCAACAGTGTACCATTATCGGTAATGTAAGCCGATCCCGTAATAGCTCTCGCTTTGTCGCTAGCCAGGAACAGCACCAAGTCGCCTATTTCTGCAGGATCCGAAATCCTGCCTAGAGAAGTCATGTTTTCCATCTTTTTCCAGAAGGTGCCCAAGTCAGATTTATCCACACCCAGACTTTGTACAATGTTAGTTTCTACGGGCCCAGGATTCACATTGTTAACCCTGACGCCTTTGGACGCAAAGTCCAATGCTATGGACCTCATGAAATGGTCCATTCCGGCCTTCGAAGTGCAGTAAGCGAAGTGTTCAGGTGAAATAACATCTACAGCGGCAATACTAGAAATGTTGACAATGTTACCTCTTGACTGAATCAAGTGAGGAGCTGCAAGGTTGGTCAAGTAGACTACGGAGCGAAGATTTGTCGACATGACTTTGTCGTAGACCTCCATCGCGTTCTCATCCCAGATTGCCGCCTTCCCAGCAATTCCAGCGTTGTTCACCAACACGTCGATTTTTTTAAACTGAGCGATGGTGTTGGATATTATTTTCTTGACATCTTCGTTTTTAGTGACGTCAGCAATAATCATTAATGATTTCGCGCCATTTTCCTGACATTTTGCGGCCACTTCTTTCAGCTTGGCTTGGTTTCGCGCCACCAGAACAACGTTGGCTCCTTCTTCCGCGAATTTGATGGCTGTGGCAGCACCGATGCCTGAACTAGCCCCCGTCACAATAACCACTTTGTCGTTAAAACTCATTTTGATTCGGGTAGACAAGTTATATCAAACAGCTAACAGAAAATGTGGTGATGGTCATGATTTTACTATTTATATGCGTTTGTTTATCAAACAACTCTTATTTATTTTATCGTTAGTGCCCACTTAAAGTACCTAAGTACACATATGTGTGATATAACAACAAATCAGACGACTGTCTTCCGGGATTTTCAGTTTGAGTAGGTACTACCTACTGTATTATTTCCAAGCCAAGCAATATATACTTAGGTAGGTACACCGCTTATTTACCTACTAATTATAAAGAGGTAAAATTTGTTTGTTTGTAAGTTTGTAGGTATGTAGGGGGTAATCTCCGAAACTATCAGGAGGATTTGAAAAATTATATAAATATTTTGCATTGGTTAGCCCAATTCTTGAGGAAGGTTATAGGCTATGTAACGTCATGCTACGACCCTAAGCAGCCGAGAAAACAGAAAAAAGGTTAGAAAGAACGCGAAAACGAAGTAATAGCGCGGGCAGCGATGGGATGGAACTAGGGTTGCCAACTTTTTTATATCAAATTTAGTAGTTTCGAAGCCATTGCCTGCCTGTAAAAATATAAATAGTAGATGGCGGAAAAAAAAATAGGGGGGGGGGGGGGGTATGTTTCAAAAACATTTATGCATATATTTTGCTACCGTGGACCTTTAGTATCAGGTTTTTCAATCCCAAAACAATTTTTACACTTTAAATTAAGCTTGCATAATACTATTAATTCAGCTTTTATAAGATTAATACTGGTCCTATCGTTGCAATCATCTCGCCATTTTGTATTGAAATAAAATCTAATCTTTTTTTAGAAGTATAGTATTTAGCCCTGTAATATAGCAGGATAGTATATTATATAGTAGTGTTGGCAACCTTAGATGCAACGCGGTGGATCGGGGGCCGAAATTTCACGCGGTAGAAGTCGCGGCAGAAGCTAGTTGCCTAAAAAACAGCAGTTGTATTACGCAACGCAAAATTATTTTCATGGTTGAAGAGTTTGTAATTGATACCTAATTAAATTGCAGAGCATAATGGTTTTGTCATGAAGGTCACGGTTTAGGAATAGGTAGATATGTTCTCGGGATTAGGACGGTAAAAATGTCGTGATGGCCCGGCGGTTATAACCTCACGGTGAGCCATCAAGCTCACTTCTCACGCACGAAGGGCAAATACCAATGTGACTTTGTTAATTCATATGTAGGTAATTTCTGCCTAACCCTTGAGAAGAAGGCGTGAGTGTAGATACACTCACGCCTTCTTCTCATGGGTTACCAGATCCAGATCCAGTTTGCCAGAAAGTACATAAACATACATAATATGTTTATGTACCTACTTTCTGGCAAAAAAGGTGGTTCCAGCAGTGGGAAACGATTAACAAAAAAAAAGTAAGTACTTACCTATTTTCTGAGTTTATCTCAGATATTACTGACATCGGTGAAGTAAAACATCGTGAGGAAATCTGGACTTATAAAGTCTGACATCGACAACCCATCTTGAGCGTGGTGATCAATGCTCGTACCTTCTCTGTATGAGAAGAGATCATTGGCCTGCAGTGGGACAATAATAGGCTGGTATTTTAGGTACGCGCCAAAATGGCGGACGTGCAAAATTGCACGCAACTGTGTCGTCGTTGCTCGGTAGGTAGGTATGTAATAGACCCGCATAGCTATTTGCACAACCGTTTAATATACTTCAGTGTCGTATCGAATATAATATCAATCAATGTTATCAAAAAAATAATCTCTGACGGCTGTTCACAAATTCGAAACCCGAAAACTTTGTCAGTAAAAATCAATTAAGTAGGTAGTCGACCGCTATTCTTCCGCCAGCAATTTGATGTCGGGTGCAAGGCAAATCAGTGAGCACAATCTGTCGAATGGTGTCGATGGCTTTACATCATAAATGTCTATGCTCTACATAAAGGTATAAGGTTAGACTGACCACATTAGGTAGGTACGTGGAAAAGGCGGACTAAGATGAAGTCAGTATCCTGGAAATTTAAAACTTGAATAGCAAGTATTAGCTGTATGACCATCAGCTTTGCCACACATCCACTTGTGTAAAGGGCGAATGTGGGGGCTTACCTGTTATTTACTTTTAAAAGAGTAACCGTGGAGTTTCTTGCCGGCTCTTCTCCATAGGAAACGACCAATTGGAACCGTGCACCTAGCTTCTGACGTTTCATAAGTGCCCTTGTAGGTTTATGTGAAATAAAAATATTTTGAATTTGAATTTTGAAAGTTACCCCGGGTCCACACTTTACAGGAGGCACCACGACGTGAAGCGAGCCCGATATTGTGGATGGCGCCCTAGTGTCGCGCGCGCTCCGCTCGGTGTCGGTTTTTTGACCGGAGTCAAAGGATACACAGGACGCGAGGCGCGAGGCGTGCCGGGCAACTGAATGAAACGAGAGTGTGGATGGGTAGCACTCGTGTAGCCTCCGCTTGCCAAGGCTCGTGCAACGGCCTCCACGAGGTGCACTCGCGAGTGTGGACTCGGGGTTAAACATTAGGTATGTCATCAAACGATAGTTATAAGCAAGGCATTTTTTTGTAAAATTATTATTAGTGTTTAAAATTGTTGGTGAGCCTATTAAATATAATTTTTTGTTATGGAATTTCAGAAAATCTGGTGATCAGCCTGCCGCTATGTCCAAGGCTGAAAATGGACCTCATTTGGGTGGTCTTTTTTTTTTTTTTTTTTTTTGAGGATGGGAAATTATCAAATAACTTCTCCCGCTCTGGGTGGAGCGGGAGGGCGTGTCAGACTTTTACTGACTAAAACCCACCCGTGTTCCTTCCGTTGCCTGTGTGCCGAGGTCGCGATATCCCTTTCAGACAAACCCGCGACCCCGGCAGGCATTGGCCCTTCCGGACCCCGTCAGTTGGTGCTGACATCTCTTTGAGGCGCGCGTGGAACACAACGCGCCGTCGACCCGGGCCTGGTCCCTATCGGACGGCGAGCTACCCATTGCTCACCGTCCGCAAGCCCGCGCCTACGGTGGCCGGAAGTCGGCTCGCGACTCCCGACGCCCGGGGCGTCTCCTGCGGCGACTAGGGGCGCGAGGGGGCGCATTTTGCCTCTCCCTCGCGCGCTCCGCCTCCTCCTTCGCGAGCATTACTGCTTCGCAGAAGGAGGTGACGGCCTCCCATGCACTCTCGCTCCGGACCATGGCCTGAACCAGGGCCGGACGCGAGAGATCGCCGCCGCCGATCGCCTCCGTGAGGACACGGCGGTGCTCCGCCCAAGCTGGGCAGACCTCCACCGTATGCTCCACCGTGTCCTCCGGGCGATCCACACAGTGGTGACACCCGGGCGTTTCCTCCCGCTTTATCCTGAACAGGAACCTCCCGAAACAACCATGTCCGGTGAGGACCTGCGTCAGGCGGAAGGTGAGGACGCCGTGGCGCCTCTCTAGCCACTCCTCAAAGAGGGGACTTATCGCCACAATTGTGGCGTGCCCAGCGCTGGGTTGCGACAATCGCACTCTCCATGCCGCCATGAGATCCCGCCGGAGCTCTGTCCGCTGTGCCGCGATTTCTCGCGGATTTGGGTGGTCTTAAGGGCGGAATTGTGGTCTATTTGCTGGGAACCATAAGAAAGATTTCACACTTCTCAAGATAATTATGGTAGCCTTGGTACTTCCTAAAAAAACAAACTAATCAATATATAACAATATTTATTGTTATCAGTCAGTTGAAGTTGTGTTGAACACAAAATTATCATTCAATTACATTCACAGGTATCTATGTTTCAAGTTTTCAACATGATTTGCTAAACAGTTTTTGAGGTAACAAAGTCCTTCAACATTTCAATCTAATTGTTCTTTGTTCAAGACCAATTTTTTAAACTTAGCACTGTATTATCATACATTTAGTAATTGAATTCATTTAACATTCATCTCTTAGTATCTAGTCTACAAAAAGTATGAGATTCACATAAATATAAATCTAGTGGAATTCTTATAATCAACGTACAGTTTGGACGGATATTATAAGTCTTAAGTTAAAATTACATTGTGCTTTCGAGCACAGAATGTACAAAGCAAAATAAAATGTATTTTAAAAATAATAAATTTACTTTAAAACATAGGTTTGTTTAAATGCTTAAAAAAGGTCATTTAAGCCATGCACTGGGTGACTTTTTGTAGCAATTTAGCTGCCTTTTTAACAAAAATATACATATGAAAGGTGCTATGCATGATATCAACATGATACAGATTCAGACGTGATAAGTATTAAGTTAAATAAAGATAAATGCTAGCTGCCATTTTGCACTCATACATTGCATGTATGCAAGTTTATAAATACTTTACTATTATCAATATATAAAGTATACACTGACCCAATTATTTGACCAAATAATAAGTAAGGAACAGTCACAAATTTACCAAATAATAATTATATAGCTACAAATGTTACCATGTGCATATGCTGGTCATAAGGACATGATTATATCAAGTCACTTTAATATAAGTGTGTAGATTTTTATATATTCTATAACAAGAAATAATTAATACATATTTAATATTGTGTGGCAAAGACCATAATGTAAAAAGTTATCATTAAGGCACATGATTAAAAATATTTAGAACTACCTATAGGTAATACGGGCTGGTATCCGCAACTCCACGTCAAAGCGCGTATTTTGCGTACGGAGAACTACCTATAATAATTTGTGCAAGTAGAAAACAGTTCCTATAGTAGCCAGAACAAGTGTGACTGATGATGTGACAAACGAGGAACCGTTGCATTCGTCTGCGGAACAGTAACACTCCTCCCAGTAGACCCCATTCTCATACACACCCCAGTTGCAAACACCAGTGACTCCAGTCTCAGCCACTGATGCACAGCGTCTGATAACTTGCCGCCATCTACCATCCCCTGGAAATGTGTGAAAGAATTTGCCTTAGTATTTTAGACAATGTATGGATTAATAAAAATAAAGTGATTTAAATATCAATGTTCTATCGTGTTTGTGGGCAAATATAAGGCACACCTGGATGAGGGGGGAAAATTTAGCAGAAAAGGTGTTTCCGGATTTAAATTTAGGTAATGATGATGATGTTAAACCACTTCATGAAAACATCTCTTTTCTATAAAACTTATACAGTTCACACTTAATATCACATGCAACCTATTTACACAATGTTCTTCCAATTTACCGAAGTACATGAATTGTTTGTATAAAAAATTTAAAACGCAATACAGGTAATTTCTTTGTTTTAAAATGAGATATGAAAACAAAATTTTAGGAAAGTTGAACTCACAAATGAATCCTTTGGGTCCCTGTTGAGTCAGCTTCATGCAGAAAGATCCAGGCATATGAGATTCATCACTGAAACACTCCACTGCAATGTGGCTTTCTTTTTTGAATTTCTTGTAGGCGCCACAGTTATCTTCACCCTTATTATCTTGAGAAGATGCACATTGGTAGCATCTTACACAAAATACTGAAATAAAATGAGAAAACTAAAACACTGTACAAAAACATTACTTGTAAAAGTTGTTGCAAATAATAAAATTAAATACTTACCGGCAGGCAAAATGCATAGAAACGTAATTATGAGCGCCTTTAATAACATTTTGATGTTATTCAGTCATAAAAAGTGATTAAAATAATAAAAATCACAAAATAACGAACTGCACACACCCAACCCAAACTTTGGTTAGAGTTGAGCAAAATCGGTAACTTGAAACGTCATTTGTGAATCGGTCAAAATAATGACGACTTATAATTAATAACCGTAACTGTTACTTGTTTTTTTCGATGGGGTTAAAAACTGAAAATTCGTCCGTGCGCTGGCAGCTCTGGAGTAATGTGCGTACTGTGCGTTTGCACCAGTTTGCACGGGCGAAACATGACAACAAAACATGTTGAAATCTCTAGTGTCTGTCAAACATTTTATGGAACATTGACAGAAACTAAAGTTTTCAACATATTTTGTTGTGAATGTTGCGCCAGTGCAAACGCGCAGTTACTGACATTAAAGCTTCTATATTCTTCTGTTTCTCTTAATTAGTTTTCATTTAAAAAAATATTAGTGTAATTTGTAGGTGTTTACCATTATTGGTAAAAGAGCAGGCATTGCTTAAAAGGATTCCCATACTTATGAAAATAACAAAACAAAGGTTCGTAATTATTATGTAATAGTAACAGTTCCTAAAAGAAGTACATAGCTTGTTTTGTTTATCTTTAGTAGTAGTTGGACTAATGATAGTTAGTTAGACTATTGGTACACATAGTCAAAATAAAATTAATAAATCTAAGCTGTTCGCGCCTGTGACAGCATTCACGGCAACATGGCCATCCCAATTCTGGTAATAGATTTGCTATTTAACCGCTTTTTAAAATATACAAGGCAGTCTGTACTCAAAAACCGGTATCGGTATCGAAACAGAAATGTTTCCTTCCTCTATTCTCAACTGTCAAATTGAACGTCACACTTGCTTGGTCGAATCGTAAATAATTGTAACTGAAATAAATTTTTGTTTATTGCGGCGATTTTAACATTTATCAATAAAGAATACAATTAATTATCGACATGTGTACCAGTGTAAGATATTTCATTTATATTTGCATCGTACTTAACGTCGTGCCTTACGGTAAGTGATGTTTTTCATTCATAAACAATGGTCACGCCCTAGCTTCACCGAAATAACACTTGTTGATGTTAGTTTTCAGTATCAAATGCTGGAATTGCCGATCAAGTAATGACCCGAAATGCGCCGATCCTTTCGACAACAGTACGGTGCCGATAACGGACTGTAAACAAGAGAAGGGGTTATCTCATTTACCGGGAGTTCGACCATCCATGTGCCGCAAGATCAGACAAAAAGGTTTGTTCTCCTAACAACATACATCAGTTTGTAGATGTTCTTTTCCATAGGTAACTAAAATATTAAGGTAATCAATTCTTATTCAAGGTTCCATGAGTTCCCTTCATGTTTAACACAAATATGTAAATATATGTATAAAGCAAAGTTCCAGTACATGTCCGTGGTCCCCCAGTCTAGTTCCCCTTGGGGTACCACAAGCAAATATTTTTGCCCGTTGAACCTTCAAGGGGAACAAAGGGGTACCATGGGCAAATTATTTGACCCGTGGTACACCGCTAAATCACCAGATAAATAAAATGAAAATATAATCTCTGCTTAGTGACCTATGATAACGAAGAATAAGTTTATAATAGTCACATGATAGATAAGAAATGGTTATTGCGTCCACTCCTTGTCCATACCTAATATATGATTATTATGAATTAAAAACTTAAATTTTACAGATCTACATCATAAGCAAAAAGCATTTTCACACAAATGCATGAAGTTGTAGTACCTGAAAAATTTAAGAACTTTATTTTGTCAGACTATTCATCTGGAGGTCAATGAATACTCGTCCTTTGTACACAAAGATCGAGGAAAATAATAGGTGAATTGAGTGTTTTTTTTACAGACGCTACATTTAAAAGGTGTCCGCCTTTTAAAGAGCTATTCAGTATCCATGCCAACGATGGAAGTACGTTAGAAACTACCAAAGTTAGAAACTACTGATTCCTGTAGCATATGCTCTACTACCGGATAATTCCTAAAACACATACAACATTTTATTCCACTTATTAAAAAGTACATTGCCATATTTTAATCTGAAATAATGGCATTGCGATTTTGATAAATCGTTTTTTAATTGTTTGCAAGGACATTTTCCTGATATTCAGATTAATGGGTGCTTTTTTCATTGGACCAAAGCTATATGGAAAAATGCTAACAAACATGGACTGAATAAAACAAATGCAGGGAAAAGAATTGTGAGATTAACTATTGCAGTCTTGGCAATATATTAAAGATGAAAGCGTTGACTTAATAGACGCTACAATTTTTTTCAATTATGTAGAACAATATTGGCTAAAGCATGATTATCTCTCAACATTTTAGAAAGCTATCATTCAAAATTAAATAAAAATATGAATAGGAAAATACAGCAAAATTACAGCGTCTTTTGAACACTGTCAAAGATTTGGAACGCTGCTTGTGTGTTGCAAATAAGAGACGAGTAAAGGATATAAAACAGGACAATGTAATAATGAGGATTAACATGCAACTGGTAAACAAGACAGTTATTGTTGAACATGCTTTGGAGAATTGACTGTTCTATATTTTATTACTGCTTGGGTATAAATGACTATTTTATCACCTAGATTTAGAAAAGCACTTATACCTTTTTTCCTGAACAAAATCTAGATAATTTTCAATATAATTTTGTGCCATTTCTATGTAAGTAGGTATGTTTGTACATACCTACTCAAGTCAAGTTTCAACTTTAATGGCACGACTTGTGTCGTGCCATTAAAGTTGAAACTTGACGGTGCCTCCCGCCTCTCTCTCTCAAAAAACAGGTATTCGTGGGGAACACCCGACTTTTTTGGCAATGACTGGGGTCAGAGGTAAGAGGTTGTTAGTGTTTTATCAAAACAATAAAGTGCATCATAGTATGATAGGAAGCTACTGAATAATATTGTAGACTAAAATCAAAACTAAATAAGAAACAGGCCAAGTGCGAGTCGAACTCGCAGATGAAGGGTTCCATACGGGTTCGCCTTCTGATTATGACATTTTTTAAAACCCAATACATACAAGTTTTAATTTAAATTTATCAGTCTCTTCTATGGTACTTTATTTAAGTACCAAAACAGCAATGTATCACTATATTAATACTCCTTAGCAGTGGTGGTAACAGCTCCGAGTTACCGAGATGTTGGTACTTTTCTTGCACCCAGGCAGGCACTTTTTTTGTGTCATTATTATTCTAAATCTAAATTCAATAATCTAATCTAAATTAGTTATCACCACTGTTCTTAAAACGTTGAAGGACGAGTGAGGAAACCGGCATGTCCTAGAACCAAAAATTCAAAGACATGATGTGACATCCACCAAACCGCACTGGGCCCATGTGGTGGGTTATGGCCCGTTCCTTCACACAGAAAGGATATCTGTGTCCCAACAGTGTTATGTTGTGGGGCTGATTATGCTAATACTCTTTATTATTTACTTTCAGTTAATGGAGAATGGCGCTACTTCAGAGACTGTGCTTATTTGGGAGATGTTGGAATCCAAGGAGACGAGAGGTTCTGTCTCATGAGAACCGGTACATACAACATCTTCATAGAATACTGCACGTGCAACAGTAAAGACGGATGCAATTCATCTTCAATGTTTAGTCCGTTACCTTTATTCGTTTTCATACTGGCCTCTGGTTTTCTTAAGTGGTTATCATAATTTTGATGTTATTGCAAGTATATTGACCTTATTATTATATACATAATATTCTCTATCAAGAAATAGTGAAGAATAAATTAAAATTTCACCCTCCTTCTGGGGCAGTCTGTTAAAAAGAAAATGATTAATTGTCTTGAAAAAACCAGTGGGTGGTATTGTGTGAATGTATTTGTAGTTGGTTCACATTCTGTTTCTTAACGATTCTTGTTTTTAATACATAAAATGCTCATACTTATTACATAAGAGGAAACGTGGTCACTTGGTCTTTGGAGTTCATTTCATACTAACGTATTCCTCTGTTAATTATGGTAGTCCAAATATTTTATACAATATTATGTATATCTACAACTGCTATGTCCCTATGTTTTGTTTTTTGGTGTAATAATATTAATTTTAGAAAATAAATAATGGAATAGTATCATTAACCAAGGCGAAAACAGAATAATACGTTAATATGAAATGAACGCATGCGACCATGTGACCACGTATCCTCTTAAAACCTGTTGCATTTTGTTGCATTTCCATTAGTGGTAGCTAGCTAGCTATGATTGAAACAAATAGAAAAACTTGGAGGATTTGAATCTCTAATCAAAATGTAAGAAATATGTATAATGAATTCGGTATGTAAAGTTTTTCCGTATATTTTTAATTGATAGATTTAGTTATTTTAAGCACCTAATTTCAATATTTTGTTTTTACAAGGTTTTGTTTTTTTTTTAAATGTTTTGTTCATGCTGACTTAATAAAGTAGACTGAATAGCTTAAGACCTTTGCTATGTATAACACAATAATAAAAATCCAAAATTTAACGTTTTTTGCTTGACATCAGAAACGTCAAGCATGACACTAGGGGTGAGGCGTATTTATCGTAACAGATATAAATAACAGATATTTAAAAATAACAAATAACGTTCCTAACAATATAACTTATCTGTTACTGTAAATAACAATCCCCACACAGATTTCTTTACGACAACCAAAAAAAATCATGATCGTATCCTAATGCCTTTATTATCTTCGGTTTGACGGAATTAATCGCAAATTGTTCCATGCATGTACGACTTTATTTTAATAGGAATAAAGATGATACTCAATTGAAAGTAAATTGGCTGGTTAGTTTGTTGAAATTTTTAAAATTCAACATTTTAAAAATTTCAACATACTAACCAGCCAATTTACTACCTTTAAAATATAGATATTTCAATGATTTCACTGCTTTCTAACGGAAGAGAACTGCTGAATTGTATTTTTAATTTTTTCGAAAACATTTCTGTGTTTACGTCGTATTCATCAAACAATCTGCCTAGCCTTTTACAACTATATTGGGGTCGCTTTCCAGTGTAACCGGATGACAAATAATTTATAAATAAACGTAATTCCATAATTTCACATTACCCCGTCATTTATAGTCAAAACTTCGGATTCCATTTTCGACTTTAAACGAAATAAACTAAAGAAGAAATTCAATTGAGATTGAAATACGTATTTATCGTCCGTACAAAAATAAGGCTGTTATTTAGTAGGTAACAGATATTTGGATCTGTTATATGTGTGTAACAGTAATAACAGATACCTGCCATGCTATTCTGTAAACATCTCACCGTGAAAACTTGGGTGAAGTGAGCTGTCAATAGTGTCAATCCCTGTGGAATGACAGCTCACTTCACCTAAGTTTTCACGGTGACATGGTTACAGAATAGCACTGCTGTTACAACCCATCTGCATGACACTTGACAGTTAGCTAATGAACACATGAAATTAGAGGTGGGAATGAGCGACATACTTGAAATTTTACGTATAACAATATGAAATTAGTAACTCGATTACAGTTAATCGATTATAAATAGTTGGAAAAAATTTATTACTAATCTGTCCTTACTTGTCGTTAAAAATCCGAGTTCATTAGTCTTGTCGAATGAAGACGGATAGTATATCGGGTGTAAAAAGACACTTTCCGAAGCCGAAAGCCACATATTCTACCCATTATTTGCATCATTTTTTTCCACTAGACCATACCTGGGAATCCACTGGTTCTGGAGATATTGAAGGTTAAAGTCGCATTTTTTTTTTTTACTTTTTCACGAAAATGAATTCTATGCGATAATACGAAACTTTTTTCCAAACAAACATTACCTGAATTTTAGATTTATCTTAACAGATTACGCATTTGAAGTTACAAAAACGCAATGAACAACAAGTACCCACCTACGTAGCGTAGGGGCGGAGCTTAACTAACACTGAATCCGTTCATTCAAGCGTGGGTTCGCGTTACATTGCGCGCAATAAAAACATGATTTTTTTTATTAAAAAAAAAAAAAATACGGTTCCCAGCAATAATTTTTGCGCAAAGCTACTTAGCTATACGTACAGTATGCGTAGTTTACGGCTTTGTGATGTGTCTTTTTACACCCTGTATATGGTGCACGACTGTGAATGATTTCTTTCTAAACTATTTATCAAACCTATCAACAAATAACAGTTATATTTGCAAGTTTATAACACCAGTTTCTACCAAAAGTTTAGTACCAGTTACAAAATAGTTCGAAAGATTTTATTATGATTATTGTTTATAGGGAATGGATTTTCTTTAAGCTATCGTTATATTGGTTAACGATCATTCAGGCTTCGGTATTTAAATTTTTGTGTGAATTGATGTTCAATTTTTGATTTGAATCGATTTAAAGACCGAATTTTCGCATGACTGCATTATAATTATGGTCATCCCTAAAGTTGACATTACATGACTTGATTTTTTTATTATGGAGTAGTCCTAATTTGCCTGCGTTTCTGACGTCATTTGGAGGTCAAATGAAAGTCAAGTGGTTTCATGTATTTATGTTAAAATAAACTCCATCTTATAATTTTAAGCGCTAAAAATAGAAAAATAAGGTTAAGTAACCGAAAAGCTCGAAATGGTTTTGGAATCAGCGTAGAAAATTTTTACTTTACATACCGAATTGATATTTAAGTAATGTGTAATTGCACAAAATGCTATCATTAATTCCGTCCAAGAAATATTAAACTATTGTAGTGTAGGTATAAATATAATATAGTATCTATAATAAAACGTTATGCAGCTTTTAAGAATAAATTAAGCAAACTATTAATTAATGAATAGTGCACAATTGAAGCATTTCTATGACTTTCATAAAGTTTGTCCCCGTTCAAGCCTTCTCAAACAAATACTTTTGTAAAATAAATTGAATTTACCTTGTTTGTGCCAGCAGCCTAAGGGCATAGATTTTAGGTCGCAAGTTATTGTAACATTTTCTATACATATTGATTACTTAATCTGTAAACGGTTATGGGTTATAATTATAACTATAGACCTACTGTTTAAGCCCAGGTTGGCACGGGCTTTTGTTTAACACGACAATTTTTAATCGTGCACTGGATTTTAAACTCTAAGTGTTGAGCCGAGCATACAGAATCCATTCCAGCACGACAAACAATACACTGTTGGATTTTCAACTTTCGGCGCTAAGCAATGAGTTGAAAATCCAGGGCGCGATAAAAAATCGACGCGTTAAAGAATTGCCCGTACGAGAGCTTACCGAAATTATGCCTGAGGCTGCTGCGCGGTGCGGGAGGGAGTTGCCTCCCGCACCGCGCAGAGGGGAGTTGCTGCCCGCACCGGACAGCTACCACACCGTCTTAGTTAAGCGGTAGGCCAATAGTTACAATATGACGAAGAGTAATATAAGGTTAAGTACCCACAGCCCTATACAAATTGACCTTTAACTCCCACACTGCGTGCGTTGACTCGATTAAATGAAAGTTGCGCTTAAGCTAAATATTATGATAATATAATGTCTGGTGAAAGTTTATGCCAATACAATCAACATGTGGGTCTACTTTGAATGTTTATAAACAACATGGTTATGTAACAGTGAAAACAATTTTGTATTCCATGACATACTTGATAAATATATTTTTTTATACACCATTACTTGTATAAGAGCTTGTTTTGTAAGTTGCATACAACTAATTTAGATATATAAGACTGAATCCCGTCCATGTATTGTATAAATCATCGTTTTTATAATGTTGACATAAATATACAATTATCTTTTATAGTTAATGGTTTAATTTCACATTTTTAAATCAGGTAATACTGCATCGGGGCCGAATCCATTTTCGAAAAAAATAAAACAGTTCTTATTTACGATAAAATTTATTAAAACAACATTAGCATTTACTTCATGGTCTGCATAGATTTTGTGATATTCATAATCTGAAATGCTTAACAAATAATATTTTTTGTCAATGTATTTTTTCACAAATAAGGCACCTATCGGAATTAGGGCTAAACAAAAGAATATTTTAGATACATATTTCATATACTTATTACCTAATAACTTAATAATTAATGTATTGTAGTCATTGTAAGTTAGAGGCGAATCTAAAATATTTACAGGTAAAAGAACTCCTTAACCAGCAAGTGAGAACAAACTATGTATATTAATATGGTGAAATTACAATTTATATTTTATTGCAAGAACTAAGAGAACAAAAAAGAACTACAGATATTATTGCTTAATTATTCACAAACCACTATAAAGTATTCGTATTCGTACATTATAATAAAAATAAAAACAATTTACAACATTTCGATGTGAGAAAAACAAGTTTAAAAACTGTTGCGGTGGGTACCTGGGTACACTGGGAATTATCTCGGCATGGTCCCACGGTAGACAATAAAATAAATCTTTATATTTGTACTATGTATCGGTACGTTTGTTAAGTTGGTTACTTGAAGAGGAGGAGGGTGAGGGGTGCGGCTAAGAGTGCGATTGTTTTGCTGATAGTGGCAGCGCTGTTGCAGCCGTCATATTCACAGGTTTCGCAGAAGGAGGTAACTTCATTCGGTCCGTTGGAGGAGCTGGGGCATGAAGTACTGTAGTCGTCCTGACGCTTCCATGTGCAACCACGGCTGACAATCAGCTGACCGTTGACTGTAAAGAAATATGAAAAGCAAATTATTATTCACTGTGTGGAGACTGGCTAACATAAAAAGTAGACGTAGGTATTATACCCACATTTCGCCCAGTGATGCTTAAGTTCTATGTATTAGGGGGCCAGCTTTCAGCCATAAACTGGTTATCTACAGAGAAATCTTTAATGAAAACATCCAATAACACTTCACCCGAATCGAACTCGGCAGTCTGAATAATAGATCAATAAAATAAATTCGATGAACTTCGAATTAAACCCAACAGTCTAGTCGTGCTGAAATCGTCATTCGTCGCCATTTTATCCGACATCACAAAGGTTTCAACGACTGCTGTATACATTTTCAACCTTGTAAAAGTACATACTTCGCTCATAAAGTTCTACAATAACCTTTGGCATTGAAATTAGTCTGATTTGTCTATGAATTAGATAACTACGGTCGTGCCTCGTGCGTGACCTAATTTGTAGAGGTCTTAATGCCCGGAGTAATTAAAATTACCCTTTGTATCTATTAATTACACGAAGCGTAGGATAACGATGTTCATTCCATAGAATTTATTTGTAGTTTGTAGTCACAGAGGTAGTGTATTATGGACCGAAGGGCCACTGTATGTACTTAGGTGTAGGTAGATATGTGCTTAGTAGAGCGGCACCATGTTCCTACTTTGAACGGTTGTGATTATAAACTACGTCGGTCAACGATCCGACAGAACTTGGCATATTTACGAGTAGGTATTGTATCGCTTTAAATATCCTGAATATACGTCTGAAATGCACGACAAAATTTCAGAGAGTTCTGGCTGGCAAACCACCGGATACCGGACCTACCAACCCCTTTATATATTTTGAAATAGAAGGGTAGGTACTTCGTTATGTAAATCTAGCTTTAACCGCAGTCTCACATAAACTAATTAGGCACCTACACCATGTAGGTTGGTAATAGTCGGTATTATATCATATCGTACTTTAATAAATATGGCTCACTCATGGCCTTGTCACGCCCGTTTTCCCGAAGGTAGAGAATTAGAACCGAAACAAATGACATCAGAAATTAGCGACGATTATAATGAACAATACAAGTGGTATTCACACAGGTAGCCTTATAATTAACAGGCATTTGACATTGAAATGAGAAAATGTCACAAATTGCCTTCCTGCCGACCGCGACATAACCAGCGTATGAGCCGTGTGTGACTAAAGCTGTTTTACACAAGACTATTTTAAGACTAATGAGCCAATTTGTTTCTTAAGTCATCTTGCTGAATAGTTTGAGATATTTTTAAGAAATATGGAATACATGCGTTTGTCTGTAGGTAGGTGTGAGTTTCCCGGTGTCGGATTAAAACCCTGCTTATAGAAATATCGCACACGAGAGCCTATTCTGTACGGCTACGAAATCATCATCATATGCCTAGCCTTTTCCCAACTATGATGGGGTCGGCTTCCAGTCGATCCGGATGCAGCTGAATACGAGTATTTTACATGGAGCGACTACCTATTTTACCTCCACAACCCAGTTTTTGCGTAACACGATACCCCTCGGTAAGTCTGGTTGTCAGACTTTCGGGCTTCTGACGATCCGTAACAACTGTCAAAGATCTGCAAATGACAGCCGGGGCCATGCTTTCCGAGGCATGGAGGGGTCTTGGTATGTAAAGATGGTCACCCATCCGCAGACCAAGCTCGGCAAGCGTAGCTTAACCTGCTCGATCGACCCGTGCGGCTGTTATTACTTAGTCACAATAGCCCCTACGCCCTTACGGCTATGAAGTAATTACTTAACACGTTCAGTACCTTTGCGGAGGCCTCATTTTAAATGTAGTGTTTCTTAGCGAATTCGGCATTATAAACTGTGAAAATAAATTCAGTTGTATATTTAGTTTGTAAATTTGTTGTTTATTTACATACAAACAAACATCAAATTTTACCTCTATATAATATTTCTGTTTTCTATAAAGTATAGATTTAAATTATTATTGAAGCAGTACCTTGATATATGCAGTCTTGTTATAGCGAATGAGTCTCAATATCAATACAAACCATTTCTGGTTTAATGATACAAAACAATAATGGATTTGAGATTGTAGGCATAAATAAAATAAATAACGGGCAGTTTAATTACAACCATCTTTTTGAATAGGTAATTCTTTATGTTTAAAAATACAATATTCAGAATTATTTAAATATAAATACTTAATGCTGAATTTATACATCTAGAGAATATTATGTATTTATTGCACACGGCAAAGCTGTTTTAAGTAGGTAGGTACAATGATTATGCCCATGGTGTTATTGCAATGGGGTCAACTAACGGTAGTAACGGTTATCAAATGTAAACTGGTCGCGAGTTAGGGACCGCTTTAAAAGTTACCAACCGTAACTGCTGGGCTCTGCTCTATAGGGCTTTTACACACGGCAAAAAATGTCTCAATTTTTTTTCCTTATTGGCAACTGAGCCGATGTTAACTATTCTGCCAGCGTCATGTGGTGACGGCAGCGCGCAGCAAGGTGAGCCGTCATTTCTCATTTGAACGATACCTATCGGTTTCTGGCTACTCTCTGATACCTACTGGTGGTTTTTGGTAAGAAGTTAGAAGCGATACCTACCTACAGCTCGAAGGTATGGGAGGTAAATGCTGAGTATACCTACATGATAACATCATGATTCATCATACGTATACAGTGTGGCGTGACGCGAAAACTGTTACCATGGATTCAGTTCATGATTCTGAACCCCCCTGCGTTAAAATGTTACGTCGGTAATAAAAAACAATCTGCTGTTTCATAGAAAAGTGTAATACCTACGCGATCAAAATGTATGGAACAGCAGATTTTTTTTTTATAGCCGACGAAAAATTTCAACGCAGGGGTTCAGATTCATGTACTGAATTTATGGTAACAGTTTTTGCATCGATGTCCCTGCCAATCTCTATACGGCCAATTAAGAGCTTGTCGCAGTTCCGTCCTTCGCTTTAGTACCTATCTATCGTATTTCAGCCGTAGTTGTCTACGCTGCGGGCAGGTTTCAATAATATACCTATTTTTGAAAACTTTCTTCCGCATTGTGTATCAATGTCCCGAATTTTATTAGTGAACGTTGCCAGCTTTATGTCTGTTTAAATATTTAGAAATGCGCATTCGCCGCTACGCCCACTAGCGGAATGCACGACCGGCATAACAATCTCATGTTTTGTTACAAAACGGGCCATTTCTTTCTAGAATATTTACACGTTTATAATTATAACTGCATTGAATGCGTGACTTCATTTGGCCTACATAATTTTACTGGGAAAACAGTCGTATCCCTACATGCTTAAAAGGGACATTATAAGGCCTCTGCAAATCACTAGAGACAAGTGTAAAGGTGTTCATTCAACTGTGACAGCCATGTTTGACACTAAAGTCTCCCAGTTTTGGCCTAATAAGTAGTTACGTACTTCTACTGTCGTTAACATTAGTAAGTCAAAACAAGAGATTATCCTTTTCCATTTTACTGCTACTCTTATTGCAGTTTCCACGAACCACCACGAAAATCCATTTTAATATTTATTTATTTATTTAGGACCTCCAACAAAAGGAGTACTCAATACATGACACATAGATAATAGGCAACATAAAAGTATGACGTCACGTCCAAATTGGTTTTGCGACGCTAAACTTAACGAGTTGTTTTTAGAACGAATTTAACAGCTGTTAACTTGACATAACTCCGGGTACCTACTGAGGCAGTGACCCACCAAAATAGAAAATAAATGAAGATCAGGGAGATCGATCAAGAAGCCGGTATTAATTTATTGTGATTGTGATATTGGTGATCATTGCGACTAGGTAGATATTGATTTGTGCTCGCGCCTCACGTACTCGGTTGAACGTCGTCGTTTACAAGACTGTTCATATATATGTGATCAGAGACACTCTCTCTCCTCGCCCACATAACCACGCACAAAAGATAATAAGACATAGGCGAAGAGGTAAAGACACCATTGCCTATTAATTGTATGTCACAATTACGTAATTTGCCACAGCGTCAATGAGTTTTCGCAAAATTGTATTTTTTTATTCGATCTAATTGGTACCTATGTATCATTTTGGATACTGTATGTACGAGTACATGGGTCCTGGGTGCTGATATGTCTTTGATTATTAATATATGAATTCTTATACATATATTATAAAACGCGTCACATAACAAACAAAAGGTCTGTTTATGTTTTGAGTTTTTATTTTTGTTTGAGTATATATTTCTATTGTTTTGTTGGTATATTGGAGTGTGCTAGCTGTCATTATGGCAAATAAATTTATTTACTGTTTTGTGTTGAGTAATGAAATTATTTTGCATACTATTGTATAGAATCAAGTTTTTTTTTTTCTCTAACTGAACAGACAGCAGTGCTGCTGGGGAGTTTGTTGCGCCACTACTTCTTCCCAGCTAAAGCACTAGGAAGTGGTGAAGGGTGGGCGTTTTGGGGACTGTCTTATGTAATTTTGACGTTCGAAAAGTGCTGATTCTCAGCCTAGTTTGAATACATGACTTGAATTTTTGAACAATGTCGCGTTGCACTACCGTTATTTTTAAGAACACTTTGGTATGTGAATTTGCAGGTGTGTCGTACCTAGTATAGACCAGAAACGGCCCGAAATTTTAAAACGCGTCATATTAGGTATGTAGGCAGAATACTGTTTCTTATGTTTTGTTTTAAACAAAACACTATTAAACGGTTAGACTGCGTTCTAGCCAGTATCCTGCCATGCCTCAGACCACTTCCGTTCCTCTTAAGGAATGTACGAAGTTGTGGTTGATAACTTGATACCAGTATCTACCAGCCAGTTACCTACTCAGGAAAGGACTTCCTGAGCAACTTTCTGTCCAGCCAATAAAATAGAAAATGCTGGATAAATTCTTTCAACCATGTTTAGAGCCTGTCGAAGAGATGCCTGAATACTGTGGCACAGTATAAAAATGACCAGTAAATACTTCAAGTAGGCCCTTTCTGTGAAAACAAAAGTTACTCTGCAACGGGTGTTAAGGGTTGTTAACCAAACTTTATAATTAAAATGCACGACCTACACGTATAAAACGTAAGCTTACTTTATCTCTAAGTGACAGCCATGTCTACTTAATTGATTATGTACCTGAAGTATCCTGATTTCGTGTAAACGTTTGCATGTGTGAGTCGATTCGACCGTTTGTTCCTAGTTGAAATTGTACTGTATAGTTACTACTAACATGTATACTGTGAGTGTGGCTGTATGACTCGATGTGATCACCTAGATCTACTTACTCATGTGACGATGATGACGTGTGTTTGTAAACAGACAATGCCACAACGCATTAAAGTTTAGTTTGAGGGCGTTTGAGGGTCTCAGCCATTTAGAATACAAATGATGTCAGCCTCACCTGTCGAACGGTTTTTATATCAATCTTATAGGTATTGGCGTGACTATAAATTGATGATAGTCACCTTGTCTGCATTAACGATTTGTCATCCAATCACAGAGAGGGATTTCCAATCATAAAATGTATCTCGTTTCCTCATTAGTCCAGTGACCGCAAGCGTGACGACTAAGCATGGATATATAGGTTCGTGGGTTTGATCCCTCTGGGTCGTTAGTGCTATTGAATGTTCCTTCAGAAAATTCTTTTTAGCAGCTCCGATCTATGATTTGGGCTCTGTGCAATGAGGATCCCCATCCCCCCGCTATTATGAGACTTGTAAAAAAAACGATAGACTTACTGTATTTTTTCATTTTCTTGCAAGCAGACTTGGATGACGTCAGATACGGGTAAGTTGCCCCAGCATTGGAGTCGCAGTTCTCCAGACGGAACAGGTATGAGTTGTCTGATCTTCCGGCGAGGAAGGGATCGTTGCACAGCGGGTTCAGGTCAGAGGAACACGTCCAGCAGCGTACAGGTTCTCCTGAAATTTAAAAGATAAAAGAAGAATTACGATTGTGTTTTGTTTATTGTTTTAAAGGATAGGGTCGTCGAAACGTCGACGAATGATATTTTTTTGTGAGATTCCCAGAAGTCTTTGATCACTAGGTACAGGGTCGCGCCTGCGCGCGCGTTCGGCCACGCTCGGCAGCACATGAGTGTGAAACCATTAAAAAAAAAATGAGTTTGCATTTCATTAAGTCTCAGTGGCGCCCCTAGTGCCCTGGCGCCTGTGTGCGCCGCATACTTCGCACATATGGGCGGCGCGGCCCTGATATGCATTCATTCTTACAAAGTGATCTTCATGACCATTGCTTGACCGATATAAATAATTATCAATTTCTAGCTGTAGCTACTGATGTGGGTGCTAATTATGCCATCCTTGAGATTGATGTCCTCTAAAGAAAAACCTTGCCGACTCCGGAAATGAGAACCAACAAAGGTAACCGACAAAAGTTGGGCTTGAAAACATTGTTTTGTATGTACATAAATAAATAAATGTGACTGGGCATAGGTAGTCAAAGATAAACGACAGTGATTTAGTTCTAAAATAAACTTTAATTACAATTCTTGCAGTAATTAGGAGGTGTGTTCGGTTAGAGCGATACAGACGGAATGGCTTACGAACTATAGGTACATATTTCATTAACAAAGGTTAATCTAAACAGCATATTTCTCGAATGGATCACCAGGCTAGTTCAGATAAACGTTAACTTAAGTATTAGAAAAAGATGTCGAAAGAGATGTTTATTAATTGAAATCGGCGACATGGCTATAACTAACGAAATAATAAATACAAGGGGTTAAGAAACAGGTTGTGTGATTCACTACAGGGAACTGATGCCTGGTATGCATAACTAGATCTAAAACATTGCGATATATTCTCCAGGTGAATTATTGGATAAGATAACGTGAGTATTGTCGTGTTATAACACTTTATGTAAAAAAAAATTGACGAAGCCTCTACTGGACTGCATTTATGCAAAAACCTATCAAACGTAATCACTAATCTTTCAGTCAACCTAATACAGAGAACTCACGCGAACGAAGTCAAGGGTAGGTTAGAATATTTGAATATTTCATATTGATTGAATACATACAGTATAGGTACCCACAGTTTTCTACCTTACCGGGTAAGTAATTCAAGAACAGTCGTGAGCTCATTGCACCACCATAAAAACAGTATCAATGAATTCTCAATACATTTTCTCCCATTGTTAACGACGTCAACGGGACCTAATTATGTTATTTTCTGCATTAATAAGTGGTTTCTTAGTAAACGAGCTACAGTCATCTAAGTATTCGTATTGTATAAAAGACAAAGTAGAGACAGTATAAATATGGATATTTACCTAGTTTCCATACTGTCCATATTTATACTGTGGTAGTGATCTTGGTGTTTGTCTCTGGAATCTCGAACAGTCGTTGACCAATGGCATTCATCTATGTCGCTTCTGATACAATCATTACATGATCAATCAATCTGCCTACCCTTTTCCCAACTATGTTGGGGTCGGCTCCCAGTCTAACCGGATGCAGCTGAATACCAGTATTTTACATGAAGTGACTGTCTATCTGACCTCCACAACCCAGTAACTGTTTCATACGATACCCCTTGGTAAGACTGGTTGTCAGACTTTCGGGCTTCTGACGACGCGTAACGACTGTCAAAGACCCACGAATGACAGCCGGGACCAACGGCTTAACGTGCTTTCCGAGGCACGGAGGAGTCTCGGTATGTAAAGATGGTCACCCATCCACGGACCAACCCCGGCAATCGTAGCTACCCTGATGGATCGACCCGTGCGGCTGTTATTACTTAGCCCCCATCTGCTCATATTACAATTTATTTCCCCATATCTGTCTACATCAATCGTAACGCTAAGATGTTCAAGGTTCTGTAGAGCACTTAACTATTTATTTAAAGAAAACCGTTTTGGTTATAGATAACGTTTCTAGGTTAGCCTCAACACTCCGCTATTATCGTAATTTTTATAGGGTAAGTGAAATTCCAAGTTACCGTAATTAACTTGAAAGACGTCACAGTCGTTATGTGTTTGAATCACGATGATGATTCTAGCTGAGTAAAGATTGTCTTTGCGTGCAAGTAATTTATTAAGACGAGTTATACGGTGGTTGTACACGCAAGACTCCTATAACTGACTGCAAAATTCTTAACATTATTGTCTTTGCAAGTCAAACTGATGGAATATAATCGAAAAAGAGGCGAAAATGGCTTAAGAGGGTTTATTATGAAAGTGGGCAACGTCGCAAATAGAAGTCGAATATTTCGCTATTTTGATTAATTTGGCAATATTACTGTATGGAAATGTGAAATGTGGCTAACTTGCGAACTAGAATATTAATAATGAATTGAAATTATAACACTGAATTTGATGTTGTAACCGTTTTAGGTGTAAAAAGGCATTTGGAAAGTTTCCAAATACTTTTTTTACATCTTAAACTAAATATTCGGTGTTACGTTATTAATTATTGCATTTCATAATCTATATTTTAGTTCACTAGTTAGCCACAAGTCATATTTCCATACAGTAATATTGCCAAATTAATAAAAACAGGTAAATATTTGACAGCTATTTGCGATGTTGCCAACTTTTAGGATAAGCGCTCTTAAGTCAGTCTAAAAACTTGATTTGACTGGCGGAATATGGTAAGCTCCTTGTCAGAAGGATTTCTTAAAATGTTATTATGTCCGTCATTGCGGGCAGAATATTGGAGACACCTTTTGTTTGCTTCGCTTCGGTAAGTGTGGGTACATTCTTTAGTCGCGATTATGTACCTAAACAATGGCTGTTCAGAGTCGTATAACTGTCATGGAAAAAATCTTATAGGTAGGTATGTAATGGAATAATTTTCTGTAGGTATATGTAGGTACTGTAGCACCTGAAGAGCGGTACCTTGTAGAGCAAATTGTGTGGGGGTGTAAAAAATTTATGATGAATTTATATTATATTTAGTTTATATTTGTTTGTCATTTGATCACAGAGAAACGTCCACTATTCTATGCGTCTATTTTATCACCCTCATTTTTTCTTAAAAAAAACCTATTAATTCCAAATTCTCTTGAATAATCCAATGCAACTAGAGTTATTTTCCTATCACCCTGTACCCTAATTGCGTAATACACGATCAATCAGAATCTGCATTGTTTTGAAACAGATTAGGTACTAATCCATTGCTTCATAAGTTCGAAAAAAAATCTGCTCAACAACGTAAATAACGTAATGAATGTTGTTGAACTGTCAAAATGAAACAGAATAGACGTAATCGTTTACGAAAATGGGTTGCGTGATTAGATAGCTGTACGAAATAAGGTCGCCTTTTGTATGTAACCTTTACATGAGCTACGCCCACCCTTTAATAAAAGGATCGACGTACTGTTCAAAATTCAAATTCAAAATATTTTATTTCACATTAACCTACAAGGGCACTTATGAAACGTCAGAAGCTAGGTGCACGGTTCCAATTGGTCGTTTCCTATGGAGAAGAGCCGGCAAGAAACTCCACGGTTACTCTTTTAAAAGTAAATGGTTTTTACAATGTTTCCAAATTACAGTGTAAAAAGGTATGAGATGACAGTGTAGGCCCATCAACAAGTACCAGGTACTTAGCAAAGTGTTACTAAACAAGACTTTTATTCATAACATTCGAAAATTCAGGCTGTTCCTGCCTAATGCATAAGAACTATTACCTTTTTTTTTTCGGTGGTAAATTATCAAATAACTTCTCCCGCTCTGGGCGGGGCGGGAGGGCGTGTCAGACTCTTACTGACTAAAACCCACCCGTGTTCCTTCAGTTGCCTGTACGTTGCCAGGGGCCACGGTATCCCTTTCCGACTTTCCCGCGAAAGAACTATTACCTAACGGCAGAAATTAGACTACAATAATATGAGGTCTGTCTCTTGCTAGATAAAGCTAAAGTCAGGACGAATCGCGAATCGCGATAATCTGACACCACGATAAGTGTCAGTTAAATTAAATATTAATACATATGTAAAATATTAGTGCCAATGTGACCCACACAAACTATCGTAGTCATGTTTAAACCTCGTCGCACCGAAACTGCAGAAAAAGAATACACGGAAAATACATAACATGAGTTAGGTACCATCAAAGAAGTTCATATCTAACAAGTTTCAAAACAAACTCCCGTGAACACGATGATCACATCTGTTACCGGCCCGTGTCTATAGCCGCTGAGCGCTGCAAGCAAGAATAGTCCTTACGGTGGTTAGATATGAACTTCTTCGATGGTACCTATAGTCCGCGCTTAACTTAAAATTCGTTTTCGCTTGTTTGACATGTTCAAGAATAAATTATGGCAATAACCATAGAATAATGACACAATCATGCAATAAAAGTGTCAGATTTTTTGTTGCACTAAGTGTTCATGCGCAAACTTACATCTAATACGCCAAGTTAATTGCGTGACTGTACCTATTTACTGAACACATATAATAATCTTTTATCATTTTTTTCTCGGAAAAAGCAAAGCAATTGCAACATAATTGCCGTTTCCGATTTAATCACAAATTCTCAGATGATAAATACCTAAGTACCTACAGTACAACCTGATCTACTATATAGAAATGTCATCTCATTAATTCGTAAATTGAAGAATATGCATTCAAATCTGCTATCCAAATAGATCATTGGAATTCTTCAAGTTTTTATCTGTTTTTACAGTTTCTTTCATTGTGTTTTGCACAAAAACCATAACCGTGAAAGAGATCATTTTTTCGATGCTTCGGAACGTGTCAACCTTCGAGATAAATGTTAATAAAAAACTAATGGTCACCTGTCAAGGCTTCCGCGGTCTGTGAATCAGTGTTTATCATTTTTTTTGCTTATGTAACGCTATTATGACTAAGAAAATAATAAATAGGTACTTTGTGCACTTGACTCCCACATTTTGATTATTTTTTTCTTGTCATTCTCACAGAAGCAGCTCTAGTAGAACATTTCCATGAAGTTTGTATAGAAAATGTTCAACCAGGGTCGCGTTGTGCCTGTCCGCGCCAGCCTTTATTTTGAATACCTACCTATTTATTTTAACCATATGTAGGTACTTATGTAACTATCAAATAAACGAGATATTTTTATCTTATTTTGTCTTAATTGTCTTTATCTTGAGTTTGATTAATCTAATGACTACATTTTGTTGGAAATAAAATGCATATTATAATATTTGATTCGAATTTTAAACAAGCTCGGACAAGGTCAACGTGATTAAAAATAAAAGATGTATATTCAACAAAACGACTTTTGAATGACCGACAATTAAATAACATTTATGTTCGCATATCTCGTCAAAATGTAGGGAACAGCTGATATTTTTTTCGCGATTTCAGCTGTGGTCCCATAGTGAAATTCTTCTTAATGATGAGTACAATGACCCCTTAAGAGGGCGCCTAAAGGTCCACTAGCGCCACTCTTTAAAAAAAATATTATCTCGTGACTGAGAAGGAATTATGAATAACGGCTAATAAGGACCCTTGGTAAGTGTGTCTAGAATTTTCTAATACCTTTTATAAAGCTTTATATTGAGACACGAAGCAACAAAATACGATCTAAAGAAAAGCGGCCACATTCCTCTAGATCGTATTTTGTTGCTTCGTGTCTCAATATGAAACTTTATAAAAGGTATTAGAAAATTCTAGACACACTTAACGAGGGTCCTGTCTAGCCGTTATTCATAATTCCTTCTCAGTCACGAGATAATATTTTTTTTAAAGAGTGGCGCTAGTGGACCTTTAGGCGCCCTCTTAAGAGGTTTTCCTTAAACAAAAACTAAGCTTGTATAATCCTACGGCGGTACCGAGAGCTCCTGCGCTTAAACACACATTCACAACGTGTTTGTATACTTACTTGGTTACCACAAGTAAAGCGCGCGTCGCTTCGTGAGATAAAAATACTGTAGGTAGGTATTGTGGTAGACTTCTTTAGTTAAGTTGAACTTTCGAATCTATCCATGGGTAGAAGTTCAGATTCCAGGTAGTCATCGTTAGACGCAGAGTCCAACGTAAAGATTCTCTAATTACTTTGCTAATGCAAAAAATTACAACTGTTTTTATTCGTAACTAAATAAATGTTTAATTAAGTCCTATTAAATGGTTGATCAAGCCTGTCGATGATTCCGTATTTAGAAAAAAAAACAATTGTTTTTTTTTCCGATTGAGGAGTACATAACTGGGCAGTAAAAAAAATACTAATATCTGAAGGTCGAATACAGGAAACACAGGAAGAAAAATCGCTGGATTTTATTTCCCTCTCAGTAATGTACACGAGCAAATAGATTATGTAAACAAAACTACGTTGCATGCAGATCGCGTAGTTTATGTCCCTACATATAAGACAATGTCTTGTGGTCCTATTGTATAATATTATGGCGTTTGTAAGTACATACGCCCTTTCAATTGTCAATGCAACTGCGTAAGAGGAAAATTACTCTGTTGTGACGATCAATCTAGAATAAAATCTTATTGTTATGACAAGTAGTCTCTTAGTTAAGTAACGTGTCCTTCTGTATTAAATTCCATAGTCACTGTATAAAATTACACTATTATTTGAACATGAACCTTTTAAGGGGACTACAGGACCTAAACGTGCCTAAACGCTAAAAATAATGATATTAATAAATAATGATATAATAATAATATTTTTTATAATGCGTAAAAGTATATGATCCACTGCAGTAAACAAAATCAGAAAAATATATGATATTCTTCAGGATATATGCTAGTATGATAGTGTGTTGAAAACATAATACAACTAATTTGATACGATAGAAAAAAATCATGAAGATACCTCTAAAAATTTCTTTTAACGATTAAAAATCATATTAATTTACATGCAATCATTCAGATTTTTTGTCAGATTATTCTACAAGCTACATA
This sequence comes from Agrochola circellaris, assembly GCA_914767755.1. Taxonomy (NCBI): domain Eukaryota; kingdom Metazoa; phylum Arthropoda; class Insecta; order Lepidoptera; family Noctuidae; genus Agrochola; species Agrochola circellaris. Next base: position 10,676,555 of record OU611858.1, read on the forward strand.
TTAGCATAATAGTGTTTTAATTTTCCAGTCCAATCAATAGATTTTTTGTAAATCGCTAACTGCTTCATATTTTGCAATAAATTACCTGCGTCGTGTCATCGCGCTTCTATGCAGTCCGACAGTGACCGCGCTTTAGCTGTTGTAAGCCTCTTAATGAACATTCAAAGGTTCATGTTCATATACCTAATGCTAGATTTGCATTTCGGGTAAACCTGAAGGTATCTAAGAGGCAATAATTATGAAGTAAAATCTTTATAGCAGGATAATCTTTTTTTACCTAAGCGACTATGTGTTGTTAGAGTTATATTTATGGTCGGTCAATGCAAGGGTATTTGGTGAAACAGGTTTTCAAAATATTTAAAGTAATGTAAAGCTGGCAGTTAAGCCATAATATTAGTAATGACCTCATCCGGAATTCAGGACACGATCATAACACAGAAACAAAAAAATAAAAAAATTGCGAGCAAAATAAGTCCGTGTACAGGTGCAATTGTAATTATTATTTACTAGCGAACCGCTCCTGCTTCGCACGGTAGACTTGACAAAACATCGAGATTTCTTTGTTATATGTAACTTTAATCTTAACGTATTATAAACATAAACGTTCTGGAATAAATTCTCTGCGGAGATAAAAAAAAAATCTTTTGTGGTTTAGAAGAACAATGCTCTCATATAGACAAACACGAAAAGTGGCTTTAATTTATAATATGTATAGATGATACAAGAATATATGTGACATGCAATTAAAGATTGAATTGATTAAGTTTACACACCCTCCATTGAATTTGATGCTTAATTTTGACTTGTTGACACTTTGAGGAGAAGTAGGCTGAGTATCTTGGAGCGGATTTCTAGTCTAACATCTGGCGGCGATGTCGTTAAAAGATGCCCATCCCTAGATAAATATCACCCGTCTCTCCACTAGTCCATTGCCTACTCAAGGATGCATATCCGGTATGGCTTGCAAATCCTTCCATATCCTTAGGGCACGTATTACTTATCATTACCGCGCCCCCCGGTCTACTGCTTGATATGCAATGGTCTCTGTAGCCCGTGCAACATGAGGGCTAGTGCAAATTTTGGGGTTCATTCGATTTATCGAGTCTGGTTAAACCACGTTGGGATCGGTGCATTTCATTCATAAAAAGTATGACCGACGTCCACGCCGAGTCCAGATACTTACATTAAACTTATTTTACTGTTTCCTCGACTTCTGTCAGATAGAATGAAGAATATTGTTTAAATCGTCAAACATGAACGTGAAAAAATCATCATGCGTGTTTTAAACCCGTTTTGGCAGCCATCTTTACTGATAGCAATTCAATCTTCAAATATGGATAACGTGATCTACATTATACGTGTATCTTAAGTAAATAATTGCTTTAACTACTATGTAACGCGTGACCTTCGGAAATTCCATGTAAGTGGTGCCTCATTGATTAACACGGTTCTAACAAAAAGAGTCTTCAACCGGTTCAGAACTGCGAAGCCTAAACGTACTAGGTATGTGCCCTTCTAACTAGTGATGGGCAAATGTGATAAAGTTCAACCGAAATATTCGAATGTTTTGTTCGAAAGCTTTCGAATAATTCACGTCGTGCAAATAAATTGGTATCTAGTTTTCGAATCTTTGAGCAAATATTTTTATCCCACCGGTTAAAGTTAGACTATAAAGACTTTTAGGTATGTCATGTTTCTTGTCGAATACCTACTGCGATGTTGTCTATATGCTAATTTTTAGATATCAATAGGTCAAAAAATACTGATACTCTTTGGCAAAAACATGTTTGATAAACATAATTAGATGCAAATATATATTTATTATTTATTTTATATGTAGTCTTTTACTGCAGAAGAATTCGTTCCTAAGGCCCTGATGGGTATTGTAAGTGATGCGCCTGTGCTTTCAACAATTTACTCATAAATACAAGAAACTCTAAAGTATAGCTTCAACCTTCAGCTATAAAACTTACAAGCTTACCTTGCAAACTTACTTCCGATCGAATAACTATTCGATGAAATCACTCGATTAAGCCCATCTCTACACCTAACGCAATTCCCTTGACTCAAATAGTTTGCACCTACCTACACTACATTTCGCTGTACAGCCTCCGATTGGTTATCCTTGTCTTTCATACGCTAAAAGATGAGATGGAGTATTGTATTGATAAACAAGAGTTTCGCAATCGAAAAACCTGTTGGCTGTGCGTCGTTTTAAAGGGAATTGGTCACGCGTACTTGTTAAAATAAAAGTTTTATTCATTGTTGGCTTAAGCCGTTAACAGAATGCTGTAACAAATTGATATACCTAATTTCCTTTTCGGGGTTAGCCTACAGATTTTCATTGTGATTTTTTTATAATCTCGTAAAATAAGGTACGGTTTTGACTTTAAAGGTATGTATGGTGATGGTGGATCAATTGGTTTAGCAACTGACTAAAGACTCCCAAATTTTTCTTTAACTAACTTGAACTTTAGATTCTGCCCATAGGAAGAAGTTTAGATGAGATCGTGGTAGTCATGGCAGGCAGGTAGCATTGAAAGACGAAAACTTAGACGAAACCATCTCTAGACGCAAAGCCCAGTATAAGGATTCTGTAATTATTTGGCTAATGCAATATTTGCATAGTCATCCATTACACTTTTTTATTCGTTACTAAGTAAATGTTTAATGAAGTACTATTAACAAGATTGAAATAATCAAGGCTGTCGAAAATTCCGTATTAAAAAAAAAATGCAATTAGGATGTAAGATAAATTGAGTAGTCAACGAAATACCTTTAATTATCTGAAGGATAAAAAAAATTGCGTCGTGCCAATTGAAAAAAATAAATAGTGTTGTTCATTTATTTTATGTCACACAAACAATATTCGAGAATTTCAGCACTATTCATGTAGGTATGTCAGTTAGTTAGTAAACTGACATACCTACATGGATAGTGCGAAAATTCTCGAATATTGTTTCACAACACTTTTTCTGGGTCAAAGTTAGTACCGACCGAGTACCGATTGCCCCATTGTTGTTTAGATTGGGCTCGAGTTCGAATTATTAATGACTTGCACACAATAAGGCTCCGTGTATTTTAAACACTATTGATATTTTTCTATAAGGATCCGTGAACGAAGTATTTGGGTCATTGACACACTTCTACAATTTGGTTATGCCATTATGTTTGACAAGCCCCTAACTTACGTATGGAGTCTTGATAAAATTTTACAGAGGTACTTTACTGTAACACGTTTGTGAGTTGTTTGAGCGTGCTTTATAAAAAATTAGAAGCTTTAAAAAAACATGTTATTCAAAAACTCAGAACGTTAAGGACTTGTCCTTGTCCGATTTAAATTAAAGCTAAATATAATATAATTAATATATAATCATTTAAAATAAAGCACTAGGAAGTGGTGAGAGGCGGACATTTTTGGGGGACTATCTTATGTAATTTTGACGTTCGAAAAGTACTGATTCTCAGCCTAGTTTAAATAAATGTATTTTGAATTGAATTGAATTGAATGAAATCAAAATAATTAACGAAATTCAAATCTAAATCAATGTAAGATTGCCTATAGCTTAATGAAAGTACGAAGAATAAAATACTTTCATATTTCTATTATGTAATGTAGAAAATTTGAAACAGCAGCTCAACGATTGCGTTGAATTACCTCATTGTAGATTCTCTTACCGACATGAGGTATATACGTACCTATGTGATCTGTGCCACCATTGCCATTACTTATACTATTAATTTATTCATTGTTCTAGCTTACTAATCCTTCTAAATGTATGTGTATTTTAACTTTAACCCTTTTATTCATAAACGTTACTTACCTAAATTTAAGAGACGTTTAACCCTCAAAAATGTTAATCAGACGCTAATGATTACTTAATTTTAACCAACGTTTATGAATAAGAGTGTATTATGTCCATGTCCACGCACCTCGTCTCGCCGTGGGCCACCATGCTGCTCCGGTGATGTCACTCTTAACTTTGTAGCGCGGCAATCGCCAATCGGTGGGTAGATTTTGTATGGGTTTCTCGTGATTTTTCGCAAAAAGAAAGTTATGGATTGGAGGATGACATAAGCTACTTTTATGCCGAAAAAAAAATTTAAGTTCTTGTCGAGAGCCAAATTCGGGGCTAAAGCCATAGTTTATATTATTATTGATTATTATGTGTTAGCCCCATCCCGAGTGAAACTTGAGACCATTATTAACAAGGATGTGAAGCCACTTAAGGGGCTTCATTCGTGTTTCGACTAAGGCCGTTCGCCCTCCATTAATTTATCCTCACGATCAGGGGTCATTAATTTGATTATGGATTATCCTATCTATTACAAAAAGGACTGAGTTTTCAAGCCTTGAGGCTGATAAGCTGTTAATACCATCGCTTGGTCAAGTGGTCGTAGGCATTAGGTACTGCTGAAAATGAGGTGCTGGGTTCGATTCCCAGGTCCGGCAAAATGTTATTGAGTTTTTTCTACTAGGAAGTTCTCAGTAGCAGCCCAGAGACTGGCTTTTTGCCCGTTTGATGGCAATAGACTCACCCCCTTTTACATGAAAAATGTTGGTGTTTTATAGGTACTATCGAAGAACTTCATATCTAAACAGTTTGAAAACAAAATCCCGTGAAAACGAAGACCGTATCTGTTACCGCCCCGGTTCTACAGCCGCCGAGCATTGCAAGCAGAAATAGTCCTTACGGTGTATAGATATGAAGTTCTTCGATGGTACACCTTTGCCTAACCCTTCGGGGATAACAGCATGATGTTATATTTATTTAACGTTAAAAGAAACTAGCCTGAGAGTGTAGCAATCAGTTTTACCTGATTGGGAAAGATGCTCATAAAGGCTCGTGCAGACCAGCGTGACGCGACCGCGCGACGCGACTCGTACAATATAATTTCTAAGAAAACTTGACGGTATAACAATAACCGGTGTCGCGTCGCGCTGTCGCGTCGCGCTAGTCTGCACAAAGCTTAAAGCGACTGCTACAGGGTCGTCAACCCCGTCCCGACAGAGGTAACCTTGGTGGTTCACAACCGTGTAGATGGTTGTTTACGACCTTTCGTTTGATCTTCCATCGACTTTGATTTAAAGAGCTGCGCTAGCGACCTAGGACGAATAGAGGAGGTTGGGTCTAACTTAGTTTGAAGGTTGGAAGGGAGTCAACCTAAATCTAAAGAAACTCCTATGCCTAGAGATACAAATTATAAATTATTTGCGGATTTCATTGTATGCTGGATAGGTTTATTGCCCTTACGAGGCAAACGAGTTTAGGTTAGGCCATCGTGCAAAGCAGTGGCGGACTAACCCTATTGGAGGCCCGGGGCGGTAAACTAAATGGGGGCTCCCGCCTAGGTATGCAGAAAATTTTGAGAACTAGAAGAACGTAGAAATTGTGGCACACTACCTCGAAAAGGTTAGATTTTCTTTTGAACATTCATACATAAATAAGAGATACCTACTTTGTCGACGAATACGGAAAAGTTGGAGCATTAAGCGAATACAGGATGATGATGAAAATATTTGCACCCTGGATAGGTTAAACTTTCGTTTGAACATTTATATAGAAATAGGAATTACTTTGTCGACCTGTTCAGAATGCAGCGGTAGGATGCAGCGAGCGGAGCGAGCTTCAAAATTTTTGCACTCTACATTTATATTTAGCTTGCTGTGCTACTGTTTGTTTTTCCGTAAATAAATAAATATTTAGCATAGGTACCTACGTAGGTACGTATACATATCCAACAAAGACTGCCTTTAAAACTTACTGAACATATTTTGGCATAGTTTGGGATTCGATAAAAAAAAAATCTAAAGATTTGGCGGCTCCCCAGGACCGGGGTCCCGCAACTGCCGCCCCCCCCCCCCTTAGTCCGCCAGTGGTGCAAAGGTTGAAATGGTCCATTTATATGAAGAGGTGCGATCAGGTACCAACATAAAGGTAACAAGGTACATTGATCATCAATAGAGTATATTAGATTGTACCTAACTATATTTTGTAAAAAATAAAAAAAACTTCATGCTATTTTGGTTACGTAAACATATTTTTCGGAATGACTGAAGCAATGTATCCATTTATTGCTGTCGACATCAAAAAAGCAACATTCAAGCCAAAAAAGCAATTTTACGTGTCGCAGATATTATGAAATCTTTTCGCTGAGTAAGTTGCGCTTGCGTCTGGCAAGCGGCAAGTGGACATTTCTTGGTAATTAATAATAATTAGTGTAATTTTATTATTATTAAACAGTTTATAATCTTTTAATACATTGCCTCGTTGGTCTAGTGGTCGCCAGCGCTACTGCTGAGCATGAGGTCCTGGGTTCGATTCCCGAGTCGGGTAAAGTGTCATTGGGTTTTTCAATCTGGAATTTCTCAGTGGCAGCCCGGAGCCTGGATTTGTGCCCGGTTAATGGCAATAGGCTCGCCCCCTATTACATGGGACTCAAACATAACTGGCGAAATGTGGGTGTACTATAGGTACACCTCTGCCCAGCCCTTCGACGAATACGGGCGTGAAGTTTTGTTAAAAAAAATTATTCCTGATAAACTCTTAATCCTCATCACATACATTTTCAATAAGAGCAGAAGCTAATTATCCAGAAACATAACGTGTATCTAAATAAATCGAACCAATTGCACTATCGAATAGATGAACTCAGTTTAAGAATACACACAGGAACCGGGAATAAGGCATCGCTGAAAAAAAATTGAGGTCATGTCATTATTAGTGTTGGCTTTAACCCAATGTTATACGACTTTTAACCTATAATTACATTAATTGCTCATGAGCCATGGGCAATCTGGCAATGAGAAATTTATGAATCCGTCATTATGCGTTTTTAGATTACGATTGAACCCTTCTTTAAAAGCCCCCCCCCCCCCCCCCCGTTTGACCCTTCTTTTATTTCCTCTTCTACTCTTACACTTTTACACACGTTGTCTACATCTCTTTAACTACTTTCCTATCGCAGGTATGCTGGAAGAGATTTCTTTAGAAATAGGCATCACCTTTGTACGTACTTTTCTGTTCCTTTTTTCGTATCTGTTTATATGTGTGTACATAAACCGCTAAATAAATAAATAAAAGTTATTAATTTAATTTATTTTTCTTTTTATCAGGCAACGGCTAGTTCCAATGCAGGTATCCTGAGTGTTTTAAAAATACCTATAATTAAGATAAGGGCTACTTCATGCAACATCAGTGATGTAGATTACTATGAAGATTTATGGTAAGTTGGTGACGTAAATAGACTTTTATAAAGGCAAACAATTATTTATAATACAGGATGTTTAAATACGCAGGTATTCTATTCCTTTCACGTATTCTTGACGGCAGCCATTAGTATAATTTAATTATTCATAGAAATATAACTACGACATAATACACTGAAGAGAGGATTTATGATAATATAATAATAAAATTTATTTATTGACACTAGCTATGTCTACAATACTAGCTTCCGTCAGCTGCTTCGCCTGCGTGATATCTTTATAAATTATAGATTCTATTATTCAGTGATAATATAGCAACCTACTGGTCAAAGAATTTTCAAAACCGGTCCAGTCGTTTTTGAGTTTATTCAATTACAAACAAAAACACAAATCTTTTCTCTTTAGTGAAGATTAAAGAATTCCCTGGCTCCTGTGCTAGTATTAACTGTATTACTGGAGCCAGTTTTTCCCCTTAAATATGAAATACTGATTATGTTATGCCAACAACATTTTTTTTTTGTTTTTAAGTCCTGTTTAAATTACTAGTTTTGCGTTTTATAAATTTACAGAAGACATTTATTCGTTCTTAAAAAAAAGTAAGTAACTACATCTTCCTCATCTATATTGTACCTTATGAAAGAATAACTAAAGAAAATACTCCACATAATATACTACAAGAATGTAGTATGTTATGTGGAGTATTTTAGGATAAAAACATGTCAAATATGTTTTGGGTTTTTTAGGATATTTTTTTTTTTTAGATCTTTCTTGTCTATGAAAAAAACACTTCACAATTAAAATTTTAATTTATAAGGAATATGCACCATCATGACAAAATCTCTTCTTTTAATCTGGCCTACGTTCTATAAAAACGAAAGAAAGTTTGTAGGTACCTTTTATTTATGTTTAATACTTGCTTCACTCCTACGAGTTTAGTGAATCGAGCAAACTTTCACTTAACCCATTATATAAGCAGGTTTACTGTCGAAAAATATTTGCTTTGGGCTGGCACAATACCATTAGTAGCTAGGCCCTTAAACGACAAACGACTTTACATGTGTTTTACTCGACAAACTGACCTACTGACCTTGTTACCATTGAACGTGGTGCATAGGAGTGCCGACTTTGTGACCATAGAGTTATTATTTGAGTAAGTTAGCTAGTATTACACTTTTAAATCAATATGAAAAAAAAAAACCTGACAACGAGCGTGCAGGGGGCCTACTACCACATCTACAGCAGTATTATTTTAATCTTAGTTCAGTGGGGGAAAGAGATGGAGCTACACGTCCTGTAGAGCTTCATCTCTTTCCCACACTAAAGTAATATTAAAAGCAGCTGGCTGAAGCAACTATGTAGTATATAGATATGCAGGCCTCTCTTTGCGTAAGGTAAAACAACGTGGGTGCTATTTTCTAGCTCTCTTTGGCACTGAACAAATTTTAAAAAACATCCGCGGTTGATAAATTCACTTAGAAAAAAAAAATGGCCTATATTTATATTTTTAGGATGTAAGGCTATTTAGGTTATGATGATACACCCGAATTAAATAAAGATCATTATGGAGAACACAACAGGCATAACACATTCTTTATAAGACATAAACTGGACTGTAGATTTGTTGACGATCCTCTATTTTGTTAAGTACCTGGTACTTGTTGAAAGACCTACACTGTCCTCTCATACCTATTAATATGAAAATATTGCAAAAGCCTATTATTTTTAAAGGAGTAACAGTGGAGTTTCTTGCCGGCTCTTCTCGATAGGAAACGACCAATTGGAAGCGTGAACCTAGCTTCTGACCTTTCATAAGTGCCCATGAAGGTTTAGGTAAAAAAAAAAAAAAAAATTGAATTAAAATAAAAACTCGTGTCTATTTAAGTTCTTCTTAAAAACCTATAAAGAAAGAAAGAAAGAAAGAAAGAAAGATAATTTATTTGTCAAACATGCGTATACATAAACTGACAAGGCAGACATGCAAGGTATTGAGTTAATATTTTGTTGTGAGCGTCCATGTTTTGCCAATAGCGGCGTACAAATGGTATAAGTTGTAAGTTATTAGTTAACAATTTCATTTAATTGGATTAACATTCATAATCATTTCATTAATAATTTATGTCAAGATTTAAAGTATATTATGGTCAAAAATAAATTAAATTATGTCCAGTTTAAATACATAATTATCAAATAATATCATTATAATCATTTCATGTCACGTCATTTTAAATTCATTAGAAAATACGTAAGAAATAAACAATAAAAATTGATGTCACGATTTTAAAGTCCAAAATAAATTAAATTAACTATGTCCACTATAATTAACTGTGTTCACATTATAAAATTGTATTTTTAACCATCTACATTAGAGGTCGGAATAGAAAAGTCCTTTTCATCCAAAAAATGTAAAATAGTGTAATATGCTTTATTAATTAAAAAAATTCTCAGCTTATTTTTGAAAAAACGATGTATTTGTCAAACTACAGCACGTAATAACAAGGACGATAAAATAAAATTTGTGACACAAACAGCCATCACCTTGCTTTTTTTAACCGTCAATTACAACGTGATTCATGTCCAAGAGACCATTAATAGGCCTAGGCGGTTATTGTTAAGGGTCCCCCATTTATACGGCTCTATTATTTAATATGTCGTCACGTCACATTATAAAACTAGGAATCCTAATAATGTGATAGTTTGTATGATTGTTCCTCAATCACGCAAAAACAGATTTGGATGTTTGGCACACAGATAGTTCCTGAAACAACTCATAAAAATAAAAAAACCGGTAGTATTGTCCAGTGGGATATTTCCCGATAACCACGAGAGCAAAGCCGCGGCCAAAAGTTAGTAATAAAAATAGTGCAAGCCTCTGACAATGCGGAAAGTCACATAATACACACGAACAAAATAATCTAAATTTGATAGATTACTACAGAAAGTAATAATCAAATGATTATTGGGAGCGGTACTTAGCATTAAAAAGTCTAGTCACACCATGTACTTTGCTATTTTAAATTAATTATTTAAAAAAATAAGAATAAGATTAGGTGCCTCAATTTAGGCCTGTCACTAACATTCAAACCACCGCCGGTTAGGTATTTAAACATCTGGTTTAGGTATGTCAAATTTCCAAAGTAAATTTTAAATACACAACTGATTAAATATTTAATCAGATGATTTAAATGTTTTTGAATACAAGTCTTAGAACCCTAAGCACCTTATACTGGGTAATATCGCATATTTGAAGCATTTTTTTTTTTTAAACTTATTTTGTAGTACTATTTTTTTCTTTCTTTTTTTTAATTCTTAAGAATGTGAAATCGATGTCGTGAAGTATGTCATCTTTGTGCTTACGACACCGCAAAAAAAAAAACATTCGAAATTAAAATTGTGGTTATAAAATAATTAACTATTATTTTTATATACCCTTATTCCCACGGGTCCAAACAGTAGTATCTAAAAGAGGTCTAGTGACCCATGACCTGACTTTATTGCCCTCGTATCATATCATAAGGTCGGGGCACTTAAAGTGACTAAGACCACTTGTGTTTAATTCCAACCGGTTGGTGTTTCATCTTTTGTGTTACATGCTAACTTAATATTATAAATGCGAAAGTGATGTTGTTTGTTTGTTTGTTACGCTTTCACGCTAAACGGATTTCGATGGGGTAAAGGGTAGACCTTGACCTGGAGAAGGACATAGGCTTCTCTACATCTTGGATCGCAGACGAAATCGCGGGCAATAGCTAGCTAGCTAGTTTATAAGTTAAGTAATCACTGATACAGGGTCAAATTAAATTCACTAGCGAAACTCCGTGGACGTGATGGGTATTTACCATACCACGATAAAAAGCCCATTACGTCTGTGAAGTTAACAAATAAAAACGAATATTCCATTGTATGCAAAAGATTTTATATTTTACACTATGTTGCAAAAAAAGTAAACGCTTATTTATGTTTGATACATAGCATAACACAAAAAGAGATTTCACGAAGTTGTAGATATGTGGGACAATAAAACAAGTGCTAGATTTTTCAGCAATGCAGTTTCTTACAAAAAATGTGTGATCGATTCAGCAATATTTTTCCTACTGACGCATGACGGTCTATTAAAAAGATTTGGCGAGAGTATGGACACTAAGTAAAATGTGCTGCTAATAAATAATAATTACGCGGTATGTATTATAGAAGTATGGAAGAAAAGATATGCTGTGACGATTAAATAAATGGGGTTAAGGGCAAAAAAAATATGTTAGGTATGTAGATATAATTAACTAGCTTTTGACCGCGTGTTAACATGAAACATATCCAATAGCACTCGGAAATAGTGTAGCTTTCTATCAATGAAATTTTTTTTTAAATCGGATCAGCAGTTTCGAAGATTACCCAAGAAATATCAACTCATATTTTTTTTTTTTTTGTAATAATATTAGTATAGATAGATAGATAATAAAATGAGTGTACACAAAAGACACATAAGCACAATTAAATAATAACAATTTACATGAATATATAAAAACAAGATGCCAATATACAAAAAAAGAAAAAACAGAAATGGTGTGTTGGTGTGGGAGCGGTGGACTGTTACCTAAGCTGAATTAACTCATTGTTCTTATGTTAAATAAAATCGTGTTATTTGGTTTGTTGAAAAGCTGAAATAAGTTGTTATGAAGTAGGAAGGTATGCCAGATAATTTAATTATTTCAGGTGCCTACATTTATTTATAGTGGTGATTGGTATTGTTATACGAAATAAAATCCTGACTTTATTATTATTAATATCATAAATGCGAAAGTGAGTTTGTATGTTTTTTTGTTACGCTTTCACGCTAAAACGGCTGAACAGATTTGGATGAAATTTGGCACATGACTAGACCAGGACCTGGATTAGGACATAGGATAATTTATCCCGATATTCCCACAGGATCCAGACTTATGTGGGTAAAACTGCGGGGCGCAGCTAGTTAATAATAACTTTAATGTTTTCCTCATAATTTTCTTTGTCTTTGTTATTAAATGACCAATTGTATTTAAATGAATTGTTATTGCGCCGGGTTTTGTTATAATAGCTACTTCACATGACTCCAATTTGTTATGTTATTATTTAAAGTGGATGTAGGTAAGTACTTAATGTATATATTTTGATAATTTTATAATTTGTTATGCCTATATAAAATTGCCATTGTCATACTTGGGGTTTAAAAAACCTAATTGTAACATGTTGCATTGCTTTGCGATAATTAAGTTTAGCCAACTGTACTCTATTTATTATAACTTTAGACAAAATAACAGTTATCATATCACCCTTTCGTTATTTTGATATAAACGTATTATAAACTCCGTTATTTCACGATTAGTTTATAGCAATGTAATTTATTTACCATAATATATTTAAAATATAATTCTAAAGTGCAGTCATTTGAATAATATTACATAATAACTGTCGTTATTTAACTGTGATTTGTCTAATACAATAAATGGAGTATAAGTACACACTTGTAGTACAAGTAGGTACAAAAGTAAGATTCAAAATGTTTGTATTTCAATAGATAGTAAGCCATTCTCCAACTAGTCACTTCATAGTAGCACTGCACTATCATTGCATATTTACTTATCCCATCAAAATGTTAATGGGTTTTTCTATCTGGAATTTCTTAGTAGCAACGATCAATCGAGCAAAAATCCAGTCTCCCGGAGTCTGGATTTTTGCCCGGTTGATAGGAATAGGCTCGCCCCCTATTACATAGGAATTAAACATAACTGGCGAAATGAGGTGGTACTGTAGGTACACCTTTGCCCAGCGCTTCGTTGAAACCAGGCTTGATGTTATCTATTCCTTTGTTACCTAACGTTAAACCTATGTTTAGGTACTCTAATTCAGCTAGAGAGACATTTTACTTAAATTATATTTATTTATGTAAGAATTAGTCAAACGAAAACCAACAAAATCATGAGGGTTACCTCATACGAAGGGATAATTTGCACTTAAATACAATAATTGACAACTCCTTACAACTTCAATAGGAAATTAATTGTCAATAGCGTCTATTAATTCTGACCAATGGTGTGATTTGCCGCCATTGTGATCACAATGGACCTGGTCACGCTTGGTGGTGAGGTCATGGCTTTTTTATTGAATGAATCCCATTTGGGATTATGCGGGCAGGGACATAAATCTAACGGATATAAATTATTTTACAAAACAGCCATTCCTTTTTGTTACTTCCTTATTTCGTGTATTTTGTTTACCTCTACTTGAATGTTTTTAGGATTTTTTTCTTTACAATTATACAGGGTCACATGAAATTAGCTAGCGAAACCTCGCAAACGTGATTGGTATCATTATTAAATGTATTTGAAGCCCCAAGTAGGAGAGGATAGGATCTATTACTGCCGCCAAGCAGCGTTGCTGAGTTCCTGTTTGAGGGGTACGGCAGCCGCGAGCCGATGTGATTACAAGCACATGAAATACCATTGAGGTTCAATGTCAACTAGAGCAGACACCGCGAACAAAATTTTTGCGCAACTTTTTGTTGTCCGGGACAACAAACGGATCAGTCTGAATACTACTTGAATACTACCTGAATACTACCCGAATACTACTTGAATACTACCCGTATACTACCTGAATACGCGTACACCGCGGTTGTGACATTTGATATCCACGGGGACACGTCTTTTGTTTGTAATAGCTTCTCAATCTCAATGTGAAATAATTATTTCAGTTCTCTTTTTGGTTTGGTAATGCATCTTTGGTGCCTCCAATACCTCAGATTGGAGAAGTTCATAGACAGCGGTGACCACTAGCCATCAGATTGGTCGTCGGCTTGTTAGCCATCCTATAACTGTATCCATGTAATAAAAATAAATTATTATGATATTCATACATTACAATGCAAGCCTTAGTATGGCAGTTGGCTGAAACTACAGAACGCTACCTGCCACGATCCTTACTTATTTCTTTTGCTTCGTTAACGTTCATAAATCTGGTCATACACGCACGCCGGTTGCGACTACTACTCACCTGACCTTTCTGAAGAACATCACCAATAAGGTCACTATAATGTCCTTCTAGGACGTCCCCTCCCGGCGTTTCCGTTCACTTCAGCCCCATGAATATCTTTTTTTAAGTCGCCTTTCATTCATCCTCTCAACATGAGCGAATCATCTAAGCATACTCTTTAAACATTTTGTCACTACATCTTCTTTAAAACCGCGCTGTTGCCTTGCATCTAATAAACTACATAGTTGACAGAAGGCTAGATCGATGACTGTGCCCGCGTAATAAAACGATCTCATATCAGATGAATCATACTGTTTTTCTTGGATAAAATATAGCTTAAGTCCTTGGACTATTATCCAATTATGAGACAATGCTTCATTGAGGCTGTTTTAAGTTTACAAAACAAGTCGGTGTGTCTTTTGGAATTAACCAAAGACTTGTATGAAAGATTCTGAATGAAGTTTTGATGAAGTATAATTTAGTTGAGGATATCGACATAAATTAATTTAAGAATATATCACCATTATGCCAGACTGGCGGACGGGACGGCAGAGTACTTTAAATTTATCAATTGATTTTAATACTTATTCAATCGAAATAAGGTATATATTTCAATGGGACATGGCCAATACTATGTAGTATTGGCTTCATGCATATGAGGAAAATGTCGTGAGAAAAGTTTTGAGTATAAAGTATAAGTTAATAGTTAAAAGAGTAGGGGAAGACCAAACAAATGTGGATGGAATGTGTGACAGATGATATTACTAGAAAGGGGGTGACTAGGTGACTACCGAGATGACGACTAATAGAGAAGTATGGAAGAAAGGAACATGTTACGCCGACCACAAATAAATTGAATTAAAAATAAGGGCAAGAGAATGATGAAATAATGACGACCTACATAATTTTTCTTCTGTGTAAACCTTTGTAAAGAAAAATTATGTATGAAGTATTCCACATTACTCATACTTTCGTCATCACAGGAAGTCTTGGTAGTAAATATAGCCGTAGTAACTACCTCTACCTATATCTATATATGTGTTGGATCATTCGGTTCCCTACAAAATGGTTGAGCTGGATGGTGCTGATCCACGCGTCGTGTTCGTGAACAGGCGCCGTCAGTTGAGACTGGTCATCTCTTATCTGCCAGGGCTTATTTTTAATCTTATATTTTGAATTGTTTTGATTATTTTTTGTACATTGTTCTCGCATAGAGAAGCAACGAGAATAATGTACCCAGGATTTTATAATACTCGTATTTATATTTAAAAGAGTGTCCTTGGAGTTTCTTGCCCGTTCATCTAGATAAAGTCTAGGTTTTGGAATGGGGAACTAGCTTCAACTTTCTGACTAACTGACCCGCTATTTGAGAATTCAAAAGTGCCTGTAAATGCTTTGACTTTGAGTTTGAGTCTATATTCCTTTGACCTTTGACTATCCAACTTATTTTTAGCTTCACTACGATTATGAAGGGAATACTGACGTCATTTATCTCTATTACCTCATATTGGTGGAACTACGCCAGTAAACTGCGGTTTATGATTTAGTTTCAAACTACTAGTGTTTATTATCTTCAGTAAGCGTGTTTCCGCTACACATCTACATTCGTAAGTTACTATAAATTCTCAAAACGGTGAAGGAAAACATCGATAGGAAACCGGCATGTCCTAGACCCAAAAGTTAGAAGACATGTGGCATCTCTCAACCCGCACTGGGCTCGCGTGGTGGATTACAGCCCACTATCTCTCCCCGAGAGGAGGCCTGTAACCAGGGACCGAAAACCTTTATAAATTACGGTACAGGTATCAAAGAATTTTGGTTACTTCTACGACTAAGGTAACCGCTATCTGGGTAACCAAGAAGAAGAAACAGGATACCTCTATTAGGTTACCGTTTTAATACCGGTTATACACAGAGCCGATGCGCGCCCTTTGACTAATTCCGACGGCACGTGTAAGATAGAGGTAATTTTTATTTCGATGACCGATTAATGTTGGTTGCAATATCATGTATTCAATTTAAGGTAACCTTTAAAAATACCTGTAAAAAATATAAATGTAACCGAAAAAATACCCGTATTGATCATACCGGTTTTGCGGCGTATCTATACCTAAATACTAGCTCTCTTATTTGTCTTTGTTTTATATAATATAGTTTTATATGTAACTGCTGCTGTCTTTGGACCAATATATTAAAAATTAAGTTTTGTTACCACTGTTGCTATCGTTAAATCTGCAAAAACAACTCGAAATGTCATTACTTAACAAATTATAAGAATTTGTAAACAAGTCACGCTACAGGCCACACCTATTATGTCAATTCCGTTTAGTACCGGAAACGATGATTAAATGTCAATGGTGAATGATTAAATTGCATGAATACCTTCCTACGGAAATATGGCTACCAGAGTTTATTTCATGGAGATGGAGTATCGGCCTAGTTTCACTTTAATTTTGTTAGTGTCCTTAGGAAGTTTATTAAAAAAGTATTAGACAAGTATTATTTGCTTTATCATATTAATAACAAAATATTTAGATAAAACACATTTTAAGTTGGGGAGTGGGGGTCGCTACGTCACAAGTAAGTATAAAATCTACATACCTACTCGGGACGTCATGGCACATTTTAACTCAATGTATCGCCGTAATCTTTAGATTACGTAAAAAAATAAAAAATACGTGTCCGTTATTTTTTAATAAAGTACATGACGGACAAAAAAAAATTGTTGTCATCCCTATTCCGTATCACACATAAAATGACAATTGATCGCATTTTATTTCATTTTGACAGTTCAGCCACGTTCATTGCATTAATTACGTTGTTGAGCAGACGAATTTATGAAACCTATGACGCCATTGAATTAGAAATTAATATTCTTCAATACTCTCGTATTTTGATAGAAACTATGTTACGCAATAAAGGTACAGTTCTTTGAATTGATTAGCTGTTGGTACTTATTCTGTAGCCTCAGCTATCACCTACTAATTAAATGACTTGACGAGAATAACTTTCGCAAAGGAATCACCATAAAAATAAAAGCCTTTGACAGGCAAACATGGACATTAGAGAATTAGGAAACTCATTTTCCCGAAAATTAATAAATCTTTGGCAATTAGGTATTTTGGAACAAACGGAATTCAACTAAATACTATAGTTTGGTTCATTAACTAATATAATAACTTTTTTTATTTTTTATAAGACCTATAATGCAATAAAATAAAAATCGCAAAAATGTAGATCCGACAATGTTAAGCTTCGTGCAGACCAGCGCGACGCGACGCCGCGACGCGACTCGAACAATACAATTTCTAAGAGAACTTGACTGTATAACAATAGCCGGTGTCGCGTCGCGCTGGTCTGCACGAAGCTTTAATTGCTACGGACGGCTTACACTAACGCTCTCGCTAACAAAACTATAGAATGGAATACAGCAGTTCAAGTTTTCTAATTCCCAAGCTAAATGTCAACAACTTAATAATTTCGTTCTCATTCTAGTACACAATGTTTACAACTGACAGAAAACAATTTTCCCACATTTTCACCCATTTCCGGGCCACCAAATAAAAAGCATCACGATAAAATCATGAATACATTAATCTTGTAGCTATAGAAAGTCCCTTCACCGCTTATTTTTCTAGCGGCGAAGGGCTAAGTGTGTCAAACAAATGGCGATGTGATAACACAAGTGAAAGCGACCGTAACCATGGTAGATTGAAATGTACTAGTAAGTGTACAATTGGTACTTGACGTACCTGTACTATAGTGCCTTGAGTGTTGCATCGTTTAAGCCTGGTGATAAATATTTATGGACTGCGCAACAAACTTGGTAGTTTTTTCATTATTGCGTCGTCGCCATATTAACTATTCTATATTTGAATGAAAGTGGCTATAGTCTGTTTCAAAAGTATTCGATGAAAGTGTAGGTAAACAATTCTGCTCAGGTTAAACTCTTACGCGCTGAAGGGAATTAGTAACACATTCATCTGTATGTAGAAGGTGTCAACTTTATATCTCACCATCTTTTTCCAACAATTATTGTTTGAATAGCATTATTAAATTGTAATTGAAATATCTGCGACGAAAATAGAGAAGTTCACAAATGTTTTTTTTTTTAAGGTGGTATAAAATTAGAATTCCTGGTTTAAATGTTCAAATAATCAAATCAAAGCACTCTATTTTTAAGTGACACTAAAAATCGGTATACATAGGTACCTACTGCAAAGGTACTTTTGGAAACGACCATACCTATTTAGGGGTATGAGGAACAGGGTGTAAAGTTCACTCACCCCCCATAGAAAAGGGAGGATCCTCCGACCAGACGGGTGTCATGTCTGGCGGGCAATTGCCCAGAGGTTGAAGTCGTGAGCTTGTATATATGTCTACCGCGCGGTAAACTCTAATTGCGCGATGCAGGATTTGAGTGACGTCAGGATGTTGTGTGACGTCAAGTCTTTGATGCGTAGTTCGCATGTGGCGGTGTAGATGCCGCCACATCACTCCCCTCCGGAGACCGGAGGTCGATAGTGGGCTGAGTCTTGTATCTTGCGATGCTTCACAGTACCAGCTGTGGTTCCAGTGAGTCGGAACCGGGTGCCGCATAGTTCGCGGTGAGTCGGAACTGTCTGCGGTGCTTGCGGTGATTCCCCAGTGAGTCGGGGTGGCGCTGCGTCTTGATCCAGTGGGTCGGATGTGGTACAGCGCTGGGTTGTGGCTGGCTGCTGGCGTCGACCAGGAGAGGGTAGAATGGGCTCTGCTTGTGAGACCGGCCGAAAGTGCAGGTGCTGTGCCAAGGTTGCTGATGAGGCTGAGGGTGATGACCAGGAATGCGCGTTCGCTGCATGCTGTTGGTCAGGATACCCGTTGAAGCCGTGGGTGCTGGCTGGCTGTGTGACTCGCCTCACGAAAGCTTGCGGGAGTGACGATGATGATGACGTCACGCTGAAGTAGCTGCACGAAGGCTGCGTTGACGTTCATACTCGGGGTCACCAATTTAGGGGTATGAGGAACAGGGTGTAAAGTTCACTCATCCCCCATAGAAAAGGGAGGATCCTCCGACCAGACGGGTGTCATGTCTGGCGGGCAATTGCCCAGAGGTTGAAGTCGTGAGCTTGTATATATGTCTACCGCGCGGTAAACTCTAATTGCGCGATGCAGGATTTGAGTGACGTCAGGATGTTGTGTGACGTCAAGTCTTTGATGCGTAGTTCGCATGTGGCGGTGTAGATGCCGCCACACCTACATAGAAAGCTTGTAGGTTGCTGTGGCCTTGTTTGCATGGTCTTTGGTAACTCTTTCTTGGATATGTCAAAATGACAATGGAATAATGGAACCCTTTAGCTTTCCCTATATCTGGCTGACTGACCCATATGTTTTTTGTTGTGTTGCCTGTATTTTTTTAAGAGTAGTTAAAAAGGAGTTCTTGCTTAAACCTCTTGAAACATCTGAGTACCTAGTACAGCTAAGGTAAATTAATTAATTAGAATACCATCTAAAAAAGAACAGACTTGTTTATAATAGGTATCATAGCTGATCCAAGCTCATTATGTATGAGACAAAGTACTGATGTCATATTTCCATTTTGATCTCTTTAAATATCTCGTGCGTGGGAGTAAGTTGCATTAAGTCAAATGTGTAAATTGTTGTAGTGCATCCTGTTTAGCACAGATCTCAGATTTCAGTCGGCAACCTTGATAAAAGATAATATTATAATATAATTTACATTACATAGTCACCCTACAATGTTCTCTGGGCTGGGACTCAGACCTCGTCTCTGTGAGATCAATTTGTTGTCAAAATTTAAATAGTGTTGGTTTTATTTTTGTTATTCAGTTGGTTCACGTAAGAAAAATGTGTCGATTCATGAAAGTGAGTACCTAGTGCGTAGTTGACAGCATTCGTAATAATCAAATTATGGTTCAACGTATTTTCAAATTATTCATTTAATTTCGACGTATTTGCATTTGAGTCAAACATTTATTCAGTAGCAGTGGTTTTTAATTAAATAAATCGACAGGTGAGTAATGTAAAGACTAAAGGATTTTTTAATTCTTTTAAAGAACCCGCTTTTGTAGATTTTTTTAAATCATTATAAAGGTAGGCTATTTTAAAAAGATGTAACGGTTGTTGTTTGTATTAAAAAGCTATTTTATTCATGTATACAATGTGAAATTAAAAAAAAAACTGCTGTTCCCTTCATTATAACGAGTTAAGCGAACATAAGTGTATGGAACAGCAGATTTTTTTTTCGCGGTATCATGTTTGGCCCCATAGTGAAAGTTGTTCATAATGATGAGTACAATGAGCCCTTAAGGGAATGCAAACGAATTAAATTTCACATTGTATAAAACAAACTTTCTATTAACACGGAAAGTATAAAATAACATAAAACCATTCAAGTAACACGTAACAGAATTAAATACATGACGTATTTACTTTCTTCCATAAACGAGTGTAAAAATAAAGTTTCATTTCGATCCGGTCAAACCGGTTGTAAATGGACGCACACGCAGTCACCCACATCGTTTTATGTAACATACGAGTAGTAAATAACATCCGTTAAATCTGCACACATTTTTAGTCAATCTATTTTTTTTTTATAACAAAAAATAATATATTGTTTTCGGCAACTTTTAAGATCTTCATAATCGAATTAATTAAGCAGGCTGTCTATCCAGATGAAAAGCCAACAACAAAATATCCACCATTATAATTGAAATGAATTTGTTTATTCTGTAAGTAAAATATCAGAATAACTTTTACACGTAAAATAAAAAAATATTGTTAGATGGAGTCGACATTTCTTATCTTACTACCCCTGAGAAGTCATCGCGAAACAAACTTCTGAGTTTGTTTCAAATAGACTTTTTACCTCTGGGTAAAAAGTCTATTTTAAAGACCAGACATAATCTTGGTCAGATCATGTGAATCCAAGTAAACTACCCCGTCTACACCACGCGCTACGCGCCCTTTGCTACGCACCCTTCGCTACGCACCCATCCTTTTAGCTGCTACGGCGTAGGCAAATAAACAATATAATTTTAAAGTTTCGCTTGTATTATCGTGCGCCTGCGACTAATTTCCCGGTTTCTGAGGTCCTTCTAAGTTCTAACCGCAATAATTCGATAATTGTAATTGGTTGCTATTGGTTCGATATCATGATTCATGACCAAGTTTCTGTATTTATTTGTATAGTTAGTCATTTAATTTAGTATCTAGTGTAAATAGTGTGTCTAATAATTATATATAGACCTTTTATTCTTTATCTATAAAAATTAAAAGTTTCATTCTGTATGACCAAGTATGGAGAGTTAACTAAAATAATTTTTTGATGAAATATCGTCATGATATCACCTCACTTAGCTACACCATTTTGCACTTAAGAATAAACTGCTCCCATCATAGTAATTTTCGCGTTTAATAATATGTAATTATAAAACTTAACTATAGTGTTATTATTACCACAAGGAAGATGCTATTGTCATTGTAATTTCAGTTGTTGTCTTGAATTATTTTAATTACGCTTAGACAAAAATAATTGATGGGTTCAATATGGCGCATATTAGAAGAATTTTAAAAATCCTACCTCTTTTCTTTATAACATTATTAATATTTATAATAAGATTAATAAAATGCTACTGTCTCACCAACTTATAAAGTAGTTGCATAAAAAAAAAAAAACTTATTATAATGCAATAACAATTCTGCCTCATTTCTTGATAAAATTATTATAAAGTTACTGCCCCACCCACTTGTTTTTTTACAATGCCTACGGAAAAAGGGTACCAACTACAAGTTTCCAGACCAGTCCTATTCCGATGGTATTGGCAAAGGTCGATTGTATTACTAGTTCGCAGTTCTCAAGGCAGCCAGAGCATCGCTAGTAAATGTGTTTATAAATAACGGGTGACGCGGTTTACTTCTGTCGTCTTTATCTTTTGTAAACATATGTGTGTTTACACACCATACGGTGGTAATGACTGATATAATTTTCCATGTAATCTACCTGTTCCATTTCTATTTGGGAAGTGGTACCTATAAAGAAACGGAGGAAAGGTAATCCTGAATGCATAATCGGAAGAGAATTTGTAAATAACGGTCATCTGAATTTCGAAAGTCGTAGAATTGATTGAATGCATTTTTTTATTGCAAATTTTTATTGAAAATGATTAAGTACCAATTATATAGTTACTTATTAACAAATTAAGTACTTTCTACTCTAGGACCTATCATTATCCTACGTAGGAACCTAACTATTTATCTAGACTAGAGGCAGATTTAAAAATAGGTCGAAATTACCTACTTAGATACTTATTCATAAGTTCATGCACAACTTTGAGGGAGTGCAACTTTATACGGAGTGTACGGAAGATACAGTACGACTCAACTTACATGGAGCATAAATTTGAAAATTCGCATTCATTCATTTCAATTTTACGAATGTATTTGGTTATATGACTTCACAAGTTATTGCGTTTGCGTAAAGATCATTTTCACCTAAAGCAGTAATAAATATTGGTGATTTTAAAGGCGCACTCAGTTCGGATGGTGATCGGTTTTACGAATTTTGCCGATGTTACATCTAAGTTGTGTCGTACTGTACACTGGCCCTTCAATTGTCCCCTCTTGAGTCAAAGTATTGTCCCCCAATAGAGTTTATTTTTATTTTTATAAATGTATATTTATGTGTCAAGCAATTTTAGCAACAGGACGTGAGTCAAAGTCAATCGGATAATTTAATTTACATAAAAGACACTAACACAACGAATAATAAAAAAACGTGTTTTTAAATCCGAAAATCAACGCAGATAAAAAAAACACATAATTGAACGCGATTTAAAAAGCTTCTGAATTCAAAATAAAACTTACCTTCTTTTATGAATAAAGCCAGGAGTAGTATGGGCACAAATACGCTGAGGTTTGCCATTGTTATGGTAGAAAGTCACGCGGCACTGCTTACGAAATAACAACACAAAAACGAATAATTACGTTCGTCTCGTTTCTCATTCGCCGAGCGAATGGCGCGGGAACACGAGAATGAAACTGCAGTGGCCATTCTGTGGCTTACAAAATGGCGTTTGAAACGCGGCGGGCAAAACGCTGAGCTCTATTCTAATTGGTGAACGTTCTTTTATATTTAGATTAACTTTTGTTTTTCTTCTAATTAATTTGGTATCCGCAATCTTGTAAAGTAGTATCTACTCGTTTTTACCTGAATAAAGTGATGTAAGAAACATAAATTATCGTTTGTAATCTATTCTAAATTGCTTTAAATAATTGATTGATTAATCTATTATAATAAACTAATATAATAAAACCGAAATTGCGTTTGTTTGTTTGTCACGCCGAAGCCTCGTGCAGACTGGCATGATGCGGCACTGGTAATTGTTCTACCGCGAAGATTTCTTAGAAATTGTTTTGTTACAGTCGTGTCACGCCAGTCTGCACGAGGTTCAAAACCGCTGAACGGATTTGGATGAAGTTTGGCACGTGGGTAGACCATGGGTTGGGACATACGATACTTTTTATCCCGGTAATATGTTCCCGTGGGATCATTTCAGACCACGCGGGTGAAGCCAGGTTCGTCACGCGGTACAAACGCAGCGTTTTGAACGCTATTGTGCAGCAATACTAAAGCCGGTTTATAAGGCGCGGTAGTTGGCGCGAATACGGTAGATACTGCGTACTACGTGTCCAAAGATCAATGAGCGTACAGACAGGACACTGAACTGCAGTTTATTAGACTATCTGTTTCTCTGACGCGCCTTAGGACCCTAAATGAATCTGCCGTGCTATTCTGCAAACATCTCACCGTGAAAACTTGGGTGAAGTGAGCTTGATGTGAGCTGTCATTGCAGCTGAAGCTAGGAATTGACACTATTGACAGCTCACTTCACCTCACTCTTCACGGTAAGATGTTTATAGAATGGATCGACTGGGCTACTTTCTGCCTTTTAAATTGTAAATAGAAACAAATAATAAGCGTTTGGACATAAAGTTTCTTTTGCGTTATCAATGGACGTACGGAAAGAACGGTGTTTTTGGTGCTAGAAGCATTCCAGTTGTTACACAATAGTACCTATTTAAACTACTTCCATGGACACTTCTGTTTGAAAATGGTTTAATTATATAAATACATCATTGAGAATAGTTGGGAACTTTTGTATAGTATAAAGTAATATAGGTTACAAAACTATGTTTATATGTCTAATTTTAGACTCTGTTTTGTCGAAGCTCCGGGGGGCGGGGGGGTGGGGGGGCAACTGCAGCCATACCCCCTCTCTGTATCCGAACCTGTACCAACTTATTAGAAAGTGACCATTCTGTTAAACGTTGTTTAATCTAGTCTTTGGTGCATTTGTCCCAAACGTGTGTTGCGAAACAGTGTCGCTGACTTGGATGGGATATTTTCGTTTCGTAACGAGTTTTAATTCCTACGAGCCGACTTCGGATGTTACAACATGTCTTATAATCACACGGAGACTGCAGAACTACATCATTCTACGTCTGCGTCTAGCTTGAGCTGCACCATTACTGACAATTATGCGTGCGCTGACTTGACAGGTCCACCCAATCTGTGTGGTTCTTTCCTCTATGGTCTGTCTTCACATGATCTGTCCAAGATAAATGTGTGATTTGATTTGAATCTGTATGGCACGGAATTACCTGTAACCATTCAAGCAGTAGACATGTAAAAGCATTGTTAATTAATTGTTTTTAAAAACTGCGATGGATACCGCTTAAATAAATTACCAAACAAAGTCGACTTTAAAAGAGACTGACCTCTGAATTTGTTTCGGCATCTCTTCTCAGAGTAGTCAGATAGAAAACCAACCTCATCTAGTTGGTTTATAAAAATATGATTGACGTGTGAAAGCGTTTGTACAAACCTACTTACAGAAATAAAATCATTTTGTCACATATCATTTACGGCTCTTATTAATTAACTTTAGCTTTTACTAGGACTTAGTAGACAGTACCTACCTACTCAATACGCGACCGAATTTGGACTTACTACAGCTGAACAGCAGCAGGTACAACTGTTCTGATTACAGTCCATACTTTTCGTCTCCTAACGAAAGGTTTCCACCACACCATTGTTTTAATCAATCACAGAGCATAACCCAAGGTACGCACGGGCGATTTTTTTCGCACACTGTATTTTCAACTTTCTGTATT
This sequence comes from Agrochola circellaris, assembly GCA_914767755.1. Lineage (NCBI taxonomy): Eukaryota > Metazoa > Arthropoda > Insecta > Lepidoptera > Noctuidae > Agrochola > Agrochola circellaris. The sequence goes on from OU611858.1 coordinate 10,701,942, forward strand.
AAGCCAAGCATTGAGAATCCAACGGAGCGCATTCCACCGCGTCAAAAAAAACAAGCTATTGGATTTTCAACTCTCAACGCTAAACAGTATGTTGAAAACCTGCTATCTAATTACGCGACACATTTTCGTTGACAATTCCGACTAATCTGTTTCAATTTGACAGGTCAACAACATTTATTGTGTTATTTACGTTAATGAGCAGATTTTTTTTTCGAACGTACGAAGCAATGGATTAGCAATCTGTTCCAAAACGATTCAGATTCTGATTGATCGTGTTTTACGTAATTAGGGTACTGGGCTAGAAGTCTCTAAAACCGGACGACGTTTGGAAACTGGACAAAATTCCTTTCCTTCCTGTATCAATGAGTGAGTTACAAAATCTATTTTAATCGCAGAATGTTTGTCACTCAACAACTTCCCACATTCTTCAGAACAGTTATGGCCTATCGTAAGTATGTATGTCTACAGTCACATGTGTACCGAAATAGATGATGACAGTAATATAAAAAAATTGCTCGGTTCATACCGTACTTAGGTACTTTTTTTATTTTTATAGAGTAAAATATTTTATTTGATAAAAAGTAAAAGATTTTTCATTATATTATTTTATGTAGGTATCAACAATCAACCTGCCCCGGTAGCAGAGCATATAATTATGCCTTCATTAGCTGGCATGATTGTTTCGGCATCTTCAACGGTAACCTCGGAACCTTAATGAATTATCCACCAAAACATTCCTCATGAATCACTCCCTCTATTGGTGAAAACCTTATGAAAATCCGTTTTCAAGCAAATTATTGTAGTATTATTATTGTTTAAATTGATTCTAGTCGGTTCCAAAAGGTAGTTTTGGAACCGACTAGAATAAATTTTCATATGGAGAAGAATGGGCAAGATACTCGACAATTACTCGTTTAAAATGTTTTACGATATTTTGTATACATTCATTATATAATTATTATGTGAAGACGATGCTCCTAGAATAAAATTATCTAGCTGTTACTCGCGACTTCGTCTGCAATCAAGGATGAAAAGTAGCCTATGTCATTCTCCAGGTCATGGTCTACTCATGTGCTAAATTTCATCCAAACCCGTTTAGCTGTTTTAGCGTGAAAGCGTAACAAACAAACTCACTTTCGCATTTATAATATTATAGTTAGGATACACAATAGGTAAAAATAATTAAAGTCCAGCAATGACAGAACCAATGTCTAACCGTATGCAGCTGAATACCTGTATTTTACATGGAGCGACTGCCTATCTGACCTCCACAACCCAGTAACTGGGTAATACTGGTAAGACTGGTTGCCAGACTTTCGGGTTTCTGACGACCCGTAACGACTGTCAAAGATCCACGAATGACAGCCGAGACCAACGGCTTAACGTGCTTTCCGAGGCACGGAGGAGTCTCGGTATGTAAAGATGGTCACCCATCCACGGACCAACCCCGGCATGCGTAGCTTAACCTGATAGATCGACCCGTGCAGCAGTTATTACTTAGCCACGAGCTATTGTAAAAGTATACGATATTCCTAAATGAAAGCACCGTAAAAGACTTGGCATATAGATCTGGGGCTTGTCCCAAACAAATGAGTAGGTACCTTTTTTTTTTTTGTTATTGTGGGAAATTATCAAATAACTTCTCCCGCTCTGGGCGGAGCGGGAGGGCGTGTGAGACTTTTACTGACTAAAACCCACCCGTGTTCCTTCCGTTGCCTGTGTGCCGGGGTCACGATATCCCTTTCGGACAAACTCGACCCCGGCAGAAAATGAGTAGGTACCTAACGTTAGTATTCAAGAGGGAGAGATTCCGAAACCCAGATAGTAGGTAAAAGTACGGCACAGATCCTTCGTATAACAGAGAGTTTTAAAACAGTCAAGTAAACTTCTACATCAATTCTGCGCACAATACCTTTATTTCTGCCTAGCCCTTCAATCTCTTTTCAAATGTACGAAGCGTTCGCTATAGTAGTGACATCTATCTTTAAATAATATGTTAGTGAAGTACATTATTCCTTTTCTGAAACTAGAGGGCACTGTCTAGTTATAGCTTAAGAGGATAGATGTCGCTAATAATGATGATAAGTAATAACATTGTGAATGTTTATATCATGGTTTTAAATGAATGTACTTGGAATGTAATTTTCATACGCACACATTTTTTTACATTGTTTCAGTTTTTCTTTTAGATCATTCGTACTACATCTTCTTGCATTTCTTTTGGGCTAATATGCATTAATGTTTGTTTTGAGGGATCTGGCGCTGTATGCCGACATACAGGACTCGTTATAAAGTTCGTTTTTAATCCCAGAGACTAATTTGACATTTCAAGTGATTGTTGTTTGTTTTTTCAATTTGAAGTTTGATATTGGCACTTGCCTTTGTGTCTGGGATTTAAAAAAGTGGGAGTAATTCGTTTTATTATTTTTGGCGTAATAAATTATTGTATAATTTAGGTATATTTATTTCAATGTGCTTATAACTTCCCTGATTTTATATTAAACCACTCATTAGAAAGTACGCCAGCCACTTTGGGTTAACTACTTTGTCTTTCCCTTTCTGGGGGCCTACCAGCAACTCTAAAGCAATATTATTTTAATCTTACTTCAGTGGGGGAAAGAGATGAAGCTATACGTCTTGTAGAGCTTCATCCCTTTTTCACACTAAAGTAATATTAAAATAATACTGCCTTGGAGGTGGTGGTAGGCCCCCTGGCTGTGCATTCATTCGGTCCTGCTCTAGCTTCGATGTGTATTCAATGGAAGATTCCAAAGCGCCCATCCAATGATACTGAAGTTATCGTGTTGTAGGTAGTGTAAGTCTGGCATGACTCTTCGCTTTTTGAAAATCATGGGGAATAACAATAAAAATGTAGGTATTATTAAAGTTTCTCCATCAGGAATATGGTACTCAGTAGCAACCTGAAGTCTGAATTTGTGCCCGGTTGATGATAATAGGCCCGCCCCCTAAAACTTAATTAAACTACGTTAATCCTGAAATAGGTAAAAAAATATCAAACCGCTATTGATATTGAATATCGCTTTAATTGATAATACAAACTGGATATTCTAAGCAAACGGACTTGAGACCTGTGCTATCATAATTTACAAAAATTCTTCCGTACTTGACACAATAACCAATAAGTATTATGAGAGAGCATATTTTCCAACTAATGGTGTTATTATTACGAAGAGTATTGCAGCCGCGAAGTTCGGGAGAGATCGGCAAACTCCGCTGGTGTTGCACTTGTCGCCGTCACATTCCGAACAGTATGACATTTTGACTAATCTCGCGTTCGAGTTTTCGTGAGCTCTTGTTATGTCGGCACACGATCCTCGCTCCGAAGCGCAGCCGCGGATGTACCATGACTTCTCCATTTCTGGAAGATTACAAGAAAATCTTTAATAGGTATTTAAATTGTGTCCGTAAGGATTGAGGAGCCATGACTCATATCTAAATACAGTACTGGATACGAAAGGCGGAGGGCAGGGTAATGTGGCACAGCCTGGCCAAAGTAATGATTTGATGAGGCTGAGTTGATTGAATGCATTAAATCAGATTCGTCTGAACAGGAGGACAAATATATTAAGTCCCAGATTTGTTTATCTAAAGGACCTATAGGTACTTTCCTTAGAATGCTAGTGAATTATCAGGTAACTGCTAGTGCAATAACAATAAAATAAAATAACGAACATCGAAGTGACGTCGCTGATGTTGGTCTGAGTACAATTTTAAGATATAGTGGTGGTTGCTTCATTGCGGGTAGAACGTGGATGAGACTGACAAACAATGAGAGGTCTATGTGTAGCATTAGGCTGTATATTAAAACGATGACGACGATTAGTATCGTCATTTTTTCTAGGTCGATCCAACTTTCCTAAAATCAGTCTTTATGCCATCCTCATCGTGGAAGTGGGACTGCCCCGAATACACAACAATACGGAGGAATCAAGATTGTGCGCGATTACTCATTACTTTCAATTGACTCTTGAGTCTTGAGGCTTACATTTGCGATAATGGTGAATGGAAGAATGGATCAAATAACATTTTCGCAAAAGTACCGAAGCACATTTGTATCATTTTCCTTCAAAAACGTGACTCAAAGTCCACTTGAATTAGATACCCTGTATATCTTCTGATATTACAGATAGTACTAAAGTACTGACCTGTACCGAATAATTTTTCAAAGATTATAGTAATAGTCTGCTCGGAATAACAATTGTTTTCATTACGGCAGTAACAAAAATCTAGGACGATGATGTTGTTATATAGCACTGTAATACTCACTATTGTATTTCTCAGCGTAGATAACACACTTGTTATTTTTAGTATGGTCATTGGTGTACGGGCAGTATTTAGAGGTGGTGTTAGCTAAGACCTTCGGGCAGTCTGTACAGGCATAACATTCGACCAGTCGGACCTGGTTCGGTGAGTAGGGTGGCCTAAACCGGTTGTTGACGGACGCATATCCCTGCGCTGACGCTGACCGATCGCCTTCCTCTGGATCCGATTCCAAGTTATCTGCTTCATCTCTACGACTCAGCTGTGATTCTGATTCGTCTGTAATATGAAAATTTTGAAGTCATTGTAAAGATTAGAAGGTTCTTTTTATTTCATTTCTACTTTGCTGGAATCTTGTAGACTGAAACCACACTGGGACATCCATTAGGATGTAATAAATGCATTCCAGGATCTCTGTTGAAGGAGTTACCTCACGGCACCGGTGTACCAGAATGTGGTAAAAGCGTGGCATATACACATATGCCACGCTTATACCAAATTCCGAGTAGTTCCCCAAAATAACCTGGCTGTACACAGCACTACCTGAACACTTCGTGTTAATCCAATAAAGAAACAAATGAATTACCTAATGGTTCTGCAAGACATCTGACACTAATTGTTACAGTGAATACTGCTAAAACGATCACAGCTAGTCTGGACATTTTCCTTTGCAAATGAATAAAGTGAGATGTGACATTTTAAATTAATCCTTTTATAGAACAAGTTATCATTATCATTACAATGGGTGGATTCTGTACGCGCCAATGAGCTTGAAGGTACGCAATAGTTGAAGCAAAGATTATGATACATGTTCAGATTGGAGGACAGATAGAAATTCAACGTGCTATATTAAGCGAAATGGAATAACATACATTATTTGTTTCTTTTGAGTTTATGGTTGAGATCACCATCATTAGTCCTATAATGGACACAAGTCAACAAACATCGCATCGCCCTTCCTTTTTTTTTCGTATCCAGTGGATTCTCGCCAGTTTCACCAAGCCCGAATGTCTGACAACCAGTCTTACCTAGCAAGGGGTGTTGTGTTACTCAGTAACTGGGTTGCGGAAGTCATATACAAGAAGGCCGAATTCCATATTAAATTACTTTACCTTTTTTTGACTGAGCTCCTAAATTAATGTAAAATTATCATTTTGAGTCGGCGCCAAACAAACAAAAAGGCGCCAAGTAAAATGATGACAGCTTGTATCCATGTCCATATCCATACATAGTATCTTCGTTGATTGTTTGTGATTGGCGCCGACTTAAAATAAGTAATTTAGGAGCTTAGTAATTAAACTAAATGGCTTTTTTAAATTATTTTCGCCCTCCAGTTCCATTTTTCGACGGTTTAATTTTTTGCTTAAAAAGTTTTTAATTTTTTTTGACCCTACATGTAATGGTGCGTGGAATTGTTTAGAGGATCTGATATTAGCCGCTAAGTGTTATTATCGTAAACGAAGAATAGATATTGATGATAGGAAAGATTGCAATTGATAAGGCTGCGTATGAGTTGGGCGGTAAGCGTGATCGACATGTTTTAGACGTCATAAGCCTAGTCGATTTGTTAGTAAAACAATTTCACAGCCACAAATATGCCTATTGCTTAATTTTTAAATTTTTTTACCTGTCGTGGTATCTTATTCTAGATGCATCGTCCTTCACATATAATTATATAATTAATGTATACAAAATATTGTAAAAACATTTTAAAAGAATAACGGCGGAGTTTCTTGCCCATTCTTCTCCATACGAAAACTACCTTTTGGAAGGGGCGACTAGAATCAATTCTATTTTCTGTAAAATGCGTTCATACGAGTAAGTGCCTTTTATGTGCCTAATTGAAATAAATTGTTTGACTTTATTTCTTTATTTTTGAGCCTGTGAATTTCTCTGTCTGCCTCATTGGTCTAGTGATCGCAAGCGCTACTGCTGAGCATGAGGTACTTTTATTTTTTTGAGTTTGGAAATTATCAAATAACTTCTCCCGCTCTGGGCGGAGCGGGAGGGCGTGTCAGACTCTTACTGACTAAAACCCACCCGTTTTCCTTCAGTTGCCTGTAGGTACATTACCAGGGACCACGGTATCCCTTTCGGACTTTCCCGAGAACCCGGCTGGCATCGGTCCTAGCGGACCCCTTCCGTTGTGCTGTACTGTCATGTTCTAAAGTGGGGTAGGTACCCCACTTTAGAACATGACTTTTACCGTTTAATTATTACTTTCTAAGAAAATTTCACAAAAGGTTTAACCTCGGGATCAGAGCGTGACACTTACCAAAATACACCAGACATATTCACTTAAGCGCAAAAGTAATGCCAGTGACCCGCCTGGACGGTCCACTAGCAATATGTATGGAGGCATGGCATATTTGCTCTATGAAAAGTGACGTTTATGTCATTTAATAACAAGTTTTAACTGTCAATGTCATTGATCGAGAAGGAGTCGATGTAGGATAGAGAGCAATAAATGAATAAGAATATGGTTGATAGTCTACCTGAGTGTGTATCAAACATTCAAATCCATTCAAACCCCTGACAAACACACAAAATTGCAAAGTCACAAAAACTCTTTCACATTTATTTTCATTATACATAAGTAGAATGACAAAGAAATAACACACTTAGAGCTAGACAAACATGAGAAAAGGCAATAGTTTTTATTCGTTTTAAAATTTAATAATTGACATAAAAGTTTCATAAATATGGCATTTTATTAAATTACAGGCATATCTTATTTTCTAGATTCAGGCTCAATAGTACACAAATAAATAAAACAAATAAGCTTAACTTGAATACAATTCGAAAATAAACAAGTATTAACTTATTTTTGGCGATAAATCAAATTAAACTATTTGTAACTAAGCTCTTTAATTATTGTAGAAATACTAAATTACTATACCTTTACTTACAAAATACTATGTATCTAAATAATATGTGATCTAACTTATAAATCTATTGATGATCCTTATCCAATCAGCTATCATGCCCCAAAATTACGGGGCCCGCGTGGTGGATTGCAACTCGGAAGTGACTTGCAATCCACTACGCGGGAACGCCACTCGGAGGAAAGTCACTGTCCCAGCAGTAGGAAAAAGGTCGATAATGCTAAAGATGACATTCAGAGCATACATGAACAGGATTTTGTTACACGCGTTACATTTCATGATGGATCCCCACTGTACCCAACTATATCGAGACATTGATTTGATTGGCCAGAGAAGTTGATGTGCCATCAGTGGTAGTTGTTGTGCAAGCTTTAGTAGTTGTTGTGCAGCTATCAGTGGTAGTAGTTGTGCCATCAGTGGTAGTTGTGGTGCAAATAGTGGTAATTGTGGTGCAAACAGTGGTTATTGCATGAGTGGTAGTGGTTGTTGCATCAGTGGTAGTGAAAGTGCCATCAGTAGTTGATGCAGCAGTGGTTGTTTCATCAGTGCTAGTTGCATCAGTGGGAGTTGTTGTTTCATCAGTTGTTATTGAGTCGGTGGAAGTTGTTGTGGCATCAGTGGTAGTACTTGTCCTTTCAGCTGTTTTGGCGTCAGTGGTTGTTGTTGTGCCATCAGTTGTTATCGCATCAGTGGTAGTTGTTGTGCCACCAGTAGTTGATGCATCAGTGCTTATTGCATCAGTGGTGGTTGTTGTGACATCAGTTGTAATTGCATCAGTGGTAGTTGTTGTCCCGTCAGTAATTGATGCATCAGTGGTTGTTAAATGAGTGCTAGTTGCATCAGTGGGAGTTGTTGTTTCATCAGTTGTTGTTGAGTCGGTGGAAGTTGTTGTGCCATCAGATGTTGTGGCATCAGTGGTTGTTGTTGTGGCATCATTAGTTGTTGTTGTGCCATCAGTTGTAATTGCATCAGTAGTAGCTGTTGTACCGTCAGTAGTTGATGCTGCAGTGGTTGTTTCATCATGGGTAGTTGCCTCAGTGGTGGTTGTTGTGGCATCAGTTGTAATTGCATCAGTGGTAGTCGTTGGACCGTCAGTAGTTGATGCAGCAGTGGTTGTTTCATCAGTGCTAGTTGCATCAGTGGGAGTTGTTGTTTCATCAGTTGTTGTTGAGTCGGTGGAAGTTGTTGTGCCATCAGTTGTTGTGGCATCAGTGGTAGTACTTGTGCTATCAGTTGTTGTGGCGTCAGTGGTTGTTGTTGTGCCATCAGTTGTAATCGCATCAGTGGTAGTTGTTGTGTCATCAGTAGTTGATGCATCAGTGCTTATTGCATCAGTGGTGGTTGTTGTGACATCAGTTGTAATTGCATCAGTGGTAGTCGTTGTCCCGTCAGTAATTGATGCATCAGTGGTTGTTTCATGAGTGCTAGTTGCATCAGTGGGAGTTGTTGTTTCATCAGTTGTTGTTGAGTCGGTGGAAGTTGTTGTGCCATCAGTTGTTGTGGCATCAGTAGTTGTTGTTGTGGCATCATTAGTTGTTGTTGTGCCATCAGTTGTAATTGCATCAGTAGTAGCTGTTGTACCGTCAGTAGTTGATGCTGCAGTGGTTGTTTCATCAGTGGTGGTTTTTGTGACATCAGTTGTAATTACATCAGTGGTAGTCGTTGTACCGTCAGTAGTTGATGCAGCAGTGGTTGTTTCTTCAGTGGTAGTTGCATCAGTGGGAGTTGTTGTTCCATCGGTTGTTGTTGAGTCGGTGGTAGTTGTTGTGCCATCAGTTGTTGTGGCATCAGTGGTTGTTGTTGTGGCATCATTAGTTGTTGTTGAGTCATCAGTTGTAATTGAATCAGAAGTAGCTGTTGTACCGTCAGTAGTTGATGCTGCAGTGGTTGTTTCATCATGGGTAGTTGCATCAGTGGCGGTTTTTGTGACATCAGTTGTAATTGCATCAGTGGTAGTCGTTGTCCCGTCAGTAATTGATGCATCAGTGGTTGTTTCATGAGTGCTAGTTGCAACAGTGGGAGTTGTTGTTTCATCAGTTGTTGTTGAGTCAGTGGAAGTTGTTGTGCCATCAGTTGTTGTGGCATCAGTGGTTGCTGTTGTGGCATCATTAGTTGTTGTTGTGCCATCAGTTGTAATTGCATCAGTAGTAGCTGTTGTACCGTCAGTAGTTGATGCTGCAGTGGTTGTTTCATCATGGGTAGTTGCATCAGTGGTAGTCGTTGTACCGTCAGTAGTTGATGCTGCAGTGGTAGCTTCATCATGGGTAGTTGCATCAGTGGTGGTTGTTGTGGCATCAGTTGTAATTGCATCAGTGGTAGTCGTTGTACCGTCAGTAGTTGATGCAGCAGTGGTTGTTTCATCAGTGCTAGTTTCATCAGTGGGAGTTGTTATTTCATCAGTTGTTGTTGAGTCGGTGGAAGTTGTTGTGCCATCAGTTGTTGTGGCATCAGTGGTAGTACTTGTGCTATCAGTCGTTGTGGCGTCAGTGGTTGTTGTAGTGCCATCAGTTGTAATCGCATCACTGGTAGTTGTTGTGCCATCAGTAGTTGATGCATCAGTGCTTATTGCATCAGTGGTGGTGGTTGTGACATCAGTTGTTGTTGAGTCGGTGGAAGTTGTTGTGCCATCAGTTGTTGTGGCATCAGTGGTTGATGTTGTGGCATCATTAGTTGTTGTTGTGCCATCAGTTGTAATTGCATCAGTAGTAGCTCTTGTACCGTCAGTAGTTGATGCTGCAGTGGTTGTTTCATCATGGGTAGTTGCATCAGTGGTGGTTGTTGTGGCATCAGTTATAATTGCATCAGTGGTAGTCGTTGTACCGTCAGTAGTTGATGCAGCAGTGGTTGTTTCATCAGTGCTAGTTGCATCAGTGGGAGTTGTTGTTTCATCAGTTGTTGTTGAGTCGGTGGAAATCGTTGTGCCATCAGTTGTTGTGGCATCAGTGGTAGAACTTGTGCTATCAGTTTTTGTGGCGTCAGTGGTTGTTGTTGTGCCATCAGTTGTAATCGCATCAGTGGTAGTTGTTGTGCCATCAGTAGTTGATGCATCAGTGCTAATTGCATCAGTGGTGGTTGTTGTGACATCAGTTGTAATTGCATCAGTGGTAGTCGTTGTCCCGTCAGTAATTGATGCATCAGTGGTTGTTTCATGAGTGCTAGTTGCATCAGTGGGAGTTGTTGTTTCATCAGTTGTTGTTGAGTCGGTGGAAGTTGTTGCGCCATCAGTTGTTGTGGCATCATTAGTTGTTGTTGTGCCATCAGTTGTAATTGCATCAGTAGTAGCTGTTGTACCGTCAGTAGTTGATGCTGCAGTGGTTGTTTCATCATGGGTAGTTGCATCAGTGGTGGTTGTTGTGACATCAGTTGTAATTGCATTAGTGGTTGTTTCATGAGTGCTAGTTGCATCAGTGGGAGTTGTTGTTTCATCAGTTGTTGTTGAGTCGGTGGAAGTTGTTGCTCCATCAGTTGTTGTGGCATAAGTGGTAGTACTTGTGCTATCAGTTGTTGTGGCGTCAGTGGTTGTTGTAGTGCCATCAGTTGTAATCGCATCACTGGTAGTTGTTGTGCCATCAGTAGTTGATGCATCAGTGCTTATTGCATCAGTGGTGGTTGTTGTGACATCAGTTTTTGTTGAGTCGGTGGAAGTTGTTGTGCCATCAGTTGTTGTGGCATCATTAGTTGTTGTTGTGCCATCAGTTGTAATTGCATCAGTAGTAGCTGTTGTACCGTCAGTAGTTGATGCTGCAGTGGTTGTTTCATCATGGGTAGTTGCATCAGTGGTGGTTGTTGTGGCATCAGTTGTAATTGCATCAGTGGTAGTCGTTGTACCGTCAGTAGTTGATGCTGCAGTGGTTGTTTCATCAGTGCTAGTTTCATCAGTGAGAGTTGTTGTTTCATCAGTTGTTGTTGAGTCGGTGGAAGTTGTTGCGCCATCAGTTGTTGTGGCATCAGTGGTAGTACTTGTGCTATCAGTTGTTGTGGCGTCAGTGGTTGTTGTAGTGCCATCAGTTGTAATCGCATCACTGGTAGTTGTTGTGCCATCAGTAGTTGATGCATCAGTGCTTATTGCATCAGTGGTGGTTGTTGTGACATCAGTTTTTGTTGAGTCGGTGGAAGTTGTTGTGCCATCAGTTGTTGTGGCATCATTAGTTGTTGTTGTGCCATCAGTTGTAATTGCATCAGTAGTAGCTGTTGTACCGTCAGTAGTTGATGCTGCAGTGGTAGTTTCATCATGGGTAGTTGCATCAGTGGTGGTTGTTGTGACATCAGTTGTTGTTGAGTCGGTGGAAGTTGTTGTGCCATCAGTTGTTGTGGCATCAGTGGTTGATGTTGTGGCATCATTAGTTGTTGTTGTGCCATCAGTTGTAATTGCATCAGTAGTAGCTGTTGTACCGTCAGTAGTTGATGCTACAGTGGTTGTTTCATCATGGGTAGTTTCATCAGTGGGAGTTGTTGTTTCATCAGTTGTTGTTGAGTCGGTGGAAGTTGTTGCGCCATCAGTTGTAATCGCATCACTGTTAGTTGTTGTGCCATCAGTAGTTGATGCATCAGTGCTTATTGCATCAGAGGAAGTTGTTGTGCCATCAGTTGTTGTGGCATCAGTGGTTGTTGTTGTGGCATCATTAGTTGTTGTTGTGCCATCAGTTGTAATTGCATCAGTAGTAGCTGTTGTACCGTCAGTAGTTGATGCTGCAGTGGTTGTTTCATCATGGGTAGTTGCATCAGTGGTGGTTGTTGTGACATCAGTTGTAATTGCATTAGTGGTTGTTTCATGAGTGCTAGTTGCATCAGTGGGAGTTGTTGTTTCATCAGTTGTTGTTGAGTCGGTGGAAGTTGTTGTGCCATCAGTTGTTGTGGCATCAGTTGTTGTACTTGTGCTATCAGTTGTTGTTGAGTCGGTGAAAGTTGTTGTGCCATCAGTTGTTGTGGCATCAGTGGTAGTACTTGTGCTTTCAGCTGTTGTGGCGTCAAAGGTTGTTGTTGTGCCATCAGTTGTTATCGCATCAGTGGTAGTTGTTGTATCATCAGTAGTTGATGCATCAGTGCTTATTGCATCAGTGGTTGTTGTTGTGCCATCAGTTGTAATCGCATCAGTGGTTGTTTCATGAGTGCTAGTTGCATCAGTGGGAGTTGTTGTTTCATCAGTTGTTGTTGAGTCGGTAGAAGTTGTTGCGCCATCAGTTGTTGTGGCATCAATGGTTGTTAATGTGGCATCATTAGTTGTTGTTGTGCCATCAGTTGTAATTGCATCAGTAGTAGCTGTTGTGCCATCAGTAGTTGATGCATCAGTGCTAATTGCATCAGTGGTGGTTGTTGTGACATCAGTTGTGATTGCATCAGTGGTAGTCGTTGTCCCGTCAGTAATTGATGCATCAGTGGTTGTTTCATCATGGGTAGTTGCATCAGTGGGAGTTGTTGTTTGATCAGTTGTTGTTGAGTCGGTGGAAGTTGTTGTGCCATCAGTTGTTGTGGCATCAGTGGTAGTACTTGTGCTTTCAGCTGTTGTGGCGTCAAAGGTTGTTGTTGTGCCATCAGTTGTTATCGCATCAGTGGTAGTTGTTGTATCATCAGTAGTTGATGCATCAGTGCTTATTGCATCAGTGGTTGTTGTTGTGCCATCAGTTGTAATCGCATCAGTGGTTGTTTCATGAGTGCTAGTTGCATCAGTGGGAGTTGTTGTTTCATCAGTTGTTGTTGAGTCGGTGGAAGTTGTTGCGCCATCAGTTGTTGTGGCATCATTAGTTGTTGTTGTGCCATCAGTTGTAATTGCATCAGTAGTAGCTGTTGTACCGTCAGTAGTTGATGCTGCAGTGGTTGTTTCATCATGGGTAGTTGCATCAGTGGTGGTTGTTGTGACATCAGTTGTAATTGCATTAGTGGTTGTTTCATGAGTGCTAGTTGCATCAGTGGGAGTTGTTGTTTCATCAGTTGTTGTTGAGTCGGTGGAAGTTGTTGCTCCATCAGTTGTTGTGGCATAAGTGGTAGTACTTGTGCTATCAGTTGTTGTGGCGTCAGTGGTTGTTGTAGTGCCATCAGTTGTAATCGCATCACTGGTAGTTGTTGTGCCATCAGTAGTTGATGCATCAGTGCTTATTGCATCAGTGGTGGTTGTTGTGACATCAGTTTTTGTTGAGTCGGTGGAAGTTGTTGTGCCATCAGTTGTTGTGGCATCATTAGTTGTTGTTGTGCCATCAGTTGTAATTGCATCAGTAGTAGCTGTTGTACCGTCAGTAGTTGATGCTGCAGTGGTTGTTTCATCATGGGTAGTTGCATCAGTGGTGGTTGTTGTGGCATCAGTTGTAATTGCATCAGTGGTAGTCGTTGTACCGTCAGTAGTTGATGCTGCAGTGGTTGTTTCATCAGTGCTAGTTTCATCAGTGAGAGTTGTTGTTTCATCAGTTGTTGTTGAGTCGGTGGAAGTTGTTGCGCCATCAGTTGTTGTGGCATCAGTGGTAGTACTTGTGCTATCAGTTGTTGTGGCGTCAGTGGTTGTTGTAGTGCCATCAGTTGTAATCGCATCACTGGTAGTTGTTGTGCCATCAGTAGTTGATGCATCAGTGCTTATTGCATCAGTGGTGGTTGTTGTGACATCAGTTTTTGTTGAGTCGGTGGAAGTTGTTGTGCCATCAGTTGTTGTGGCATCATTAGTTGTTGTTGTGCCATCAGTTGTAATTGCATCAGTAGTAGCTGTTGTACCGTCAGTAGTTGATGCTGCAGTGGTAGTTTCATCATGGGTAGTTGCATCAGTGGTGGTTGTTGTGACATCAGTTGTTGTTGAGTCGGTGGAAGTTGTTGTGCCATCAGTTGTTGTGGCATCAGTGGTTGATGTTGTGGCATCATTAGTTGTTGTTGTGCCATCAGTTGTAATTGCATCAGTAGTAGCTGTTGTACCGTCAGTAGTTGATGCTACAGTGGTTGTTTCATCATGGGTAGTTTCATCAGTGGGAGTTGTTGTTTCATCAGTTGTTGTTGAGTCGGTGGAAGTTGTTGCGCCATCAGTTGTAATCGCATCACTGTTAGTTGTTGTGCCATCAGTAGTTGATGCATCAGTGCTTATTGCATCAGAGGAAGTTGTTGTGCCATCAGTTGTTGTGGCATCAGTGGTTGTTGTTGTGGCATCATTAGTTGTTGTTGTGCCATCAGTTGTAATTGCATCAGTAGTAGCTGTTGTACCGTCAGTAGTTGATGCTGCAGTGGTTGTTTCATCATGGGTAGTTGCATCAGTGGTGGTTGTTGTGGCATCAGTTGTAATTGCATCAGTGGTAGTCGTTGTACCGTCAGTAGTTGATGCTGCAGTGGTTGTTTCATCAGTGCTAGTTTCATCAGTGAGAGTTGTTGTTTCATCAGTTGTTGTTGAGTCGGTGGAAGTTGTTGCGCCATCAGTTGTTGTGGCATCAGTGGTAGTACTTGTGCTATCAGTTGTTGTGGCGTCAGTGGTTGTTGTAGTGCCATCAGTTGTAATCGCATCACTGGTAGTTGTTGTGCCATCAGTAGTTGATGCATCAGTGCTTATTGCATCAGTGGTGGTTGTTGTGACATCAGTTTTTGTTGAGTCGGTGGAAGTTGTTGTGCCATCAGTTGTTGTGGCATCATTAGTTGTTGTTGTGCCATCAGTTGTAATTGCATCAGTAGTAGCTGTTGTACCGTCAGTAGTTGATGCTGCAGTGGTAGTTTCATCATGGGTAGTTGCATCAGTGGTGGTTGTTGTGACATCAGTTGTTGTTGAGTCGGTGGAAGTTGTTGTGCCATCAGTTGTTGTGGCATCAGTGGTTGATGTTGTGGCATCATTAGTTGTTGTTGTGCCATCAGTTGTAATTGCATCAGTAGTAGCTGTTGTACCGTCAGTAGTTGATGCTACAGTGGTTGTTTCATCATGGGTAGTTTCATCAGTGGGAGTTGTTGTTTCATCAGTTGTTGTTGAGTCGGTGGAAGTTGTTGCGCCATCAGTTGTAATCGCATCACTGTTAGTTGTTGTGCCATCAGTAGTTGATGCATCAGTGCTTATTGCATCAGAGGAAGTTGTTGTGCCATCAGTTGTTGTGGCATCAGTGGTTGTTGTTGTGGCATCATTAGTTGTTGTTGTGCCATCAGTTGTAATTGCATCAGTAGTAGCTGTTGTACCGTCAGTAGTTGATGCTGCAGTGGTTGTTTCATCATGGGTAGTTGCATCAGTGGTGGTTGTTGTGACATCAGTTGTAATTGCATTAGTGGTTGTTTCATGAGTGCTAGTTGCATCAGTGGGAGTTGTTGTTTGATCAGTTGTTGTTGAGTCGGTGGAAGTTGTTGTGCCATCAGTTGTTGTGGCATCAGTTGTTGTACTTGTGCTATCAGTTGTTGTTGAGTCGGTGAAAGTTGTTGTGCCATCAGTTGTTGTGGCATCAGTGGTAGTACTTGTGCTTTCAGCTGTTGTGGCGTCAAAGGTTGTTGTTGTGCCATCAGTTGTTATCGCATCAGTGGTAGTTGTTGTATCATCAGTAGTTGATGCATCAGTGCTTATTGCATCAGTGGTTGTTGTTGTGCCATCAGTTGTAATCGCATCAGTGGTTGTTTCATGAGTGCTAGTTGCATCAGTGGGAGTTGTTGTTTCATCAGTTGTTGTTGAGTCGGTAGAAGTTGTTGCGCCATCAGTTGTTGTGGCATCAATGGTTGTTAATGTGGCATCATTAGTTGTTGTTGTGCCATCAGTTGTAATTGCATCAGTAGTAGCTGTTGTGCCATCAGTAGTTGATGCATCAGTGCTAATTGCATCAGTGGTGGTTGTTGTGACATCAGTTGTGATTGCATCAGTGGTAGTCGTTGTCCCGTCAGTAATTGATGCATCAGTGGTTGTTTCATCATGGGTAGTTGCATCAGTGGGAGTTGTTGTTTGATCAGTTGTTGTTGAGTCGGTGGAAGTTGTTGTGCCATCAGTTGTTGTGGCATCAGTGGTAGTACTTGTGCTTTCAGCTGTTGTGGCGTCAAAGGTTGTTGTTGTGCCATCAGTTGTTATCGCATCAGTGGTAGTTGTTGTATCATCAGTAGTTGATGCATCAGTGCTTATTGCATCAGTGGTTGTTGTTGTGCCATCAGTTGTAATCGCATCAGTGGTTGTTTCATGAGTGCTAGTTGCATCAGTGGGAGTTGTTGTTTCATCAGTTGTTGTTGAGTCGGTAGAAGTTTTTGCGCCATCAGTTGTTGTGGCATCATTGGTTGTTAATGTGGCATCATTAGTTGTTGTTGTGCC
Organism: Agrochola circellaris; assembly: GCA_914767755.1. NCBI lineage: Eukaryota > Metazoa > Arthropoda > Insecta > Lepidoptera > Noctuidae > Agrochola > Agrochola circellaris. The sequence continues at coordinate 10,718,331 of OU611858.1, forward strand.
ATCAGTTGTAATTGCATCAGTAGTAGCTGTTGTGCCATCAGTAGTTGATGCATCAGTGCTAATTGCATCAGTGGTGGTTGTTGTGACATCAGTTGTGATTGCATCAGTGGTAGTCGTTGTCCCGTCAGTAATTGATGCATCAGTGGTTGTTTCATCATGGGTAGTTGCATCAGTGGGAGTTGTTGTTTCATCAGTTGTTGTGGCATCAGTGGTTGTTGTTGTGGCATCATTAGTTGTTGTTGTGCCATCAGTTGTAATTGCATCAGAAGTAGCTGTTGTACCGTCACTAGTTGATGCTGCAGTGGTTGTTTCATCATGGGTAGTTGCATCAGTGGTGGTAGTTGTGGTATCAGTTGTAATTGCATCAGTGGTAGTCGTTGTACCGTCAGTAGTTAATGCTGCAGTGGTTGTTTCATCATGGGTAGTTGCATCAGTGGTGGTTGTTGTGACATCAGTTGTAATTGCATTAGTGGTTGTTTCATGAGTGCTAGTTGCATCAGTGGGAGTTGTTGTATCATCAGTAGTTGATGCATCAGTGCTTATTGCATCAGTGGTTGTTGTTGTGCCATCAGTTGTAATCGCATCAGTGGTTGTTTCATGAGTGCTAGTTGCATCAGTGGGAGTTGTTGTATCATCAGTAGTTGATGCATCAGTGCTTATTGCATCAGTGGTTGTTGTTGTGCCATCAGTTGTAATCGCATCAGTGGTTGTTTCATGAGTGCTAGTTGCATCAGTGGGAGTTGTTGTTTCATCAGTTGTTGTTGAGTCGGTGGAAGTTGTTGCGCCATCAGTTGTTGTGGCATCATTAGTTGTTGTTGTGCCATCAGTTGTAATTGCATCAGTAGTAGCTGTTGTACCGTCAGTAGTTGATGCTGCAGTGGTTGTTTCATCATGGGTAGTTGCATCAGTGGTGGTTGTTGTGACATCAGTTGTAATTGCATTAGTGGTTGTTTCATGAGTGCTAGTTGCATCAGTGGGAGTTGTTGTTTCATCAGTTGTTGTTGAGTCGGTGGAAGTTGTTGCTCCATCAGTTGTTGTGGCATAAGTGGTAGTACTTGTGCTATCAGTTGTTGTGGCGTCAGTGGTTGTTGTAGTGCCATCAGTTGTAATCGCATCACTGGTAGTTGTTGTGCCATCAGTAGTTGATGCATCAGTGCTTATTGCATCAGTGGTGGTTGTTGTGACATCAGTTTTTGTTGAGTCGGTGGAAGTTGTTGTGCCATCAGTTGTTGTGGCATCATTAGTTGTTGTTGTGCCATCAGTTGTAATTGCATCAGTAGTAGCTGTTGTACCGTCAGTAGTTGATGCTGCAGTGGTTGTTTCATCATGGGTAGTTGCATCAGTGGTGGTTGTTGTGGCATCAGTTGTAATTGCATCAGTGGTAGTCGTTGTACCGTCAGTAGTTGATGCTGCAGTGGTTGTTTCATCAGTGCTAGTTTCATCAGTGAGAGTTGTTGTTTCATCAGTTGTTGTTGAGTCGGTGGAAGTTGTTGCGCCATCAGTTGTTGTGGCATCAGTGGTAGTACTTGTGCTATCAGTTGTTGTGGCGTCAGTGGTTGTTGTAGTGCCATCAGTTGTAATCGCATCACTGGTAGTTGTTGTGCCATCAGTAGTTGATGCATCAGTGCTTATTGCATCAGTGGTTGTTGTTGTGACATCAGTTGTTGTTGAGTCGGTGGAAGTTGTTGTGCCATCAGTTGTTGTGGCATCATTAGTTGTTGTTGTGCCATCAGTTGTAATTGCATCAGTAGTAGCTGTTGTACCGTCAGTAGTTGATGCTGCAGTGGTAGTTTCATCATGGGTAGTTGCATCAGTGGTGGTTGTTGTGACATCAGTTGTTGTTGAGTCGGTGGAAGTTGTTGTGCCATCAGTTGTTGTGGCATCAGTGGTTGATGTTGTGGCATCATTAGTTGTTGTTGTGCCATCAGTTGTAATTGCATCAGTAGTAGCTGTTGTACCGTCAGTAGTTGATGCTACAGTGGTTGTTTCATCATGGGTAGTTTCATCAGTGGGAGTTGTTGTTTCATCAGTTGTTGTTGAGTCGGTGGAAGTTGTTGCGCCATCAGTTGTAATCGCATCACTGTTAGTTGTTGTGCCATCAGTAGTTGATGCATCAGTGCTTATTGCATCAGAGGAAGTTGTTGTGCCATCAGTTGTTGTGGCATCAGTGGTTGTTGTTGTGGCATCATTAGTTGTTGTTGTGCCATCAGTTGTAATTGCATCAGTAGTAGCTGTTGTACCGTCAGTAGTTGATGCTGCAGTGGTTGTTTCATCATGGGTAGTTGCATCAGTGGTGGTTGTTGTGACATCAGTTGTAATTGCATTAGTGGTTGTTTCATGAGTGCTAGTTGCATCAGTGGGAGTTGTTGTTTGATCAGTTGTTGTTGAGTCGGTGGAAGTTGTTGTGCCATCAGTTGTTGTGGCATCAGTTGTTGTACTTGTGCTATCAGTTGTTGTTGAGTCGGTGAAAGTTGTTGTGCCATCAGTTGTTGTGGCATCAGTGGTAGTACTTGTGCTTTCAGCTGTTGTGGCGTCAAAGGTTGTTGTTGTGCCATCAGTTGTTATCGCATCAGTGGTAGTTGTTGTATCATCAGTAGTTGATGCATCAGTGCTTATTGCATCAGTGGTTGTTGTTGTGCCATCAGTTGTAATCGCATCAGTGGTTGTTTCATGAGTGCTAGTTGCATCAGTGGGAGTTGTTGTTTCATCAGTTGTTGTTGAGTCGGTAGAAGTTGTTGCGCCATCAGTTGTTGTGGCATCAATGGTTGTTAATGTGGCATCATTAGTTGTTGTTGTGCCATCAGTTGTAATTGCATCAGTAGTAGCTGTTGTGCCATCAGTAGTTGATGCATCAGTGCTAATTGCATCAGTGGTGGTTGTTGTGACATCAGTTGTGATTGCATCAGTGGTAGTCGTTGTCCCGTCAGTAATTGATGCATCAGTGGTTGTTTCATCATGGGTAGTTGCATCAGTGGGAGTTGTTGTTTCATCAGTTGTTGTTGAGTCGGTGGAAGTTGTTGTGCCATCAGTTGTTGTGGCATCAGTGGTAGTACTTGTGCTTTCAGCTGTTGTGGCGTCAAAGGTTGTTGTTGTGCCATCAGTTGTTATCGCATCAGTGGTAGTTGTTGTATCATCAGTAGTTGATGCATCAGTGCTTATTGCATCAGTGGTTGTTGTTGTGCCATCAGTTGTAATCGCATCAGTGGTTGTTTCATGAGTGCTAGTTGCATCAGTGGGAGTTGTTGTTTCATCAGTTGTTGTTGAGTCGGTAGAAGTTTTTGCGCCATCAGTTGTTGTGGCATCATTGGTTGTTAATGTGGCATCATTAGTTGTTGTTGTGCCATCAGTTGTAATTGCATCAGTAGTAGCTGTTGTGCCATCAGTAGTTGATGCATCAGTGCTAATTGCATCAGTGGTGGTTGTTGTGACATCAGTTGTGATTGCATCAGTGGTAGTCGTTGTCCCGTCAGTAATTGATGCATCAGTGGTTGTTTCATCATGGGTAGTTGCATCAGTGGGAGTTGTTGTTTCATCAGTTGTTGTGGCATCAGTGGTTGTTGTTGTGGCATCATTAGTTGTTGTTGTGCCATCAGTTGTAATTGCATCAGAAGTAGCTGTTGTACCGTCACTAGTTGATGCTGCAGTGGTTGTTTCATCATGGGTAGTTGCATCAGTGGTGGTAGTTGTGGTATCAGTTGTAATTGCATCAGTGGTAGTCGTTGTACCGTCAGTAGTTAATGCTGCAGTGGTTGTTTCATCATGGGTAGTTGCATCAGTGGTGGTTGTTGTGACATCAGTTGTAATTGCATTAGTGGTTGTTTCATGAGTGCTAGTTGCATCAGTGGGAGTTGTTGTTTGATCAGTTGTTGTTGAGTCGGTGGAAGTTGTTGTGCCATCAGTTGTTGTGGCATCAGTGGTAGTACTTGTGCTTTCAGCTGTTGTGGCGTCAAAGGTTGTTGTTGTGCCATCAGTTGTTATCGCATCAGTGGTAGTCGTTGTCCCGTCAGTAATTGATGCATAAGTGGTTGTTTCATGAGTGCTAGTAGCATCAGTGGGAGTTGTTGTTTCATCAGTTGTTGTTGAGTCGGTAGAAGTTGTTGCGCCATCAGTTGTTGTGGTATCAATGGTTGTTAATGTGGCATCATTAGTTGTTGTTGTGCCATCAGTTGTAATTGCATCAGTAGTAGCTGTTGTGCCATCAGTAGTTGATGCATCAGTGCTTATTGCATCAGTGGTGGTTTTTGTGACATCAGTTGTTGTTGAGTCGGTGGAAGTTGTTGTGCCAACAGTTATTGTAGCATCAGTGGTTGTTGTTGTGCCATCAGTTGTAATTGCATCAGTAGTAGCTGTTGTACCGTCAGTAGTTGATGCTGCAGTGGTAGTTTCATCATGGGTAGTTGCATCAGTGGTTGTTTTTGTGACATCAGTTGTAATTGCATCAGTGGTAGTCGTTGTACCGTCAGTAGTTGATGCTGCAGTGGTAGTTTCATCATGGGTAGTTGCATCAGTGGTGGTTGTTGTGGCATCAGTTGTAATTGCATCAGTGGTAGTCATTGTACCGTCAGTAGTTGATGCAGCAGTGGTTGTTTCATCAGTGGGAGTTGTTGTCTCATCAGTTGTTGTTGAGTCGGTGGAAGTTGTTGTGCCATCAGTTGTTGCGGCATCAGTGGTAGTACTTGTGCTATCAGTTGTTGTTGCATCAGTGGTTGTTGTTGTGGCATCATTAGTTGTTGTTGTGCCATCAATTGTAATTGCATCAGTAGTAGCTGTTGTACCGTCAGTAGTTGATGCTGCAGTGGTTGTTTCATCAGTGGTGGTTTTTGTGACATCAGTTGTAATTACATCAGTGGTAGTCGTTGTACCGTCAGTAGTTGATGCAGCGGTGGTTGTTTCTTCAGTGGTAGTTGCATCAGTGGGAGTTGTTGTTCCATCGGTTGTTGTTGAGTCGGTGGAAGTTGTTGTGCCATCAGTTGTTGTGGCATCAGTGGTAGTACTTGTGCTATCAGTCGTTGTGGCGTCAGTGGTTGTTGTAGTGCCATCAGTTGTAATCGCATCACTGGTAGTTTTTGTGCCATCAGTAGTTGATGCATCAGTGCTTATTGCATCAGTGGAAGTTGTTGTGCCATCAGTTGTTGTAGCATCAGTGGTTGTTGTTGTGCCATCAGTAGTTGATGCATCAGTGCTTATTGCATCAGTGGTGGTTGTTGTGACATCAGTTATAATTGCATCAGTGGTAGTCGTTGTCCCGTCAGTAATTGATGCATCAGTGGTTGTTTCATGAGTGCTAGTTGCATCAGTGGGAGTTGTTGTTTCATCAGTTGTTGTTGAGTCGATGGAAGTTGTTGTGCCATCAGTTGTTGTGGCATCAGTGGTAGTACTTGTGCTATCAGTTGTTGTAGCGTCAGTGGTTGTTGTAGTGCCATCAGTTGTAATCGCTTCACTGGTAGTTGTTGTGCCATCAGTAGTTGATGCATCAGTGCTTATTGCATCAGTGGTGGTTGTTGTGACATCAGTTGTTGTTGAGTCGGTGGAAGTTGTTGTGCCATCAGTTGTTGTAGCATCAGTGGTTGTTGTTGTGCCATCAGTTGTAATTGCATCAGTGGTAGTCGTTGTACCGTCAGTAGTTGATGCTGCAGTGGTAGTTTCATCATGGGTAGTTGCATCAGTGGTGGTTGTTGTGGCATCAGTTGTAATTGCATCAGTGGTAGTCGTTGTACCGTCAGTAGTTAATGGAGCAGTGGTTGTTTCAACAGTGCTAGTTGCATCAGTGGGAGTTGTTGTTTCATCAGTTGTTGTTGAGTCGGTGGAAGTTGTTGTGCCATCAGTTGTTGTGGCATCAGTGGTAGTACTTGTGCTATCAGTTGTTGTAGCGTCAGTGGTTGTTGTAGTGCCATCAGTTGTAATCGCATCACTGGTAGTTGTTGTGCCATCAGTAGTTGATGCATCAGTGCTTATTGCATCAGTGGTGGTTGTTGTGACATCAGTTGTTGTTGAGTCGGTGGAAGTTGTTGTGCCATCAGTTGTTGTAGCATCAGTGGTTGTTGTTGTGCCATCAGTTGTAATTGCATCAGTGGTAGTCGTTGTACCGTCAGTAGTTGATGCTGCAGTGGTAGTTTCATCATGGGTAGTTGCATCAGTGGTGGTTGTTGTGGCATCAGTTGTAATTGCATCAGTGGTAGTTGTTCTGCCATCAGTAGTTGATGCATCAGTGCTAATTGCATCAGTGGTGGTTGTTGTGCCATCAGTTGTAATTGCATCAGTAGTCGCTGTTGCACCGTCAGTAGTTGATGCTGCAGTGGTTGTTTCATCATGGGTAGTTGCATCAGTGGCGGTTTTTGTGCCATCAGTTGTAATCGCATCACTGGTTGTTGTTGTGCCATCAGTAGTTGATGCATCAGTGCTTATTGCATCAGTGGTGGTTGTTGTGACATCAGTTGTTGTTGAGTCGGTGGAAGTTGTTGTGCCATCAGTTGTTTTGGCATCAGTGGTTGATGTTGTGGCATCATTAGTTGTTGTTGTGCCATCAGTTGTAATTGCATCAGTAGTAGCTGTTGTACCGTCAGTAGTTGATGCTGCAGTGGTTGTTTGATCATGGGTAGTTGCATCAGTGGTGGTTGTTGTGGCATCAGTTGTAATTGCATCAGTGGTAGTCGTTGTACCGTCACTAATTGATGCAGCAGTGGTTGTTTCATCAGTGCTAGTTGCATCAGTGGGAGTTGTTGTTTCATCAGTTGTTGTTGAGTCGGTGGAAGTTGTTGTGCCATCAGTTGTTGTGGCATCAGTGGTAGTACTTGTGCTATCAGTTGTTGTAGCGTCAGTGGTTGTTGTAGTGCCATCAGTTGTAATCGCATCACTGGTAGTTGTTGTGCCATCAGTAGTTGATGCATCAGTGCTTATTGCATCAGTGGTGGTTGTTGTGACATCAGTTGTTGTTGAGTCGGTGGAAGTTGTTGTGCCATCAGTTGTTGTAGCATCAGTGGTTGTTGTTGTGCCATCAGTTGTAATTGCATCAGTGGTAGTCGTTGTACCGTCAGTAGTTGATGCTGCAGTGGTAGTTTCATCATGGGTAGTTGCATCAGTGGTGGTTGTTGTGGCATCAGTTGTAATTGCATCAGTGGTAGTCGTTGTACCGTCAGTAGTTAATGGAGCAGTGGTTGTTTCAACAGTGCTAGTTGCATCAGTGGGAGTTGTTGTTTCATCAGTTGTTGTTGAGTCGGTGGAAGTTGTTGTGCCATCAGTTGTTGTGGCATCAGTGGTAGTACTTGTGCTATCAGTTGTTGTAGCGTCAGTGGTTGTTGTAGTGCCATCAGTTGTAATCGCATCACTGGTAGTTGTTGTGCCATCAGTAGTTGATGCATCAGTGCTTATTGCATCAGTGGTGGTTGTTGTGACATCAGTTGTTGTTGAGTCGGTGGAAGTTGTTGTGCCATCAGTTGTTGTAGCATCAGTGGTTGTTGTTGTGCCATCAGTTGTAATTGCATCAGTGGTAGTCGTTGTACCGTCAGTAGTTGATGCTGCAGTGGTAGTTTCATCATGGGTAGTTGCATCAGTGGTGGTTGTTGTGGCATCAGTTGTAATTGCATCAGTGGTAGTTGTTGTGCCATCAGTAGTTGATGCATCAGTGCTAATTGCATCAGTGGTGGTTGTTGTGCCATCAGTTGTAATTGCATCAGTAGTCGCTGTTGTACCGTCAGTAGTTGATGCTGCAGTGGTTGTTTCATCATGGGTAGTTGCATCAGTGGCGGTTTTTGTGCCATCAGTTGTAATCGCATCACTGGTTGTTGTTGTGCCATCAGTAGTTGATGCATCAGTGCTTATTGCATCAGTGGTGGTTGTTGTGACATCAGTTGTTGTTGAGTCGGTGGAAGTTGTTGTGCCATCAGTTGTTGTGGCATCAGTGGTTGATGTTGTGGCATCATTAGTTGTTGTTGTGCCATCAGTTGTAATTGCATCAGTAGTAGCTGTTGTACCGTCAGTAGTTGATGCTGCAGTGGTTGTTTGATCATGGGTAGTTGCATCAGTGGTGGTTGTTGTGGCATCAGTTGTAATTGCATCAGTGGTAGTCGTTGTACCGTCACTAATTGATGCAGCAGTGGTTGTTTCATCAGTGCTAGTTGCATCAGTGGGAGTTGTTGTTTCATCAGTTGTTGTTGAGTCGGTGGAAGTTGTTGTGCCATCAGTTGTTGTGGCATCAGTGGTTGTTGTTGTGGCATCATTAGTTGTTGTTGTGCCATCAGTCCTAATTGCATCAGTAGTAGCTGTTGTACCGTCAGTAGTTGATGCTGCAGTGGTTGTTTCATCATGGGTAGTTGCATCAGTGGTGGTTGTTGTGGCATCAGTTGTAATTGCATCAGTGGTAGTCGTTGTCCCGTCAGTAATTGATGCATCAGTGGTTGTTTCATGAGTGCTAGTTGCATCAGTGGGAGTTATTGTTTCATCAGTTGTTGTGGCGTCAGTGGTTGTTTTTGTGCCATCAGTTGTTGTGGCATCAGTGGTTGTTGTTGTGGCATCATTAGTTGTTGTTGTGCCATCAGTCCTAATTGCATCAGTAGTAGCTGTTGTACCGTCAGTAGTTGATGCTGCAGTGGTTGTTTCATCATGGGTAGTTGCATCAGTGGTGGTTGTTGTGGCATCAGTTGTAATTGCATCAGTGGTAGTCGTTGTCCCGTCAGTAATTGATGCATCAGTGGTTGTTTCATCATGGGTAGTTGCATCAGTGGGAGTTATTGTTTCATCAGTTGTTGTTGAGTCGGTGGAAGTTGTTGTGCCATCAGTTGTTGTGGCATCAGTGGTAGTACTTGTGCTTTCAGCTGTTGTGGCGTCAAAGGTTGTTGTTGTGCCATCAGTTGTTATCGCATCAGTGGTAGTTGTTGTGCCATCAGTAGTTGATGCATCAGTGCTTATTGCATCAGTGGTTGTTGTTGTGCCATCAGTTGTAATCGCATCAGTGGTTGTTTCATGAGTGCTAGTTGCATCAGTGGGAGTTGTTGTTTCATCAGTTGTTGTTGAGTCGGTGGAAGTTGTTGTGCCATTAGTTGTTGTTTCATCAGTGGTAGTACTTGTGCTATCAGTTGTTGTGGCGTCAGTGGTTGTTGTTGTGCCATCAGTTGTTGTGGCATCAGTGGTTGTTGTTGTGGCATCATTAGTTGTTGTTGTGCCATCAGTTGTAGTTGCATTAGTAGTAGCTGTTGTACCGTCAGTAGTTGATGCTGCTGTGGTTGTTTCATCATGGGTAGTTGCATCAGTGGTGGTTTTTGTGACATCAGTTGTAATTGCATCAGTGGTAGTTGTTGTGCCATCAGTAGTTGATGCATCAGTGCTAATTGCATCAGTGGTGGTTGTTGTGCCATCAGTTGTAATTGCATCAGTAGTCGTTGTTGTACCGTCAGTAGTTGATGCTGCAGTGGTTGTTTCATCATGGGTAGTTGCATCAGTGGCGGTTTTTGTGCCATCAGTTGTAATCGCATCACTGGTTGTTGTTGTGCCATCAGTAGTTGATGCATCAGTGCTTATTGCATCAGTGGTGGTTGTTGTGACATCAGTTGTTGTTGAGTCGGTGGAAGTTGTTGTGCCATCAGTTGTTGTGGCATCAGTGGTTGATGTTGTGGCATCATTAGTTGTTGTTGTGCCATCAGTTGTAATTGCATCAGTGGTAGTCGTTGTACCGTCACTAATTGATGCAGCAGTGGTAGTTTCATCAGTGCTAGTTGCATCAGTGGGAGTTGTTGTTTCATCAGTTGTTGTTGAGTCGGTGGAAGTTGTTGTGCCATCAGTTGTTGTGGCATCAGTGGTAGTACTTGTGCTATCAGTCGTTGTGGCGTCAGTGGTTGTTGTAGTGCCATCAGTTGTAATCGCATCACTGGTAGTTTTTGTGCCATCAGTAGTTGATGCATCAGTGCTTATTGCATCAGTGGAAGTTGTTGTGCCATCAGTTGTTGTAGCATCAGTGGTTGTTGTTGTGGCATCATTAGTTGTTGTTGTGCCATCAGTTGTCATTGCATCAGTAGTAGCTGTTGTACCGTCAGTAGTTGATGCTGCAGTGGTTGTTTTATCATGGGTAGTTGCATCGGTGGTGGTTGTTGTGACATCAGTTGTTATTGCATCAGTGGTTGTTAAATGAGTGCTAGTTGCATCAGTGGGAGTTGTTGTTTCATTAGTTGTTGTTGAGTTGGTGGAAGTTGTTGTGCTATCAGTTGTTGTGGCGTCAGTGGTTGTTGTTGTGCCATCAGTTGTAATCGCATCAGTGGTTGTTGTTGTGCCATCAGTAGTTGATGCATCAGTGCTTATTGCATCAGTGGTGGTTGTTGTGACATCAGTTATAATTGCATCAGTGGTAGTCGTTGTCCCGTCAGTAATTGATGCATCAGTGGTTGTTTCATGAGTGCTAGTTGCATCAGTGGGAGTTGTTGTTTCATCAGTTGTTGTTGAGTCGGTGGAAGTTGTTGTGCCATCAGTTGTTGTGGCATCAGTGGTCGTACTTGTGCTATCAGTTGTTGTAGCGTCAGTGGTTGTTGTAGTGCCATCAGTTGTTATCGCATCACTGGTAGTTGTTGTGCCATCAGTAGTTGATGCATCAGTGCTTATTGCATCAGTGGTGGTTGTTGTGACATCAGTTGTTGTTGAGTCGGTGGAAGTTGTTGTGCCATCAGTTGTTGTGGCATCAGTGGTTGTTGTTGTGGCATCATTAGTTTTTGTTGTGCCATCAGTTGTAATTGCATCAGTAGTAGCTGTTGTACCGTCAGTAGTTGATGATGCAGTGGTTGTTTCATCATGAGTTGTTGCATCAGTGGTGGTTGTTGTGACATCAGTTGTAATCGCATCACTGGTAGTTGTTGTGCCATCAGTAGTTGATGCATTAGTGCTTATTGCATCAGTGGTGGTTGTTGTGACATCAGTTGTTGTTGAGTCGGTGGAAGTTGTTGTGCCATCAGTTGTTGTGGCATCAGTGTTTGTTGTTGTGCCATCAGTTGTAATTGCATCAGTGGTAGTCGTTGTACCGTCAGTACTTGATGCTGCAGTGGTAGTTTCATCATGGGTAGTTGCATCAGTGGTGGTTGTTGTGGCATCAGTTGTAATTGCATCAGTGGTAGTTGTTGTGCCATCAGTAGTTGATGCATCAGTGCTAATTGCATCAGTGGTGGTTGTTGTGCCATCAGTTGTAATTGCATCAGTAGTCGCTGTTGTACCGTCAGTAGTTGATGCTGCAGTGGTTGTTTCATCATGGGTAGTTGCATCAGTGGCGGTTTTTGTGCCATCAGTTGTAATCGCATCACTGGTTGTTGTTGTGCCATCAGTAGTTGATGCATCAGTGCTTATTGCATCAGTGGTGGTTGTTGTGACATCAGTTGTTGTTGAGTCGGTGGAAGTTGTTGTGCCATCAGTTGTTGTGGCATCAGTGGTTGATGTTGTGGCATCATTAGTTGTTGTTGTGCCATCAGTTGTAATTGCATCAGTAGTAGCTGTTGTACCGTCAGTAGTTGATGCTGCAGTGGTTGTTTGATCATGGGTAGTTGCATCAGTGGTGGTTGTTGTGGCATCAGTTGTAATTGCATCAGTGGTAGTCGTTGTACCGTCACTAATTGATGCAGCAGTGGTTGTTTCATCAGTGCTAGTTGCATCAGTGGGAGTTGTTGTTTCATCAGTTGTTGTTGAGTCAGTGGAAGTTGTTGTGGCATCAGTTGTTGTTGTTGTGGCATCATTAGTTGTTGTTGTGCCATCAGTCCTAATTGCATCAGTAGTAGCTGTTGTACCGTCAGTAGTTGATGCTGCAGTGGTTGTTTCATCATGGGTAGTTGCATCAGTGGTGGTTGTTGTGGCATCAGTTGTAATTGCATCAGTGGTAGTCGTTGTCCCGTCAGTAATTGATGCATCAGTGGTTGTTTCATGAGTGCTAGTTGCATCAGTGGGAGTTATTGTTTCATCAGTTGTTGTTGAGTCGGTGGAAGTTGTTGTGCCATCAGTTGTTGTGGCATCAGTGGTAGTACTTGTGCTTTCAGCTGTTGTGGCGTCAAAGGTTGTTGTTGTGCCATCAGTTGTTATCGCATCAGTGGTAGTTGTTGTGCCATCAGTAGTTGATGCATCAGTGCTTATTGCATCAGTGGTTGTTGTTGTGCCATCAGTTGTAATCGCATCAGTGGTTGTTTCATGAGTGCTAGTTGCATCAGTGGGAGTTGTTGTTTCATCAGTTGTTGTTGAGTCGGTGGAAGTTGTTGTGCCATTAGTTGTTGTGGCATCAGTGGTAGTACTTGTGCTATCAGTTGTTGTGGCGTCAGTGGTTGTTGTTGTGCCATCAGTTGTTGTGGCATCAGTGGTTGTTGTTGTGGCATCATTAGTTGTTGTTGTGCCATCAGTTGTAGTTGCATTAGTAGTAGCTGTTGTACCGTCAGTAGTTGATGCTGCTGTGGTTGTTTCATCATGGGTAGTTGCATCAGTGGTGGTTTTTGTGACATCAGTTGTAATTGCATCAGTGGTAGTTGTTGTGCCATCAGTAGTTGATGCATCAGTGCTAATTGCATCAGTGGTGGTTGTTGTGCCATCAGTTGTAATTGCATCAGTAGTCGTTGTTGTACCGTCAGTAGTTGATGCTGCAGTGGTTGTTTCATCATGGGTAGTTGCATCAGTGGCGGTTTTTGTGCCATCAGTTGTAATCGCATCACTGGTTGTTGTTGTGCCATCAGTAGTTGATGCATCAGTGCTTATTGCATCAGTGGTGGTTGTTGTGACATCAGTTGTTGTTGAGTCGGTGGAAGTTGTTGTGCCATCAGTTGTTGTGGCATCAGTGGTTGATGTTGTGGCATCATTAATTGTTGTTGTGCCATCAGTTGTAATTGCATCAGTGGTAGTCGTTGTACCGTCACTAATTGATGCAGCAGTGGTAGTTTCATCAGTGCTAGTTGCATCAGTGGGAGTTGTTGTTTCATCAGTTGTTGTTGAGTCGGTGGAAGTTGTTGTGCCATCAGTTGTTGTGGCATCAGTGGTAGTACTTGTGCTATCAGTCGTTGTGGCGTCAGTGGTTGTTGTAGTGCCATCAGTTGTAATCGCATCACTGGTAGTTTTTGTGCCATCAGTAGTTGATGCATCAGTGCTTATTGCATCAGTGGAAGTTGTTGTGCCATCAGTTGTTGTAGCATCAGTGGTTGTTGTTGTGGCATCATTAGTTGTTGTTGTGCCATCAGTTGTCATTGCATCAGTAGTAGCTGTTGTACCGTCAGTAGTTGATGCTGCAGTGGTTGTTTTATCATGGGTAGTTGCATCGGTGGTGGTTGTTGTGACATCAGTTGTTATTGCATCAGTGGTTGTTAAATGAGTGCTAGTTGCATCAGTGGGAGTTGTTGTTTCATTAGTTGTTGTTGAGTTGGTGGAAGTTGTTGTGCTATCAGTTGTTGTGGCGTCAGTGGTTGTTGTTGTGCCATCAGTTGTAATCGCATCAGTGGTTGTTGTTGTGCCATCAGTAGTTGATGCATCAGTGCTTATTGCATCAGTGGTGGTTGTTGTGACATCAGTTATAATTGCATCAGTGGTAGTCGTTGTCCCGTCAGTAATTGATGCATCAGTGGTTGTTTCATGAGTGCTAGTTGCATCAGTGGGAGTTGTTGTTTCATCGGTTGTTGTTGAGTCGGTGGAAGTTGTTGTGCCATCAGTTGTTGTGGCATCAGTGGTAGTACTTGTGCTATCAGTCGTTGTGGCGTCAGTGGTTGTTGTAGTGCCATCAGTTGTAATCGCATCACTGGTAGTTTTTGTGCCATCAGTAGTTGATGCATCAGTGCTTATTGCATCAGTGGAAGTTGTTGTGCCATCAGTTGTTGTAGCATCAGTGGTTGTTGTTGTGGCATCATTAGTTGTTGTTGTGCCATCAGTTGTCATTGCATCAGTAGTAGCTGTTGTACCGTCAGTAGTTGATGCTGCAGTGGTTGTTTTATCATGGGTAGTTGCATCGGTGGTGGTTGTTGTGACATCAGTTGTTATTGCATCAGTGGTTGTTAAATGAGTGCTAGTTGCATCAGTGGGAGTTGTTGTTTCATTAGTTGTTGTTGAGTTGGTGGAAGTTGTTGTGCTATCAGTTGTTGTGGCGTCAGTGGTTGTTGTTGTGCCATCAGTTGTAATCGCATCAGTGGTTGTTGTTGTGCCATCAGTAGTTGATGCATCAGTGCTTATTGCATCAGTGGTGGTTGTTGTGACATCAGTTATAATTGCATCAGTGGTAGTCGTTGTCCCGTCAGTAATTGATGCATCAGTGGTTGTTTCATGAGTGCTAGTTGCATCAGTGGGAGTTGTTGTTTCATCAGTTGTTGTTGAGTCGGTGGAAGTTGTTGTGCCATCAGTTGTTGTGGCATCAGTGGTCGTACTTGTGCTATCAGTTGTTGTAGCGTCAGTGGTTGTTGTAGTGCCATCAGTTGTTATCGCATCACTGGTAGTTGTTGTGCCATCAGTAGTTGATGCATCAGTGCTTATTGCATCAGTGGTGGTTGTTGTGACATCAGTTGTTGTTGAGTCGGTGGAAGTTGTTGTGCCATCAGTTGTTGTGGCATCAGTGGTTGTTGTTGTGGCATCATTAGTTTTTGTTGTGCCATCAGTTGTAATTGCATCAGTAGTAGCTGTTGTACCGTCAGTAGTTGATGATGCAGTGGTTGTTTCATCATGGGTTGTTGCATCAGTGGTGGTTGTTGTGACATCAGTTGTAATCGCATCACTGGTAGTTGTTGTGCCATCAGTAGTTGATGCATCAGTGCTTATTGCATCAGTGGTGGTTGTTGTGACATCAGTTGTTGTTGAGTCGGTGGAAGTTGTTGTGCCATCAGTTGTTGTGGCATCAGTGTTTGTTGTTGTGCCATCAGTTGTAATTGCATCAGTGGTAGTCGTTGTACCGTCAGTACTTGATGCTGCAGTGGTAGTTTCATCATGGGTAGTTGCATCAGTGGTGGTTGTTGTGGCATCAGTTGTAATTGCATCAGTGGTAGTTGTTGTGCCATCAGTAGTTGATGCATCAGTGCTAATTGCATCAGTGGTGGTTGTTGTGCCATCAGTTGTAATTGCATCAGTAGTCGCTGTTGTACCGTCAGTAGTTGATGCTGCAGTGGTTGTTTCATCATGGGTAGTTGCATCAGTGGCGGTTTTTGTGCCATCAGTTGTAATCGCATCACTGGTTGTTGTTGTGCCATCAGTAGTTGATGCATCAGTGCTTATTGCATCAGTGGTGGTTGTTGTGACATCAGTTGTTGTTGAGTCGGTGGAAGTTGTTGTGCCATCAGTTGTTGTGGCATCAGTGGTTGATGTTGTGGCATCATTAGTTGTTGTTGTGCCATCAGTTGTAATTGCATCAGTAGTAGCTGTTGTACCGTCAGTAGTTGATGCTGCAGTGGTTGTTTGATCATGGGTAGTTGCATCAGTGGTGGTTGTTGTGGCATCAGTTGTAATTGCATCAGTGGTAGTCGTTGTACCGTCACTAATTGATGCAGCAGTGGTTGTTTCATCAGTGCTAGTTGCATCAGTGGGAGTTGTTGTTTCATCAGTTGTTGTTGAGTCAGTGGAAGTTGTTGTGGCATCAGTGGTTGTTGTTGTGGCATCATTAGTTGTTGTTGTGCCATCAGTCCTAATTGCATCAGTAGTAGCTGTTGTACCGTCAGTAGTTGATGCTGCAGTGGTTGTTTCATCATGGGTAGTTGCATCAGTGGTGGTTGTTGTGGCATCAGTTGTAATTGCATCAGTGGTAGTCGTTGTCCCGTCAGTAATTGATGCATCAGTGGTTGTTTCATGAGTGCTAGTTGCATCAGTGGGAGTTATTGTTTCATCAGTTGTTGTGGCGTCAGTGGTTGTTGTTGTGCCATCAGTTGTTGTGGCATCAGTGGTTGTTGTTGTGGCATCATTAGTTGTTGTTGTGCCATCAGTCCTAATTGCATCAGTAGTAGCTGTTGTACCGTCAGTAGTTGATGCTGCAGTGGTTGTTTCATCATGGGTAGTTGCATCAGTGGTGGTTGTTGTGGCATCAGTTGTAATTGCATCAGTGGTAGTCGTTGTCCCGTCAGTAATTGATGCATCAGTGGTTGTTTCATGAGTGCTAGTTGCATCAGTGGGAGTTATTGTTTCATCAGTTGTTGTTGAGTCGGTGGAAGTTGTTGTGCCATCAGTTGTTGTGGCATCAGTGGTAGTACTTGTGCTTTCAGCTGTTGTGGCGTCAAAGGTTGTTGTTGTGCCATCAGTTGTTATCGCATCAGTGGTAGTTGTTGTGCCATCAGTAGTTGATGCATCAGTGCTTATTGCATCAGTGGTTGTTGTTGTGCCATCAGTTGTAATCGCATCAGTGGTTGTTTCATGAGTGCTAGTTGCATCAGTGGGAGTTGTTGTTTCATCAGTTGTTGTTGAGTCGGTGGAAGTTGTTGTGCCATTAGTTGTTGTGGCATCAGTGGTAGTACTTGTGCTATCAGTTGTTGTGGCGTCAGTGGTTGTTGTTGTGCCATCAGTTGTTGTGGCATCAGTGGTTGTTGTTGTGGCATCATTAGTTGTTGTTGTGCCATCAGTTGTAGTTGCATTAGTAGTAGCTGTTGTACCGTCAGTAGTTGATGCTGCTGTGGTTGTTTCATCATGGGTAGTTGCATCAGTGGTGGTTTTTGTGACATCAGTTGTAATTGCATCAGTGGTAGTTGTTGTGCCATCAGTAGTTGATGCATCAGTGCTAATTGCATCAGTGGTGGTTGTTGTGCCATCAGTTGTAATTGCATCAGTAGTCGCTGTTGTACCGTCAGTAGTTGATGCTGCAGTGGTTGTTTCATCATGGGTAGTTGCATCAGTGGCGGTTTTTGTGCCATCAGTTGTAATCGCATCACTGGTTGTTGTTGTGCCATCAGTAGTTGATGCATCAGTGCTTATTGCATCAGTGGTGGTTGTTGTGACATCAGTTGTTGTTGAGTCGGTGGAAGTTGTTGTGCCATCAGTTGTTGTGGCATCAGTGGTTGATGTTGTGGCATCATTAGTTGTTGTTGTGCCATCAGTTGTAATTGCATCAGTGGTAGTCGTTGTACCGTCACTAATTGATGCAGCAGTGGTAGTTTCATCAGTGCTAGTTGCATCAGTGGGAGTTGTTGTTTCATCAGTTGTTGTTGAGTCGGTGGAAGTTGTTGTGCCATCAGTTGTTGTGGCATCAGTGGTAGTACTTGTGCTTTCAGTCGTTGTGGCGTCAGTGGTTGTTGTAGTGCCATCAGTTGTAATCGCATCACTGGTAGTTTTTGTGCCATCAGTAGTTGATGCATCAGTGCTTATTGCATCAGTGGAAGTTGTTGTGCCATCAGTTGTTGTAGCATCAGTGGTTGTTGTTGTGGCATCATTAGTTGTTGTTGTGCCATCAGTTGTCATTGCATCAGTAGTAGCTGTTGTACCGTCAGTAGTTGATGCTGCAGTGGTTGTTTTATCATGGGTAGTTGCATCAGTGGTGGTTGTTGTGACATCAGTTGTTATTGCATCAGTGGTTGTTAAATGAGTGCTAGTTGCATCAGTGGGAGTTGTTGTTTCATTAGTTGTTGTTGAGTTGGTGGAAGTTGTTGTGCTATCAGTTGTGTTGGCGTCAGTGGTTGTTGTTGTGCCATCAGTTGTAATCGCATCAGTGGTTGTTGTTGTGCCATCAGTAGTTGATGCATCAGTGCTTATTGCATCAGTGGTGGTTGTTGTGACATCAGTTATAATTGCATCAGTGGTAGTCGTTGTCCCGTCAGTAATTGATGCATCAGTGATTGTTTCATGAGTGCTAGTTGCATCAGTGGGAGTTGTTGTTTCATCAGTTGTTGTTGAGTCGGTGGAAGTTGTTGTGCCATCAGTTGTTGTGGCATCAGTGGTCGTACTTGTGCTATCAGTTGTTGTAGCGTCAGTGGTAGTTGTTGTGCCATCAGTAGTTGATGCATCAGTGCTTATTGCATCAGTGGTGGTTGTTGTGACATCAGTTGTTGTTGAGTCGGTGGAAGTTGTTGTGCCATCAGTTGTTGTGGCATCAGTGGTTGTTGTTGTGGCATCATTAGTTTTTGTTGTGCCATCAGTTGTAATTGCATCAGTAGTAGCTGTTGTACCGTCAGTAGTTGATGATGCAGTGGTTGTTTCATCATGGGTTGTTGCATCAGTGGTGGTTGTTGTGACATCAGTTGTAATCGCATCACTGGTAGTTGTTGTGCCATCAGTAGTTGATGCATCAGTGCTTATTGCATCAGTGGTGGTTGTTGTGACATCAGTTGTTGTTGAGTCGGTGGAAGTTGTTGTGCCATCAGTTGTTGTGGCATCAGTGTTTGTTGTTGTGCCATCAGTTGTAATTGCATCAGTGGTAGTCGTTGTACCGTCAGTACTTGATGCCGCAGTGGTAGTTTCATCATGGGTAGTTGCATCAGTGGTGGTTGTTGTGGCATCAGTTGTAATTGCATCAGTGGTAGTCGTTGTACCGTCAGTAGTTGATGCAGCAGTGGTTGTTTCATCAATGCTAGTTTGATCAGTGGGAGTTGTTGTTTCATCAGTTGTTGTTGAGTCGGTGGAAGTTGTTGCGCCATCAGTTGTTGTGGCATCAGTGGTATTACTTGTGCTATCAGTTGTTGTGGCGTCAGTGGTTGTTGTTGTGCCATCAGTTGTTGTGGCATCAGTGGTTGTTGTTGTGGCATCATTAGTTGTTGCTGTGCCATCAGTCCTAATTGCATCAGTAGTAGCTGTTGTACCGTCAGTAGTTGATGCTGCAGTGGTTGTTTCATCATGGGTAGTTGCATCAGTGGTGGTTGTTGTGACATCAGTTGTAATTGCATTAGTGGTTGTTTCATTAGTGCTAGTTGCATCAGTGGGAGTTGTTGTTTGATCAGTTGTTGTTGAGTCGGTGGAAGTTGTTGTGCCATCAGTTGTTGTGGCATCAGTGGTAGTACTTGTGCTTTCAGCTGTTATGGCGTCAAAGGTTGTTGTTGTGCCATCAGTTGTTATCGCATCAGTGGTAGTTGTTGTGCCATCAGTAATTGATGCATCAGTGCTTATTGCATCAGTGGTGGTTGTTGTGACATCAGTTGTTGTTGAGTCGGTGGAAGTTGTTGTGCCATCAGTTGTTGTGGCATCAGTGGTTGTTTTTGTACCGTCAGTAGTTGATGCAGCAGTGGTTGTTTCATCAGTACTAGTTGCATCAGTGGGAGTTGTTGTTTCATCAGTTGTTGTTGAGTCGGTGGAAGTGTTTGTGCCATCAGTTGTTGTGGCATCAGTGGTAGTTCTTGTGCTATCAGTCGTTGTGGCGTCAGTGCTTATTGCATCAGTGGTTGTTGTTGTGCCATCAGTTGTAATCGCATCAGTGGTTGTTTCATGAGTGCTAGTTGCATCAGTGGGAGTTGTTGTTTCATCAGTTGTTGTTGAGTCGGTGGAAGTTGTTGTGCCATTAGTTGTTGTGGCATCAGTGGTAGTACTTGTGCTATCAGTTGTTGTGGCGTCAGTGGTTGTTGTTGTGCCATCAGTTGTTGTGGCATCAGTGGTTGTTGTTGTGGCATCATTAGTTGTTGTTGTGCCATCAGTTGTAGTTGCATTAGTAGTAGCTGTTGTACCGTCAGTAGTTGATGCTGCTGTGGTTGTTTCATCATGGGTAGTTGCATCAGTGGTGGTTTTTGTGACATCAGTTGTAATTGCATCAGTGGTAGTCGTTGTACCGTCAGTAGTTGATGCAGCAGTGGTTGTTTCTTCAGTGGTAGTTGCATCAGTGGGAGTTGTTGTTCCATCAGTTGTTGTGGCATCATTAGTTGTTGTTGTGCCATCAGTTGTAGTTGCATCAGTGGTAGTTCTTGTGCTATCAGTCGTTGTAGCGTCAGTGGTTGTTGTAGTGCCATCAGTTGTTGATGCATCAGTGCTTATTGCATCAGTGGAAGTTGTCGTGCCATCAGTTCTTGTGGCATCAGTGGTTGTTGTTGTGGCATCATTAGTTGTTGTTGTGCCATCAGTTGAAATTGCATCAGTAGTAGCTGTTGTAACGTCAGAAGTTGATGCTGTAGTGGTTGTTTTATCATGGGTAGTTGCATCAGTGGTGGTTGTTGTGGCATCAGTTGTAACTGCATCAGTGGTAGTCGCTGTACCGTCAGTAGTTGATGCAGCAGTGGTTGTTTCATCAGTGCTAGTTGCATCAGTGGGAGTTGTTGTTTCATCAGTTGTTGTTGAGTCGGTGGAAGTTGTTGTGCCATTAGTTGTTGTGGCATCAGTGGTAGTACTTGTGCTATCAGGAGTTGATGCATCGGTGGTTGTTGCATCAGTGGTAATTGTTGTGGCATCAGTTGTAATTGTATCAGTGGTAGTCGTTGAACCGTCTATAGTTGATGCAGCAGTGGTTGTTTCATCAGTGCTTGTTGCATCAGTGGTGGTTGTTGTGGGATCAGTTGAAATTCTATCAGTGGTAGTTGTTTTACCGTTAGTAGTTGATGCAGCAGTGGTTGTTTCATCAGTGCTAGTTGCATCAGTGGGAGTTGTTGTTTCATCAGTTGTTGTTGAGTCGGTGGAAGTTGTTGTGCCATAAGTTGTTGTGGCATCAGTTGTAGTACTTGTGCTATCAGTTGTTGTGGCGTCAGTGGTTGTTGTTGTGCCATCAGTTGTAATCGCATCAGTGGTTGTTTCATGAGTGCTAGTTGCATCAGTGGTAGTTTTTGTTTCATCAGTTGTTGTTGAGTCGGTGGAAGTTGTTGTGCTATCAGTTGTTGTGGCATCAGTGGTAGTACTTGTGGTTTCAGCTGTTGTGGCGTCAAAGGTTGTTGTTGTGCCATCAGTTGTTGTATCAGTGGTAGTCGTTGTACCGTCAGTAGTTGATGCTGCAGTGGTTGTTTCATCAGTGGTGGTTTTTGTGACATCAGTTGTAATTACATCAGTGGTAGTCGTTGTACCGTCAGTAGTTGATGCAGCAGTGGTTGTTTCATCAGTGCTAGTTGCATCTGTGGGAGTTGTTGTTTCATCAGTTGTTGTTGAGTCGGTGGAAGTGTTTGCGCCATCAGTTGTTGTGGCATCAATGGTTGTTGTTGTGGCATCATTAGTTGTTGTTATACCATCAGTTGTCATTGCATCAGTAGTAGCTGTTGTACCGTCAGTAGTTGATGCAGCAGTGGTTGTTTCATCAGTGCTAGTTGCATCAGTGGGAGTTGTTGTTTCATCAGTTGTTGTGGCATCAGTTGTAGTACTTGTGCTATCAGTTGTTGTGGCGTCAGTGGTTGTTGTTGTGCCATCAGTTGTAATCGCATTAGTGGTTGTTTCATGAGTGCTAGTTGCATCAGTGGGAGTTTTTGTTACATCAGTTGTTGTGGCATCAGTGGTAGTCGTTGTCCCGTCAGTAATTGATGCATCAGTGGTTGTTCCATGAGTGCTAGTTGCATCAGTGGGAGTTGTTGTTTCATCAGTTGTTGTTGAGTCGGTGGAAGTTGTTGTGCCATTAGTTGTTGTGGCATCAGTGGTAGTACTTGTGCTATCAGGAGTTGATGCATCGGTGGTTGTTTCATCAGTGCTTGTTGCATCAGTGGTAATTGTTGTGGCATCAGTTGTAATTGTATCAGTGGTAGTCGTTGAACCGTCTATAGTTGATGCAGCAGTGGTTGTTTCATCAGTGCTAGTTGCATCAGTGGGATTTGTTGTTTGATCAGTTGTTGTTGAGTCAGTGGAAGTTGTTGTGCAATCAGTTGTTGTGGCATCAGTGGTAGTACTTGTGCTTTCAGCTGTTGTGGCGTCAAAGGTTGTTGTTGTGCCATCAGTTGTTATCGCATCAGTGGTAGTCGTTGTCCCGTCAGTAATTGATGCATCAGTGGTTGTTTCATGAGTGCTAGTTGCATCAGTGGGAGTTGTTGTTTCATCAGTTGTTGTTGAGTCGGTGGAAGTTGTTTTGCCATTAGGTGTTGTGGCATCAGTGGTAGTACTTGTGCTATCAGGAGTTGATGCATCGGTGGTTGTTTCACCAGTGCTTGTTGCATCAGTGGTAATTGTTGTGGCATCAGTTGTAATTGCATCAGTGGTAGTCGTTGTAGGGTCAGTAGTTGATGCAGCAGTGGTTGTTTTATCGGTGCTAGTTGCATCAGTGGGATTTGTTGTTTGATCAGTTGTTGTTGAGTCGGTGGAAGTTGTTGTGCCATCAGTTGTTGTAGCATCAGTGGTTGTTGTTGTGGCATCATTAGTTGTTGTTGTGCCATCAGTTGTCATTGCATCAGTAGTAGCTGTTGTACCGTCTATAGTTGATGCATCAGTGGTTGTTTCATCAGTGCTTCTTGCATCAGTGGTGGTTGTTGTGGCATCAGTTGTAATTGTATCAGTGGTAGTCGTTGTACCGTCAGTAGTAGATGCAGCAGTGGTTGTTTCATCAGTGCTTGTTGCATCAGTGGTGGTTGTTGTTGCATCAGTTGTTGTTGAGTCGGTGGAAGTTGTTGTGCCATCAGTTGTTGTGGCATCAGTTGTAGTACGTGAGCTATCAGTTGTTGTGGCGTCAGTGGTTGTTGTTGTGCCATCAGTTGTAATCGCATCAGTGGTTGTTTCATGAGTGCTTGTTGCATCAGTGGGAGTTGTTTTTGAGTCGGTGGAAGTTGTTGTGCCATCAGTTATTGTGGCATCAGTGTTAGTACTTGTGCTATCAGTTGTCGTGGCGTCAGTGGTTGTTGTTGTGCCATCAGTTGTAATCGCATCAGTGGTAGTTGTTGTGCCATCAGTAGTTGATGCATCAGTGCTTATTGCATCAGTGGTGGTTGTTGTGACATCAGTTTTAATTGCATCAGTGGTTGTTTTTGTGGCATCAGTAGTTGTTGTTGTGCCATCAGTTGTAATTGCATCAGCAGTAGTTGTTGTACCGTCAGTAGTTGAAGCAGCAGTAGTTTTTTCATCTTGGGTAGTTGCATCAGTGGTGGTTGTTGTGGCATCAGTTGTAATTGCATCAGTTGTAGTCGTTTTACCGTCAGTAGTTGATGCATCAGTGGTTGTTTCATGAGTGCTAGTTGCATCAGTGGGAGTTTTTGTTTCATCAGTTGTTGTTGAATCGGTGGTAGTTGTTATGGCATCAGTGGTTTTTGTAGTTCCATCAGTAGTTGATGCATCAGTGGTTGTTTCATCAGTGCTTGTTGCATCAGTGGTGGTTGTTGTGGCATCAGTTGTAATTGTATCAGTGGTAGTCGTTGTACCGTCAGTAGTTGATGCAGCAGTGGTTGTTTCATCAGTGGTAGTTGCATCAGTGGTGGTTGTTGTGATATCAGTTGTAATTGCATCAGTGGTAGTCATTGTACCATCAGTTGTTGTGGCATCAGTTGTCTTTTTTGTACCATCAGTTGTAATTGCATCAGTGGTAGCTGTTGTACCGTCAGTAGTTGATGCAGAAGTGGTTGTTTCATCAGTGCTAGTTGCATCAGTGGGAGTTGTTGTTCCATCAGTTGTTGTTGAGTCGGTGGAAGTGTTTGCGCCATCAGTTGTTGTGGCGTCAATGGTTGTTAATGTGGCATCATTAGTTGTTGTTGTGCCATCAGTTGTAATTGCATCAGTAGTAGCTGTTGTACCGTCAGTAGTTGATGCTGCAGTGGTAGTTTCATCATGGGTAGTTGCATCAGTGGTGGTTTTCATGACATCAGTTGTAATTGCATCAGTGGTAGTCGTTGTACCGTCAGTAGTTGATGCAGCAGTGGTTGTTTCATCAGTGCTAGTTGCATCAGTGGGATTTGTTGTTTCATCAGTTGTTGTTGAGTCAGTGGAAGTTGTTGTGGCATCAGTGGTTGTTGTTGTGGCATCATTCGTTGTTGTTGTACCATCAGTTGTCATTGCATCAGTAGTAGCTGTTGTACCGTCAGTAGTTGATGCAGCAGTGGTTGTTTCATCATGGGTAGTTGCATCAGTGGTGGTTGTTGTGGCATCAGTTGTAATTGCATCAGTGGTAGTCGTCCCGTCAGTAATTGATGCATCAGTGGTTGTTTCATGAGTGCTAGTTGCATCAGTGGGAGTTGTTGTTTCATCAGTTGTTGTTGAGTCGGTGAAAGTTGTTGTGCCATCAGTTGTTGTGGCATCAGTTGTTGTACTTGTGCTATCAGTTGTTGTTGAGTCGGTGGAAGTTGTTGTGCCATCAGTTGTTGTGGCATCAGTGGTAGTACTTGTGCTTTCAGCTGTTGTGGCGTCAAAGGTTGTTGTTGTGCCATCAGTTGTTATCGCATCAGTGGTAGTTGTTGTGCCATCAGTAGTTGATGGATCAGTGCTTATTGCATCAGTGGTTGTTGTTGTGCCATCAGTTGTAATCGCACCAGTGGTTGTTTCATGAGTGCTAGTTGCATTAGTGGGAGTTGTTGTTTCATCTGTTGTTGTTGAGTCGGTGGAAGTTGTTGT
Organism: Agrochola circellaris; assembly: GCA_914767755.1. Taxonomy (NCBI): domain Eukaryota; kingdom Metazoa; phylum Arthropoda; class Insecta; order Lepidoptera; family Noctuidae; genus Agrochola; species Agrochola circellaris. The sequence continues at coordinate 10,742,628 of OU611858.1, forward strand.
GCCATCAGTTGTTGTAGCATCAGTGGTTGTTGTTAAGGCATCATTAGTTGTTGTTGTGCCATCAGTTGTCATTGCATCAGTAGTAGCTGTTGTACCGTCAGTAGTTGATGCTGCAGTGGTTGTTTCATCATGGGTAGTTGCATCAGTGGTGGTTTTTGTGACATCAGTTGTAATTGCATCAGTGGTAGTCGTTGTCCCGTCAGTAATTGATGCATCAGTGGTTGTTTCATGAGTGCTAGTTGCATCAGTGGGAGTTGTTGTTTCATCAGTTGTTGTTGAGTCGGTGGAAGTTGTTGTGCCATTAGTTGTTGTGGCATCAGTGGTAGTACTTGTGCTATCAGTAGTTGATGCATCAGTGGTTGTTTCATGAGTGCTAGTTGCATCAGTGGGAGTTGTTGTTTCATCAGTTGTTGTTGAGTCGGTGGAAGTTGTTGTGCCATCAGTTGTTGTGGCATCAGTGGTAGTTCTTGTGCTTTCAGCTGTTGTGGCGTCAAAGGTTGTTGTTGTGCCATCAGTTGTTATCGCATCAGTGGTAGTTGTTGTGCCATCAGAAGTTGATGCATCAGTGCTTATTGCATCAGTGGTTGTTGTTTTGCCATCAGTTGTAATCGCATCAGTGGTTGTTTCATGAGTGCTAGTTTCATCAGTGGGAGTTGTTGTTTCATCAGTTGTTGTTGAGTCGGTGGAAGTTGTTGTGCCATCAGTTGTTGTGGCATCAGTGGTAGTACTTGTGCTTTCAGCCGTTGTGGCGTCAAAGGTTGTTGTTGTGACATCAGTTGTTATCGCATCAGTGGTAGTCGTTGTCCCGTCAGTAATAGATGCATCAGTGGTTGTTTCGTGAGTGCTAGTTGCATCAGTGGGAGTTGTTGTTTCATCAGTTGTTGTTGAGTCGGTGGAAGTTGTTGTGCCATTAGTTGTTGTGGCATCAGTGGTAGTACTTGTGCTTTCAGCTGTTGTGGCGTCAAAGGTTGTTGTTGTGCCATCAGTTGTTATCGCATCAGTGGTAGTACTTGTGCTATCAGTAGTTGATGCATCAGTGGTTGTTTCATCAGTGCTTGTTGCATCAGTGGTGGTTGTTGTGGCATCAGTTGTAATTGTATCAGTGGTAGTCGTTGTACCGTCAGTAGTTGATGCAGCAGTGGTTGTTTCATCAGTGCTTGTTGCATCAGTGGTGGTTGTTGTTGAGTCGGTGGAAGTTGTTGTGCCATCAGTTGTTGTGGCATCAGTGGTTGTTGTTGTGGCATCATTAGTTGATGTTGTGCCATCAATTGTAATTGCATCAGTGGTAGTCGTTGTACCGTCAGTAGTTGATGCATCAGTGGTTGTTTCATGAGTGCTAGTTGCATCAGTGGGAGTTGTTGTTTCATCAGTTGTTGTTGAATCGGTGGTTGTTGTTATGGGATCAGTGGTTTTTGCTGTACCATCAGTAGTTGATGCATCAGTGGTTGTTTTATCAGTGCTTGTTGCATCAGTGGTGGTTGTTGTGGCATCAGTTGTAATTGTATCAGTGGTAGTTGTTGTACCGTCCGTAGTTGATGCAGCAGTGTTTGTTTCTTCAGTGTTAGTTGCATCAGTGGGAGTTGTTGTTTCATCAGTTGTTGTTGAGTCGGTGGAAGTTGTTGCTCCATCAGTTGTTGTGGCATCAGTGGTTGTTAATGTGGCATCATTAGTTGTTGTTGTGCCATCAGTTGTAATTGCATCAGTAGTAGCTGTTGTACCGTCAGTAGTTGATGCTGCTGTGGTTGTTTCATCAGTGCTTGTTGCATCAGTGGTGGTTGTTGTTGAGTCGGTGGAAGTTGTTGTGCTATCAGTTGTTGTGGCGTCAGTGGTTGTTGTTGTGCCTTCAGTTGTAATCGCATCAGTGGTAGTTGTTGTGCCATCAGTAGTTGATGCATCAGTGGTAGTTGTTGTACCGTCAGTTGTTGTGGCATTAGTAGTTGTTGTTGTGCCATCAGTAGTTGTTGTTTTGCCATCAGTAGTTGATGCAGCAGTGATTGTTTTATCAGTGCTAGTTGCATCAGTGGTAGTTATTGTGCCGTCAGTTGTTGTGACATCAGTGGATGGTGTTGTGCCATCAGTTGTTGTGGCATCAGTGGTAGTTATTGTGCCGTCAGTTGTTGTGGCATTAGTAGTTGTTGTTGTGCCATCAGTAGTTGTTGTTTTGCCATCAGTAGTTGATGCAGCAGTGATTGTTTCATCAGTGCTAGTTGCATCAGTGGTAGTTATTGTGCCGTCAGTTGTTGTGACATCAGTGGATGGTGTTGTGCCATCAGTTGTTGTGGCATCAGTGGTAGTTATTGTGCCGTCAGTTGTTGTGGCATTAGTAGTTGTTGTTGTGCCATCAGTAGTTGTTGTTTTGCCATCAGTAGTTGATGCAGCAGTGATTGTTTTATCAGTGCTAGTTGCATCAGTGGTAGTTATTGTGCCGTCAGTTGTTGTGACATCAGTGGATGGTGTTGTGCCATCAGTTGTTGTGGCATCAGTGGAAGTTATTGTACCATCAGTAGTTGATGCAGCAGTGGTAGTTGCATCAGTGGTGTTTGTCGTGCCATCAGTTGGATTTTTTGTACCATCAGTTGCTGTGGCGTCAGTGTTTGTTCTTATTTCTTCAGTATCAGCTAAATAAATAAATAACAGTTTTTTTTTTGACAACTTTTTTCTTAGTTTTTATATAATTTGCGGTGCAAAATTGATTCGGAATATATTCTCTTTGCTGATGATTTAAAAAAATGGACGTAAGTAACGTAAGTTAAGATAACAAGATGTTAAAATAACGAGATGTTAAGATAACATAGGTTGGACATAAGTATAAGTAAATATTGGACATTGTCCACTTTCTATGGGAATTTGGCTCGGTATGAACAGGCCTTTAAGTATAAATATAACACAGGTTTAATAGCTAATACCAGTAGGAAAAAGAATGTTGTAATAAGATTTCATCATGATGCTTTTAAGACTTGTTTTACGTACTAGTTTAAAAAAAAAAAAAAAAACACACTTTTATTTATACATTTCGTTATTATTCTGACTCATAAGTTAATTATTTGTTGTGTAGAAACTGGGCAGATGGAAATAAACTATCTTGGTTAGCCACATTTCATATTTCCATACAGTAATATTACCAAATTAATCAAAACAGTTAAATATTTGACAGCTATTTGCGACGTTGCCAATTTTTAGATTAAATGCTCTTAATTTTTCGAAAAATTGTAGGTGGTAGTCTTCCTGATAAATTGTGAATGTGATTTTATATTACACCTCAATGATAAATAATAGTGGCGCGAATTTTTTCACATATCCAAAACCAACCATTTACGAGTAGCTGGCAGCGGTGGGACACTTGCCTTTAACAAAAATTTGCACTTTAAAGCTTAATATTTCGCAAACGGATCCCTGAATCCATAAATGGTTTCCACACGCTCACAATATCTTTGAACGACCTTTCCAACGATACCCCACATCATGGGAAAGACGAGAAAAAAAGATGTTTTTTTTCAATTTTTTCGGCGTGATTAATAAATGTATACCCAAGCCAAATTAAAGCTTTCTAGTACTAAGAGTCTTTGAGCTATGCTGCGGACATTCAGACAGACAGACAGACGGATAGACAGACAGACAGACGGGCATGGCGAAACTATAAGGGTTCCTTGTTTACTACGGTATTTTTTGCATCTTGTGGTGATCTGTATTAAAATGAAATAAAACTAAAGACATCGACTTCCAAAAGACATAGTACCTACATTACTGTCGCGGCCAGCAATTAGGGCATTGATGAACGATTTTGAAAATGTGGACTGAGACGAAGCCGAGGCACACATACGTGAGTCCATCAATGCCTGGTTGCGGCCAAGGCTTGTATAGTACTTTTCTCAAACACTGCGCGGAAATTCAAACTAAGTAAATTAATTGTAAATTCCAGAATCAATGACGAACAAAGAAAATTTTTCGCGCCCAATATATTCATTTGCTTTGTTTTACTAAGCTCTATTTGCTAAGCCAGCTCGAAATTTAATTACAATCTTTGATAAGTTACCTCCTTTGTTGCCATGTTTTGAAGTAAAAAGTTACTTCTATTTTTAAATAACACGACAGATATGAGTTTTCATAGTAATTTATTTGGGGATTTTGATAGTAACATTGCCGGCCGGGCGCTCGCTTGTTTTTTACCAGTATAGCAATTTCGATTTATCTCGAAGAAGGTTGTCAAAATAATGTTCGAATTTCCAAGATGTTTGAGAAAAGGTAATTTTAAAGTGAAGACTTCTTTAGGCGCACTTTGCGCTCTTTCTGAACAGTGAACGAAACTGAACCGTCACGCACGGGTAGGAAGAATCGGGTAACCTCAGTTCCAGTAGGTCGGTGACTCTGAGTCGCGTACACTCGGTTCTGAATCGCGTGTACTCGGCTACAGCCGTAAGTTTTCACTTCTATCATGTGGTCATAATTGTCGCGTGTCGCGACAATTATGACCACACGCGTCTTTTTTTAAGGTTCCGTAGTAAACAAGGAACCCTTATAGTTTCGCCATGTCCGTCTGTCTGTTCGCGGCTTAGCTCAGAGATGGTTAGTACTAAAAAGCTGCAATTTGGCATGGGTATACATATTAATCATGCCGACAAAGTGGTAAAATAAAATCATGTAAAATAAAAAAAATTAGGGTACCTCCCCTACACGTAAAGTAGAATGTGTCTTTTTTTTCTCATCTGCCCCATGTTGTGGGGTATTGTTAGAAAGGTCGTTCAAAAATATTATGAGTTTGTGAAAACCATTTTTGGATTCAGGGATCCGATTGCAAAAAGCTTTTAACTGATTTTTTTTGTTAGAGTCAAGTGTCCCCCCCCCCTGCCAGCTAAATGGTTGTAAATGAATTTGTGAAAAAAATCACAGCAGTAGAATATATAACGAAATTAAAAGGAAAACTATCACAGCTAAGTAGGCTTTACAAGTTAACGAGTAATAATCGACCAACTTAAATTTACGGTTGCTCAAACATGTTCTCCCATACGTTACGTATAGCAGAACATGTTTTTCAACTACAAATTTAAGTTTGTTTTTGCGAGAAATTCATCCCAACTACGGAACCCTTCATTGTGCGTGGTCCGACACGCACTTGGCCGGTCTTTTTATTTCTTGTTTATATTTTTTTATTTTTTAGGTACTTCCATTTGGTATCATCTAAAAATAAGAGTCGACGTGTATCACAAACCTTGAACAAAACACAAAGGAAACTTACCCCTGAATACCGCACAAAATGTCATAAGCACTATAACGAGCAAAGTCTTCCCCATTTGTACCTTCGTAAACTAATTTGTAATCACAGTCCTTCACTGATTTTAATTCTTTATTATTAACACATGGACAGTGGTTTACTTGAATTTATATTAGTAGGATAACTGTTTTTGTCCCAAATAAATAAAATAAAATAGTTGTAAATAATGTGAGCACTACCTACTAAGATATTAACGGTCTTTGTATTCTGATTACTTGTAATGCGAGTACCTAATTATTATGAATAATAGATTTTCATAATAATTATACAGCATGTTGTTTCCAATCAGATTTTTCATGTAGGTACATACTCGTATAGATTAGAATATCCCCCCGCTCCCCCTTCGCATTTGCCATCTCTCTTTTGTCTGATAAAAAGTATAAATAACCCTTCGACATGTCCAGGGTCTTCTCCACGTATACCTAATACGTGGAGAATCTCCACGTATACCTAATACGTGGAGAATTCCCTACGATTAAAGAAGTTTCTTCACCCAGTACTGAGATGTTTGAAATTTATTAGGTTAATAGACTGCCTTGTTGGTGTAATGGTCGCCAGGGTTAAATTTCCAGGTCTGCTAAAGTGTTATTAGGTTTTTCTGGATTCGTATCCGGCTTATGGCAATAAAATTGCCTCCTATTACATGGGGCATAAACACATGGACATGGAACGTGGGATTGGGTGTGCCGTCGCTTCCGCGGACAACTTGCACAGGATAGGACAAAGTCAAGCTAGTGCAAAGTGAAGTGCTACTAACATAGTCATAAGCCTTAATTATTAACACAAGTACTGTTTATATTAAAATATGTATGTTTATGTTAAGGTATTTTTCTATGGGCCTGTGTCGCCTGAAATAAATGGTATTATTATATTTTATAAATGTCTTTGCAAGATCTCGGGACCTCAGGGTCCAGGATCTTTGGAAGGCGTACGAGGGGACGAAGCCAAGTCGCAGAGGCCCCTTAGACAATTTCAAATGGAATGAGGCATCAACCGACGATTATCAGTGTGTGCACTATGCAAGTGAACCCAAGGACAACCCCCGGCTAACAGTGCAAAACTATTGCGGAACATAAAAACAAAATATATTGGGTGTGGAGTTCTATAGTGGATTGGTTACCCTGAACTATAGAAGGACTATGTCCCCTGCTTGACTAAAAATAATATATTATTCACGAATAAAATGGTAGGGGGTGACTTGTACACTCAATAATGGGCCCTTCGGAAACTGATGCCATCACATAGTGATGTAGCGACAAGGGGGCAACATATCCTGAAGAGCGAGCGCAGAGGTATTCCACGACTATCAGAATAATCCCAAAGTCCGTAAGATGGTCAAGATCCCTACCAGCACTTATTGGAATCCTCCGAGCAAGTTTACTCTAGCGAATCTCCACTCAAGCCAGCCAATAAAGGCAAGAATGAGCTGAGAGCTTTGTTACTCGTCAGTAACAAAGCTGAGCTGAGCTTTGTTACTCGACTCTAGCCGGTCAATAAAGGCAAGAGATGAGGAACAAGACTTCCCCCGGGAGATAAGGTCCGTGGGGTCGCTACTACCCAACAGCTCACCACAAGCTGCCCTGCGGGTTTCTGTATTTCTCTTGGTCTGTCTTCTCAACTTAGACTTGTTTCCGGGGTTGCGAGTTTGTCCGAAAGGGATATCGCGACCCCGGCACACTGGCAACGGAAGGAACACGGGTGGGATTTAGTCAGTAAATGTCTGACACGCCCTCCCGCTCCGCCCAGAGCGGGAGAAGAAAAAAAAAACTTGTTTCGGCAAAGCAAACTCTACCGGCACAGAACTAAAGTACATAGGAGCGCGCAAGCCCCACCACGACGTCAACGTCGAGATACGGCGGTGGGGTTATTATGATGACTCCTTTAGTCATCATCCGCCTAGCCTTTGCCCAACTATGTTGGGGTCGGCTTCCAGTCTAACTGGGTGCATCTAAATATCAGTATTTTACATGGAGCGGCTGCCTACCTGACCTTATCTCCACAAGCCAGCTACTGAGTACCTCCTGGCAAAACTGGTTGTCGAACTTTCGGGTTTCTGACTAACCGAAATACACCGGAGTAAGTCGCAGAAAACTATAATTTTACAACATAATTATATGTTGAGACAAACATTTAAATGATCACATTTTAAACACCATGTGTGCAATAAACGTATCGAACCAAACACTCGAAAATATATCTTCGAGTACATAGGTACCTAGGTACCTACGTCACGATATTTTATCTACGTAATTATATTATATTGATAAAATAAAAACCCTTCTTTATAGATAAACATGATAAGGAAACACCCAAAGTTTACTTTGGGTGTTTCTTTGGGTCTAAACCTTTAGGTTTAGACCTTGATTCCCGTTTTCACTAACTCAGGTGATGCCTAGTTTAATCTATACATAATTATAATTTAATAAAATCATAGAGAAATCGAAACTGTATTTTTAATACTTTTGAAAAAAGTAATTGCTACGAGGTCTGAGACCGATTGTTATGCCGAAAATATAGTTCTTAGAATTTTGTCTGTTTGTTTGAATGTATGATCCAGCGTCACAAAAATACTACCGGATAAGTAGATTATGTTCAAATTTTGCATAGATATTCCCTGTGTCTGGTCAGTCTGTAGGCTATAAATCCTATACTATTAAACGAGCAATATTTGTGCTTATCCTAAACGGCTTGACTGATTTAGATGTTGTTTTTTTAATTCTTTTTGTGTCACTTGGATGCTTCTTAGCTATAGTTGGACTGTGGTGGCGCTGTTGTCTCAAGACAACGTCTGCCTACCGGCTCGGCCGGTAGTGTTAATTTTTTTTTAAGTTAAAACTTCTGTAAGCGCGTTGAGTGATTTTTGGTAGGGGAAAAACTTTTGGGTTCGCGTCACCGACGTGCCCGCGCCGATATGCTGTAGTAGCAATAAGTGAAGTATTCTTTGGAACGAAGTTTTTTAACGTTACTGAAGACTGCATCAACTTCGTCAAAATAAAGATCCAAGATGGCGGCTGCGAATATTTTCAAATGTTTCGTCATGGGTGTCATTTTCATAGTTTTAAAGGATACTTAATGTACGAGTCATGTATCGCACATGGCACGCGCGCATTGCATACATCAGCACTTTTCCGTCACCTTGCACAAATTATAGTGTAACGTGACAGTACACGATCAGCGTTCATAGTCAGCTGTACTCATTCACACATCATTAATATTATAGCATTAGTTACGTGGTAGTTAAATATATTCAATAAACCATCATCTTTGGCTATCCGTGACTTATCATTCAAGCTAACATCCAAGGTGTGTGCGACCCATTCAGTAGCGCATACATCTTTTTGGTCCTTCGAGCCTTAAGATTATAAGTGTTCCGCGTTCTTTTGTGCGGTGGTGATTCAGTTGGGGTGGCCGACCAGAAGCAGCATCTCACCAGTTCAACAGAGGAAGCACCTGTACAGAGGATACGGACCGCGGAGATCATAGCATCAGCAGCAGCAGCAGATACAAGAGATCACCGAAGCACATCAGCAGTATCGTCAGGAACAGATTTGGTGACTCGAAGTATTTATTATTTATCTTTCCATCATGGAGGGAGTTATTCAAACTCAATATCAAGTCATGGAGGCAATGCATAAACTTCTGATCAATTTCAAGAAAGACGGAGAAAGCCGTAAGACTCCCGACAGTGTTCAGAAGAAAATAGACCTTCTCGACAAGTATTGGGCAGAATTTCAAAACAACCACGAGAAGATTCGCGAGCGTGAAGATCCTTCTCATCAATACTTTGTGCAAGATTCCCATGAACAGACAAGACAGTTTTACAGAAGCACTAGGGAAGTCTTTACCAAGTATTTAACTCAAGAAAAAAAACCAGCTTCACCCGTAATCAAGCCGTCAGCCTTTACATTCGAGCTGGCACCGTCGACCTCGCAGTCATCGGAGCCAAAACTCCTTCAGGATCAAGGTACAGGTGGAGCTGATCACGGTAACCAATCACTCCTTTCAATAAAGGTGCCTGAAATAGCGGAGATCGCAAGTAACAGCAAAACAGACGAGATGTTACGCAAACAAAGGAGCAATATCAAAGCGTTCCAAAGAACCGCGTCAAACATCGACGTGGACCTCCTCAAAGAAAATTGGCAGTTTGAAGACGCCTTAAAAATGCTAGAGTCAAGGTGGAAAGCAGTTGATTCACTTTATTGGGACCTTGACAGTTTGCCCAATGAAGCCGACGTGCAATATGAGATGTCTTACAATACGTGCGAACTCGTTTACAACCGAATGAAAGCAACCATCAACTCCAAAATGTGGTCAGTTACTCACCGAGAAAAGTCGACGCCGAAAATAGAAATTCCATCCTTTAGTGGTAGCTACGAACACTGGACAGCATTCAAAGATTTATTTGTTGAGACCATCCATTCTAGTCCGTCTCTTTCTAACGCACAGAGAATGCAGTTCCTCAAAAGCAAAGTGAAAGGCGAAGCCGAGAAACTTATTCAGCATCTATCAATCAGCTCGGAAAATTATGAGACTGCATGGGAGATCCTCAACCGCAGATACAATAACAGAAAACTGATCTTGACGTCACATCTCAATTCATTGCTCGGTGTTCCTATCACTCAACATTTATCAGCAGTATCAGTCAAAAAACTCCACGATACGACAAAAGAATGTATCAACGCGATCAAGAACCTTGGTGTAGACACATCATCATGGGACCCAATATTGGTACACCTGCTTACACAAAAATTGGATACGGTGACTCACAACGACTACTTAGAGTCACTGGCGGAGCCGCGTGAGCTACCCAACATAGCAGATTTTCTGGATTTTCTAGAAGGGAAATTTACGTCATGGGAATCATCTCGTCGCAAACCAGAAACAGCAAAATCTCAGTCGGAGCCTGCACAGATAAACAAGAAATTTCATTCATATAAAGCATTCAGCGCAAATCAGAACAAAAATAATAAGTACAAATCAAATTCATTAACAAAAGAATATGAAGGTGCAACAAACTGTCCACATTGCAATCAAGAGCACAAGTTGTTTTCGTGCAAATCATTTCTCGAATTACAACCTGACGCAAAACGGAAGGCAGTTGCGAAATACAATTTATGCAAAAACTGCCTAAACATACATACAAATAGCAAGGAATGTTCGTCAAGAAAAACATGCCGCGTCTGCAACTCAGATCATAATACATTGCTTCACGACGCTTACGGCAAGGGGGGTGGACAGAAATCAAACAGCAATTCAGTTCAGCAAACAACAGCTGCCACTGGTAGCAAGAAAACAACAAATGACATCAGCAATCACGTGTCTCAAGAAGATGTATCAGAAACTCTGCTTACCACAGCATTGATCAAAGTGCAAGCATACGATGGGTCCCTGATAACTTTACGAGCGCTCCTTGATCAGGGTTCACAAACATCCCTGATAACGGAAAAAGCAGCACAAAAACTACGATTATCGCGTGGCCGCTGCAAAGGTGTCATATTCGGTGTCGGGGCGAAAGAAAATAATTGCAAAGGCGTCATACGAATCACGTGCAGTGCCATTCATGGTGATTATACATTTGACACCGATGCTTTTATTATGCGCAACTTAATCAACAATTTGCCCAATAAATCATTCACTAAACCGAAATCATGGACATTTATAGAAAATATCACGTTGGCGGATCCAGATTTTCATGAGAGTCGTCCTGTAGACATTTTACTCGGGGCCGAGATATACTCAAACATAATCCAAGAAGGTATCATCAGGCACGAAAAATCGCAACCAGTCGCACAGCGAACACGCTTGGGCTGGATTTTATGCGGAAACGTGCAAACAACATTTCAATGCAACGTTGTGATGAATAACATCGAAGACATTCAACAATTTTGGACAGTAGAAGACATAGCAGAAAACTCGGGAATGTCACAGGAAGATCTGGATTGTTTGCAACACTACAAGAACACAACAACTCGCGACGAAGAAGGTCGTTACATTGTTGAGCTACCGTTCGAACCAAACTTTCAAGAAAAGCTAGGATCTACGAAACCCATGGCTTTGGCACAATTCAGACAACTTGAGAGAAAATTTTGCAAACAGCCACAATTAGCAGAAGCATACAGACAGTTCATTCATGAATATCAAGCACTAAATCATATGGTCGAGTGTACTAGTAACGTGACACCGACTTGCTATTTACCTCACCATTGCGTTCAGCGCGCCGATTCCACAACTACAGCATTAAGAGTAGTATTCAATGCATCGGCGAAAACATCCACAGGCCATACTTTGAACGACCTCATGAAGCGTGGCCCGAATTTACAGCAAGACCTCATGTCATTGATCTTGCGATGGAGGCAATATCAGTTCGCTTATACGGCGGATATAGAAAAAATGTATCGACAGATACGTTGCAACACGGAACATCAAGCCTATCAGAAGATACTATGGAGGAACTGTCCTGACCAACGTTTACGTGAATATCAACTCACGACAGTCACTTACGGCATGAAAGCAGCGCCATTCTTAGCCATGATGACTTTGAAACAGTTGGCAGCTGATGAAGGCCACAAGTATCAGCACAGCAGGGCAGCACAAGCGTTGCAAGAAGAATTCTATATGGATGACCTTGTAAGTGGAAGCTTCACATTGTCGTCAGCCAAACAACTGCAAAGCGACTTAATCCAGTTATTGCAGTCGGGAGGTTTCAACTTACGTAAATGGTCGGGTAACAACGGAGAATTACTCCAAAACGTCAGCAGAGCGTCCTCAAACCAACCGTCATTCGATTTCAAGCAAGCAGAATCAACAAAGACGCTCGGGCTGAAATGGAATCCCAATGAAGATACATTCTCGTTCGAGCAAAAAATAAGCAAAACAAAACCGACAGAAAAACATACAAAACGTTCATTACTATCAGATATTTCAAAGATATTTGATCCACTCGGTTGGTTAGCTCCGGTTACAATAAAATTAAAACTATTATTCAAGCAAGTTTGGTTGTGCAACATTAAATGGGACGACCAGCTTCCGGTTGAAATAAGCACCGAGTGGGAAAAAATTAAAGCAGAGCTACAAAACATCAGCCAGTTTAAAATCCAAAGATGGTATCAGACAGGAGAGCAAGACACAATTCAACTGCACGGCTTCTGCGATGCATCAATAAAAGCATATGCATGTGTCGTGTATTGCAAACTTGATACCAACATTACACTCGTCGCTGCAAAAACAAGACTTGTGCCTGAGAACAAAAAGCTCACTTTACCACGTCTAGAGTTAAGTGGCGCGCATTTACTTACAACACTTATGCGAAAAATACAGCAAGCCCTCAACGGACGCAAAATCAAAGTGTTTGGTTGGAGTGACTCCACTGCAGTTCTCGGCTGGATTCAAGGCAACATCAATCGATGGACACCATTCGTAGCGAACAGAGTCAAACAAATTAGAGACGTCATACCATCAGACAATTGGCATTACATAAAATCAGCTGACAACCCAGCTGATTGTGCCAGCCGTGGCATCACAACAGAGCAATTGAAGCAACACAATCTGTGGTGGAGCGGCCCGCAATTTCTCCCTGGATTCGATGAGTCATCAGTTGCGGAGAAGTGCGTCTACGTCACGGATCAAGAGGAGCGTAAATCAAAACAAAGCAACGTCACAATTCGTACACCTCAAACCGATGATGTCATAGAATTCATACTACATAGAAACAGTAATTTGACACGCACTGTGCGCGTGCTTGCATGGGTGCTACGTATCATACGACGTCACAGCGAATGCACTGCCTACTTGAATGGAAATGAATTGGAAACCGCAAAACATATGATTATAAAATATGTACAAGAAACGCAATTTTCAGAAGAAATTAGCAAGCTGCAAAAACAGGAGCAAGTACATAACAAAAGTAAAACTTTGTGTCTCAACCCGTTCTTGGACAAGGATGGACTTTTGAGAGTGGGAGGCAGACTCAAGCATGCGAATATTGACGAAGACATGAAGCATCCACTTATCATACCACACAGCAGCCATGTTACGGACCTTATTATCGACCTAGCCCACCGCCGCACGTTTCATGCGGGGGCTCGGACGACGCTCGCGAGTATCAGACAAAACTACTGGATATTAGGCGGTAACAGAGCTGTAAAGAAGCGCTTACATGCATGCATTACATGTAAGAAGCATAAAGCTGTCATACAAAAGCAAATGATGGGGGACTTACCCGAATCTCGTAGCAATCCTTCACGTCCTTTTCATCATACTGGCGTTGACTTCACAGGATACGTTGACGTGAAACTCAATAAAGGGCGTGGAGTCAAGACAACCAAGGGATACATCGCAGTGTTCGTGTGCATGGTGACCAAAGCTGTGCACCTCGAACTCGTATCAGACTTGAGCTCATCTGCATTCTTAGCTGCTCTAAAACGCATGTCTTCACGTCGGGGTAAACCACATCATATTTACAGCGACAATGGCACCAATTTTGTCGGGGCGAATAGAGCACTTCAGCAAGAACTAGCAGAACTGCGCAAGACATTCAACGACGAGTTCTATACAGACATCAATGAGTTGGGAATAAAGTGGCATTTTAATGCCCCCGCCTGGCCAAGCGCAGGAGGCCTCTGGGAAGCAGCGGTAAAAAGTCTGAAACATCATCTTCGACGTGTTGTTGGCGAGCAAAAACTCACGTTCGAAGAATACAGTACTTTACTGGCACAACTAGAAGCATGTCTCAACAGTCGGCCGCTGTGCGCACTTACAGAGGATCCAGATGATTTGAATTATTTAACTCCTTCACATTTTTTGAGCAGCGGCCCCATACTGACTATATTAGACACCGAACAAGATGAAAGGACAAGGTGGAAACGAACACAGAAAATTTTCGAAGATATTTGGAAGAGATGGCAATCCGAATATCTTGCGGCACTCTCAACAAGGAGTAAATGGAAGAAACCACACAAAAACGTTCGAGAAGACGACGTTGTCATCATTCATGAGACTAACCTCCCCGCGGGAAGATGGACTCTAGGCAGAGTCACTGAGCTACATCCCGGTACCGATGGATTGGTCAGGGTTGTTACCCTGAAAACAAAAAATGGGTTTCTAAAGCGCCCAGTGATTAAACTGTCTGTGCTGGTATCTGACCCCAAATCAACTACATTCAGCGAGCAGAAAGGGAAACTGTCAGACAGCCAAAATGTTAAAACCAAGGACAACCAATCGAAACGACGACCTGGAACGGCGTCTAGTCTGATAGCAACTCTCATTACACTATTTCTCTTCATGACATCCGTCTTCGGCCACGAACAGTCAGCATCTCCGTATACTTTGACAACAATACACAAAGCACTCTATTTTGACCGAATATCAAACATACAGTTCATTCGTGACGAATGGAAACTCATCGTGTATTACGACATGAACCCTTATTGGGACGGTTCGGCAACCTTCGACAAATACCTAAAACAAATAAACAGCATATGTAATGGAGGAACAAACAAAGCATTATGTGACATCATCCTAATGCAGCTACGTCACTCTCATGACGAACTGAAGTACTACAACGGAATGTTACTGAATCAGCATTTCCAAGACCCCGCACGAAGGCGGCGTGGCCTCATTGACGGTGTGGGTTACGTTGCCAACAGTTTATTTGGAGTTTTAGATCAACGTTTCGCTGATCAATACAAGCAAGATATTTCTCTAATACAAGGAAATGAAAATCACTTGGCACTCTTGTGGAAAAACCAGACCTCGGTAGTAGAAGCAGAATATAATTTACTCAAGAGAACTGAAGAGTCAATCAATCGGCAACACAAGGCCATCAATCAACATTTAAACAATCTAACGAAGGCCACCAATACGTTGAACAAAAATTTGCAAGAACAAGAAGTTTTGAACGAGCTAGCACTGTCCACAATCATAGCAACAAATATGCTCACGAAGCTAAAATCCATACAAGACACAATAATCGACACAATAACAGATATTCATCATGGAATGTTTAGTGTCCATTTACTAACGCCGAAGCAATTACGAGACCAACTCAGCATAATCTCAGGACAATTATCGCGAGAGTTATCATTACCGATAGAAAACATACAGACTGAACTATCAAAAATTTACCACCTCCTGAAGGTCAAAACAAGGGTAACACAGCAGTACCTCATATTTGAGATTAGAATACCATTGGTCAACAGAGAGAGTTATGACCTATATCAACTCATACCAATACCACAACAACATGGAAACACTACAGTCGCCGTCGTGCCGATATCAGATTACATCGCGATTAACTTACGCAAAGACACCTATCTGGCAATGACGGCGCGAGACATACAACAATGTGTCCAGTACGACGAGTCTACTCGCCTCTGTCATTCCCGAAAACCCATTTTTCAGTTTAAGTCAGAAGACAGCATGTGTATCAAAGATAAGGGTACAAACAGATGTCTTACAAACAAAGCAGCATGCCGCAATAATTGGATGGAATTGAACAAAATAAATACTTACCTTTATTATTGTTGCGGCCAGTGTGCACTTCGTGTCATATGCGAGCATCAGATTACCGCAATACAAATCGCTAAGGCCGGGGTCATAGCGCTGGATTCAGATTGCGTAATTAAAGGAGAAGACTTTACCGTTTTTTCACACAAACTGGGATACTCAGAAATTAAAACTGCGGTGGACTTGGATTCACCGCAAATCGCACCTATCAACCACATCATCAACGTCACCTTGCCACAATTTGAAATCAACATCACTGATCACGAAACCTCATTGCGGCACATCAAAGAACAAATCGAGCAGATGAAATCGGAAAACGCCTTGAGCTCAGGAATTTCAAGCCACGACATCCATCAATATTCGGCAATCTACGTGTTGTTGTCGGGCGTTGTACTAGCAGTCGCAGTTTATCTGTGTCGATGGATTTGTCGTCGTCGGCAGAGGAGCGCCAACTTACAGTCGGACTCCTTGACGCAGCCTCCGGCGCCACCAGAGCGTACACAGCACGCGCCGCCCGTCGTCGATCCGATGCCACGCACTAGAGACTCGAAACAGCCACGAGAAGAAGCGGTTGAATTAAGGAACTTTACTAGCTTACTTAGTAGCATCAAGCGCCACAAGAGGACACCTGCATTCGCCACACCGGTGTCTGGTGACAGTGACTAATTTAAGTTATGTATTGCTAAGAATAGATTTTAATTCATGTATTGTAACTTGGGTGAAATTTATAAGTTTAGCATTTAAGCACTTTGTAAACTCATTCTCATCATCCACTCGCATCTCTCTCGCCCGGGAATATGTACGAGTCATGTATCGCACATGGCACGCGCGCATTGCATACATCAGCACTTTTCCGTCACCTTGCACAAATTATAGTGTAACGTGACAGTACACGATCAGCGTTCATAGTCAGCTGTACTCATTCACACATCATTAATATTATAGCATTAGTTACGTGGTAGTTAAATATATTCAATAAACCATCATCTTTGGCTATCCGTGACTTATCATTCAAGCTAACATCCAAGGTGTGTGCGACCCATTCAGTAGCGCATACATCTTTTTCATTCCTCCGCTGCCCCTTGCCGGTATCGGACGTTTGTCGTTTTTGCTCCGTGCTACACTAAGTCTTAACTATAAATTGCTTTGCTCTGATTGGTGAATTTCCGAAGTATCAATTCCTTGTCTTTCAAGCGGTGTTTTTACCTGTGGACTCCACCCAGTGGGAGGATCTAGAGCGGGACAGCTGTTTTCTGTGAGTTACAACGTTTCTTACCTTTTCTCTGTACGGGAACACAGGATAAATCTCAAGAAGCCGAACGTGACACACCTCGGATTAGAACCATCACCATTGTGCGTCGCAGTCTGGGCGCCTGCTGTACGAACTAACTGCGTGTGCGGCTCGAGCGTCAAATTATCGATCAACAGCATCTTGAATTTCTGGTTCGTCTTTTCGATTAAAGGTGGCGCTAGGTGACACATTTTACTTGTGCACATACCGATAGATGGCACTAGCAGTTTCAACATTCGAGACCTGTTCATAAATAATTGTTGATTGATCGTAATTATATCGACAAAATGCCGCGAATTCAACGGTCTCCCCCACAGTCTGTCGGCATATCCGAGGCCCATTCGGAACCGAATGTGGCGTCTGTCGTTGCAAGAGAAAACTTAGAGTGCGTCAACATAACCTCTAGAGCAAATAAACGCCTACGATGCGACGACTCTTCTTTAAACCCAACTGATATTGAAGAGCTAAAAGAAATGCTTCTGTCGTGGAAAGGTGAGCAGGCCGCGGTTTTAAATGAACATTCCAACACCTTAAAAACAATAGTCTCTGAAATTGCTGTATTGAAAACACAATCACTACAAATTCAAAAGACCAACTCAGAGATTGAGAAAGCTGTTGAGTCGTTTAACAGAAGCTTTGAAGAAGTGCAACAGCGTATTGATTCTCTAGAGAAAGAGCGAACTTACTACAAACAAGCTTTCGAAAGTTTAGAAACCAAATTGCAAGATATAGAACTCAGGTCCCGCTCCGCATGTATCGAGATAAGAAACGTACCCTTAAAAGAAAACGAAACTACCGAGTCACTTACAAAGATTGTGATGCAGATTGCCTCTAAAATGCAAATGGATCTACAGCCGAATGGAATAAGAGACATTTACAGGCTTCCTGGTAAACCGGGTTCAGTTAGACCTATAATTGCTGAATTTTCTACAGTCCCGATGAAAACGGAGCTCACTTCCTTAGTACGGTCCTACAATATAAACCGGGTGAAAGGTGAAAAGCTTAACTCTGCACAACTTGGTCTGAACTGTGAAAACCGACCGATATACGTAAGCGAATACTTGTCTCCATCCGTCAAAAAATTGTACTTCCTCGCAAGAGAATTCGCTAGAAAAAACAATTATAAATTCTGCTGGTGTAAGAATAATAAGATATTTATTCGTAAGCTTGAAGGCGATAAGCAGATTGTTATAAAATCTGAGAAATCTTTTGAAGACCTCAAAAATCCGCAAAAATGACTGTATTTTTTGTTACTTTCTTTTGTTTTTTATCAACCAATTTTTTGTTTATTTTTAAATCAGCTAATTGTTTTCACTAACCATATACAAGAACGTATTTTCTGTTTCTGTAATTACAATGATCATGATGCAAAATGCACGCTTAGTTGTACCACAGCTAATACGCTGTCATATCTTTCACTCACCATACACACACTCAACACACACACAAAACATACGCCAAAAATATCCATTTTACCCATTTTACCCATTTTACCCATTTCACCACGTAGAGATAGTCTAAAGCGGCTGCCTCAACAAACTAGGCTCATTATCGTGGACCAATCATATTATGATAAAACTCTTTTTATAATAAATGGCTACTCATATAGATAAAATTGTATCCGAATTGGATGCTTATCAAGTATGTAAATCATATAAACTTTCGGTAGATGACTGCTCAAGATTTATAAACAACACAACTAGACAAATAACAGTATTGCACCTAAATATTCGCAGCATAAACAAAAACTTCGACAGCCTGGTAGCCTTTTTGCATCAATTAAAAGTCGACTGTGATATCGTAGTTTTGACTGAATGCTGGCTAAGAAAAACTTCCATAATACCTAACTTAAATGGCTACAATGTACACTCTACAAAAAACACAAAAAATCAAAATGACGGTGTTGTTATGTACACAAAAACTTCTCTTCAGTGTTCGGTTTCAGAACCAGAAATCATTGATGCAAACTGTCTACTATGCAAAGTCGATAACAATGCAGCTATAATAGCTTTATATAGACCCCCCTCATACACACACATTGACAACTTTATAAACAGTCTGGACACTACATTAACACCTCTTTCTAAAATGCACCACATTGCCCTAGTAGGTGACATCAATATCGACATAAAATCCGACAATAAAGATAGACACTCTAATACATACCTCACCTTCGCTGCCTCTCACGGATTACTACCTGCTCATATGTACCCTACCAGACTAAATAATTGTCTCGACCACGTTATATTACGAACAAAACAGCCAGGGACCACTATTGTGATAGAGACCCAAATAACCGACCACCTACCTGTACTGCTGAGCATAAATTTAGACGCACCTAAACCGAAATCTACGTGTATTACTAAAATTGTTGACATTACAAGTATCCAAAATGACATAGATAGAACTGACTTTTCCCCGGTCCTAATGGCCAATAACGCAAACGAAGCAGCAAACATTTTGGTGTCCATTTTAAGCTTAATAATTAACAACCATACTCGATACATTAATGTCCCAAAGAAAAAGCGAAATATAAAGCCATGGATCACTCCCGGTCTACTACGCTGTATCCGTAACAGAGACAAAATGCATAAAAAACAAAAATCTGACCCAGAAAATATTATTTTAAAAATAACATACTCGCGATATCGTAATTTTTGCAACTCTTTGTTACGCAAATTAAAAATAAACTATGAGAAAACAGAATTTATGAAAAGGAGGAATAACCTTAAGGCTACTTGGGACCTTATAAAAACAATAACACATACCAAATCCACTCCATCTCCACCTAGTGAACTCCTGAGAACAGAAACAGACGAACGAAGAGCAGTTAACTCAGTCAACAAATATTTTGTGAGCATAGGAAATAACTTAGCCACTAAAATAAAACTCGGTAGCTCTAAATCGCCAATTCCTCAGGGTCCAACGCCAGCGTCTAATTCCATAGTTATTCTAGAAACTGACAATGAAGAAGTAGAAAAGATTCTGAATAACCTAAAAACAGATTCAGCCGTGGGAATTGACGGAATATCCACCAAAATTTTGAAATTGTCGCGTGAGGCCCTAGTCCCTTGCATCACTCACATTTGCAATCTAGCAATTTCAAGTGGTATTTTCCCCGACACCTTTAAAATAGCTCTCGTTCATCCAATCTATAAGGGAGGGAACAGGGATAGTGCTAACAATTACAGACCAATTTCCGTTTTACCAACTATGTCTAAGATTTTGGAGAAGATCCTAAACAATCGTTTGCTTGGCTATCTGCGTGCAAATAATATTCTGTCAGACAGTCAATACGGTTTTAGAACTGGTATTTCTACTGAAGATGCGGTTGTAGCTTTTTCTGAAAAAGCAACTAGACATATGGATGGTGGCCAGAAGTGTCTGGGAATATTTTTGGATATATCTAAAGCTTTTGACACTGTCCCTTCCTCAATACTCTTATCGAAACTGGAGCGCATAGGTGTACGCGGTATTGCACTGGAAATTTTTACGAGTTACCTCAAAAACAGATACCAGCATGTAAAAATAGGCGAGGTGGTGAGTGATAAGGCAAGCATTGATTATGGTGTCCCACAAGGAAGCATTCTGGGTCCAACGCTCTTCCTCATTTATATTAATGACCTGTGTTCTCTAGCCCTCACGAATTGCTCTGTGTTTACCTACGCTGATGACACAGCACTTCTTATACATGGCACGGACTGGAGAGAAACTGAACAGTATGCTCAGGCGGCATTAGACACGGTAATGAACTGGCTCGCGAAACATCTTCTTACATTAAATACAGAAAAAACGAAAATTGTAACCTTTTCTATAAGCAAAAAATCTCAGCCCAACATACCACTTATTATTAAAGGTCATACCTGCTCAGAGCACTCAAGAATTCTCTCATGCACGTGTCCTGCTCTAGCAATAACTCCAAATATAAAGTACTTGGGTGTGCTGATAGACAGAAATTTAAACTGGTACACTCACGTTGACAACTTGGTAGCACGAACGAGGAAACTTATCTACATTTTTAAGAAACTTCGCTTCTCAGCGGACACAAAAACTCTCAGGATGGTCTACATGTCATTATGTCAGTCACTTCTTGCATACTGCCTGCCTGCATGGGGTGGAGCCTGCAAGACCTACTTCCTTAAATTAGAGAGAGCACAAAGGGCAGTCCTCAAAGTAATGTATTGCAGGCCCTACAGATACCCTACAGAAGAGCTTTACAAGGAGTGCGAAATGCTTTCAGTTAGGAAAATGTTTGTGCTTCAGTGTATACTGAGAAAACATCGCGTCCCTATAAAAACAACCAACAAACGTCGAGCTGATATTGTTTTTCCACCTGTAAGACATAATACCACCTTTGCCGAACACCAGTTCTCATATCTTAGCCATAAACTGTATAACACGATTAATAAACTGCTAGCTATACAAAAACTTAATTTACACAAATGTAAAATTTCAGTGAAAGCGTGGTTGATGGGAAAAAACTACGACGAAATAGAAAACCTTCTATTCTCTCCTACTTAATAGTCCAACATAAACATCTCATCTCCATACATACACTTGAAACTCCTCAAGCACACACACACACACACACACACACACACACTCCTCAAATACACACACACCCACGAACTCCTCAAACAAACAAACACTCACACACACTCTCACAGTACACCTTCCTGCATCATTTCATGTTTGATTTTTTTTAAAGAAGAAAAAAAGATCCTTTTGTTTTCTTTTTCAGTACATTTAATTTTTTATTTTATTTTTTAATAACCAACGACATACGTAACGACTTTAATAATGGAGGAACACTGACTCCCAAGTCACAGGTACTAACCTAGTTTGGGAGCCAGGGGACCTATGTTTAAGACACTTCTTCTGTATGTTGTAATGTCTGTAACAATATTGTCACTTTTTTGAAATAAAGAAATTTTTAATTTTTAATTTTAACTTAAGCCCATAGTGAGGTCAAAATGTAAATCCAAGATGGCGGCTGCTAAAGTATTAATATATCTTCATAACATCACGCCATCAATTTCAAAGGGTTGGGCCCTTTGAAATTGATTGCGTGATATTATGAAGAAATCTAATTTCTGCAATTTTGTTCGCGCAAGTGTCTTTCGCGGAAATGTATTTAGCGCAAGTGTCCCAGATCCATATATGGATCCAATGCCAATTCTCTTGTCACAAATGCCTCTAAACTAGACTAAAAATCACCAAAATTTTGTTTATTCCTGAATGACGATTTCCAATTCTGAAATAGCTTAGAACTTAACTACGTATATTTTAGATTGACAGCACTAAGATGCCACTAAGTTATTAATTTAGTGAAAATGGCAATTTTGCTATTCTGAATTTGACGTTTATCACCTAATATTTTGATATCAAACATGTCATGATTATCCCATTTTTTTTTTCGAAGTCAGACTTTTACTCGTTAAGTCCACCATATAAAATTTTGGGAGAATTTATATAGCGTATGTCACGTGGACCATTATTACGAATCTATTGAAACCACATTCATCAAAATCGGTTCAGTAGTTTAGGTGCTACGGTGGAACACACATAAATACAACATACTTAACCTTACATCATAATCCTTGCTTAGCCTTTGCCGTAGTCGGGTAAAAATACTGCCTTCCTATTATTTTCAAATATTACAAAGATTTTTTTTTTTTAATAAATCTAGTTGATGGACGTTTTTTTTTATATTACGTGTACGTGAAAAATAAAACGTTGACCCTAACTAGCACAGTTTTTGAGAAATAAGCAAAAATCCTAACAAACAAAATAGGTACGCATTCGCAAAAAAATTATTATAAGTATTTTTCGTACCAAGGTACGGAATGATCCATTAAACGATTTAAAAGCTGTATTAAAACCAAACTTTGTAGAAAAGGGTACTATAAAATTTCAGATTATTTAGAAGATAAAAGCTTGGGATTGAGCTGCTCGCTCTGCTAAGCCTTGTGAAAATCATAAAACTTGACATTTTAATTATTCATCACAATAAACCAGTTTTATATAAATATTGACATTGTTGAAAATTATATTCAAAATGACACGATTACTTTGTAAAGTATTATATTATTTTAATTATTGTGAATGTGAGGACTATGTGGATATTTTATTTTTATTTTTTCTTTTTCATTTATTTTTTCTTTCTTAGTTAGTTTTAATGATGGTATGGCAGTTTGAGTAGTTGATGCGGCTTACCCAAATATCCTTTCTTTGGTACTGTTCGTCGAGTTGAGCTCCACGATTACTGACAAATGCTTGCACTGACTGGACAGGTCCACTCAAATCTGTGTGGTTCTTTCCTCAAAAGACCATTTCAGACACTAATCTACATGGTGCTCATATGACTTGACCAAGATTATGTCTAGACTTTAAAAGAGACTACGACCTCTGAGTTTGTTTCGGCCTTTCTTCTCAGAGTAGTCAGATAGGAAACACCGACCTCATCTAGCTTATTTTTAATATTTTTTTATATGACGTGAAAAAGTGATTCCGATATCCTATTTACAGAATAAACAATTTCATTTCAATGAACAATCAAGTAAATAATAGGACACTGAACGTTAATCAGCTGTAACAAAATAATTACATTAATAAACGATAACATCACTTTTGCCGTTATTTTAAATAAATCACAAATTAAAATTATTACTGTGTAAAAAAATTAACATGGTTTCAAACACTCCTGACCGGCCTGATCAGGTCGGGCGAGCTACGTTATGTTTTTTTAAGCTATTGCATAGCTTTTATCGGAGACTCTGAGCGCGGCGACCGAATGTAGAAATTCCGTAACGAAAAAAAAACCTGACGCGAAAGTTTGTGAGGATGGATGGATGGATGTTTGTTACTCTTTCACGCAAAAACTACCGAACGGATTTTAATGAAACTTTACAGTAATGTGGCTTATATATCAGAATAACACATAGGCTACAATTTATAAAGATTTTATGTGATTTAGCCATAATATAACGATAAGTATCCAGTAAGTCGGAAAAAATCCTGCCCTCTGAGATCTATCTTTGCGTGCGCTGCCTAAACCGCTGGAGTTACATGAAAAGAATGTATTGTGGGGTTGTTTGTCTTAAAGAGTTCTAAATAAAAGTCCGCGACAGCATATATCTACCTTTTATGTGGAAGCCATTATAGCCAAAATAGTGAGCTATAAATACATTTAAATTGAATACTTTTTTTAAGTTGCATATTTTAGAGTATTTAGTTAATTCGTTTCAAAATAAATACCTTCATCGCTTTCGGTATTTAATGTAGATAAAATTTGTCTTTTACACTAAGTAATTTGGACTAATATTTTAAAAGTTAGAACGATAAGAATGACCTGCGATGAGTCGACGGCGGGCGCGCAGAACGAGGGTGGAGGGGCGGGATAGGCAATGACGCGCGATCGCCGAGTGCGCGACCCGAACGCGGGCAGACGCGTGAGGGCAGACGTCATTGACGGTTGTGTAAATTCTGCGATTTAGGGGGGGGTATAGGGGTATTTTTTAAAAAAAATATTTTAAATCAACAATATTATCTTCTTATTTTTGAATATATGCTATGCAATAGCTTTACCGCGGCAGTCCTCGAGTGCCACACGTATTTTTTTTTAATTTTCATGTCCCCACCTCACTAGTATATGAAAATATACAGGGATACTCACTTCAGCGCAAAAGTAATGCCAGCGACCCGCCTGGAGGGTCCACTAGCAATAATTATGCATTGAGGAGGCATGGCATATTGAGCTCTGTGAACAGTGGGTGGAACCGATTCTTTTAAGGTCGGTTTAGAAACTGATGATTCCTGACCTACACTTAAGAAAATTGAAGTTTATGTCAATGTCACTGATGGAGGCAGAGTCGACGTAGAATGGAGTGCAGGAAATTACAAAAATATGGGTGATAGTTTTCCTGTGTGTCAAACATTCAAATCCGTTTAAGGCGCGAATTATACAGAAACGGCGTACGGTGAAGACGCGGCGCAGGCGCAGAGCAGGCGTGGAACAGATAAAGCACGGACGCGATTTAAATTATATCAAAGAGGCGAAGAGACGCCGCAACTAGTCATTATACAGGCTGACTTTATCGTGATAGCATGTCTTCCTCTTCAGACGACGAAGATGCGCTTGCTTTGCTGCAACTCATTAATGTGTTAAAATTCGGTGCACACACCTGTTGCACCGAATTTTAAGCCTATTTCTCTCCATATTTTATCTTGTACATTTTTATAACTGTACTCCGGCTTAGTATAGTCGTAAAGAATAGTTATTTGTTATACAAGAGTGCAAAGTTGCTTTTTAACCGCGTGTTCAATTTTGATGACCGAGCAAGCGAAGGATTCTAAAATTGAATCACGAGCGCAGCGAGTGATTCAAAATTAGAATCCTGAGCGTTAGCGAGGGAATCAAAAGAGCACGAGGTGAAAAATCTTTGCACTCGAGTGCAACACGTAACTTTTCATTCCACCTCAGCGAGGAAATGACTAAATGCAAAAAAAAAACGTTTACAATCACAAGATAGGTTCACTTTTATTTCAGTTTAGGTATTAATTACTACATTATGACAGGTAAGTATTACAGAATAATCTTTAAATTATAACAAAATAATACTAAGGTATAATTAAGAAAATTTTAAAGTAACGTTGCTACAGTTATTTAAATTGAGTGTAATATTTTTGTTTGGTACTGTAATATTGGTGTTAGTCACTTGTGTACTGTTTTTCGGTAAACTATCTGTCATACTTAATAGTTGTACCGATTCATCGGATTCCCTTGGCGTGAATGTTGGAGAGAGAGGGAGATGGTTAGGTGTTTCATAACGGCTTATTTTTGATGTAGAAGGGCCAGTCCAAGGATCCGATTGAGGCTCTTTCAGTGTAATGGCTCCTACGATGCCTTCACATATTTTAGACTTATTTTGGATGGAATCCTCTATGTATCCCTCTACAACTGCATTGGACTTCCAGCCTCCGTGGCGCTTAAGGGACAGGAGATCAGCTCCGGAATCAGCCAAAAGTGTGGCTGAAGTTCGTCGGAAACAATGACCCGTGTACAACAGGGGTTCTGGAAGTTCAAGAAATGTTGCCATTTCTCGTGGGATACTGCCAATTTTATTAGTACCCATAGGCTGTCTAACACACTTTCCATTGCGATACTGTAGAAAAAATCGATTGATTGGAGTGTTAGGCGGGCGTAAGGCTTGATATTTCTCAACAATCGTTACGTATTCCTTGCGAATGACGAAGTTGCGGTCTCTTTTTGTCTTTGTATTAGGTAAATTAATTAATAGTAAGTCATCTGAATGTTTCTCAATGTTTTTGACATTAAGTTGTGTTAGTTCATTAGTTCGACATCCTCCGTTTATTCCAATAATAAGAACAACCTGTAACGTAAAGAGTATTGTAGTAGATAAATGAATAAAATTGATATGAACGCATAATTATGCCTATCAACATCTACTAAGTATACTATTTAATTGAGATTAATATACTTAAGTAGATACTGAATGTGCAACTGACTTACTTTTGCCGCCAAATATACGGAATCGGGTGCTTCGTTAGAAACTTTTCAATATCAGATACTGTGAAAATCTTCGATTTTTTTGGTTGATGACCAGATGAGGCTCTTTTTAAAAATGCCCCTAATTTAGGATAGGTATCGATATGTTTGTCTTTTTTCATCTTTATTGTTGCTTTTAGCATCGAATACGTACTCCATAGAGTGCTTGCTTTCTTGTTCTCGGATAATTCTATAAAATATGCCAGCAAAACGTTTTCTGAGAAAGTTTTGGCTCCTTTTGCTAGTCGCCACGTGTTGAACATATCGTACTATTTTAAATACTTCTCGCGTGATTGTTGAGGGAGAAAGCTCATTTGCGCATTATTAACAGTTTCAGTCAATTCTGTTGGCGTCAAGCAAACTTCCTCGTCGCTAGAATCACTCATTTTAGTTTTTTCACTTGTTTTCAAGTTTCTTGTTTTTAATATAAGGTTTAACAATGACGTGAAAAAATGCCGCGTAAAGAACCGCGTACAAAGCAAATTGAAAAAAGAACACCAAGAAGGTTCCGAGTCTGAGTTTTTAACAAATTAAAAAAAAGTTGTATGATATATTCGGCACCATAGAGGTAGCAGTAAATAGGTTTAATGTTTTTTTTAATTCACAAACTTAGTGCACACGATGTTCTAAATTCAATTTACTTTATCCTCTAGAGAATAAAAACGGCTTTTCCACTCAGATATTGAAGATTAAAAATACTCTTTCCGAGATAGTGGGATGAAAAGGATATTGTTCAATTATCTCGCAGAACTCTACATTAAATTCACTACGTCACGCATTTTTCTGCACCTACTGTATAAACAAAAGTCGTGCTGCTTGCGCGCCTCTCCAGTCGCGACTGCTAGCGACGCGGAACAGGCGACGAAACGACGTGCCTGCGCCACGCCGCTTGAGTATAATTCACATCGTGTCGCCTACCTACATTTTGTATTGAAACGTTTTGAAGCGGTAAGATGCCTGCGGCGCGCCTTCACCTTGCGCCGTTTCTGTGTAATTCGCGCCTTAGACTAACAAACACACAAAATTGCAAAGTAACAAAAACTCTTTCACATTTATTTTCATTATACATAATAAGAATTGCAAAGAAAAAAAATACTTAGAGCTACACAAAAATGAGATTAGTAAAGTAACTTTTATTTATACGTTTTTACACCTATAATTGACAAAGTTTCATAAATATTGCATTTTTTTTAAATTACAGGCATTCATGCTTTTTATTTTTATTTTCTAGATTCAGAGGCTCAATGTTTAAGCCCCGTGCAGACTAGCGCGACGCGATGACGCGACGCGGCTCAAAAAAATACCATTTTTAAGAAAACTTCACGGTATAACAATAACCGATGTCGCGTCGCGCTAGTCTGCACGAATCTTTATGCATAAAATAAACCAAACAAGCTCAATTTACTCATAGAAAAATAAACAAGCAGTAATTTATTTGTGACCATAAATCAAATTCAAATTTTGGTTAACTGAGCTCTTTATTTATTGTACAGACTAAACCATTACTATACCTTTAAATATAATATACAATGTACCTAAATAAAAGGATATAAATGAACTTAGAAATCTATTGATTATCCTTATCATAACAATCACCCATACGTCATGCCCCACTGACGGAGCCCGCGAGGTGTGTTACAACCCACTCCCTTTCACTCAGAGGATCATTGCTGTTTTCCCTGAGGCAGAGCGTACATGCATAGGACTGTGTTACAGACGCTACAGTTCACGATGGATCCAAACTGTCCCCAACTATGTCGAGACATTAATCTGTAGAGACTTCTCAATCTTCTGTTTGTACAAAATGGCAGGAGAAGTTCATATGCCATTAGTGGTAGTTGTAACGCAACCAGTGGTAGTTGTTGTGCCATCAATGGTAGTTGTGGTGCAAACAGTGGTAGTTTTCATGCAATCAGTAGTAGTTGCATCAGTCGTAGTTGTTGTGCCATTAGTGGTAGTTTTGGTGCAAACAGTGGTTGCTGTTGCGCCATCTGTTGTTGTGGCATCAGTGGTTGTTGTTATGCCATCAGTTGTTGTGGCATCAGTGGTTGTTGTTGTTCCATCAGTTGTTGTTGAGTCGGTGGTAGTTTTTGTGCCATCAGTTGTTGTGGCATCAGTGGTTGTTGTTGTGGCATCAGTAGTTGTTGTTGTGCCATCAGTTGTAATTGCATCAGTAGTAGTTATTGTACCATCGAAAGTTGTTGTATGAGTGGTTATTTCATCGGTGGTAGTTGCATCAGTGGTAGTTGTTGTGACATCTGTTGTTATTGCATCAGTAGTAGTCAATGGACCGTCAGTAATTGATGCAGCATTGGTTGTTTCATCAGTGGAAGTTGCATCAGTGGTAGTTATTGTGACATCAGTTGTAAATGCATCAGTGGTAGTCGTTGTACCCTCTGTAATTGATGCATCAGTGGTTGTTGTTGTTGAATCGGTTGTTGTGGCGTCAGTGGTGGTTGTTGTGACATCAGTTGTTATTGTATCTGTGGTAGTCGTTGTACCGTCAGTAGTTGATGCAGCAGTGGTTATTTCATCAGTGGTAGTTGCATCAGTGGTGGTTTTTGTGACATCAGTTGTAATTGCGTCAGTGGTAGTCGTTGTCCCGTCAGTAATTGATGCATCAGTGGTTGTTTCATGAGTGCTAGTTGCATGAGTAGGAGTTGTTGTTCCATCAGTTGTTGTTGAATCGGTGGTAGTTGTTATGGCTTCAGAGGTAGTTGTTGTGCCATCAGTTGTTGTGGCGTCAGTGGTCGTTGTTGTGACATCAGTTGCTATTGCATCTGTGGTAGTCGTTGTACCGTCAGAAGTTGATGCAGCAGTGGTTGTTTCATCAGTGGTAGTTGCATCAGTGGGAGTTGGTGTTCCATCAGTCTTTGTTGAATCGGTGGTAGTTGCATCAGTTATGGTTGTTGTGACATCAGTTGAGATTGCATCTGTGGTAGTCGTTGTACCGTCAGTGGTTGATGCAGCAGTGGTTGTTTCATCAGTGGTAGTTGCATCAGTGGGAGTTGGTGTTCCATCAGTTGTTGTTGAATCGGTGGTAGTTGTTATGGCATCAGTGGTAGTTGTTGTGCTATCAGTTGTTGTGGCGTCAGTGGTGGTTGTTGTGACATCAGTTGTTATTGCATCTGTAGTAGTCGTTGTACCGTCAGTAGTTGATGCAGCAGTGGTTGTTACATCAGTGGTGGTTTTTGTGACATCAGTTGAAATTGCATCAGTGGTAGTTGTTGTGCTATCAGTTGTTGTGGCGTCAGTGGTGGTTGTTGTGACATCAGTTGTAATTGCATCAGTGGTAGTCGTTGTCCCGTCAGTAGTTGATGCAGCAGTGGTTGTTTCATCAGTGGTAGTTGCATCAGTGGGAGTTGGTGTTCCATCAGTCGTTGTTGAATCGGTGGTAGTTGCATCAGTGGTGGTTGTTGTGACATCAGTTGTAATTGCATCAGTGGTAGTCGTTGTCCCGTCAGTAGTTGATGCAGCAGTGGTTGTTTCATCAGTGGTAGTTGCATCAGTGGGAGTTGGTGTTCCATCAGTTGTTGTTGAATCGGTGGTAGTTGTTATGGCATCAGTGGTAGTTGTTGTGCTATCAGTTGTTGTGGCGTCAGTGGTGGTTGTTGTGACATCAGTTGTTATTGCATCTATGGTAGTCGTTGTACCGTCAGTAGTTGATGCAGCAGTGGTTGTTACATCAGTGGTGGTTGTTGTGACATCAGTTGTAATTGCATCAGTGGTAGTCGTTGTCCCGTCAGTAGTTGATGCAGCAGTGGTTGTTTCATCAGTGGTAGTTGCATCAGTGAGAGTTGGTGTTCCATCAGTTGTTGTTGAATCGGTGGTAGTTGTTATGGCATCAGTGGTAGTTGTTGTGCTATCAGTTGTTGTGGCGTCAGTGGTGGTTGTTGTGACATCAGTTGTAATTGCATCAGTGGTAGTCGTTGTCCCGTCAGTAGTTGATGCAGCAGTGGTTGTTTCATCAGTGGTAGTTGCATCAGTGGTGGTTTTTGTGACATCAGTTGTTATTGCATCAGTGGTAGTTTTTGTGACATCAGTTATGATTGCATCTGTGGTAGTCGTTGTACCGTCAGTAGTTGATGCAGCAGTGGTTGTTTCATCAGTAGTAGTTGCATCAGTGGTGGTTTTTGTGACATCAGTTGTAATTGCATCTGTGGTAGTCGTTGTACCGTCAGTGGTTGATGCAGCAGTGGTTGTTTCATCAGTGGTAGTTGCATCAGTGGGAGTTGGTGTTCCATCTGTTGTTGTTGAATCGGTGGTAGTTGTTATGGCATCAGTGGTAGTTGTTGCGCTATCAGTTGTTGTGGCGTCAGTGGTGGTTGTTGTGACATCAGTTGTTATTGCATCTATGGTAGTCGTTGTGCCGTCAGTAGTTGATGCAGCAGTGGTTGTTTCATCAGTGGTAGTTGCATCAGTGGTGGTTTTTGTGACATCAGTTGTTATTACATCTGTGGTAGTCGTTGTACCATCAGTGGTAGTTGCATCAGTGGGAGTTGGTGTTCCATCAGTTGTTGTTGAATCGGTGGTAGTTGTTATGGCATCAGTGGTAGTTGTTGTGCCATCAGTTGTTGTGGCGTCAGTGGTGGTTCTTGTGACATCAGTTGTAATTGCATCTGTAGTAGTCGTTGTACCGTCAGTAGTTGATCCAGCACTGGTTGTTTCATCAGTGGTAGTTGCATCAGTGGTGGTTTTTGTGACATCAGTTGTAATTGCATCAGTAGTAGTCGTTGTCTCGTCAGTAGTTGATGCAGCAGTGGTTGTTTCATCAGTGGAACTTGCATCAGTGGTGGTTTTTGTGACATCAGTTGTTATTGCATCTGTGGTTGTCGTTGTACCGTCAGTAGTTGATGCAGCAGTAGTTGTTTCATCAGTGGTGGTTTTTGTGACATCAGTTGTAATTGCATCAGTGGTAGTCGTTGTCCCGTCAGTAGTTGATGCAGCAGTGAATGTTTCATCAGTGGTAGTTGCATCAGTGGTAGTTGCATCAGTGGGAGTTGGTGTTCCATCAGTCGTTGTTGAATCGGTGGTAGTTGCATCAGTGGTGGTTGTTGTGACATCAGTTGAGATTGCATCTGTGGTAGTCGTTGTACCGTCAGTGGTTGATGCAGCAGTGGTTGTTTCATCAGTGGTAGTTGCATCAGTGGGAGTTGGTGTTCCATCAGTTGTTGTTGAATCGGTGGTAGTTGTTATGGCATCAGTGGTAGTTGTTGTGCTATCAGTTGTTGTGGCGTCAGTGATGGTTGTTGTGACATCAGTTGTAATTGCATCAGTGGTAGTCGTTGTCCCGTCAGTAGTTGATGCAGCAGTGGTTGTTTCATCAGTGGTAGTTGCATCAGTGGTGGTTTTTGTGACATCAGTTGTTATTGCATCAGTGGTAGTTTTTGTGACATCAGTTGTGATTGCATCTGTGGTAGTCGTTGTACCGTCAGTAGTTGATGCAGCAGTGGTTGTTTCATCAGTAGTAGTTGCATCAGTGGTGGTTTTTGTGACATCAGTTGTAATTGCATCTGTGGTAGTCGTTGTACCGTCAGTGGTTGATGCAGCAGTGGTTGTTTCATCAGTGGTAGTTGCATCAGTGGGAGTTGGTGTTCCATCAGTTGTTGTTGAATCGGTGGTAGTTGTTATGGCATCAGTGGTAGTTGTTGTGCTATCAGTTGTTGTGGCGTCAGTGGTGGTTGTTGTGACATCAGTTGTTATTGCATCTATGGTAGTCGTTGTGCCGTCAGTATTTGATGCAGCAGTGGTTGTTTCATCAGTGGTAGTTGCATCAGTGGTGGTTTTTGTGATATCAGTTGAGATTGCATCTGTGGTAGTCGTTGTGCCGTCAGTAGTTGATGCAGCAGTGGTTGTTACATCAGTTGTGGTTTTTGTGACATCAGTTGTAATTGCATCAGTGGTAGTCGTTGTGCCGTCAGTAGTTGATGCAGCAGTGGTTGTTTCATCAGTGGTAGTTGCATCAGTGGGAGTTGGTGTTCCATCAGTTGTTGTTGAATCGGTGGTAGTTGTTGTGCCATCAGTAGTGGTTTTTGTGACATCAGTCGTGATTGCATCTGTGGTAGTCGTTGTACCGTCAGTAGTTGATGCAGCAGTGAGTGTTTCATCAGTGGTAGTTGCATCAGTGAGAGTTGGTGTTCCATCAGTCGTTGTTGAATCGGTGGTAGTTGCATCAGTGGTGGTTGTTGTGACATCAGTTGATATTGCATCTGTGGTAGTCGTTGTACCGTCAGTGGTTGATGCAGCAGTGGTTGTTTCATCAGTGGTAGTTGCATCAGTGGGAGTTGGTGTTCCATCAGTTGTTGTTGAATCGGTGGTAGTTGTTATGGCATCAGTGGTAGTAGTTGTGCTATCAGTTGTTGTGGCGTCAATGGTGGTTGTTGTGACATTAGTCGTAATTGCATCAGTGGTAGTCGTTGTCCCGTCAGTAGTTGATGCAGCAGTGGTTGTTTCATCAGTGGTAGTTGCATCAGTGGTGGTTTTTGTGACATCAGTTGTTATTGCATCAGTGGTAGTTTTTGTGACATCAGTTGTGATTGCATCTGTGGTAGTCGTTGTACCGTCAGTAGTTGATGCAGCAGTGAGTGTTTCATCAGTGGTAGTTGCATCAGTGAGAGTTGGTGTTCCATCAGTTGTTGTTGAATCGGTGGTAGTTGTTATGACATCAGTGGTAGTTTATTTATTTTATTTATTTTACACTTTTGGAATGCTTACAGCTATAAACTTAAGATAATTAAAACAATGATTGAATGATGGCCAATTACAAGCTTTCACAGATAAAAAAAAAAAAGTAGTTAATATATCAAAGACAGTAGTAACCTTAAATAATTGGTACTTAAATCAAATCTAGCGTGTACAATGTTGTGCATACATAAGCTATACATTGTCAAAGAAATTCTTGCTCAGCATTTTTTTAATCTTAGCAACACCAGTACAGTTAATGTCGATGTCAATCTCCTGGCTAGCTGCATTAAACGCGCGACTAGCCCTTATCAGAAATGAGTTTCGTCTGTAAGTGCATTTTGCATTAGACGTGTGAAGCAAGTGAAACCTGCGTAGGAACGCACAAGGCACACGCAGTCCCACTCTGCTCAACAACTCAGAAACATCAACCGATCCGTTCATTATTTTAGATAGAAAGGTTAAATCAGCTATTTTTCTCCTTACATGAAGAGGAAGTATGTGATGTTTTCTACAACGCACAGAATAATTAGAAGAATAAGCTCCAGTGAAACTGAATGTATCTTAAAAATTTCTTTTGTATGCTCTCTAAGCGGTCAATATAGACATTGAATTTAGGATTCCAGACTTGAGAGCAATACTCCAGGTGGCTACGAACAAACGAACAATACAATATTTTAATGGCCTTGATGCTCTTGAACTCTGACGAGATTCGGATTATGAAACCCAAGGCTCTTGACGCTTTTTTGGCTATATTATCGACGTGTGCATCAAACAAAAGTTTTGAGTCGAAAATAACTCCCAGGTCCCTAACGACGTTCACTCTGGCTATGGGGGTATCCAACAGATTGTAGACTACACTGATTGGATTCGGTTTCCGGGTAAATGAGCACACATAGCACTTTGAAACATTTAAATCCAATTTATTCTGCCTGCAGTAAATTTGGAAACTATTTAAGTCCTCCTGAAGAAGGGCAGCGTCATCTGTTGAGGAGACCTGTTTCATTATCTTCATATCGTCCGCGTACAATAATATTTTGGAGTGCTGGAAACAGGCCGCAATGTCATTGATAAAGATGTTGAACAACAGGGGCCCCAACAACGAACCCTGAGGGACCCCGGAAGATATGGACATGGTTCTAGAGGAGTAACCCTGAAGAACAACCGTTTGACACCTGTTTCGTACGTATGAAGTGAACCAGCGATATAGATTACCCCGAATACCCATCAGTAGAAGCTTTCGCATCAAGATAACGTGATCGATACGGTCAAAACATTTGCTGTAATCGGTATAGATAACATCTACTTGGGACCTACGAGACATTGCATCAGACAGAAAGTCACTGCAGACAACAAGATTGGATGTAGTAGACCGACCACCCAAGAAACCGTGCTGTTGTTCGCAAAAGTTTAATTTAAGTGCTGAGTACACTTGTTTGTATACAATTTTTTCTAGAGCCTTTGCGAACACACACAACTTAGAGATCGGTCTATAGTTCTCAATGTCAGTTTTCGAGCCCTTTTTATAGATAGGAGTTATATATGCCGACTTCCAAATCGAAGGCACCACACCAGTGTCTAATGAGCGCTTAAACAAGATTGAGAGGGGAGCGGAGATACTTTTAGCACAGTTCACTAAAAAGACTGGTGAAATATTGTCTGGGCCTGGAGATTTGCTAGTATCGAGTGCCTTAAGTATCCTCAGTACCTCATCCTCACAAATTTCTACGGAATCTATATCCTGTGAGCAACACACGGAGGGCTCGCTGTGCATGAAGTGCGAAGGTAAACTGCCGTCACTGCCCAAATCTGACAGAAAGTTCGAGTGAAAATAATCTCCGAACATATTACAAATTTGGTCACCGTTGCTTGAAGACTTCTGTCCAGACCGCATTATTGAGGGATAAGAGTTAGATTGTTTTTTAGACTTTACGTATTTCCAGAAAGTTCGCGGGTTTTTAGAAATATCCGACTCAATCTTACTCATGTAATTATCGAACATTTCTTTCTCTAACTCTTTGGCACGTTGACGTAGCGTAACAAAGGATGCGTGATCTGAGAGGTTGTTATATTTTTTAAACTTTCTATGATACTTCGCTTTTTCTTTTAAAATTTTTATAAGCGGGCTTTTATACCAGAGAGGATATTTGGAACGGTGGGTAAAGGTTTTAGTAGGTATATAGGTATCCTGCAGTCTATATATAACGGCATAGAAATATTCCACAGCGTCTTCCAGCGATCTGCTGTTTAGTTCCGACTGCCAGTCCACTTGACTCAGTTCCTGTCTAATTGAATTGAAGTCAGCCAGCTGATATAAGAACTTAGTAGACGGCCGTGGAGGTAGACTTTGCAGATCAACACAGTTGACGGCAACACATAGAGCTCTGTGATGTGGGTCTTCAGGAACCAGTGGATCGCTGCAACACGAGACCGTAATATCGTCATTGGACAATACCAAGTCAAGAATCCTACCGTTATTATTACAATGGGAATTATATTGTAAGAGATTACATATATTAAAATTGTCAACAAGATTTGACTGGACATGTCCATGTAGATTACTAGGCCTTAAGGAAATGCCATCATCATCAGGGAGCCACGTTATATTTGGTTGATTAAAGTCTCCTAGTACAACAAACTTATCAGTGGGATTTTTCAGAACTATATCTAGGAGATTATCCGAGAAGTGGCCCAATTGTAATGTCAATGAGTTACCCAGGTTCTGAGTACACATATAAACAACACATAAGTGCAATTTAGAAGTTCTACTCGGTTTCCTATGTTGCAAAGTCAGTGTTACCCACATGTCCTCGGCAGAGGAACACCAGTCGGCACAAGCATCAGCCACAAGTCCACGTTTGACAGCGATTAAAACACCACCGCCCATAACCTGACCTGTCTTAGAATAATCACGATCCCGCCTCCAAACAAGATATTGATCGTCAAAAAGTTCAGAATCATTAAAACCCTCCATAAGCCATGTTTCTGTCAAGCAAATAACATCAAAGCCACCAAGACAAGCACTCCTATAGAAGATATTCGTTTTAGTTCGTAGTCCCCGCACATTCTGATAATAAATATTAAGGGGCGCCATAATAAATCACATTTACATTCAACAATTTAAAAGAAAAAGTATAAGTTACAATAATTACCTGGAGACGGGTAATCATACTAAAAAACAAGTTACGCTGTACGAAAAGGATAATTAGAACTTTAATCACATACAAATTAAGTCCAAATACAAATGAGCAGACTGTAGTAAAAGGTAATACAAAACAAATATTTAAAGTTAAGGAGTTTTGCATAAAAAAGCTTAAATGATCTTTATATTCAATTAGATAGTGTTTCAAATCATAATAGCAACATGGCACGGACCGGTCGACACCGAGCGATAAGGAAACAAAAGGCAGGCGTGAATGGAATGCGTATAAAAAACAAGTACCTGTGGTTCTCAAACTTAAAGGATCGCAGCGAATAAACATCAAGCAAAGAGATTGAATCGACTTATCTAGCATAAAAACTTTATTAAATCTTGTTCTGTTTTTATATGAAGCTTCGGGGAGGTGACGTTCTTTCGCACAAGGATTTTGCAACCCCTAACCCAGACATGTTCGAATCCGCGATCTTTAGCTTGAGCTTTAGTCTTGTTAAGCAGTAATTTATTTTCTAGTGTTAAATGATCGTTTATATATACCCTGTTCTGACTTTGGAATCCAAGTTCATGAGCACTTAGTCTTTTATATTTCTTCGCGGCAGCAACAAAATCGTTTTTTAGGTAGGTGTTATGTACCGAGCAGATTATATTTTTATATTGTTTGTCGTTGCGTGTAGGGACTCTTGCTATATAATTAATTTGATCTCTCGAGATGTGAAAATTAATCGCGTCCCCTATCTTCGTCATTATGGCAAACAAGTCTTCATCGTTAACGGAGGGCACTCCTTTAATCTCAATATTGTTCATACGCGACCTCTGTTCGCCGTCGCGTTGCTGAGTCTCAAGGTGAGCCATTCGAACCTGTAGTTTAGCAATTTCCTCTTTAGAAGTCTTCAGTGAATCAATCTCATCTTCTATGTCACACACCTTAGATGTCAATGATTTAAATTGCTCATTGATTAACTTGAAGGATGTCTTCACCTCTGAAAATTCTTCCCTCATACATTTAAGTTCTGCGAGCTCAGTTTGGATTGCCTTCACACTATCAATTAACGTGGGCAGTGCATCCATCTGAGTAGAGAGACGTTTAAGCTCATTAATGATAGCTTCCGAGTCTGCTGATGACAACGTGGTAGAACCGATGCGAGGACTGGCCGCTGGAGTAGATTTGCAGTTCTGACATTTCCAAGTCAATTTGCGATCACCGAGCTTTCTCCAACCACCCTCGGTGATGCCAGCACAGGGAAAATCAAACTGCGCCTCACAAGCTGTGCACGTGACACCATCTCTTGACTCCACTAAGCAACGTTTGCACGTAAACATTATTATAAGTAACTTTGAAGAACGCGCAAAAAGTTTGAGAAACACTGAAAGTGGTCGGTTGTTACAAAGTAGCACTAGCGACACAGTGAGCGCGCGCGATAGGTTTAGCGTCTACCGTTTAACCAGGTTGTTTCATCAGTGGTAGTTGCATCAGTGGGAGTTGGTGTTCCATCAGTTGTTGTTGGATCGGTGGTAGTTGTTATGGCATCAGTGGTAGTTGTTGTGCTATCAGTTGTTGTGGCGTCAGTGGTGGTTGTTGTGACATCAGTTGTTATTGCATCTTTGGTAGTCGTTGTGCCGTCAGTAGTTGATGCAGCAGTGGTTGTTTCATCAGTGGTAGTTGCATCAGTGGTGGTTTTTGTGACATCAGTTGAGATTGCATCTGTGGTAGTCGTTGTGCCGTCAGTAGTTGATGCAGCAGTGGTTGTTACATCAGTTGTGGTTTTTGTGACATCAGTTGTAATTGCATCAGTGGTAGTCGTTGTGCCGTCAGTAGTTGATGCAGCAGTGGTTGTTTCATCAGTGGTAGTTGCATCAGTGGGAGTTGGTGTTCCATCAGTCGTTGTTGAATCGGTGGTAGTTGCATCAGTGGTGGTTTTTGTGACATCAGTTGTGATTGCATCTGTGGTAGTCGTTGTACCGTCAGTAGTTGATGCAGCAGTGGTGGTTTCATCAGTGGCAGTTGCATCAGTGGTGGTTTTTGTGACATCAGTTGAGATTGCATCTGTAGTAGTCGTTGTACCGTCAGTGGTTGATGCAGCAGTGGTTGTTTCATCAGTGGTAGTTGCATCAGTGGGAGTTGGTGTTCCATCAGTTGTTGTTGGATCGGTGGTAGTTGTTATGGCATCAGTGGTAGTTGTTGTGCTATCAGTTGTTGTGGCGTCAGTGGTGGTTGTTGTGACATCAGTTGTTATTGCATCTATGGTAGTCGTTGTACCGTCAGTAGTTGATGCAGAAGTGGTTGTTACATCAGTGGTTGTTACATCAGTGGTGGATTTTGTGACATCAGTTGTAATTGCATCAGTGGTAGTCGTTGTGCCGTCAGTAGTTGATGCAGCAGTGGTTGTTTCATCAGTGGTAGTTGCATCAGTGGGAGTTGGTGTTCCATCAGTTGTTGTTGAATCGGTGGTAGTTGTTATGGCATCAGTGGTAGTTGTTGTGCTATCAGTTGTTGTGGCGTCAGTGGTGGTTGTTGTGACATCAGTTGTAATTGCATCAGTGGTAGTCGTTGTCCCGTCAGTAGTTGATGCAGCAGTGGTTGTTTCATCAGTGGTAGTTGCATCAGTGGGAGTTGGTGTTCCATCAGTTGTTGTTCTTTCGGTGGTAGTTGTAATGGCATCAGTGGTAGTTGTTGTTCCATCAGTTGTTGTTGAATCGGTGGTAGTTGTTATGGCATCAGTGGTAGTTGTTGTGCTATCAGTTGTTGTGGCGTCAGTGGTGGTTGTTGTGACATCAGTTGTAATTGCATCAGTGGTAGTCGTTGTCCCGTCAGTAGTTGATGCAGCAGTGGTTGTTTCATCAGTGGTAGTTGCATCAGTGGGAGTTGGTGTTCCATCAGTTGTTGTTGAATCGGTGGTAGTTGTTATGGCATCAGTGGTAGTTGTTGTGCTATCAGTTGTTGTGGCGTCAGTGGTGGTTGTTGTGACATCAGTTGTGA
The DNA here is from genome assembly GCA_914767755.1 of Agrochola circellaris. Lineage (NCBI taxonomy): Eukaryota > Metazoa > Arthropoda > Insecta > Lepidoptera > Noctuidae > Agrochola > Agrochola circellaris. Next base: position 10,782,074 of record OU611858.1, read on the forward strand.
TTGCATCTGTGGTAGTCGTTGTACCGTCAGTAGTTGATGCAGCAGTGGTGGTTTCATCAGTGGCAGTTGCATCAGTGGTGGTTTTTGTGACATCAGTTGAGATTGCATCTGTAGTAGTCGTTGTACCGTCAGTGGTTGATGCAGCAGTGGTTGTTTCATCAGTGGTAGTTGCATCAGTGGGAGTTGGTGTTCCATCAGTTGTTGTTGGATCGGTGGTAGTTGTTATGGCATCAGTGGTAGTTGTTGTGCTATCAGTTGTTGTGGCGTCAGTGGTGGTTGTTGTGACATCAGTTGTTATTGCATCTATGGTAGTCGTTGTACCGTCAGTAGTTGATGCAGAAGTGGTTGTTACATCAGTGGTTGTTACATCAGTGGTGGATTTTGTGACATCAGTTGTAATTGCATCAGTGGTAGTCGTTGTGCCGTCAGTAGTTGATGCAGCAGTGGTTGTTTCATCAGTGGTAGTTGCATCAGTGGGAGTTGGTGTTCCATCAGTTGTTGTTGAATCGGTGGTAGTTGTTATGGCATCAGTGGTAGTTGTTGTGCTATCAGTTGTTGTGGCGTCAGTGGTGGTTGTTGTGACATCAGTTGTAATTGCATCAGTGGTAGTCGTTGTCCCGTCAGTAGTTGATGCAGCAGTGGTTGTTTCATCAGTGGTAGTTGCATCAGTGGGAGTTGGTGTTCCATCAGTTGTTGTTCTTTCGGTGGTAGTTGTAATGGCATCAGTGGTAGTTGTTGTTCCATCAGTTGTTGTTGAATCGGTGGTAGTTGTTATGGCATCAGTGGTAGTTGTTGTGCTATCAGTTGTTGTGGCGTCAGTGGTGGTTGTTGTGACATCAGTTGTAATTGCATCAGTGGTAGTCGTTGTCCCGTCAGTAGTTGATGCAGCAGTGGTTGTTTCATCAGTGGTAGTTGCATCAGTGGGAGTTGGTGTTCCATCAGTTGTTGTTGAATCGGTGGTAGTTGTTATGGCATCAGTGGTAGTTGTTGTGCTATCAGTTGTTGTGGCGTCAGTGGTGGTTGTTGTGACATCAGTTGTAATTGCATCAGTGGTAGTCGTTGTCCCGTCAGTAGTTGATGCAGCAGTGGTTGTTTCATCAGTGGTTGTTGCATCAGTGGTGGTTTTTGTGACATCAGTTGTTATTACATCAGTGGTAGTCGTTGTACCGTCAGTAGTTGATGCAGCAGTGGTTGTTACATCAGTGGTAGTTGTTGTGCCATCAGTGGTGGTTTTTGTGACATCAGTTGTAATTGCATCAGTGGTAGTCGTTGTCCCGTCAGTAGTTGATGCAGCAGTGGTTTTTTCATCAGTGGTAGTTGCATCAGTGGTGGTTTTTGTGACATCAGTTGTTATTACATCTGTGGTAGTCGTTGTACCATCAGTATTTGATGCAGCAGTGGTTGTTTCATCAGTGGTAGTTGCATCAGTGGGAGTTGGTGTTCCATCAGTTGTTGTTGAATCGGTGGTAGTTGTTATGGCATCAGTGGTAGTTGCATCAGTGGTGGTTTTTGTGACATCAGTTGTGATTGCATCTGTGGTAGTCGTTGTACCGTCAGTAGTTGATGCAGCAGTGAGTGTTTCATCAGTGGTAGTTGCATCAGTGAGAGTTGGTGTTCCATCAGTCGTTGTTGAATCGGTGGTAGTTGCATCAGTGGTGGTTGTTGTGACATCAGTTGATATTGCATCTGTGGTAGTCGTTGTACCGTCAGTGGTTGATGCAGCAGTGGTTGTTTCATCAGTGGTAGTTGCATCAGTGGGAGTTGTTGTTCCATCAGTTGTTGTTGAATCGGTGGTAGTTGTTATGGCATCAGTGTTAGTTATTGTGCTATCAGTTGTTGTGGCGTCAGTGGTGGTTGTTGTGACATCAGTTGAGATTGCATCTGTGGTAGTCGTTGTCCCGTCAGAAGTTGATCCAGCAGTGGTTGTTTCATCAGTGGTAGTTGCATCAGTGGTGGTTTTTGTGACATCAGTTGTAATTGCATCAGTAGTAGTCGTTGTCCCGTCAGTAGTTGATGCAGCAGTGGTTGTTTCATCAGTGGTACTTGCATCAGTGGTGGTTTTTGTGACATCAGTTGTTATTGCATCTGTGGTTGTCGTTGTACCGTCAGTAGTTGATGCAGCAGTGGTTGTTTCATCAGTGGTAGTTGCATCAGTGGTATTTTTTGTGACATCAGTTGTAATTGCATCAGTGGTAGTCGTTGTCCCGTCAGTAGTTGATGCAGCAGTGGTTGTTTCATCAGTGGTAGTTGCATCAGTGGTGGTTTTTGTGACATCAGTTGTTATTGCATCAGTGGTAGTCGTTGTACCGTCAGTAGTTGATGCAGCAGTAGTTGTTTCATCAGTGGTGGTTTTTGTGACATCAGTTGTAATTGCATCAGTGGTAGTCGTTGTCCCGTCAGTAGTTGATGCAGCAGTGGTTGTTTCATCAGTGGTAGTTGCATCAGTGGTGGTTTTTGTGACATCAGTTGTGATTGCATCTGTGGTAGTCGTTGTACCGTCAGTAGTTGATGCAGCAGTGGTGGTTTCATCAGTGGTAGTTGCATCAGTGGTAGTTTTTGTGACATCAGTTGTTATTGCATCAGTGGTAGTTTTTGTGACATCAGTTGTTGTGGCGTCAGTGGTGGTTGTTGTGACATCAGTTGTTATTGCATCTGTAGTAGTCGTTGTACCGTCAGTAGTTGATGCAGCACTGGTTTTTTCATCAGTGGTAGTTGCATCAGTGGTGGTTTTTGTGACATCAGTTGAGATTGCATCTGTGGTAGTCGTTGTACCGTCAGTGGTTGATGCAGCAGTGGTTGTTTTATCAGTGGTAGTTGCATCAGTGGGAGTTGGTGTTCCATCAGTTGTTGTTGAATCGGTGGTAGTTGTTATGGAATCAGTGGTAGTTGTTGTGCCATCAGTTGTTGTGGCGTCAGTGGTGGTTGTTGTGACATCAGTTGTTATTGCATCTGTAGTAGTCGTTGTACCGTCAGTAGTTGATGCAGCACTGGTTGTTTCATCAGTGGTAGTTGCATCAGTGGTGGTTTTTGTGACATCAGTTGAGATTGCATCTGTGGTAGTCGTTGTACCGTCAGTGGTTGATGCAGCAGTGGTTGTTTTATCAGTGGTAGTTGCATCAGTGGGAGTTGGTGTTCCATCAGTTGTTGTTGAATCGGTGGTAGTTGTTATGGCATCAGTGGTAGTTGTTGTGCTATCAGTTGTTGTGGCGTCAGTGGTGGTTGTTGTGACATCAGTTGTTATTGCATCAGTGGTAGTCGTTGTACCGTCAGTAGTTGATGCAGCAGTGGTTGTTACATCAGTGGTGGTTTTTGTGACATCAGTTGTAATTGCATCAGTGGTAGTCGTTGTGCCGTCAGTAGTTGATGCAGCAGTGGTTGTTTCATCAGTGGTAGTTGCATCAGTGGGAGTTGGTGTTCCATCAGTCGTTGTTGAATCGGTGGTAGTTGCATCAGTGGTGGTTGTTGTGACATCAGTTGAGATTGCATCTGTGGTAGTCGTTGTACCATCAGTAATTGATGCAGCAGTGGTTGTTTCATCAGTGGTAGTTGCATCAGTGGTGGTTTTTGTGACATCAGTTGTTATTACATCTGTGGTAGTCGTTGTACCATCAGTAATTGATGCAGCAGTGGTTGTTTCATCAGTGGTAGTTGCATCAGTGGGAGTTGGTGTTCCATCAGTTGTTGTTGAATCGGTGGTAGTTGTTATGGCATCAGTGGTAGTTGTTGTGCTATCAGTTGTTGTGGCGTCAGTGGTGGTTGTTGTGACATCAGTTGTAATTGCATCAGTGGTAGTCGTTGTCCCGTCAGTAGTTGATGCAGCAGTGGCTGTTTCATCAGTGGTAGTTGCATCAGTGTTGGTTTTTGTGACATCAGTTGTTATTACATCTGTGGTAGTCGTTGTACCATCAGTAATTGATGCAGCAGTGGTTGTTTCATCAGTGGTAGTTGCATCAGTGGGAGTTGGTGTTCCATCAGTTGTTGTTGAATCGGTAGTAGTTGTTATGGCATCAGTGGTAGTTGTTGTGCCATCAGTGGTGGTTTTTGTGACATCAGTCGTGATTGCATCTGTGGTAGTCGTTGTGCCGTCAGTAGTTGATGCAGCAGTGAGTGTTTCATCAGTGGTAGTTGCATCAGTGAGAGTTGGTGTTCCATCAGTCGTTGTTGATTCGGTGGTAGTTGCATCAGTGGTGGTTGTTGTGACATCAGTGGTGGTTTTTGTGTCATCAGTCGTGATTGCATCTATGGTAGTCGTTGTACCGTCAGTAGTTGATGCAGCAGTGGTTGTTACATCAGTGGTGGTTTTTGTGACATCAGTTGTAATTGCATCAGTGGTAGTTGTTGTGCTATCAGTTGTTGTGGCGTCAGTGGTGGTTGTTGTGACATCAGTTGTAATTGCATCAGTGGTAGTCGTTGTCCCGTCAGTAGTTGATGCAGCAGTGGTTGTTTCATCAGTGGTAGTTGCATCAATGGGAGTTGGTGTTCCATCAGTCGTTGTTGAATCGGTGGTAGTTGCATCAGTGGTGGTTGTTGTGACATCAGTTGAGATTGCATCTGTGGTAGTCGTTTTACCGTCAGTGGTTGATGCAGCAGTGGTTGTTTCATCAGTGGTAGTTGCATCAGTAGGAGTTGGTGTTCCATCAGTTGTTGTTGAATCGGTGGTAGTTGTTATGGCATCAGTGGTAGTTTTTGTGCTATCAGTTGTTGTGGCGTCAGTGGTGGTTGTTGTGACATCAGTTGTTATTGCATCTATGGTAGTCGTTATACCGTCAGTAGTTGATGCAGCAGTGGTTGTTACATCAGTCGTGGTTTTTGTGACATCAGTTGTAATTGCATCAGTGGTAGTCGTTGTGCCGTCAGTAGTTGATGCAGCAGTGGTTGTTTCATCAGTGGTAGTTGCATCAGTGGGAGTTGGTGTTCCATCAGTCGTTGTTGAATCGGTGGTAGTTGCATCAGTGGTGGTTGTTGTGACATCAGTTGAGATTGCATCTGTGGTAGTCGTTGTCCCGTCAGTAGTTGATCCAGCACTGGTTGTTTCATCAGTGGTAGTTGCATCAGTGGTGGTTTTTGTGACATCAGTTGTAATTGCATCAGTAGTAGTCGTTGTCCCGTCAGTAGTTGATGCAGCAGTGGTTGTTTCATCAGTGGTACTTGCATCAGTGGTGGTTTTTGTGACATCAGTTGTTATTGCATCAGTGGTGGTTTTTGTGTCATCAGTCGTGATTGCATCTATGGTAGTCGTTGTACCGTCAGTAGTTGATGCAGCAGTGGTTGTTACATCAGTGGTGGTTTTTGTGACATCAGTTGTAATTGCATCAGTGGTAGTCGTTGTGCCGTCAGTAGTTGATGCAGCAGTGGTTGTTTCATCAGTGGTAGTTGCATCAGTGGGAGTTGGTGTTCCATCAGTTGTTGTTGAATCGGTGGTAGTTGTTATGGCATCAGTGGTAGTTGTTGTGCTATCAGTTGTTGTGGCGTCAGTGGTGGTTGTTGTGACATCAGTTGTAATTGCATCAGTGGTAGTCGTTGTCCCGTCAGTAGTTGATGCAGCAGTGGTTGTTTCATCAGTGGTAGTTGCATCAGTGGGAGTTGGTGTTCCATCAGTTGTTGTTCTTTCGGTGGTAGTTGTAATGGCATCAGTGGTAGTTGTTGTTCCATCAGTTGTTGTTGAATCGGTGGTAGTTGTTATGGCATCAGTGGTAGTTGTTGTGCTATCAGTTGTTGTGGCGTCAGTGGTGGTTGTTGTGACATCAGTTGTAATTGCATCAGTGGTAGTCGTTGTCCCGTCAGTAGTTGATGCAGCAGTGGTTGTTTCATCAGTGGTAGTTGCATCAGTGGGAGTTGGTGTTCCATCAGTTGTTGTTGAATCGGTGGTAGTTGTTATGGCATCAGTGGTAGTTGTTGTGCTATCAGTTGTTGTGGCGTCAGTGGTGGTTGTTGTGACATCAGTTGTAATTGCATCAGTGGTAGTCGTTGTCCCGTCAGTAGTTGATGCAGCAGTGGTTGTTTCATCAGTGGTTGTTGCATCAGTGGTGGTTTTTGTGACATCAGTTGTTATTACATCAGTGGTAGTCGTTGTACCGTCAGTAGTTGATGCAGCAGTGGTTGTTACATCAGTGGTAGTTGTTGTGCCATCAGTGGTGGTTTTTGTGACATCAGTTGTAATTGCATCAGTGGTAGTCGTTGTCCCGTCAGTAGTTGATGCAGCAGTGGTTTTTTCATCAGTGGTAGTTGCATCAGTGGTGGTTTTTGTGACATCAGTTGTTATTACATCTGTGGTAGTCGTTGTACCATCAGTATTTGATGCAGCAGTGGTTGTTTCATCAGTGGTAGTTGCATCAGTGGGAGTTGGTGTTCCATCAGTTGTTGTTGAATCGGTGGTAGTTGTTATGGCATCAGTGGTAGTTGTTGTGCCATCAGTGGTGGTTTTTGTGACATCAGCCGTGATTGCATCTGTGGTAGTCGTTGTACCGTCAGTAGTTGATGCAGCAGTGAGTGTTTCATCAGTGGTAGTTGCATCAGTGAGAGTTGGTGTTCCATCAGTCGTTGTTGAATCGGTGGTAGTTGCATCAGTGGTGGTTGTTGTGACATCAGTTGATATTGCATCTGTGGTAGTCGTTGTACCGTCAGTGGTTGATGCAGCAGTGGTTGTTTCATCAGTGGTAGTTGCATCAGTGGGAGTTGTTGTTCCATCAGTTGTTGTTGAATCGGTGGTAGTTGTTATGGCATCAGTGTTAGTTATTGTGCTATCAGTTGTTGTGGCGTCAGTGGTGGTTGTTGTGACATCAGTTGAGATTGCATCTGTGGTAGTCGTTGTCCCGTCAGAAGTTGATCCAGCACTGGTTGTTTCATCAGTGGTAGTTGCATCAGTGGTGGTTTTTGTGACATCAGTTGTAATTGCATCAGTAGTAGTCGTTGTCCCGTCAGTAGTTGATGCAGCAGTGGTTGTTTCATCAGTGGTAGTTGCATCAGTGGTGGTTTTTGTGACATCAGTTGTTATTGCATCTGTGGTTGTCGTTGTACCGTCAGTAGTTGATGCAGCAGTGGTTGTTTCATCAGTGGTAGTTGCATCAGTGGTATTTTTTGTGACATCAGTTGTAATTGCATCAGTGGTAGTCGTTGTCCCGTCAGTAGTTGATGCAGCAGTGGTTGTTTTATCAGTAGTAGTTGCATCAGTGGTGGTTTTTGTGACATCAGTTGTTATTGCATCAGTGGTAGTCGTTGTACCGTCAGTAGTTGATGCAGCAGTAGTTGTTTCATCAGTGGTGGTTTTTGTGACATCAGTTGTAATTGCATCAGTGGTAGTCGTTGTCCCGTCAGTAGTTGATGCAGCAGTGGTTGTTTCATCAGTGGTAGTTGCATCAGTGGTGGTTTTTGTGACATCAGTTGTGATTGCATCTGTGGTAGTCGTTGTACCGTCAGTAGTTGATGCAGCAGTGGTGGTTTCATCAGTGGTAGTTGCATCAGTGGTAGTTTTTGTAACATCAGTTGTTATTGCATCAGTGGTAGTTTTTGTGACATCAGTTGTTGTGGCGTCAGTGGTGGTTGTTGTGACATCAGTTGTTATTGCATCTGTAGTAGTCGTTGTACCGTCAGTAGTTGATGCAGCACTGGTTGTTTCATCAGTGGTAGTTGCATCAGTGGTGGTTTTTGTGACATCAGTTGAGATTGCATCTGTGGTAGTCGTTGTACCGTCAGTGGTTGATGCAGCAGTGGTTGTTTTATCAGTGGTAGTTGCATCAGTGGGAGTTGGTGTTCCATCAGTTGTTGTTGAATCGGTGGTAGTTGTTATGGAATCAGTGGTAGTTGTTGTGCCATCAGTTGTTGTGGCGTCAGTGGTGGTTGTTGTGACATCAGTTGTTATTGCATCTGTAGTAGTCGTTGTACCGTCAGTAGTTGATGCAGCACTGGTTGTTTCATCAGTGGTAGTTGCATCAGTGGTGGTTTTTGTGACATCAGTTGAGATTGCATCTGTGGTAGTCGTTGTACCGTCAGTGGTTGATGCAGCAGTGGTTGTTTTATCAGTGGTAGTTGCATCAGTGGGAGTTGGTGTTCCATCAGTTGTTGTTGAATTGGTGGTAGTTGTTATGGCATCAGTGGTAGTTGTTGTGCTATCAGTTGTTGTGGCGTCAGTGGTGGTTGTTGTGACATCAGTTGTTATTGCATCTATGGTAGTCGTTGTACCGTCAGTAGTTGATGCAGCAGTGGTTGTTACATCAGTGGTGGTTTTTGTGACATCAGTTGTAATTGCATCAGTGGTAGTCGTTGTGCCGTCAGTAGTTGATGCAGCAGTGGTTGTTTCATCAGTGGTAGTTGCATCAGTGGGAGTTGGTGTTCCATCAGTCGTTGTTGAATCGGTGGTAGTTGCATCAGTGGTGGTTGTTGTGAAATCAGTTGAGATTGCATCTGTGGTAGTCGTTGTACCATCAGTAATTGATGCAGCAGTGGTTGTTTCATCAGTGGTAGTTGCATCAGTGGTGGTTTTTGTGACATCAGTTGTTATTACATCTGTGGTAGTCGTTGTACCATCAGTAATTGATGCAGCAGTGGTTGTTTCATCAGTGGTAGTTGCATCAGTGGGAGTTGGTGTTCCATCAGTTGTTGTTGAATCGGTGGTAGTTGTTATGGCATCAGTGGTAGTTGTTGTGCTATCAGTTGTTGTGGTGTCAGTGGTGGTTGTTGTGACATCAGTTGTAATTGCATCAGTGGTAGTCGTTGTCCCGTCAGTAGTTGATGCAGCAGTGGCTGTTTCATCAGTGGTAGTTGCATCAGTGTTGGTTTTTGTGACATCAGTTGTTATTACATCTGTGGTAGTCGTTGTACCATCAGTAATTGATGCAGCAGTGGTTGTTTCATCAGTGGTAGTTGCATCAGTGGGAGTTGGTGTTCCATCAGTTGTTGTTGAATCGGTAGTAGTTGTTATGGCATCAGTGGTAGTTGTTGTGCCATCAGTGGTGGTTTTTGTGACATCAGTTGTAATTGCATCAGTGGTAGTTGTTGTGCTATCAGTTGTTGTGGCGTCAGTGGTGGTTGTTGTGACATCAGTTGTAATTGCATCAGTGGTAGTCGTTGTCCCGTCAGTAGTTGATGCAGCAGTGGTTGTTTCATCAGTGGTAGTTGCATCAGTGGGAGTTGGTGTTCCATCAGTCGTTGTTGAATCGGTGGTAGTTGCATCAGTGGTGGTTGTTGTGACATCAGTTGAGATTGCATCTGTGGTAGTCGTTGTACCGTCAGTGGTTGATGCAGCAGTGGTTGTTTCATCAGTGGTAGTTGCATCAGTAGGAGTTGGTGTTCCATCAGTTGTTGTTGAATCGGTGGTAGTTGTTATGGCATCAGTGGTAGTTTTTGTGCTATCAGTTGTTGTGGCGTCAGTGGTGGTTGTTGTGACATCAGTTGTAATTGCATCAGTGGTAGTCGTTGTCCCGTCAGTAGTTGATGCAGCAGTGGTTGTTTCATCAGTGGTAGTTGCATCAATGGGAGTTGGTGTTCCATCAGTGGTTGTTGAATCGGTGGTAGTTGCGTCAGTGGTGGTTGTTGTGACATCAGTTGTTATTGCATCTATGGTAGTCGTTGTACCGTCAGTAGTTGATGCAGCAGTGGTTGTTACATCAGTGGTGGTTTTTGTGACATCAGTTGTAATTGCATCAGTGGTAGTTGTTGTGCTATCAGTTGTTGTGGCGTCAGTGGTGGTTGTTGTGACATCAGTTGTAATTGCATCAGTGGTAGTCGTTGTCCCGTCAGTAGTTGATGCAGCAGTGGTTGTTTCATCAGTGGTAGTTGCATCAATGGGAGTTGGTGTTCCATCAGTCGTTGTTGAATCGGTGGTAGTTGCATCAGTGGTGAATGTTGTGACATCAGTTGAGATTGCATCTGTGGTAGTCGTTGTACCGTCAGTGGTTGATGCAGCAGTGGTTGTTTCATCAGTGGTAGTTGCATCAGTAGGAGTTGGTGTTCCATCAGTTGTTGTTGAATCGGTGGTAGTTGTTATGGCATCAGTGGTAGTTGTTGTGCTATCAGTTGTTGTGGCGTCAGTGGTGGTTGTTGTGACATCAGTTGTTATTGCATCTATGGTAGTCGTTATACCGTCAGTAGTTGATGCAGCAGTGGTTGTTACATCAGTCGTGGTTTTTGTGACATCAGTTGTAATTGCATCAGTGGTAGTCGTTGTCCCGTCAGTAGTTGATGCAGCAGTGGTTGTTTCATCAGTGGTAGTTGCATCAGTGGGAGTTGGTGTTCCATCAGTCGTTGTTGAATCGGTGGTAGTTGCATCAGTGGTGGTTGTTGTGACATCAGTTGAGATTGCATCTGTGGTAGTCGTTGTCCCGTCAGTAGTTGATCCAGCACTGGTTGTTTCATCAGTGGTAGTTGCATCAGTGGTGGTTTTTGTGACATCAGTTGTAATTGCATCAGTAGTAGTCGTTGTCCCGTCAGTAGTTGATGCAGCAGTGGTTGTTTCATCAGTGGTACTTGCATCAGTGGTGGTTTTTGTGACATCAGTTGTTATTGCATCAGTGGTAGTTTTTGTGACATCAGTTGTTATTGCATCTGTGGTAGTCGTTGTGCCGTCAGTAGTTGATGCAGCAGTGGTTGTTTCATCAGTGGTAGTTGCATCAGTGAGAGTTGGTGTTCCATCAGTTGTTGTTGAATCGGTGGTAGTTGTTATGACATCAGTGGTAGTTGTTGTGCTATCAGTTGTTGTGGCGTCAGTGGTGGTTGTTGTGACATCAGTTGTTATTGCATCTATGGTAGTCGTTGTACCGTCAGTAGTTGATGCAGCAGTGGTTGTTTCATCAGTGGTAGTTGCATCAGTGGTGGTTTTTGTGACATCAGTTGAGATTGCATCTGTGGTAGTCGTTGTGCCGTCAGTAGTTGATGCAGCAGTGGTTGTTACATCAGTTGTGGTTTTTGTGACATCAGTTGTAATTGCATCAGTGGTAGTCGTTGTGCCGTCAGTAGTTGATGCAGCAGTGGTTGTTTCATCAGTGGTAGTTGCATCAGTGGGAGTTGGTGTTCCATCAGTCGTTGTTGAATCGGTGGTAGTTGCATCAGTGGTGGTTTTTGTGACATCAGTTGTGATTGCATCTGTGGTAGTCGTTGTACCGTCAGTGGTTGATGCAGCAGTGGTTGTTTCATCAGTGGTAGTTGCATCAGTGGGAGTTGTTGTTCCATCAGTTGTTGTTGAATCGGTGGTAGTTGTTATGGCATCAGTGTTAGTTATTGTGCTATCAGTTGTTGTGGCGTCAGTGGTGGTTGTTGTGACATCAGTTGAGATTGCATCTGTGGTAGTCGTTGTCCCGTCAGAAGTTGATCCAGCACTGGTTGTTTCATCAGTGGTAGTTGCATCAGTGGTGGTTTTTGTGACATCAGTTGTAATTGCATCAGTAGTAGTCGTTGTCCCGTCAGTAGTTGATGCAGCAGTGGTTGTTTCATCAGTGGTACTTGCATCAGTGGTGGTTTTTGTGACATCAGTTGTTATTGCATCTGTGGTTGTCGTTGTACCGTCAGTAGTTGATGCAGCAGTGGTTGTTTCATCAGTGGTAGTTGCATCAGTGGTATTTTTTGTGACATCAGTTGTAATTGCATCAGTGGTAGTCGTTGTCCCGTCAGTAGTTGATGCAGCAGTGGTTGTTTTATCAGTAGTAGTTGCATCAGTGGTGGTTTTTGTGACATTAGTTGTTATTGCATCAGTGGTAGTCGTTGTACCGTCAGTAGTTGATGCAGCAGTAGTTGTTTCATCAGTGGTGGTTTTTGTGACATCAGTTGTAATTGCATCAGTGGTAGTCGTTGTCCCGTCAGTAGTTGATGCAGCAGTAGTTGTTTCATCAGTGGTAGTTGCATCAGTGGTGGTTTTTGTGACATCAGTTGTGATTGCATCTGTGGTAGTCGTTGTACCGTCAGTAGTTGATGCAGCAGTGGTTGTTTCATCAGTGGTAGTTGCATCAGTGGTAGTTTTTGTGACATCAGTTGTTATTGCATCAGTGGTAGTTTTTGTGACATCAGTTGTTGTGGCGTCAGTGGTGGTTGTTGTGACATCAGTTGTTATTGCATCTGTAGTAGTCGTTGTACCGTCAGTAGTTGATGCAGCAGTGGTTGTTTCATCAGTGGTAGTTGCATCAGTGGTGGTTTTTGTGACATCAGTTGAGATTGCATCTGTGGTAGTCGTTGTACCGTCAGTGGTTGATGCAGCAGTGGTTGTTTTATCAGTGGTAGTTGCATCAGTGGGAGTTGGTGTTCCATCAGTTGTTGTTGAATCGGTGGTAGTTGTTATGGCATCAGTGGTAGTTGTTGTGCCATCAGTTGTTGTGGCGTCAGTGGTGGTTGTTGTGACATCAGTTGTTATTGCATCTGTAGTAGTCGTTGTACCGTCAGTAGTTGATGCAGCAGTGGTTGTTTCATCAGTGGTAGTTGCATCAGTGGTGGTTTTTGTGACATCAGTTGAGATTGCATCTGTGGTAGTCGTTGTACCGTCAGTGGTTGATGCAGCAGTGGTTGTTTTATCAGTGGTAGTTGCATCAGTGGGAGTTGGTGTTCCATCAGTTGTTGTTGAATCGGTGGTAGTTGTTATGGCATCAGTGGTAGTTGTTGTGCTATCAGTTGTTGTGGCGTCAGTGGTGGTTGTTGTGACATCAGTTGTTATTGCATCTATGGTAGTCGTTGTACCGTCAGTAGTTGATGCAGCAGTGGTTGTTACATCAGTGGTGGTTTTTGTGACATCAGTTGTAATTGCATCAGTGGTAGTCGTTGTGCCGTCAGTAGTTGATGCAGCAGTGGTTGTTTCATCAGTGGTAGTTGCATCAGTGGGAGTTGGTGTTCCATCAGTCGTTGTTGAATCGGTGGTAGTTGCATCAGTGGTGGTTGTTGTGAAATCAGTTGAGATTGCATCTGTGGTAGTCGTTGTACCATCAGTAATTGATGCAGCAGTGGTTGTTTCATCAGTGGTAGTTGCATCAGTGGTGGTTTTTGTGACATCAGTTGTTATTACATCTGTGGTAGTCGTTGTACCATCAGTAATTGATGCAGCAGTGGTTGTTTCATCAGTGGTAGTTGCATCAGTGGGAGTTGGTGTTCCATCAGTTGTTGTTGAATCGGTGGTAGTTGTTATGGCATCAGTGGTAGTTGTTGTGCTATCAGTTGTTGTGGCGTCAGTGGTGGTTGTTGTGACATCAGTTGTAATTGCATCAGTGGTAGTCGTTGTCCCGTCAGTAGTTGATGCAGCAGTGGCTGTTTCATCAGTGGTAGTTGCATCAGTGTTGGTTTTTGTGACATCAGTTGTTATTACATCTGTGGTAGTCGTTGTACCGTCAGTAGTTGATGCAGCAGTGGTTGTTTCATCAGTGGTAGTTGCATCAGTGGGAGTTGGTGTTCCATCAGTTGTTGTTGAATCGGTAGTAGTTGTTATGGCATCAGTGGTAGTTGTTGTGCCATCAGTGGTGGTTTTTGTGACATCAGTCGTGATTGCATCTGTGGTAGTCGTTGTACCATCAGTAGTTGATGCAGCAGTGAGTGTTTCATCAGTGGTAGTTGCATCAGTGAGAGTTGGTGTTCCATCAGTCGTTGTTGATTCGGTGGTAGTTGCATCAGTGGTGGTTGTTGTGACATCAGTGGTGGTTTTTGTGTCATCAGTCGTGATTGCATCTATGGTAGTCGTTGTACCGTCAGTAGTTGATGCAGCAGTGGTTGTTACATCAGTGGTGGTTTTTGTGACATCAGTTGTAATTGCATCAGTGGTAGTTGTTGTGCTATCAGTTGTTGTGGCGTCAGTGGTGGTTGTTGTGACATCAGTTGTAATTGCATCAGTGGTAGTCGTTGTCCCGTCAGTAGTTGATGCAGCAGTGGTTGTTTCATCAGTGGTAGTTGCATCAATGGGAGTTGGTGTTCCATCAGTCGTTGTTGAATCGGTGGTAGTTGCATCAGTGGTGGTTGTTGTGACATCAGTTGAGATTGCATCTGTGGTAGTCGTTGTACCGTCAGTGGTTGATGCAGCAGTGGTTGTTTCATCAGTGGTAGTTGCATCAGTAGGAGTTGGTGTTCCATCAGTTGTTGTTGAATCGGTGGTAGTTGTTATGGCATCAGTGGTAGTTTTTGTGCTATCAGTTGTTGTGGCGTCAGTGGTGGTTGTTGTGACATCAGTTGTTATTGCATCTATGGTAGTCGTTATACCGTCAGTAGTTGATGCAGCAGTGGTTGTTTCATCAGTGGTAGTTGCATCAATGGGAGTTGGTGTTCCATCAGTCGTTGTTGAATCGGTGGTAGTTGCGTCAGTGGTGGTTGTTGTGACATCAGTTGTTATTGCATCTATGGTAGTCGTTGTACCGTCAGTAGTTGATGCAGCAGTGGTTGTTACATCAGTGGTGGTTTTTGTGACATCAGTTGTAATTGCATCAGTGGTAGTTGTTGTGCTATCAGTTGTTGTGGCGTCAGTGGTGGTTGTTGTGACATCAGTTGTAATTGCATCAGTGGTAGTCGTTGTCCCGTCAGTAGTTGATGCAGCAGTGGTTGTTTCATCAGTGGTAGTTGCATCAATGGGAGTTGGTGTTCCATCAGTCGTTGTTGAATCGGTGGTAGTTGCATCAGTGGTGAATGTTGTGACATCAGTTGAGATTGCATCTGTGGTAGTCGTTGTACCGTCAGTGGTTGATGCAGCAGTGGTTGTTTCATCAGTGGTAGTTGCATCAGTAGGAGTTGGTGTTCCATCAGTTGTTGTTGAATCGGTGGTAGTTGTTATGGCATCAGTGGTAGTTTTTGTGCTATCAGTTGTTGTGGCGTCAGTGGTGGTTGTTGTGACATCAGTTGTTATTGCATCTATGGTAGTCGTTATACCGTCAGTAGTTGATGCAGCAGTGGTTGTTACATCAGTCGTGGTTTTTGTGACATCAGTTGTAATTGCATCAGTGGTAGTCGTTGTGCCGTCAGTAGTTGATGCAGCAGTGGTTGTTTCATCAGTGGTAGTTGCATCAGTGGGAGTTGGTGTTCCATCAGTCGTTGTTGAATCGGTGGTAGTTGCATCAGTGGTGGTTGTTGTGACATCAGTTGAGATTGCATCTGTGGTAGTCGTTGTGCCGTCAGTAGTTGATGCAGCAGTGGTTGTTTCATCAGTGGTAGTTGCATCAGTGGTGGTTTTTGTGACATCAGTTGTAATTGCATCAGTAGTAGTCGTTGTCCCGTCAGTAGTTGATGCAGCAGTGGTTGTTTCATCAGTGGTACTTGCATCAGTGGTGGTTTTTGTGACATCAGTTGTTATTGCATCAGTGGTAGTTTTTGTGACATCAGTTGTGATTGCATCTGTGGTAGTCGTTGTACCGTCAGTAGTTGATGCAGCAGTGAGTGTTTCATCAGTGGTAGTTGCATCAGTGAGAGTTGGTGTTCCATCAGTTGTTGTTGAATCGGTGGTAGTTGTTATGACATCAGTGGTAGTTGTTGTGCTATCAGTTGTTGTGGCGTCAGTGGTGGTTGTTGTGACATCAGTTGTTATTGCATCTTTGGTAGTCGTTGTACCGTCAGTAGTTGATGCAGCAGTGGTTGTTTCATCAGTAGTAGTTGCATCAGTGGTGGTTTTTGTGACATCAGTTGAGATTGCATCTGTGGTAGTCGTTGTGCCGTCAGTAGTTGATGCAGCAGTGGTTGTTACATCAGTTGTGGTTTTTGTGACATCAGTTGTAATTGCATCAGTGGTAGTCGTTGTGCCGTCAGTAGTTGATGCAGCAGTGGTTGTTTCATCAGTGGTAGTTGCATCAGTGGGAGTTGGTGTTCCATCAGTCGTTGTTGAATCGGTGGTAGTTGCATCAGTGGTGGTTTTTGTGACATCAGTTGTGATTGCATCTGTGGTAGTCGTTGTACCGTCAGTGGTTGATGCAGCAGTGGTTGTTTCATCAGTGGTAGTTGCATCAGTGGGAGTTGTTGTTCCATCAGTTGTTGTTGAATCGGTGGTAGTTGTTATGGCATCAGTGTTAGTTATTGTGCTATCAGTTGTTGTGGCGTCAGTGGTGGTTGTTGTGACATCAGTTGAGATTGCATCTGTGGTAGTCGTTGTCCCGTCAGAAGTTGATCCAGCACTGGTTGTTTCATCAGTGGTAGTTGCATCAGTGGTGGTTTTTGTGACATCAGTTGTAATTGCATCAGTAGTAGTCGTTGTCCCGTCAGTAGTTGATGCAGCAGTGGTTGTTTCATCAGTGGTACTTGCATCAGTGGTGGTTTTTGTGACATCAGTTGTTATTGCATCTGTGGTAGTCGTTGTACCGTCAGTAGTTGATGCAGCAGTGGTTGTTTCATCAGTGGTAGTTGCATCAGTGGTATTTTTTGTGACATCAGTTGTAATTGCATCAGTGGTAGTCGTTGTCCCGTCAGTAGTTGATGCAGCAGTGGTTGTTTTATCAGTAGTAGTTGCATCAGTGGTGGTTTTTGTGACATTAGTTGTTATTGCATCAGTGGTAGTCGTTGTACCGTCAGTAGTTGATGCAGCAGTAGTTGTTTCATCAGTGGTGGTTTTTGTGACATCAGTTGTAATTGCATCAGTGGTAGTCGTTGTCCCGTCAGTAGTTGATGCAGCAGTAGTTGTTTCATCAGTGGTAGTTGCATCAGTGGTGGTTTTTGTGACATCAGTTGTGATTGCATCTGTGGTAGTCGTTGTACCGTCAGTAGTTGATGCAGCAGTGGTGGTTTCATCAGTGGTAGTTGCATCAGTGGTAGTTTTTGTGACATCAGTTGTTATTGCATCAGTGGTAGTTGTTGTGACATCAGTTGTTGTGGCGTCAGTGGTGGTTGTTGTGACATCAGTTGTTATTGCATCTGTGGTAGTCGTTGTACCGTCAGTAGTTGATGCAGCAGTGGTTGTTTCATCAGTGGTAGTTGCATCAGTGGTGGTTTTTGTGACATCAGTTGAGATTGCATCTGTGGTAGTCGTTGTACCGTCAGTGGTTGATGCAGCAGTGGTTGTTTTATCAGTGGTAGTTGCATCAGTGGGAGTTGGTGTTCCATCAGTTGTTGTTGAATCGGTGGTAGTTGTTATGGAATCAGTGGTAGTTGTTGTGCCATCAGTTGTTGTGGCGTCAGTGGTGGTTGTTGTGACATCAGTTGTTATTGCATCTGTAGTAGTCGTTGTACCGTCAGTAGTTGATGCAGCAGTGGTTGTTTCATCAGTGGTAGTTGCATCAGTGGTGGTTTTTGTGACATCAGTTGAGATTGCATCTGTGGTAGTCGTTGTACCGTCAGTGGTTGATGCAGCAGTGGTTGTTTTATCAGTGGTAGTTGCATCAGTGGGAGTTGGTGTTCCATCAGTTGTTGTTGAATCGGTGGTAGTTGTTATGGCATCAGTGGTAGTTGTTGTGCTATCAGTTGTTGTGGCGTCAGTGGTGGTTGTTGTGACATCAGTTGTTATTGCATCTATGGTAGTCGTTGTACCGTCAGTAGTTGATGCAGCAGTGGTTGTTACATCAGTGGTGGTTTTTGTGACATCAGTTGTAATTGCATCAGTGGTAGTCGTTGTGCCGTCAGTAGTTGATGCAGCAGTGGTTGTTTCATCAGTGGTAGTTGCATCAGTGGGAGTTGGTGTTCCATCAGTCGTTGTTGAATCGGTGGTAGTTGCATCAGTGGTGGTTGTTGTGACATCAGTTGAGATTGCATCTGTGGTAGTCGTTGTACCGTCAGTAATTGATGCAGCAGTGGTTGTTTCATCAGTGGTAGTTGCATCAGTGGTGGTTTTTGTGACATCAGTTGTTATTACATCTGTGGTAGTCGTTGTACCATCAGTAATTGATGCAGCAGTGGTTGTTTCATCAGTGGTAGTTGCATCAGTGGGAGTTGGTGTTCCATCAGTTGTTGTTGAATCGGTGGTAGTTGTTATGGCATCAGTGGTAGTTGTTGTGCTATCAGTTGTTGTGGCGTCAGTGGTGGTTGTTGTGACATCAGTTGTAATTGCATCAGTGGTAGTCGTTGTCCCGTCAGTAGTTGATGCAGCAGTGGCTGTTTCATCAGTGGTAGTTGCATCAGTGTTGGTTTTTGTGACATCAGTTGTTATTACATCTGTGGTAGTCGTTGTACCGTCAGTAGTTGATGCAGCAGTGGTTGTTTCATCAGTGGTAGTTGCATCAGTGGGAGTTGGTGTTCCATCAGTTGTTGTTGAATCGGTAGTAGTTGTTATGGCATCAGTGGTAGTTGTTGTGCCATCAGTGGTGGTTTTTGTGACATCAGTCGTGATTGCATCTGTGGTAGTCGTTGTACCATCAGTAGTTGATGCAGCAGTGAGTGTTTCATCAGTGGTAGTTGCATCAGTGAGAGTTGGTGTTCCATCAGTCGTTGTTGATTCGGTGGTAGTTGCATCAGTGGTGGTTGTTGTGACATCAGTGGTGGTTTTTGTGTCATCAGTCGTGATTGCATCTATGGTAGTCGTTGTACCGTCAGTAGTTGATGCAGCAGTGGTTGTTACATCAGTGGTGGTTTTTGTGACATCAGTTGTAATTGCATCAGTGGTAGTTGTTGTGCTATCAGTTGTTGTGGCGTCAGTGGTGGTTGTTGTGACATCAGTTGTAATTGCATCAGTGGTAGTCGTTGTCCCGTCAGTAGTTGATGCAGCAGTGGTTGTTTCATCAGTGGTAGTTGCATCAATGGGAGTTGGTGTTCCATCAGTCGTTGTTGAATCGGTGGTAGTTGCATCAGTGGTGGTTGTTGTGACATCAGTTGAGATTGCATCTGTGGTAGTCGTTGTACCGTCAGTAGTTGATGCAGCAGTGGTTGTTTCATCAGTGGTAGTTGCATCAGTAGGAGTTGGTGTTCCATCAGTTGTTGTTGAATCGGTGGTAGTTGTTATGGCATCAGTGGTAGTTTTTGTGCTATCAGTTGTTGTGGCGTCAGTGGTGGTTGTTGTGACATCAGTTGTTATTGCATCTATGGTAGTCGTTGTACCGTCAGTAGTTGATGCAGCAGTGGTTGTTACATCAGTGGTGGTTTTTGTGACATCAGTTGTAATTGCATCAGTGGTAGTCGTTGTGCCGTCAGTAGTTGATGCAGCAGTGGTTGTTTCATCAGTGGTAGTTGCATCAGTGGGAGTTGGACTTCCATCAGTCGTTGTTGAATCGGTGGTAGTTGCATCAGTGGTGGTTGTTGTGACATCAGTTGAGATTGCATCTGTGGTAGTCGTTGTCCCGTCAGTAGTTGATCCAGCAGTGGTTGTTTCATCAGTGGTAGTTGCATCAGTGGTGGTTTTTGTGACATCAGTTGTAATTGCATCAGTAGTAGTCGTTGTCCCGTCAGTAGTTGATGCAGCAGTGGTTGTTTCATCAGTGGTACTTGCATCAGTGGTGGTTTTTGTGACATCAGTTGTTATTGCATCAGTGGTGGTTTTTGTGTCATCAGTCGTGATTGCATCTATGGTAGTCGTTGTACCGTCAGTAGTTGATGCAGCAGTGGTTGTTACATCAGTGGTGGTTTTTGTGACATCAGTTGTAATTGCATCAGTGGTAGTTGTTGTGCTATCAGTTGTTGTGGCGTCAGTGGTGGTTGTTGTGACATCAGTTGTAATTGCATCAGTGGTAGTCGTTGTCCCGTCAGTAGTTGATGCAGCAGTGGTTGTTTCATCAGTGGTAGTTGCATCAATGGGAGTTGGTGTTCCATCAGTCGTTGTTGAATCGGTGGTAGTTGCATCAGTGGTGGTTGTTGTGACATCAGTTGAGATTGCATCTGTGGTAGTCGTTGTACCGTCAGTGGTTGATGCAGCAGTGGTTGTTTCATCAGTGGTAGTTGCATCAGTAGGAGTTGGTGTTCCATCAGTTGTTGTTGAATCGGTGGTAGTTGTTATGGCATCAGTGGTAGTTTTTGTGCTATCAGTTGTTGTGGCGTCAGTGGTGGTTGTTGGGACATCAGTTGTAATTGCATCAGTGGTAGTCGTTGTCCCGTCAGTAGTTGATGCAGCAGTGGCTGTTTCATCAGTGGTAGTTGCATCAGTGTTGGTTTTTGTGACATCAGTTGTTATTACATCTGTGGTAGTCGTTGTACCATCAGTAATTGATGCAGCAGTGGTTGTTTCATCAGTGGTAGTTGCATCAGTGGGAGTTGGTGTTCCATCAGTTGTTGTTGAATCGGTAGTAGTTGTTATGGCATCAGTGGTAGTTGTTGTGCCATCAGTGGTGGTTTTTGTGACATCAGTCGTGATTGCATCTGTGGTAGTCGTTGTACCATCAGTAGTTGATGCAGCAGTGAGTGTTTCATCAGTGGTAGTTGCATCAGTGAGAGTTGGTGTTCCATCAGTCGTTGTTGATTCGGTGGTAGTTGCATCAGTGGTGGTTGTTGTGACATCAGTGGTGGTTTTTGTGTCATCAGTCGTGATTGCATCTATGGTAGTCGTTGTACCGTCAGTAGTTGATGCAGCAGTGGTTGTTACATCAGTGGTGGTTTTTGTGACATCAGTTGTAATTGCATCAGTGGTAGTTGTTGTGCTATCAGTTGTTGTGGCGTCAGTGGTGGTTGTTGTGACATCAGTTGTAATTGCATCAGTGGTAGTCGTTGTCCCGTCAGTAGTTGATGCAGCAGTGGTTGTTTCATCAGTGGTAGTTGCATCAGTGGGAGTTGGTGTTCCATCAGTCGTTGTTGAATCGGTGGTAGTTGCATCAGTGGTGGTTGTTGTGACATCAGTTGAGATTGCATCTGTGGTAGTCGTTGTACCGTCAGTGGTTGATGCAGCAGTGGTTGTTTCATCAGTGGTAGTTGCATCAGTAGGAGTTGGTGTTCCATCAGTTGTTGTTGAATCGGTGGTAGTTGTTATGGCATCAGTGGTAGTTGTTGTGCTATCAGTTGTTGTGGCGTCAGTGGTGGTTGTTGTGACATCAGTTGTTATTGCATCTATGGTAGTCGTTATACCGTCAGTAGTTGATGCAGCAGTGGTTGTTACATCAGTCGTGGTTTTTGTGACATCAGTTGTAATTGCATCAGTGGTAGTCGTTGTGCCGTCAGTAGTTGATGCAGCAGTGGTTGTTTCATCAGTGGTAGTTGCATCAGTGGGAGTTGGACTTCCATCAGTCGTTGTTGAATCGGTGGTAGTTGCATCAGTGGTGGTTGTTGTGACATCAGTTGAGATTGCATCTGTGGTAGTCGTTGTCCCGTCAGTAGTTGATCCAGCACTGGTTGTTTCATCAGTGGTAGTTGCATCAGTGGTGGTTTTTGTGACATCAGTTGTAATTGCATCAGTAGTAGTCGTTGTCCCGTCAGTAGTTGATGCAGCAGTGGTTGTTTCATCAGTGGTACTTGCATCAGTGGTGGTTTTTGTGACATCAGTTGTTATTGCATCAGTGGTGGTTTTTGTGTCATCAGTCGTGATTGCATCTGTGGTAGTCGTTGTACCGTCAGTAGTTGATGCAGCAGTGGTTGTTACATCAGTGGTGGTTTTTGTAACATCAGTTGTAATTGCATCAGTGGTAGTTGTTGTGCTATCAGTTGTTGTGGCGTCAGTGGTGGTTGTTGTGACATCAGTTGTAATTGCATCAGTGGTAGTCGTTGTCCCGTCAGTAGTTGATGCAGCAGTGGTTGTTTCATCAGTGGTAGTTGCATCAATGGGAGTTGGTGTTCCATCAGTCGTTGTTGAATCGGTGGTAGTTGCATCAGTGGTGGTTGTTGTGACATCAGTTGAGATTGCATCTGTGGTAGTCGTTGTACCGTCAGTGGTTGATGCAGCAGTGGTTGTTTCATCAGTGGTAGTTGCATCAGTAGGAGTTGGTGTTCCATCAGTTGTTGTTGAATCGGTGGTAGTTGTTATGGCATCAGTGGTAGTTTTTGTGCTATCAGTTGTTGTGGCGTCAGTGGTGGTTGTTGGGACATCAGTTGTAATTGCATCAGTGGTAGTCGTTGTCCCGTCAGTAGTTGATGCAGCAGTGGTTGTTTCATCAGTGGTAGTTGCATCAATGGGAGTTGGTGTTCCATCAGTCGTTGTTGAATCGGTGGTAGTTGCGTCAGTGGTGGTTGTTGTGACATCAGTTGTTATTGCATCTATGGTAGTCGTTGTACCGTCAGTAGTTGATGCAGCAGTGGTTGTTACATCAGTGGTGGTTTTTGTGACATCAGTTGTAATTGCATCAGTGGTAGTTGTTGTGCTATCAGTTGTTGTGGCGTCAGTGGTGGTTGTTGTGACATCAGTTGTAATTGCATCAGTGGTAGTCGTTGTCCCGTCAGTAGTTGATGCAGCAGTGGTTGTTTCATCAGTGGTAGTTGCATCAATGGGAGTTGGTGTTCCATCAGTCGTTGTTGAATCGGTGGTAGTTGCATCAGTGGTGGTTGTTGTGACATCAGTTGAGATTGCATCTGTGGTAGTCGTTGTACCGTCAGTGGTTGATGCAGCAGTGGTTGTTTCATCAGTGGTAGTTGCATCAGTAGGAGTTGGTGTTCCATCAGTTGTTGTTGAATCGGTGGTAGTTGTTATGGCATCAGTGGTAGTTTTTGTGCTATCAGTTGTTGTGGCGTCAGTGGTGGTTGTTGTGACATCAGTTGTTATTGCATCTATGGTAGTCGTTATACCGTCAGTAGTTGATGCAGCAGTGGTTGTTACATCAGTCGTGGTTTTTGTGACATCAGTTGTAATTGCATCAGTGGTAGTCGTTGTCCCGTCAGTAGTTGATGCAGCAGTGGTTGTTTCATCAGTGGTAGTTGCATCAGTGGGAGTTGGTGTTCCATCAGTCGTTGTTGAATCGGTGGTAGTTGCATCAGTGGTGGTTGTTGTGACATCAGTTGAGATTGCATCTGTGGTAGTCGTTGTCCCGTCAGTAGTTGATGCAGCACTGGTTGTTTCATCAGTGGTAGTTGCATCAGTGGTGGTTTTTGTGACATCAGTTGTAATTGCATCAGTAGTAGTCGTTGTCCCGTCAGTAGTTGATGCAGCAGTGGTTGTTTCATCAGTGGTACTTGCATCAGTGGTGGTTTTTGTGACATCAGTTGTTATTGCATCAGTGGTAGTTTTTGTGACATCAGTTGTGATTGCATCTGTGGTAGTCGTTGTACCGTCAGTAGTTGATGCAGCAGTGAGTGTTTCATCAGTGGTAGTTGCATCAGTGGGAGTTGGTGTTCCATCAGTTGTTGTTGAATCGGTGGTAGTTGTTATGACATCAGTGGTAGTTGTTGTGCTATCAGTTGTTGTGGCGTCAGTGGTGGTTGTTGTGACATCAGTTGTTATTGCATCTTTGGTAGTCGTTGTGCCGTCAGTAGTTGATGCAGCAGTGGTTGTTTCATCAGTAGTAGTTGCATCAGTGGTGGTTTTTGTGACATCAGTTGAGATTGCATCTGTGGTAGTCGTTGTGCCGTCAGTAGTTGATGCAGCAGTGGTTGTTACATCAGTTGTGGTTTTTGTGACATCAGTTGTAATTGCATCAGTGGTAGTCGTTGTGCCGTCAGTAGTTGATGCAGCAGTGGTTGTTTCATCAGTGGTAGTTGCATCAGTGGGAGTTGGTGTTCCATCAGTCGTTGTTGAATCGGTGGTAGTTGTTATGACATCAGTGGTAGTTGTTGTGCTATCAGTTGTTGTGGCGTCAGTGGTGGTTGTTGTGACATCAGTTGTTATTGCATCTTTGGTAGTCGTTGTACCGTCAGTAGTTGATGCAGCAGTGGTTGTTACATCAGTGGTGGTTTTTGTGACATCAGTTGTAATTGCATCAGTGGTAGTTGTTGTGCTATCAGTTGTTGTGGCGTCAGTGGTGGTTGTTGTGACATCAGTTGTAATTGCATCAGTGGTAGTCGTTGTCCCGTCAGTAGTTGATGCAGCAGTGGTTGTTTCATCAGTGGTAGTTGCATCAGTGGGAGTTGGTGTTCCATCAGTCTTTGTTGAATCGGTGGTAGTTGCATCAGTGGTGGTTGTTGTGACATCAGTTGAGATTGCATCTGTGGTAGTCGTTGTACCGTCAGTGGTTGATGCAGCAGTGGTTGTTTCATCAGTGGTAGTTGCATCAGTGGGAGTTGGTGTTCCATCAGTTGTTGTTGAATCGGTGGTAGTTGTTATGGCATCAGTGGTAGTTGTTGTGCTATCAGTTGTTGTGGCTTCAGTGGTGGTTGTTTCGACATCAGTTGTTATTGCATCTATGGTAGTCGTTGTACCGTCAGTAGTTGATGCAGCAGTGGTTGTTACATCAGTGGTGGTTTTTGTAACATCAGTTGTAATTGCATCAGTGGTAGTTGTTGTGCTATCAGTTGTTGTGGCGTCAGTGGTGGTTGTTGTGACATCAGTTGTAATTGCATCAGTGGTAGTCGTTGTCCCGTCAGTAGTTGATGCAGCAGTGGTTGTTTCATCAGTGGTAGTTGCATCAGTGGGAGTTGGTGTTCCATCAGTCGTTGTTGAATCGGTGGTAGTTGCATCAGTGGTGGTTGTTGTGACATCAGTTGTAATTGCATCAGTGGTAGTCGTTGTCCCGTCAGTAGTTGATGCAGCAGTGGTTGTTTCATCAGTGGTAGTTGCATCAGTGGGAGTTGGTGTTCCATCAGTTGTTGTTGAATCGGTGGTAGTTGTTATGGCATCAGTGGTAGTTGTTGTGCTATCAGTTGTTGTGGCGTCAGTGGTGGTTGTTGTGACATCAGTTGTTATTGCATCTATGGTAGTCGTTGTACCGTCAGTAGTTGATGCAGCAGTGGTTGTTACATCAGTGGTGGTTGTTGTGACATCAGTTGTAATTGCATCAGTGGTAGTCGTTGTCCCGTCAGTAGTTGATGCAGCAGTGGTTGTTTCATCAGTGGTAGTTGCATCAGTGAGAGTTGGTGTTCCATCAGTCGTTGTTGAATCGGTGGTAGTTGTTATGGCATCAGTGGTAGTTGTTGTGCTATCAGTTGTTGTGGCGTCAGTGGTGGTTGTTGTGACATCAGTTGTAATTGCATCAGTGGTAGTCGTTGTCCCGTCAGTAGTTGATGCAGCAGTGGTTGTTTCATCAGTGGTAGTTGCATCAGTGGTGGTTTTTGTGACATCAGTTGTAATTGCATCTGTGGTAGTCGTTGTACCGTCAGTAGTTGATGCAGCAGTGGTGGTTTCATCAGTGGTAGTTGCATCAGTGGTAGTTTTTGTGACATCAGTTGTTATTGCATCAGTGGTAGTTTTTGTGACATCAGTTGTTGTGGCGTCAGTGGTGGTTGTTGTGACATCAGTTGTTATTGCATCAGTGGTAGTCGTTGTGCCGTCAGTAGTTGATGCAGCAGTGGTTGTTTCATCAGTGGTAGTTGCATCAGTGGGAGTTGGTGTTCCATCAGTCGTTGTTGAATCGGTGGTAGTTGCATCAGTGGTGGTTGTTGTGAAATCAGTTGAGATTGCATCTGTGGTAGTCGTTGTACCATCAGTAATTGATGCAGCAGTGGTTGTTTCATCAGTGGTAGTTGCATCAGTGGTGGTTTTTGTGACATCAGTTGTTATTACATCTGTGGTAGTCGTTGTACCATCAGTAATTGATGCAGCAGTGGTTGTTTCATCAGTGGTAGTTGCATCAGTGGGAGTTGGTGTTCCATCAGTTGTTGTTGAATCGGTGGTAGTTGTTATGGCATCAGTGGTAGTTGTTGTGCTATCAGTTGTTGTGGCGTCAGTGGTGGTTGTTGTGACATCAGTTGTAATTGCATCAGTGGTAGTCGTTGTCCCGTCAGTAGTTGATGCAGCAGTGGCTGTTTCATCAGTGGTAGTTGCATCAGTGTTGGTTTTTGTGACATCAGTTGTTATTACATCTGTGGTAGTCGTTGTACCATCAGTAATTGATGCAGCAGTGGTTGTTTCATCAGTGGTAGTTGCATCAGTGGGAGTTGGTGTTCCATCAGTTGTTGTTGAATCGGTAGTAGTTGTTATGGCATCAGTGGTAGTTGTTGTGCCATCAGTGGTGGTTTTTGTGACATCAGTTGTAATTGCATCAGTGGTAGTTGTTGTGCTATCAGTTGTTGTGGCGTCAGTGGTGGTTGTTGTGACATCAGTTGTAATTGCATCAGTGGTAGTCGTTGTCCCGTCAGTAGTTGATGCAGCAGTGGTTGTTTCATCAGTGGTAGTTGCATCAATGGGAGTTGGTGTTCCATCAGTCGTTGTTGAATCGGTGGTAGTTGCATCAGTGGTGGTTGTTGTGACATCAGTTGAGATTGCATCTGTGGTAGTCGTTGTACCGTCAGTGGTTGATGCAGCAGTGGTTGTTTCATCAGTGGTAGTTGCATCAGTAGGAGTTGGTGTTCCATCAGTTGTTGTTGAATCGGTGGTAGTTGTTATGGCATCAGTGGTAGTTTTTGTGCTATCAGTTGTTGTGGCGTCAGTGGTGGTTGTTGTGACATCAGTTGTAATTGCATCAGTGGTAGTCGTTGTCCCGTCAGTAGTTGATGCAGCAGTGGTTGTTTCATCAGTGGTAGTTGCATCAATGGGAGTTGGTGTTCCATCAGTCGTTGTTGAATCGGTGGTAGTTGCGTCAGTGGTGGTTGTTGTGACATCAGTTGTAATTGCATCAGTGGTAGTCGTTGTCCCGTCAGTAGTTGATGCAGCAGTGGTTGTTACATCAGTGGTGGTTTTTGTGACATCAGTTGTAATTGCATCAGTGGTAGTTGTTGTGCTATCAGTTGTTGTGGCGTCAGTGGTGGTTGTTGTGACATCAGTTGTAATTGCATCAGTGGTAGTCGTTGTCCCGTCAGTAGTTGATGCAGCAGTGGTTGTTTCATCAGTGGTAGTTGCATCAATGGGAGTTGGTGTTCCATCAGTCGTTGTTGAATCGGTGGTAGTTGCATCAGTGGTGAATGTTGTGACATCAGTTGAGATTGCATCTGTGGTAGTCGTTGTACCGTCAGTGGTTGATGCAGCAGTGGTTGTTTCATCAGTGGTAGTTGCATCAGTAGGAGTTGGTGTTCCATCAGTTGTTGTTGAATCGGTGGTAGTTGTTATGGCATCAGTGGTAGTTTTTGTGCTATCAGTTGTTGTGGCGTCAGTGGTGGTTGTTGTGACATCAGTTGTTATTGCATCTATGGTAGTCGTTATACCGTCAGTAGTTGATGCAGCAGTGGTTGTTACATCAGTCGTGGTTTTTGTGACATCAGTTGTTTTTGCATCAGTGGTAGTCGTTGTGCCGTCAGTAGTTGATGCAGCAGTGGTTGTTTCATCAGTGGTAGTTGCATCAGTGGGAGTTGGTGTTCCATCAGTCGTTGTTGAATCGGTGGTAGTTGCATCAGTGGTGGTTGTTGTGACATCAGTTGAGATTGCATCTGTGGTAGTCGTTGTCCCGTCAGTAGTTGATGCAGCAGTGGTTGTTTCATCAGTGGTAGTTGCATCAGTGGTGGTTTTTGTGACATCAGTTGTAATTGCATCAGTAGTAGTCGTTGTCCCGTCAGTAGTTGATGCAGCAGTGGTTGTTTCATCAGTGGTACTTGCATCAGTGGTGGTTTTTGTGACATCAGTTGTTATTGCATCAGTGGTAGTTTTTGTGACATCAGTTGTGATTGCATCTGTGGTAGTCGTTGTACCGTCAGTAGTTGATGCAGCAGTGAGTGTTTCATCAGTGGTAGTTGCATCAGTGAGAGTTGGTGTTCCATCAGTTGTTGTTGAATCGGTGGTAGTTGTTATGGCATCAGTGGTAGTTGTTGTGCTATCAGTTGTTGTGGCGTCAGTGGTGGTTGTTGTGACATCAGTTGTTATTGCATCTTTGGTAGTCGTTGTGCCGTCAGTAGTTGATGCAGCAGTGGTTGTTTCATCAGTAGTAGTTGCATCAGTGGTGGTTTTTGTGACATCAGTTGAGATTGCATCTGTGGTAGTCGTTGTACCGTCAGTAGTTGATGCAGCAGTGGTTGTTACATCAGTTGTGGTTTTTGTGACATCAGTTGTAATTGCATCAGTGGTAGTCGTTGTGCCGTCAGTAGTTGATGCAGCAGTGGTTGTTTCATCAGTGGTAGTTGCATCAGTGGGAGTTGGTGTTCCATCAGTCGTTGTTGAATCGGTGGTAGTTGCATCAGTGGTGGTTTTTGTGACATCAGTTGTGATTGCATCTGTGGTAGTCGTTGTACCGTCAGTGGTTGATGCAGCAGTGGTTGTTTCATCAGTGGTAGTTGCATCAGTGGGAGTTGTTGTTCCATCAGTTGTTGTTGAATCGGTGGTAGTTGTTATGGCATCAGTGTTAGTTATTGTGCTATCAGTTGTTGTGGCGTCAGTGGTGGTTGTTGTGACATCAGTTGAGATTGCATCTGTGGTAGTCGTTGTCCCGTCAGTAGTTGATCCAGCACTGGTTGTTTCATCAGTGGTAGTTGCATCAGTGGTGGTTTTTGTGACATCAGTTGTAATTGCATCAGTAGTAGTCGTTGTCCCGTCAGTAGTTGATGCAGCAGTGGTTGTTTCATCAGTGGTAGTTGCATCAGTGGTGGTTTTTGTGACATCAGTTGTTATTGCATCTGTGGTAGTCGTTGTACCGTCAGTAGTTGATGCAGCAGTGGTTGTTTCATCAGTGGTAGTTGCATCAGTGGTATTTTTTGTGACATCAGTTGTAATTGCATCAGTGGTAGTCGTTGTCCCGTCAGTAGTTGATGCAGCAGTGGTTGTTTTATCAGTAGTAGTTGCATCAGTGGTGGTTTTTGTGACATCAGTTGTTATTGCATCAGTGGTAGTCGTTGTACCGTCAGTAGTTGATGCAGCAGTAGTTGTTTCATCAGTGGTGGTTTTTGTGACATCAGTTGTAATTGCATCAGTGGTAGTCGTTGTCCCGTCAGTAGTTGATGCAGCAGTAGTTGTTTCATCAGTGGTAGTTGCATCAGTGGTGGTTTTTGTGACATCAGTTGTGATTGCATCTGTGGTAGTCGTTGTACCGTCAGTAGTTGATGCAGCAGTGGTGGTTTCATCAGTGGTAGTTGCATCAGTGGTAGTTTTTGTGACATCAGTTGTTATTGCATCAGTGGTAGTTTTTGTGACATCAGTTGTTGTGGCGTCAGTGGTGGTTGTTGTGACATCAGTTGTTATTGCATCTGTGGTAGTCGTTGTACCGTCAGTAGTTGATGCAGCAGTGGTTGTTTCATCAGTGGTAGTTGCATCAGTGGTGGTTTTTGTGACATCAGTTGAGATTGCATCTGTGGTAGTCGTTGTACCGTCAGTGGTTGATGCAGCAGTGGTTGTTTTATCAGTGGTAGTTGCATCAGTGGGAGTTGGTGTTCCATCAGTTGTTGTTGAATCGGTGGTAGTTGTTATGGCATCAGTGGTAGTTGTTGTGCCATCAGTTGTTGTGGCGTCAGTGGTGGTTGTTGTGACATCAGTTGTTATTGCATCTGTAGTAGTCGTTGTACCGTCAGTAGTTGATGCAGCAGTGGTTGTTTCATCAGTGGTAGTTGCATCAGTGGTGGTTTTTGTGACATCAGTTGAGATTGCATCTGTGGTAGTCGTTGTACCGTCAGTGGTTGATGCAGCAGTGGTTGTTTTATCAGTGGTAGTTGCATCAGTGGGAGTTGGTGTTCCATCAGTTGTTGTTGAATCGGTGGTAGTTGTTATGGCATCAGTGGTAGTTGTTGTGCTATCAGTTGTTGTGGCGTCAGTGGTGGTTGTTGTGACATCAGTTGTTATTGCATCTATGGTAGTCGTTGTACCGTCAGTAGTTGATGCAGCAGTGGTTGTTACATCAGTGGTGGTTTTTGTGACATCAGTTGTAATTGCATCAGTGGTAGTCGTTGTGCCGTCAGTAGTTGATGCAGCAGTGGTTGTTTCATCAGTGGTAGTTGCATCAGTGGGAGTTGGTGTTCCATCAGTCGTTGTTGAATCGGTGGTAGTTGCATCAGTGGTGGTTGTTGTGAAATCAGTTGAGATTGCATCTGTGGTAGTCGTTGTACCATCAGTAATTGATGCAGCAGTGGTTGTTTCATCAGTGGTAGTTGCATCAGTGGTGGTTTTTGTGACATCAGTTGTTATTACATCTGTGGTAGTCGTTGTACCATCAGTAATTGATGCAGCAGTGGTTGTTTCATCAGTGGTAGTTGCATCAGTGGGAGTTGGTGTTCCATCAGTTGTTGTTGAATCGGTGGTAGTTGTTATGGCATCAGTGGTAGTTGTTGTGCTATCAGTTGTTGTGGCGTCAGTGGTGGTTGTTGTGACATCAGTTGTAATTGCATCAGTGGTAGTCGTTGTCCCGTCAGTAGTTGATGCAGCAGTGGTTGTTTCATCAGTGGTAGTTGCATCAGTGTTGGTTTTTGTGACATCAGTTGTTATTACATCTGTGGTAGTCGTTGTACCATCAGTAATTGATGCAGCAGTGGTTGTTTCATCAGTGGTAGTTGCATCAGTGGGAGTTGGTGTTCCATCAGTTGTTGTTGAATCGGTGGTAGTTGTTATGGCATCAGTGGTAGTTGTTGTGCCATCAGTGGTGGTTTTTGTGACATCAGTCGTGATTGCATCTGTGGTAGTCGTTGTACCATCAGTAGTTGATGCAGCAGTGAGTGTTTCATCAGTGGTAGTTGCATCAGTGAGAGTTGGTGTTCCATCAGTCGTTGTTGATTCGGTGGTAGTTGCATCAGTGGTGGTTGTTGTGACATCAGTGGTGGTTTTTGTGTCATCAGTCGTGATTGCATCTATGGTAGTCGTTGTACCGTCAGTAGTTGATGCAGCAGTGGTTGTTACATCAGTGGTGGTTTTTGTGACATCAGTTGTAATTGCATCAGTGGTAGTTGTTGTGCTATCAGTTGTTGTGGCGTCAGTGGTGGTTGTTGTGACATCAGTTGTAATTGCATCAGTGGTAGTCGTTGTCCCGTCAGTAGTTGATGCAGCAGTGGTTGTTTCATCAGTGGTAGTTGCATCAGTGAGAGTTGGTGTTCCATCAGTCGTTGTTGAATCGGTGGTAGTTGCATCAGTGGTGGTTTTTGTGACATCAGTTGTGATTGCATCTGTGGTAGTCGTTGTACCGTCAGTGGTTGATGCAGCAGTGGTTGTTTCATCAGTGGTAGTTGCATCAGTAGGAGTTGGTGTTCCATCAGTTGTTGTTGAATCGGTGGTAGTTGTTATGGCATCAGTGGTAGTTGTTGTGCTATCAGTTGTTGTGGCGTCAGTGGTGGTTGTTGTGACATCAGTTGTTATTGCATCTATGGTAGTCGTTGTACCGTCAGTAGTTGATGCAGCAGTGGTTGTTACATCAGTCGTGGTTTTTGTGACATCAGTTGTAATTGCATCAGTGGTAGTCGTTGTGCCGTCAGTAGTTGATGCAGCAGTGGTTGTTTCATCAGTGGTAGTTGCATCAGTGGGAGTTGGACTTCCATCAGTCGTTGTTGAATCGGTGGTAGTTGCATCAGTGGTGGTTGTTGTGACATCAGTTGAGATTGCATCTGTGGTAGTCGTTGTCCCGTCAGTAGTTGATCCAGCACTGGTTGTTTCATCAGTGGTAGTTGCATCAGTGGTGGTTTTTGTGACATCAGTTGTAATTGCATCAGTAGTAGTCGTTGTCCCGTCAGTAGTTGATGCAGCAGTGGTTGTTTCATCAGTGGTACTTGCATCAGTGGTGGTTTTTGTGACATCAGTTGTTATTGCATCAGTGGTGGTTTTTGTGTCATCAGTCGTGATTGCATCTATGGTAGTCGTTGTACCGTCAGTAGTTGATGCAGCAGTGGTTGTTTCATCAGTGGTGGTTTTTGTGACATCAGTTGTAATTGCATCAGTGGTAGTTGTTGTGCTATCAGTTGTTGTGGCGTCAGTGGTGGTTGTTGTGACATCAGTTGTAATTGCATCAGTGGTAGTCGTTGTCCCGTCAGTAGTTGATGCAGCAGTGGTTGTTTCATCAGTGGTAGTTGCATCAATGGGAGTTGGTGTTCCATCAGTCGTTGTTGAATCGGTGGTAGTTGCATCAGTGGTGGTTGTTGTGACATCAGTTGAGATTGCATCAGTGGTAGTCGTTGTCCCGTCAGTAGTTGATGCAGCAGTGGTTGTTTCATCAGTGGTAGTTGCATCAGTAGGAGTTGGTGTTCCATCAGTTGTTGTTGAATCGGTGGTAGTTGTTATGGCATCAGTGGTAGTTTTTGTGCTATCAGTTGTTGTGGCGTCAGTGGTGGTTGTTGTGACATCAGTTGTAATTGCATCAGTGGTAGTCGTTGTCCCGTCAGTAGTTGATGCAGCAGTGGTTGTTTCATCAGTGGTAGTTGCATCAGTGGGAGTTGGTGTTCCATCAGTCGTTGTTGAATCGGTGGTAGTTGCGTCAGTGGTGGTTGTTGTGACATCAGTTGTTATTGCATCTATGGTAGTCGTTGTACCGTCAGTAGTTGATGCAGCAGTGGTTGTTACATCAGTGGTGGTTTTTGTGACATCAGTTGTAATTGCATCAGTGGTAGTTGTTGTGCTATCAGTTGTTGTGGCGTCAGTGGTGGTTGTTGTGACATCAGTTGTAATTGCATCAGTGGTAGTCGTTGTCCCGTCAGTAGTTGATGCAGCAGTGGTTGTTTCATCAGTGGTAGTTGCATCAGTGGGAGTTGGTGTTCCATCAGTCGTTGTTGAATCGGTGGTAGTTGCATCAGTGGTGGTTGTTGTGACATCAGTTGAGATTGCATCTGTGGTAGTCGTTGTACCGTCAGTGGTTGATGCAGCAGTGGTTGTTTCATCAGTGGTAGTTGCATCAGTGGGAGTTGGTGTTCCATCAGTTGTTGTTGAATCGGTGGTAGTTGTTATGGCATCAGTGGTAGTTTTTGTGCTATCAGTTGTTGTGGCGTCAGTGGTGGTTGTTGTGACATCAGTTGTTATTGCATCTATGGTAGTCGTTATACCGTCAGTAGTTGATGCAGCAGTGGTTGTTACATCAGTCGTGGTTTTTGTGACATCAGTTGTAATTGCATCAGTGGTAGTCGTTGTGCCGTCAGTAGTTGATGCAGCAGTGGTTGTTTCATCAGTGGTAGTTGCATCAGTGGGAGTTGGTGTTCCATCAGTCGTTGTTGAATCGGTGGTAGTTGCATCAGTGGTGGTTGTTGTGACATCAGTTGAGATTGCATCTGTGGTAGTCGTTGTACCGTCAGTAGTTGATCCAGCACTGGTTGTTTCATCAGTGGTAGTTGCATCAGTGGTGGTTTTTGTGACATCAGTTGTAATTGCATCAGTAGTAGTCGTTGTCCCGTCAGTAGTTGATGCAGCAGTGGTTGTTTCATCAGTGGTACTTGCATCAGTGGTGGTTTTTGTGACATCAGTTGTTATTGCATCAGTGGTAGTTTTTGTGACATCAGTTGTGATTGCATCTGTGGTAGTCGTTGTACCGTCAGTAGTTGATGCAGCAGTGAGTGTTTCATCAGTGGTAGTTGCATCAGTGAGAGTTGGTGTTCCATCAGTTGTTGTTGAATCGGTGGTAGTTGTTATGACATCAGTGGTAGTTGTTGTGCTATCAGTTGTTGTGGCGTCAGTGGTGGTTGTTGTGACATCAGTTGTTATTGCATCTTTGGTAGTCGTTGTGCCGTCAGTAGTTGATGCAGCAGTGGTTGTTTCATCAGTAGTAGTTGCATCAGTGGTGGTTTTTGTGACATCAGTTGAGATTGCATCTGTGGTAGTCGTTGTGCCGTCAGTAGTTGATGCAGCAGTGGTTGTTACATCAGTTGTGGTTTTTGTGACATCAGTTGTAATTGCATCAGTGGTAGTCGTTGTGCCGTCAGTAGTTGATGCAGCAGTGGTTGTTTCATCAGTGGTAGTTGCATCAGTGGGAGTTGGTGTTCCATCAGTCGTTGTTGAATCGGTGGTAGTTGTTATGACATCAGTGGTAGTTGTTGTGCTATCAGTTGTTGTGGCGTCAGTGGTGGTTGTTGTGACATCAGTTGTTATTGCATCTTTGGTAGTCGTTGTACCGTCAGTAGTTGATGCAGCAGTGGTTGTTACATCAGTGGTGGTTTTTGTGACATCAGTTGTAATTGCATCAGTGGTAGTTGTTGTGCTATCAGTTGTTGTGGCGTCAGTGGTGGTTGTTGTGACATCAGTTGTAATTGCATCAGTGGTAGTCGTTGTCCCGTCAGTAGTTGATGCAGCAGTGGTTGTTTCATCAGTGGTAGTTGCATCAGTGGGAGTTGGTGTTCCATCAGTCTTTGTTGAATCGGTGGTAGTTGCATCAGTGGTGGTTGTTGTGACATCAGTTGAGATTGCATCTGTGGTAGTCGTTGTACCGTCAGTGGTTGATGCAGCAGTGGTTGTTTCATCAGTGGTAGTTGCATCAGTGGGAGTTGGTGTTCCATCAGTTGTTGTTGAATCGGTGGTAGTTGTTATGGCATCAGTGGTAGTTGTTGTGCTATCAGTTGTTGTGGCTTCAGTGGTGGTTGTTTCGACATCAGTTGTTATTGCATCTATGGTAGTCGTTGTACCGTCAGTAGTTGATGCAGCAGTGGTTGTTACATCAGTGGTGGTTTTTGTAACATCAGTTGTAATTGCATCAGTGGTAGTTGTTGTGCTATCAGTTGTTGTGGCGTCAGTGGTGGTTGTTGTGACATCAGTTGTAATTGCATCAGTGGTAGTCGTTGTCCCGTCAGTAGTTGATGCAGCAGTGGTTGTTTCATCAGTGGTAGTTGCATCAGTGGGAGTTGGTGTTCCATCAGTCGTTGTTGAATCGGTGGTAGTTGCATCAGTGGTGGTTGTTGTGACATCAGTTGTAATTGCATCAGTGGTAGTCGTTGTCCCGTCAGTAGTTGATGCAGCAGTGGTTGTTTCATCAGTGGTAGTTGCATCAGTGGGAGTTGGTGTTCCATCAGTTGTTGTTGAATCGGTGGTAGTTGTTATGGCATCAGTGGTAGTTGTTGTGCTATCAGTTGTTGTGGCGTCAGTGGTGGTTGTTGTGACATCAGTTGTTATTGCATCTATGGTAGTCGTTGTACCGTCAGTAGTTGATGCAGCAGTGGTTGTTACATCAGTGGTGGTTGTTGTGACATCAGTTGTAATTGCATCAGTGGTAGTCGTTGTCCCGTCAGTAGTTGATGCAGCAGTGGTTGTTTCATCAGTGGTAGTTGCATCAGTGGGAGTTGGTGTTCCATCAGTCGTTGTTGAATCGGTGGTAGTTGTTATGGCATCAGTGGTAGTTGTTGTGCTATCAGTTGTTGTGGCGTCAGTGGTGGTTGTTGTGACATCAGTTGTAATTGCATCAGTGGTAGTCGTTGTCCCGTCAGTAGTTGATGCAGCAGTGGTTGTTTCATCAGTGGTAGTTGCATCAGTGGTGGTTTTTGTGACATCAGTTGTAATTGCATCTGTGGTAGTCGTTGTACCGTCAGTGGTTGATGCAGCAGTGGTTGTTTCATCAGTGGTAGTTGCATCAGTGGTGGTTTTTGTGACATCAGTTGTTATTACATCTGTGGTAGTCGTTGTACCATCAGTGGTAGTTGCATCAGTGGGAGTTGGTGTTCCATCAGTTGTTGTTGAATCGGTGGTAGTTGTTATGGCATCAGTGGTAGTTGTTGTGCCATCAGTTGTTGTGGCGTCAGTGGTGGTTCTTGTGACATCAGTTGTAATTGCATCTGTAGTAGTCGTTGTACCGTCAGTAGTTGATCCAGCACTGGTTGTTTCATCAGTGGTAGTTGCATCAGTGGTGGTTTTTGTGACATCAGTTGTAATTGCATCAGTAGTAGTCGTTGTCTCGTCAGTAGTTGATGCAGCAGTGGTTGTTTCATCAGTGGTACTTGCATCAGTGGTGGTTTTTGTGACATCAGTTGTTATTGCATCTGTGGTTGTCG
This sequence comes from Agrochola circellaris, assembly GCA_914767755.1. Taxonomy (NCBI): domain Eukaryota; kingdom Metazoa; phylum Arthropoda; class Insecta; order Lepidoptera; family Noctuidae; genus Agrochola; species Agrochola circellaris. The sequence continues at coordinate 10,817,651 of OU611858.1, forward strand.
TTGTACCGTCAGTAGTTGATGCAGCAGTAGTTGTTTCATCAGTGGTGGTTTTTGTGACATCAGTTGTAATTGCATCAGTGGTAGTCGTTGTCCCGTCAGTAGTTGATGCAGCAGTGAATGTTTCATCAGTGGTAGTTGCATCAGTGGTAGTTGCATCAGTGGGAGTTGGTGTTCCATCAGTCGTTGTTGAATCGGTGGTAGTTGCATCAGTGGTGGTTGTTGTGACATCAGTTGAGATTGCATCTGTGGTAGTCGTTGTACCGTCAGTGGTTGATGCAGCAGTGGTTGTTTCATCAGTGGTAGTTGCATCAGTGGGAGTTGGTGTTCCATCAGTCGTTGTTGAATCGGTGGTAGTTGCATCAGTGGTGGTTGTTGTGACATCAGTTGTAATTGCATCAGTGGTAGTCGTTGTCCCGTCAGTAGTTGATGCAGCAGTGGTTGTTTCATCAGTGGTAGTTGCATCAGTGGGAGTTGGTGTTCCATCAGTTGTTGTTGAATCGGTGGTAGTTGTTATGGCATCAGTGGTAGTTGTTGTGCTATCAGTTGTTGTGGCGTCAGTGGTGGTTGTTGTGAAATCAGTTGTTATTGCATCTATTGTAGTCGTTGTACCGTCAGTAGTTGATGCAGCAGTGGTTGTTACATCAGTGGTGGTTGTTGTGACATCAGTCGTGATTGCATCAGTGGTAGTCGTTGTCCCGTCAGTAGTTGATGCAGCAGTGGTTGTTTCATCAGTGGTAGTTGCATCAGTGAGAGTTGGTGTTCCATCAGTTGTTGTTGAATCGGTGGTAGTTGTTATGGCATCAGTGGTAGTTGTTGTGCTATCAGTTGTTGTGGCGTCAGTGGTGGTTGTTGTGACATCAGTTGTAATTGCATCAGTGGTAGTCGTTGTCCCGTCAGTAGTTGATGCAGCAGTGGTTGTTTCATCAGTGGTAGTTGCATCAGTGGTGGTTTTTGTGACATCAGTTGTTATTGCATCAGTGGTAGTTTTTGTGACATCAGTTATGATTGCATCTGTGGTAGTCGTTGTACCGTCAGTAGTTGATGCAGCAGTGGTTGTTTCATCAGTAGTAGTTGCATCAGTGGTGGTTTTTGTGACATCAGTTGTAATTGCATCTGTGGTAGTCGTTGTACCGTCAGTGGTTGATGCAGCAGTGGTTGTTTCATCAGTGGTAGTTGCATCAGTGGGAGTTGGTGTTCCATCTGTTGTTGTTGAATCGGTGGTAGTTGTTATGGCATCAGTGGTAGTTGTTGCGCTATCAGTTGTTGTGGCGTCAGTGGTGGTTGTTGTGACATCAGTTGTTATTGCATCTATGGTAGTCGTTGTGCCGTCAGTAGTTGATGCAGCAGTGGTTGTTTCATCAGTGGTAGTTGCATCAGTGGTGGTTTTTGTGACATCAGTTGTTATTACATCTGTGGTAGTCGTTGTACCATCAGTGGTAGTTGCATCAGTGGGAGTTGGTGTTCCATCAGTTGTTGTTGAATCGGTGGTAGTTGTTATGGCATCAGTGGTAGTTGTTGTGCCATCAGTTGTTGTGGCGTCAGTGGTGGTTCTTGTGACATCAGTTGTAATTGCATCTGTAGTAGTCGTTGTACCGTCAGTAGTTGATCCAGCACTGGTTGTTTCATCAGTGGTAGTTGCATCAGTGGTGGTTTTTGTGACATCAGTTGTAATTGCATCAGTAGTAGTCGTTGTCCCGTCAGTAGTTGATGCAGCAGTGGTTGTTTCATCAGTGGTACTTGCATCAGTGGTGGTTTTTGTGACATCAGTTGTTATTGCATCAGTGGTGGTTTTTGTGTCATCAGTCGTGATTGCATCTATGGTAGTCGTTGTACCGTCAGTAGTTGATGCAGCAGTGGTTGTTACATCAGTGGTGGTTTTTGTGACATCAGTTGTAATTGCATCAGTGGTAGTTGTTGTGCTATCAGTTGTTGTGGCGTCAGTGGTGGTTGTTGTGACATCAGTTGTAATTGCATCAGTGGTAGTCGTTGTCCCGTCAGTAGTTGATGCAGCAGTGGTTGTTTCATCAGTGGTAGTTGCATCAATGGGAGTTGGTGTTCCATCAGTCGTTGTTGAATCGGTGGTAGTTGCATCAGTGGTGGTTGTTGTGACATCAGTTGAGATTGCATCTGTGGTAGTCGTTGTACCGTCAGTGGTTGATGCAGCAGTGGTTGTTTCATCAGTGGTAGTTGCATCAGTAGGAGTTGGTGTTCCATCAGTTGTTGTTGAATCGGTGGTAGTTGTTATGGCATCAGTGGTAGTTGTTGTGCTATCAGTTGTTGTGGCGTCAGTGGTGGTTGTTGTGACATCAGTTGTTATTGCATCTATGGTAGTCGTTATACCGTCAGTAGTTGATGCAGCAGTGGTTGTTACATCAGTCGTGGTTTTTGTGACATCAGTTGTAATTGCATCAGTGGTAGTCGTTGTCCCGTCAGTAGTTGATGCAGCAGTGGTTGTTTCATCAGTGGTAGTTGCATCAGTGGGAGTTGGTGTTCCATCAGTCGTTGTTGAATCGGTGGTAGTTGCATCAGTGGTGGTTGTTGTGACATCAGTTGAGATTGCATCTGTGGTAGTCGTTGTCCCGTCAGTAGTTGATCCAGCACTGGTTGTTTCATCAGTGGTAGTTGCATCAGTGGTGGTTTTTGTGACATCAGTTGTAATTGCATCAGTAGTAGTCGTTGTCCCGTCAGTAGTTGATGCAGCAGTGGTTGTTTCATCAGTGGTACTTGCATCAGTGGTGGTTTTTGTGACATCAGTTGTTATTGCATCAGTGGTGGTTTTTGTGTCATCAGTCGTGATTGCATCTATGGTAGTCGTTGTACCGTCAGTAGTTGATGCAGCAGTGGTTGTTACATCAGTGGTGGTTTTTGTGACATCAGTTGTAATTGCATCAGTGGTAGTTGTTGTGCTATCAGTTGTTGTGGCGTCAGTGGTGGTTGTTGTGACATCAGTTGTAATTGCATCAGTGGTAGTCGTTGTCCCGTCAGTAGTTGATGCAGCAGTGGTTGTTTCATCAGTGGTAGTTGCATCAATGGGAGTTGGTGTTCCATCAGTCGTTGTTGAATCGGTGGTAGTTGCATCAGTGGTGGTTGTTGTGACATCAGTTGAGATTGCATCTGTGGTAGTCGTTGTACCGTCAGTGGTTGACGCAGCAGTGGTTGTTTCATCAGTGGTAGTTGCATCAGTAGGAGTTGGTGTTCCATCAGTTGTTGTTGAATCGGTGGTAGTTGTTATGGCATCAGTGGTAGTTTTTGTGCTATCAGTTGTTGTGGCGTCAGTGGTGGTTGTTGTGACATCAGTTGTAATTGCATCAGTGGTAGTCGTTGTCCCGTCAGTAGTTGATGCAGCAGTGGTTGTTTCATCAGTGGTAGTTGCATCAATGGGAGTTGGTGTTCCATCAGTCGTTGTTGAATCGGTGGTAGTTGCGTCAGTGGTGGTTGTTGTGACATCAGTTGTTATTGCATCTATGGTAGTCGTTGTACCGTCAGTAGTTGATGCAGCAGTGGTTGTTACATCAGTGGTGGTTTTTGTGACATCAGTTGTAATTGCATCAGTGGTAGTTGTTGTGCTATCAGTTGTTGTGGCGTCAGTGGTGGTTGTTGTGACATCAGTTGTAATTGCATCAGTGGTAGTCGTTGTCCCGTCAGTAGTTGATGCAGCAGTGGTTGTTTCATCAGTGGTAGTTGCATCAATGGGAGTTGGTGTTCCATCAGTCGTTGTTGAATCGGTGGTAGTTGCATCAGTGGTGGTTGTTGTGACATCAGTTGAGATTGCATCTGTGGTAGTCGTTGTACCGTCAGTGGTTGATGCAGCAGTGGTTGTTTCATCAGTGGTAGTTGCATCAGTAGGAGTTGGTGTTCCATCAGTTGTTGTTGAATCGGTGGTAGTTGTTATGGCATCAGTGGTAGTTTTTGTGCTATCAGTTGTTGTGGCGTCAGTGGTCGTTGTTGTGACATCAGTTGTTATTGCATCTATGGTAGTCGTTATACCGTCAGTAGTTGATGCAGCAGTGGTTGTTACATCAGTCGTGGTTTTTGTGACATCAGTTGTAATTGCATCAGTGGTAGTCGTTGTGCCGTCAGTAGTTGATGCAGCAGTGGTTGTTTCATCAGTGGTAGTTGCATCAGTGGGAGTTGGTGTTCCATCAGTCGTTGTTGAATCGGTGGTAGTTGCATCAGTGGTGGTTGTTGTGACATCAGTTGAGATTGCATCTGTGGTAGTCGTTGTCCCGTCAGTAGTTGATCCAGCCCTGGTTGTTTCATCAGTGGTAGTTGCATCAGTGGTGGTTTTTGTGACATCAGTTGTAATTGCATCAGTAGTAGTCGTTGTCCCGTCAGTAGTTGATGCAGCAGTGGTTGTTTCATCAGTGGTACTTGCATCAGTGGTGGTTTTTGTGACATCAGTTGTTATTGCATCAGTGGTAGTTTTTGTGACATCAGTTGTGATTGCATCTGTGGTAGTCGTTGTACCGTCAGTAGTTGATGCAGCAGTGAGTGTTTCATCAGTGGTAGTTGCATCAGTGAGAGTTGGTGTTCCATCAGTTGTTGTTGAATCGGTGGTAGTTGTTATGACATCAGTGGTAGTTGTTGTGCTATCAGTTGTTGTGGCGTCAGTGGTGGTTGTTGTGACATCAGTTGTTATTGCATCTTTGGTAGTCGTTGTGCCGTCAGTAGTTGATGCAGCAGTGGTTGTTTCATCAGTAGTAGTTGCATCAGTGGTGGTTGTTGTGACATCAGTTGAGATTGCATCTGTGGTAGTCGTTGTGCCGTCAGTAGTTGATGCAGCAGTGGTTGTTACATCAGTTGTGGTTTTTGTGACATCAGTTGTAATTGCATCAGTGGTAGTCGTTGTGCCGTCAGTAGTTGATGCAGCAGTGGTTGTTTCATCAGTGGTAGTTGCATCAGTGGGAGTTGGTGTTCCATCAGTCGTTGTTGAATCGGTGGTAGTTGCATCAGTGGTGGTTTTTGTGACATCAGTTGTGATTGCATCTGTGGTAGTCGTTGTACCGTCAGTGGTTGATGCAGCAGTGGTTGTTTCATCAGTGGTAGTTGCATCAGTGGGAGTTGTTGTTCCATCAGTTGTTGTTGAATCGGTGGTAGTTGTTATGGCATCAGTGTTAGTTATTGTGCTATCAGTTGTTGTGGCGTCAGTGGTGGTTGTTGTGACATCAGTTGAGATTGCATCTGTGGTAGTCGTTGTCCCGTCAGAAGTTGATCCAGCACTGGTTGTTTCATCAGTGGTAGTTGCATCAGTGGTGGTTTTTGTGACATCAGTTGTAATTGCATCAGTAGTAGTCGTTGTCCCGTCAGTAGTTGATGCAGCAGTGGTTGTTTCATCAGTGGTAGTTGCATCAGTGGTGGTTTTTGTGACATCAGTTGTTATTGCATCTGTGGTAGTCGTTGTACCGTCAGTAGTTGATGCAGCAGTGGTTGTTTCATCAGTGGTAGTTGCATCAGTGGTATTTTTTGTGACATCAGTTGTAATTGCATCAGTGGTAGTCGTTGTCCCGTCAGTAGTTGATGCAGCAGTGGTTGTTTCATCAGTGGTAGTTGCATCAGTGGTGGTTTTTGTGACATCAGTTGTTATTGCATCAGTGGTAGTCGTTGTACCGTCAGTAGTTGATGCAGCAGTAGTTGTTTCATCAGTGGTGGTTTTTGTGACATCAGTTGTAATTGCATCAGTGGTAGTCGTTGTCCCGTCAGTAGTTGATGCAGCAGTGGTTGTTTCATCAGTGGTAGTTGCATCAGTGGTGGTTTTTGTGACATCAGTTGTGATTGCATCTGTGGTAGTCGTTGTACCGTCAGTAGTTGATGCAGCAGTGGTTGTTTCATCAGTGGTAGTTGCATCAGTGGTAGTTTTTGTGACATCAGTTGTTATTGCATCAGTGGTAGTTTTTGTGACATCAGTTGTTGTGGCGTCAGTGGTGGTTGTTGTGACATCAGTTGTTATTGCATCTGTAGTAGTCGTTGTACCGTCAGTAGTTGATGCAGCAGTGGTTGTTTCATCAGTGGTAGTTGCATCAGTGGTGGTTTTTGTGACATCAGTTGAGATTGCATCTGTGGTAGTCGTTGTACCGTCAGTGGTTGATGCAGCAGTGGTTGTTTCATCAGTGGTAGTTGCATCAGTGGGAGTTGGTGTTCCATCAGTTGTTGTTGAATCGGTGGTAGTTGTTATGGAATCAGTGGTAGTTGTTGTGCCATCAGTTGTTGTGGCGTCAGTGGTGGTTGTTGTGACATCAGTTGTTATTGCATCTGTAGTAGTCGTTGTACCGTCAGTAGTTGATGCAGCAGTGGTTGTTTCATCAGTGGTAGTTGCATCAGTGGTGGTTTTTGTGACATCAGTTGAGATTGCATCTGTGGTAGTCGTTGTACCGTCAGTGGTTGATGCAGCAGTGGTTGTTTTATCAGTGGTAGTTGCATCAGTGGGAGTTGGTGTTCCATCAGTTGTTGTTGAATCGGTGGTAGTTGTTATGGCATCAGTGGTAGTTGTTGTGCTATCAGTTGTTGTGGCGTCAGTGGTGGTTGTTGTGACATCAGTTGTTATTGCATCTATGGTAGTCGTTGTACCGTCAGTAGTTGATGCAGCAGTGGTTGTTACATCAGTGGTGGTTTTTGTGACATCAGTTGTAATTGCATCAGTGGTAGTCGTTGTGCCGTCAGTAGTTGATGCAGCAGTGGTTGTTTCATCAGTGGTAGTTGCATCAGTGGGAGTTGGTGTTCCATCAGTCGTTGTTGAATCGGTGGTAGTTGCATCAGTGGTGGTTGTTGTGAAATCAGTTGAGATTGCATCTGTGGTAGTCGTTGTACCATCAGTAATTGATGCAGCAGTGGTTGTTTCATCAGTGGTAGTTGCATCAGTGGTGGTTTTTGTGACATCAGTTGTTATTACATCTGTGGTAGTCGTTGTACCATCAGTAGTTGATGCAGCAGTGGTTGTTTCATCAGTGGTAGTTGCATCAGTGGGAGTTGGTGTTCCATCAGTTGTTGTTGAATCGGTGGTAGTTGTTATGGCATCAGTGGTAGTTGTTGTGCTATCAGTTGTTGTGGCGTCAGTGGTGGTTGTTGTGACATCAGTTGTAATTGCATCAGTGGTAGTCGTTGTCCCGTCAGTAGTTGATGCAGCAGTGGCTGTTTCATCAGTGGTAGTTGCATCAGTGTTGGTTTTTGTGACATCAGTTGTTATTACATCTGTGGTAGTCGTTGTACCATCAGTAATTGATGCAGCAGTGGTTGTTTCATCAGTGGTAGTTGCATCAGTGGGAGTTGGTGTTCCATCAGTTGTTGTTGAATCGGTAGTAGTTGTTATGGCATCAGTGGTAGTTGTTGTGCCATCAGTGGTGGTTTTTGTGACATCAGTCGTGATTGCATCTGTGGTAGTCGTTGTACCGTCAGTAGTTGATGCAGCAGTGAGTGTTTCATCAGTGGTAGTTGCATCAGTGAGAGTTGGTGTTCCATCAGTCGTTGTTGATTCGGTGGTAGTTGCATCAGTGGTGGTTGTTGTGACATCAGTGGTGGTTTTTGTGTCATCAGTCGTGATTGCATCTATGGTAGTCGTTGTACCGTCAGTAGTTGATGCAGCAGTGGTTGTTACATCAGTGGTGGTTTTTGTGACATCAGTTGTAATTGCATCAGTGGTAGTTGTTGTGCTATCAGTTGTTGTGGCGTCAGTGGTGGTTGTTGTGACATCAGTTGTAATTGCATCTGTGGTAGTCGTTGTCCCGTCAGTAGTTGATGCAGCAGTGGTTGTTTCATCAGTGGTAGTTGCATCAGTGGGAGTTGGTGTTCCATCAGTCGTTGTTGAATCGGTGGTAGTTGCATCAGTGGTGGTTGTTGTGACATCAGTTGAGATTGCATCTGTGGTAGTCGTTGTACCGTCAGTGGTTGATGCAGCAGTGGTTGTTTCATCAGTGGTAGTTGCATCAGTAGGAGTTGGTGTTCCATCAGTTGTTGTTGAATCGGTGGTAGTTGTTATGGCATCAGTGGTAGTTTTTGTGCTATCAGTTGTTGTGGCGTCAGTGGTGGTTGTTGTGACATCAGTTGTTATTGCATCTATGGTAGTCGTTATACCGTCAGTAGTTGATGCAGCAGTGGTTGTTACATCAGTCGTGGTTTTTGTGACATCAGTTGTAATTGCATCAGTGGTAGTCGTTGTGCCGTCAGTAGTTGATGCAGCAGTGGTTGTTTCATCAGTGGTAGTTGCATCAGTGGGAGTTGGTGTTCCATCAGTCGTTGTTGAATCGGTGGTAGTTGCATCAGTGGTGGTTGTTGTGACATCAGTTGAGATTGCATCTGTGGTAGTCGTTGTCCCGTCAGTAGTTGATCCAGCACTGGTTGTTTCATCAGTGGTAGTTGCATCAGTGGTGGTTTTTGTGACATCAGTTGTAATTGCATCAGTAGTAGTCGTTGTCCCGTCAGTAGTTGATGCAGCAGTGGTTGTTTCATCAGTGGTACTTGCATCAGTGGTGGTTTTTGTGACATCAGTTGTTATTGCATCAGTGGTGGTTTTTGTGTCATCAGTCGTGATTGCATCTATGGTAGTCGTTGTACCGTCAGTAGTTGATGCAGCAGTGGTTGTTACATCAGTGGTGGTTTTTGTGACATCAGTTGTAATTGCATCAGTGGTAGTTGTTGTGCTATCAGTTGTTGTGGCGTCAGTGGTGGTTGTTGTGACATCAGTTGTAATTGCATCAGTGGTAGTCGTTGTCCCGTCAGTAGTTGATGCAGCAGTGGTTGTTTCATCAGTGGTAGTTGCATCAGTGGGAGTTGGTGTTCCATCAGTTGTTGTTGAATCGGTGGTAGTTGTTATGGAATCAGTGGTAGTTGTTGTGCCATCAGTTGTTGTGGCGTCAGTGGTGGTTGTTGTGACATCAGTTGTTATTGCATCTGTAGTAGTCGTTGTACCGTCAGTAGTTGATGCAGCACTGGTTGTTTCATCAGTGGTAGTTGCATCAGTGGTGGTTTTTGTGACATCAGTTGAGATTGCATCTGTGGTAGTCGTTGTACCGTCAGTGGTTGATGCAGCAGTGGTTGTTTTATCAGTGGTAGTTGCATCAGTGGGAGTTGGTGTTCCATCAGTTGTTGTTGAATCGGTGGTAGTTGTTATGGCATCAGTGGTAGTTGTTGTGCTATCAGTTGTTGTGGCGTCAGTGGTGGTTGTTGTGACATCAGTTGTTATTGCATCTATGGTAGTCGTTGTACCGTCAGTAGTTGATGCAGCAGTGGTTGTTACATCAGTGGTGGTTTTTGTGACATCAGTTGTAATTGCATCAGTGGTAGTCGTTGTGCCGTCAGTAGTTGATGCAGCAGTGGTTGTTTCATCAGTGGTAGTTGCATCAGTGGGAGTTGGTGTTCCATCAGTCGTTGTTGAATCGGTGGTAGTTGCATCAGTGGTGGTTGTTGTGAAATCAGTTGAGATTGCATCTGTGGTAGTCGTTGTACCATCAGTAATTGATGCACCAGTGGTTGTTTCATCAGTGGTAGTTGCATCAGTGGTGGTTTTTGTGACATCAGTTGTTATTACATCTGTGGTAGTCGTTGTACCATCAGTAATTGATGCAGCAGTGGTTGTTTCATCAGTGGTAGTTGCATCAGTGGGAGTTGGTGTTCCATCAGTTGTTGTTGAATCGGTGGTAGTTGTTATGGCATCAGTGGTAGTTGTTGTGCTATCAGTTGTTGTGGCGTCAGTGGTGGTTGTTGTGACATCAGTTGTAATTGCATCAGTGGTAGTCGTTGTCCCGTCAGTAGTTGATGCAGCAGTGGCTGTTTCATCAGTGGTAGTTGCATCAGTGTTGGTTTTTGTGACATCAGTTGTTATTACATCTGTGGTAGTCGTTGTACCATCAGTAATTGATGCAGCAGTGGTTGTTTCATCAGTGGTAGTTGCATCAGTGGGAGTTGGTGTTCCATCAGTTGTTGTTGAATCGGTAGTAGTTGTTATGGCATCAGTGGTAGTTGTTGTGCCATCAGTGGTGGTTTTTGTGACATCAGTCGTGATTGCATCTGTGGTAGTCGTTGTACCATCAGTAGTTGATGCAGCAGTGAGTGTTTCATCAGTGGTAGTTGCATCAGTGAGAGTTGGTGTTCCATCAGTCGTTGTTGATTCGGTGGTAGTTGCATCAGTGGTGGTTGTTGTGACATCAGTGGTGGTTTTTGTGTCATCAGTCGTGATTGCATCTATGGTAGTCGTTGTACCGTCAGTAGTTGATGCAGCAGTGGTTGTTACATCAGTGGTGGTTTTTGTGACATCAGTTGTAATTGCATCAGTGGTAGTTGTTGTGCTATCAGTTGTTGTGGCGTCAGTGGTGGTTGTTGTGACATCAGTTGTAATTGCATCAGTGGTAGTCGTTGTCCCGTCAGTAGTTGATGCAGCAGTGGTTGTTTCATCAGTGGTAGTTGCATCAATGGGAGTTGGTGTTCCATCAGTCGTTGTTGAATCGGTGGTAGTTGCATCAGTGGTGGTTGTTGTGACATCAGTTGAGATTGCATCTGTGGTAGTCGTTGTATCGTCAGTGGTTGATGCAGCAGTGGTTGTTTCATCAGTGGTAGTTGCATCAGTAGGAGTTGGTGTTCCATCAGTTGTTGTTGAATCGGTGGTAGTTGTTATGGCATCAGTGGTAGTTTTTGTGCTATCAGTTGTTGTGGCGTCAGTGGTGGTTGTTGTGACATCAGTTGTTATTGCATCTATGGTAGTCGTTATACCGTCAGTAGTTGATGCAGCAGTGGTTGTTACATCAGTCGTGGTTTTTGTGACATCAGTTGTAATTGCATCAGTGGTAGTCGTTGTGCCGTCAGTAGTTGATGCAGCAGTGGTTGTTTCATCAGTGGTAGTTGCATCAGTGGGAGTTGGTGTTCCATCAGTCGTTGTTGAATCGGTGGTAGTTGCATCAGTGGTGGTTGTTGTGACATCAGTTGAGATTGCATCTGTGGTAGTCGTTGTCCCGTCAGTAGTTGATCCAGCAGTGGTTGTTTCATCAGTGGTAGTTGCATCAGTGGTGGTTTTTGTGACATCAGTTGTAATTGCATCAGTAGTAGTCGTTGTCCCGTCAGTAGTTGATGCAGCAGTGGTTGTTTCATCAGTGGTACTTGCATCAGTGGTGGTTTTTGTGACATCAGTTGTTATTGCATCAGTGGTGGTTTTTGTGTCATCAGTCGTGATTGCATCTTTGGTAGTCGTTGTACCGTCAGTAGTTGATGCAGCAGTGGTTGTTACATCAGTGGTGGTTTTTGTGACATCAGTTGTAATTGCATCAGTGGTAGTTGTTGTGCTATCAGTTGTTGTGGCGTCAGTGGTGGTTGTTGTGACATCAGTTGTAATTGCATCAGTGGTAGTCGTTGTCCCGTCAGTAGTTGATGCAGCAGTGGTTGTTTCATCAGTGGTAGTTGCATCAATGGGAGTTGGTGTTCCATCAGTCGTTGTTGAATCGGTGGTAGTTGCATCAGTGGTGGTTGTTGTGACATCAGTTGAGATTGCATCTGTGGTAGTCGTTGTACCGTCAGTGGTTGATGCAGCAGTGGTTGTTTCATCAGTGGTAGTTGCATCAGTAGGAGTTGGTGTTCCATCAGTTGTTGTTGAATCGGTGGTAGTTGTTATGGCATCAGTGGTAGTTTTTGTGCTATCAGTTGTTGTGGCGTCAGTGGTGGTTGTTGTGACATCAGTTGTAATTGCATCAGTGGTAGTCGTTGTCCCGTCAGTAGTTGATGCAGCAGTGGTTGTTTCATCAGTGGTAGTTGCATCAATGGGAGTTGGTGTTCCATCAGTCGTTGTTGAATCGGTGGTAGTTGCATCAGTGGTGGTTGTTGTGACATCAGTTGTTATTGCATCTATGGTAGTCGTTGTACCGTCAGTAGTTGATGCAGCAGTGGTTGTTACATCAGTGGTGGTTTTTGTGACATCAGTTGTAATTGCATCAGTGGTAGTTGTTGTGCTATCAGTTGTTGTGGCGTCAGTGGTGGTTGTTGTGACATCAGTTGTAATTGCATCAGTGGTAGTCGTTGTCCCGTCAGTAGTTGATGCAGCAGTGGTTGTTTCATCAGTGGTAGTTGCATCAATGGGAGTTGGTGTTCCATCAGTCGTTGTTGAATCGGTGGTAGTTGCATCAGTGGTGGTTGTTGTGACATCAGTTGAGATTGCATCTGTGGTAGTCGTTGTACCGTCAGTGGTTGATGCAGCAGTGGTTGTTTCATCAGTGGTAGTTGCATCAGTAGGAGTTGGTGTTCCATCAGTTGTTGTTGAATCGGTGGTAGTTGTTATGGCATCAGTGGTAGTTTTTGTGCTATCAGTTGTTGTGGCGTCAGTGGTGGTTGTTGTGACATCAGTTGTTATTGCATCTATGGTAGTCGTTATACCGTCAGTAGTTGATGCAGCAGTGGTTGTTACATCAGTCGTGGTTTTTGTGACATCAGTTGTAATTGCATCAGTGGTAGTCGTTGTGCCGTCAGTAGTTGATGCAGCAGTGGTTGTTTCATCAGTGGTAGTTGCATCAGTGGGAGTTGGTGTTCCATCAGTCGTTGTTGAATCGGTGGTAGTTGCATCAGTGGTGGTTTTTGTGACATCAGTTGAGATTGCATCTGTGGTAGTCGTTGTCCCGTCAGTAGTTGATGCAGCAGTGGTTGTTTCATCAGTGGTAGTTGCATCAGTGGTGGTTTTTGTGACATCAGTTGTAATTGCATCAGTAGTAGTCGTTGTCCCGTCAGTAGTTGATGCAGCAGTGGTTGTTTCATCAGTGGTACTTGCATCAGTGGTGGTTTTTGTGACATCAGTTGTTATTGCATCAGTGGTGGTTTTTGTGACATCAGCCGTGATTGCATCTGTGGTAGTCGTTGTACCGTCAGTAGTTGATGCAGCAGTGAGTGTTTCATCAGTGGTAGTTGCATCAGTGAGAGTTGGTGTTCCATCAGTTGTTGTTGAATCGGTGGTAGTTGTTATGACATCAGTGGTAGTTGTTGTGCTATCAGTTGTTGTGGCGTCAGTGGTGGTTGTTGTGACATCAGTTGTTATTGCATCTTTGGTAGTCGTTGTGCCGTCAGTAGTTGATGCAGCAGTGGTTGTTTCATCAGTGGTAGTTGCATCAGTGGTGGTTTTTGTGACATCAGTTGAGATTGCATCTGTGGTAGTCGTTGTGCCGTCAGTAGTTGATGCAGCAGTGGTTGTTACATCAGTTGTGGTTTTTGTGACATCAGTTGTAATTGCATCAGTGGTAGTCGTTGTGCCGTCAGTAGTTGATGCAGCAGTGGTTGTTTCATCAGTGGTCGTTGCATCAGTGGGAGTTGGTGTTCCATCAGTCGTTGTTGAATCGGTGGTAGTTGCATCAGTTGTGGTTTTTGTGACATCAGTTGTGATTGCATCTGTGGTAGTCGTTGTACCGTCAGTAGTTGATGCAGCAGTGGTGGTTTCATCAGTGGCAGTTGCATCAGTGGTGGTTTTTGTGACATCAGTTGAGATTGCATCTGTAGTAGTCGTTGTACCGTCAGTGGTTGATGCAGCAGTGGTTGTTTCATCAGTGGTAGTTGCATCAGTGGGAGTTGGTGTTCCATCAGTTGTTGTTGGATCGGTGGTAGTTGTTATGGCATCAGTGGTAGTTGTTGTGCTATCAGTTGTTGTGGCGTCAGTGGTGGTTGTTGTGACATCAGTTGTTATTGCATCTATGGTAGTCGTTGTACCGTCAGTAGTTGATGCAGAAGTGGTTGTTACATCAGTGGTTGTTACATCAGTGGTGGATTTTGTGACATCAGTTGTAATTGCATCAGTGGTAGTCGTTGTGCCGTCAGTAGTTGATGCAGCAGTGGTAGTTTCATCAGTGGTAGTTGCATCAGTGGGAGTTGGTGTTCCATCAGTTGTTGTTGAATCGGTGGTAGTTGTTATGGCATCAGTGGTAGTTGTTGTGCTATCAGTTGTTGTGGCGTCAGTGGTGGTTGTTGTGACATCAGTTGTAATTGCATCAGTGGTAGTCGTTGTCCCGTCAGTAGTTGATGCAGCAGTGGTTGTTTCATCAGTGGTAGTTGCATCAGTGGGAGTTGGTGTTCCATCAGTTGTTGTTGAATCGGTGGTAGTTGTAATGGCATCAGTGGTAGTTGTTGTTCCATCAGTTGTTGTTGAATCGGTGGTAGTTGTTATGGCATCAGTGGTAGTTGTTGTGCTATCAGTTGTTGTGGCGTCAGTGGTGGTTGTTGTGACATCAGTTGTAATTGCATCAGTGGTAGTCGTTGTCCCGTCAGTAGTTGATGCAGCAGTGGTTGTTTCATCAGTGGTAGTTGCATCAGTGGGAGTTGGTGTTCCATCAGTTGTTGTTGAATCGGTGGTAGTTGTTATGGCATCAGTGGTAGTTGTTGTGCTATCAGTTGTTGTGGCGTCAGTGGTGGTTGTTGTGACATCAGTTGTTATTGCATCTATGGTAGTCGTTGTACCGTCAGTAGTTGATGCAGCAGTGGTTGTTACATCAGTGGTGGTTTTTGTGACATCAGTTGCAATTGCATCAGTGGTAGTTGTTGTGCTATCAGTTGTTGTGGCGTCAGTGGTGGTTGTTGTGACATCAGTTGTAATTGCATCAGTGGTAGTCGTTGTCCCGTCAGTAGTTGATGCAGCAGTGGTTGTTTCATCAGTGGTAGTTGCATCAGTGGGAGTTGGTGTTCCATCAGTCTTTGTTGAATCGGTGGTAGTTGCATCAGTGGTGGTTGTTGTGACATCAGTTGAGATTGCATCTGTGGTAGTCGTTGTACCGTCAGTGGTTGATGCAGCAGTGGTTGTTTCATCAGTGGTAGTTGCATCAGTGGGAGTTGGTGTTCCATCAGTTGTTGTTGAATTGTTGGTAGTTGTTATGGCATCAGTGGTAGTTGTTGTGCTATCAGTTGTTGTGGCTTCAGTGGTGGTTGTTGTGACATCAGTTGTTATTGCATCTATGGTAGTCGTTGTACCGTCAGTAGTTGATGCAGCAGTGGTTGTTACATCAGTGGTGGTTTTTGTAACATCAGTTGTAATTGCATCAGTGGTAGTTGTTGTGCTATCAGTTGTTGTGGCGTCAGTGGTGGTTGTTGTGACATCAGTTGTAATTGCATCAGTGGTAGTCGTTGTCCCGTCAGTAGTTGATGCAGCAGTGGTTGTTTCATCAGTGGTAGTTGCATCAGTGGGAGTTGGTGTTCCATCAGTCGTTGTTGAATCGGTGGTAGTTGCATCAGTGGTGGTTGTTGTGACATCAGTTGTAATTGCATCAGTGGTAGTCGTTGTCCCGTCATTAGTTGATGCAGCAGTGGTTGTTTCATCAGTGGTAGTTGCATCAGTGGGAGTTGGTGTTCCATCAGTTGTTGTTGAATCGGTGGTAGTTGTTATGGCATCAGTGGTAGTTGTTGTGCTATCAGTTGTTGTGGCGTCAGTGGTGGTTGTTGTGACATCAGTTGTTATTGCATCTATGGTAGTCGTTGTACCGTCAGTAGTTGATGCAGCAGTGGTTGTTACATCAGTGGTGGTTTTTGTGACATCAGTTGTAATTGCATCAGTGGTAGTCGTTGTCCCGTCAGTAGTTGATGCAGCAGTGGTTGTTTCATCAGTGGTAGTTGCATCAGTGAGAGTTGGTGTTCCATCAGTCGTTGTTGAATCGGTGGTAGTTGTTATGGCATCAGTGGTAGTTGTTGTGCTATCAGTTGTTGTGGCGTCAGTGGTGGTTGTTGTGACATCAGTTGTAATTGCATCAGTGGTAGTCGTTGTCCCGTCAGTAGTTGATGCAGCAGTGGTTGTTTCATCAGTGGTAGTTGCATCAGTGGTGGTTTTTGTGACATCAGTTGTAATTGCATCTGTGGTAGTCGTTGTACCGTCAGTAGTTGATGCAGCAGTGGTTGTTTCATCAGTGGTAGTTGCATCAGTGGTGGTTTTTGTGACATCAGTTGTTATTACATCTGTGGTAGTCGTTGTACCATCAGTGGTAGTTGCATCAGTGGGAGTTGGTGTTCCATCAGTTGTTGTTGAATCGGTGGTAGTTGTTATGGCATCAGTGGTAGTTGTTGTGCCATCAGTTGTTGTGGCGTCAGTGGTGGTTCTTGTGACATCAGTTGTAATTGCATCTGTAGTAGTCGTTGTACCGTCAGTAGTTGATCCAGCACTGGTTGTTTCATCAGTGGTAGTTGCATCAGTGGTGGTTTTTGTGACATCAGTTGTAATTGCATCAGTAGTAGTCGTTGTCTCGTCAGTAGTTGATGCAGCAGTGGTTGTGTCATCAGTGGTACTTGCATCAGTGGTGGTTTTTGTGACATCAGTTGTTATTGCATCTGTGGTTGTCGTTGTACCGTCAGTAGTTGATGCAGCAGTAGTTGTTTCATCAGTGGTGGTTTTTGTGACATCAGTTGTAATTGCATCAGTGGTAGTCGTTGTCCCGTCAGTAGTTGATGCAGCAGTGAATGTTTCATCAGTGGTAGTTGCATCAGTGGTAGTTGCATCAGTGGGAGTTGGTGTTCCATCAGTCGTTGTTGAATCGGTGGTAGTTGCATCAGTGGTGGTTGTTGTGACATCAGTTGTAATTGCATCAGTGGTAGTCGTTGTCCCGTCAGTAGTTGATGCAGCAGTGGTTGTTTCATCAGTGGTAGTTGCATCAGTGGGAGTTGGTGTTCCATCAGTTGTTGTTGAATCGGTGGTAGTTGTTATGGCATCAGTGGTAGTTGTTGTGCTATCAGTTGTTGTGGCGTCAGTGGTGGTTGTTGTGACATCAGTTGTTATTGCATCTATGGTAGTCGTTGTACCGTCAGTAGTTGATGCAGCAGTGGTTGTTACATCAGTGGTGGTTTTTGTAACATCAGTTGTAATTGCATCAGTGGTAGTTGTTGTGCTATCAGTTGTTGTGGCGTCAGTGGTGGTTGTTGTGACATCAGTTGTAATTGCATCAGTGGTAGTCGTTGTCCCGTCAGTAGTTGATGCAGCAGTGGTTGTTTCATCAGTGGTAGTTGCATCAGTGGGAGTTGGTGTTCCATCAGTCGTTGTTGAATCGGTGGTAGTTGCATCAGTGGTGGTGGTTGTGACATCAGTTGCAATTGCATCAGTGGTAGTCGTTGTCCCGTCAGTAGTTGATGCAGCAGTGGTTGTTTCATCAGTGGTAGTTGCATCAGTGGGAGTTGGTGTTCCATCAGTTGTTGTTGAATCGGTGGTAGTTGTTATGGCATCAGTGGTAGTTGTTGTGCTATCAGTTGTTGTGGCGTCAGTGGTGGTTGTTGTGACATCAGTTGTTATTGCATCTATGGTAGTCGTTGTACCGTCAGTAGTTGATGCAGCAGTGGTTGTTACATCAGTGGTGGTTGTTGTGACATCAGTTGTAATTGCATCAGTGGTAGTCGTTGTCCCGTCAGTAGTTGATGCAGCAGTGGTTGTTTCATCAGTGGTAGTTGCATCAGTGAGAGTTGGTGTTCCATCAGTCGTTGTTGAATCGGTGGTAGTTGTTATGGCATCAGTGGTAGTTGTTGTGCTATCAGTTGTTGTGGCGTCAGTGGTGGTTGTTGTGACATCAGTTGTAATTGCATCAGTGGTAGTCGTTGTCCCGTCAGTAGTTGATGCAGCAGTGGTTGTTTCATCAGTGGTAGTTGCATCAGTGGTGGTTTTTGTGACATCAGTTGTAATTGCATCTGTGGTAGTCGTTGTACCGTCAGTGGTTGATGCAGCAGTGGTTGTTTCATCAGTGGTAGTTGCATCAGTGGTGGTTTTTGTGACATCAGTTGTTATTACATCTGTGGTAGTCGTTGTACCATCAGTGGTAGTTGCATCAGTGGGAGTTGGTGTTCCATCAGTTGTTGTTGAATCGGTGGTAGTTGTTATGGCATCAGTGGTAGTTGTTGTGCCATCAGTTGTTGTGGCGTCAGTGGTGGTTCTTGTGACATCAGTTGTAATTGCATCTGTAGTAGTCGTTGTACCGTCAGTAGTTGATGCAGCAGTGGTTGTTTCATCAGTGGTAGTTGCATCAATGGGAGTTGGTGTTCCATCAGTCGTTGTTGAATCGGTGGTAGTTGCGTCAGTGGTGGTTGTTGTGACATCAGTTGTTATTGCATCTATGGTAGTCGTTGTACCGTCAGTAGTTGATGCAGCAGTGGTTGTTACATCAGTGGTGGTTTTTGTGACATCAGTTGTAATTGCATCAGTGGTAGTTGTTGTGCTATCAGTTGTTGTGGCGTCAGTGGTGGTTGTTGTGACATCAGTTGTAATTGCATCAGTGGTAGTCGTTGTCCCGTCAGTAGTTGATGCAGCAGTGGTTGTTTCATCAGTGGTAGTTGCATCAATGGGAGTTGGTGTTCCATCAGTCGTTGTTGAATCGGTGGTAGTTGCATCAGTGGTGGTTGTTGTGACATCAGTTGAGATTGCATCTGTGGTAGTCGTTGTACCGTCAGTGGTTGATGCAGCAGTGGTTGTTTCATCAGTGGTAGTTGCATCAGTGGGAGTTGGTGTTCCATCAGTTGTTGTTGAATCGGTGGTAGTTGTTATGGCATCAGTGGTAGTTTTTGTGCTATCAGTTGTTGTGGCGTCAGTGGTGGTTGTTGTGACATCAGTTGTTATTGCATCTATGGTAGTCGTTATACCGTCAGTAGTTGATGCAGCAGTGGTTGTTACATCAGTCGTGGTTTTTGTGACATCAGTTGTAATTGCATCAGTGGTAGTCGTTGTGCCGTCAGTAGTTGATGCAGCAGTGGTTGTTTCATCAGTGGTAGTTGCATCAGTGGGAGTTGGTGTTCCATCAGTCGTTGTTGAATCGGTGGTAGTTGCATCAGTGGTGGTTGTTGTGACATCAGTTGAGATTGCATCTGTGGTAGTCGTTGTCCCGTCAGTAGTTGATCCAGCACTGGTTGTTTCATCAGTGGTAGTTGCATCAGTGGTGGTTTTTGTGACATCAGTTGTAATTGCATCAGTGGTAGTCGTTGTCCCGTCAGTAGTTGATGCAGCAGTGGTTGTTTCATCAGTGGTACTTGCATCAGTGGTGGTTTTTGTGACATCAGTTGTTATTGCATCAGTGGTAGTTTTTGTGACATCAGTTGTGATTGCATCTGTGGTAGTCGTTGTACCGTCAGTAGTTGATGCAGCAGTGAGTGTTTCATCAGTGGTAGTTGCATCAGTGAGAGTTGGTGTTCCATCAGTTGTTGTTGAATCGGTGGTAGTTGTTATGACATCAGTGGTAGTTGTTGTGCTATCAGTTGTTGTGGCGTCAGTGGTGGTTGTTGTGACATCAGTTGTTATTGCATCTTTGGTAGTCGTTGTGCCGTCAGTAGTTGATGCAGCAGTGGTTGTTTCATCAGTGGTAGTTGCATCAGTGGTGGTTTTTGTGACATCAGTTGAGATTGCATCTGTGGTAGTCGTTGTGCCGTCAGTAGTTGATGCAGCAGTGGTTGTTACATCAGTTGTGGTTTTTGTGACATCAGTTGTAATTGCATCAGTGGTAGTCGTTGTGCCGTCAGTAGTTGATGCAGCAGTGGTTGTTTCATCAGTGGTCGTTGCATCAGTGGGAGTTGGTGTTCCATCAGTCGTTGTTGAATCGGTGGTAGTTGCATCAGTTGTGGTTTTTGTGACATCAGTTGTGATTGCATCTGTGGTAGTCGTTGTACCGTCAGTAGTTGATGCAGCAGTGGTGGTTTCATCAGTGGCAGTTGCATCAGTGGTGGTTTTTGTGACATCAGTTGAGATTGCATCTGTAGTAGTCGTTGTACCGTCAGTGGTTGATGCAGCAGTGGTTGTTTCATCAGTGGTAGTTGCATCAGTGGGAGTTGGTGTTCCATCAGTTGTTGTTGGATCGGTGGTAGTTGTTATGGCATCAGTGGTAGTTGTTGTGCTATCAGTTGTTGTGGCGTCAGTGGTGGTTGTTGTGACATCAGTTGTTATTGCATCTATGGTAGTCGTTGTACCGTCAGTAGTTGATGCAGAAGTGGTTGTTACATCAGTGGTTGTTACATCAGTGGTGGATTTTGTGACATCAGTTGTAATTGCATCAGTGGTAGTCGTTGTGCCGTCAGTAGTTGATGCAGCAGTGGTAGTTTCATCAGTGGTAGTTGCATCAGTGGGAGTTGGTGTTCCATCAGTTGTTGTTGAATCGGTGGTAGTTGTTATGGCATCAGTGGTAGTTGTTGTGCTATCAGTTGTTGTGGCGTCAGTGGTGGTTGTTGTGACATCAGTTGTAATTGCATCAGTGGTAGTCGTTGTCCCGTCAGTAGTTGATGCAGCAGTGGTTGTTTCATCAGTGGTAGTTGCATCAGTGGGAGTTGGTGTTCCATCAGTTGTTGTTGAATCGGTGGTAGTTGTAATGGCATCAGTGGTAGTTGTTGTTCCATCAGTTGTTGTTGAATCGGTGGTAGTTGTTATGGCATCAGTGGTAGTTGTTGTGCTATCAGTTGTTGTGGCGTCAGTGGTGGTTGTTGTGACATCAGTTGTAATTGCATCAGTGGTAGTCGTTGTCCCGTCAGTAGTTGATGCAGCAGTGGTTGTTTCATCAGTGGTAGTTGCATCAGTGGGAGTTGGTGTTCCATCAGTTGTTGTTGAATCGGTGGTAGTTGTTATGGCATCAGTGGTAGTTGTTGTGCTATCAGTTGTTGTGGCGTCAGTGGTGGTTGTTGTGACATCAGTTGTTATTGCATCTATGGTAGTCGTTGTACCGTCAGTAGTTGATGCAGCAGTGGTTGTTACATCAGTGGTGGTTTTTGTGACATCAGTTGCAATTGCATCAGTGGTAGTTGTTGTGCTATCAGTTGTTGTGGCGTCAGTGGTGGTTGTTGTGACATCAGTTGTAATTGCATCAGTGGTAGTCGTTGTCCCGTCAGTAGTTGATGCAGCAGTGGTTGTTTCATCAGTGGTAGTTGCATCAGTGGGAGTTGGTGTTCCATCAGTCTTTGTTGAATCGGTGGTAGTTGCATCAGTGGTGGTTGTTGTGACATCAGTTGAGATTGCATCTGTGGTAGTCGTTGTACCGTCAGTGGTTGATGCAGCAGTGGTTGTTTCATCAGTGGTAGTTGCATCAGTGGGAGTTGGTGTTCCATCAGTTGTTGTTGAATTGTTGGTAGTTGTTATGGCATCAGTGGTAGTTGTTGTGCTATCAGTTGTTGTGGCTTCAGTGGTGGTTGTTGTGACATCAGTTGTTATTGCATCTATGGTAGTCGTTGTACCGTCAGTAGTTGATGCAGCAGTGGTTGTTACATCAGTGGTGGTTTTTGTAACATCAGTTGTAATTGCATCAGTGGTAGTTGTTGTGCTATCAGTTGTTGTGGCGTCAGTGGTGGTTGTTGTGACATCAGTTGTAATTGCATCAGTGGTAGTCGTTGTCCCGTCAGTAGTTGATGCAGCAGTGGTTGTTTCATCAGTGGTAGTTGCATCAGTGGGAGTTGGTGTTCCATCAGTCGTTGTTGAATCGGTGGTAGTTGCATCAGTGGTGGTTGTTGTGACATCAGTTGTAATTGCATCAGTGGTAGTCGTTGTCCCGTCATTAGTTGATGCAGCAGTGGTTGTTTCATCAGTGGTAGTTGCATCAGTGGGAGTTGGTGTTCCATCAGTTGTTGTTGAATCGGTGGTAGTTGTTATGGCATCAGTGGTAGTTGTTGTGCTATCAGTTGTTGTGGCGTCAGTGGTGGTTGTTGTGACATCAGTTGTTATTGCATCTATGGTAGTCGTTGTACCGTCAGTAGTTGATGCAGCAGTGGTTGTTACATCAGTGGTGGTTGTTGTGACATCAGTTGTAATTGCATCAGTGGTAGTCGTTGTCCCGTCAGTAGTTGATGCAGCAGTGGTTGTTTCATCAGTGGTAGTTGCATCAGTGGGAGTTGGTGTTCCATCAGTCGTTGTTGAATCGGTGGTAGTTGTTATGGCATCAGTGGTAGTTGTTGTGCTATCAGTTGTTGTGGCGTCAGTGGTGGTTGTTGTGACATCAGTTGTAATTGCATCAGTGGTAGTCGTTGTCCCGTCAGTAGTTGATGCAGCAGTGGTTGTTTCATCAGTGGTAGTTGCATCAGTGGTGGTTTTTGTGACATCAGTTGTAATTGCATCTGTGGTAGTCGTTGTACCGTCAGTAGTTGATGCAGCAGTGGTTGTTTCATCAGTGGTAGTTGCATCAGTGGTGGTTTTTGTGACATCAGTTGTTATTACATCTGTGGTAGTCGTTGTACCATCAGTGGTAGTTGCATCAGTGGGAGTTGGTGTTCCATCAGTTGTTGTTGAATCGGTGGTAGTTGTTATGGCATCAGTGGTAGTTGTTGTGCCATCAGTTGTTGTGGCGTCAGTGGTGGTTCTTGTGACATCAGTTGTAATTGCATCTGTAGTAGTCGTTGTACCGTCAGTAGTTGATCCAGCACTGGTTGTTTCATCAGTGGTAGTTGCATCAGTGGTGGTTTTTGTGACATCAGTTGTAATTGCATCAGTAGTAGTCGTTGTCTCGTCAGTAGTTGATGCAGCAGTGGTTGTGTCATCAGTGGTACTTGCATCAGTGGTGGTTTTTGTGACATCAGTTGTTATTGCATCTGTGGTTGTCGTTGTACCGTCAGTAGTTGATGCAGCAGTAGTTGTTTCATCAGTGGTGGTTTTTGTGACATCAGTTGTAATTGCATCAGTGGTAGTCGTTGTCCCGTCAGTAGTTGATGCAGCAGTGAATGTTTCATCAGTGGTAGTTGCATCAGTGGTAGTTGCATCAGTGGGAGTTGGTGTTCCATCAGTCGTTGTTGAATCGGTGGTAGTTGCATCAGTGGTGGTTGTTGTGACATCAGTTGTAATTGCATCAGTGGTAGTCGTTGTCCCGTCAGTAGTTGATGCAGCAGTGGTTGTTTCATCAGTGGTAGTTGCATCAGTGGGAGTTGGTGTTCCATCAGTTGTTGTTGAATCGGTGGTAGTTGTTATGGCATCAGTGGTAGTTGTTGTGCTATCAGTTGTTGTGGCGTCAGTGGTGGTTGTTGTGACATCAGTTGTTATTGCATCTATGGTAGTCGTTGTACCGTCAGTAGTTGATGCAGCAGTGGTTGTTACATCAGTGGTGGTTTTTGTGACATCAGTTGTAATTGCATCAGTGGTAGTTGTTGTGCTATCAGTTGTTGTGGCGTCAGTGGTGGTTGTTGTGACATCAGTTGTAATTGCATCAGTGGTAGTCGTTGTCCCGTCAGTAGTTGATGCAGCAGTGGTTGTTTCATCAGTGGTAGTTGCATCAGTGGGAGTTGGTGTTCCATCAGTCGTTGTTGAATCGGTGGTAGTTGCATCAGTGGTGGTGGTTGTGACATCAGTTGCAATTGCATCAGTGGTAGTCGTTGTCCCGTCAGTAGTTGATGCAGCAGTGGTTGTTTCATCAGTGGTAGTTGCATCAGTGGGAGTTGGTGTTCCATCAGTTGTTGTTGAATCGGTGGTAGTTGTTATGGCATCAGTGGTAGTTGTTGTGCTATCAGTTGTTGTGGCGTCAGTGGTGGTTGTTGTGACATCAGTTGTTATTGCATCTATGGTAGTCGTTGTACCGTCAGTAGTTGATGCAGCAGTGGTTGTTACATCAGTGGTGGTTGTTGTGACATCAGTTGTAATTGCATCAGTGGTAGTCGTTGTCCCGTCAGTAGTTGATGCAGCAGTGGTTGTTTCATCAGTGGTAGTTGCATCAGTGAGAGTTGGTGTTCCATCAGTCGTTGTTGAATCGGTGGTAGTTGTTATGGCATCAGTGGTAGTTGTTGTGCTATCAGTTGTTGTGGCGTCAGTGGTGGTTGTTGTGACATCAGTTGTAATTGCATCAGTGGTAGTCGTTGTCCCGTCAGTAGTTGATGCAGCAGTGGTTGTTTCATCAGTGGTAGTTGCATCAGTGGTGGTTTTTGTGACATCAGTTGTAATTGCATCTGTGGTAGTCGTTGTACCGTCAGTAGTTGATGCAGCAGTGGTTGTTTCATCAGTGGTAGTTGCATCAGTGGTGGTTTTTGTGACATCAGTTGTTATTACATCTGTGGTAGTCGTTGTACCATCAGTGGTAGTTGCATCAGTGGGAGTTGGTGTTCCATCAGTTGTTGTTGAATCGGTGGTAGTTGTTATGGCATCAGTGGTAGTTGTTGTGCCATCAGTTGTTGTGGCGTCAGTGGTGGTTCTTGTGACATCAGTTGTAATTGCATCTGTAGTAGTCGTTGTACCGTCAGTAGTTGATCCAGCACTGGTTGTTTCATCAGTGGTAGTTGCATCAGTGGTGGTTTTTGTGACATCAGTTGTAATTGCATCAGTAGTAGTCGTTGTCTCGTCAGTAGTTGATGCAGCAGTGGTTGTTTCATCAGTGGTACTTGCATCAGTGGTGGTTTTTGTGACATCAGTTGTTATTGCATCTGTGGTTGTCGTTGTACCGTCAGTAGTTGATGCAGCAGTAGTTGTTTCATCAGTGGTGGTTTTTGTGACATCAGTTGTAATTGCATCAGTGGTAGTCGTTGTCCCGTCAGTAGTTGATGCAGCAGTGAATGTTTCATCAGTGGTAGTTGCATCAGTGGTAGTTGCATCAGTGGGAGTTGGTGTTCCATCAGTCGTTGTTGAATCGGTGGTAGTTGCATCAGTGGTGGTTGTTGTGACATCAGTTGAGATTGCATCTGTGGTAGTCGTTGTACCGTCAGTGGTTGATGCAGCAGTGGTTGTTTCATCAGTGGTAGTTGCATCAGTGGGAGTTGGTGTTCCATCAGTCGTTGTTGAATCGGTGGTAGTTGCATCAGTGGTGGTTGTTGTGACATCAGTTGTAATTGCATCTGTGGTAGTCGTTGTCCCGTCAGTAGTTGATGCAGCAGTGGTTGTTTCATCAGTGGTAGTTGCATCAGTGGGAGTTGGTGTTCCATCAGTTGTTGTTGAATCGGTGGTAGTTGTTATGGCATCAGTGGTAGTTGTTGTGCTATCAGTTGTTGTGGCGTCAGTGGTGGTTGTTGTGACATCAGTTGTTATTGCATCTATGGTAGTCGTTGTACCGTCAGTAGTTGATGCAGCAGTGGTTGTTACATCAGTGGTGGTTGTTGTGACATCAGTTGTAATTGCATCAGTGGTAGTCGTTGTCCCGTCAGTAGTTGATGCAGCAGTGGTTGTTTCATCAGTGGTAGTTGCATCAGTGAGAGTTGGTGTTCCATCAGTTGTTGTTGAATCGGTGGTAGTTGTTATGGCATCAGTGGTAGTTGTTCTGCTATCAGTTGTTGTGGCGTCAGTGATGGTTGTTGTGACATCAGTTGTAATTGCATCAGTGGTAGTCGTTGTCCCGTCAGTAGTTGATGCAGCAGTGGTTGTTTCATCAGTGGTAGTTGCATCAGTGGTGGTTTTTGTGACATCAGTTGTTATTGCATCAGTGGTAGTTTTTGTGACATCAGTTGTGATTGCATCTGTGGTAGTCGTTGTACCGTCAGTAGTTGATGCAGCAGTGGTTGTTTCATCAGTGGTAGTTGCATCAGTGGTGGTTTTTGTGACATCAGTTGTAATTGCATCTGTGGTAGTCGTTGTACCGTCAGTGGTTGATGCAGCAGTGGTTGTTTCATCAGTGGTAGTTGCATCAGTGGGAGTTGGTGTTCCATCAGTTGTTGTTGAATCGGTGGTAGTTGTTATGGCATCAGTGGTAGTTGTTGTGCTATCAGTTGTTGTGGCGTCAGTGGTGGTTGTTGTGACATCAGTTGTTATTGCATCTATGGTAGTCGTTGTACCGTCAGTAGTTGATGCAGCAGTGGTTGTTACATCAGTGGTGGTTGTTGTGACATCAGTTGTAATTGCATCAGTGGTAGTCGTTGTCCCGTCAGTAGTTGATGCAGCAGTGGTTGTTTCATCAGTGGTAGTTGCATCAGTGAGAGTTGGTGTTCCATCAGTTGTTGTTGAATCGGTGGTAGTTGTTATGGCATCAGTGGTAGTTGTTCTGCTATCAGTTGTTGTGGCGTCAGTGATGGTTGTTGTGACATCAGTTGTAATTGCATCAGTGGTAGTCGTTGTCCCGTCAGTAGTTGATGCAGCAGTGGTTGTTTCATCAGTGGTAGTTGCATCAGTGGTGGTTTTTGTGACATCAGTTGTTATTGCATCAGTGGTAGTTTTTGTGACATCAGTTGTGATTGCATCTGTGGTAGTCGTTGTACCGTCAGTAGTTGATGCAGCAGTGGTTGTTTCATCAGTGGTAGTTGCATCAGTGGTGGTTTTTGTGACATCAGTTGTAATTGCATCTGTGGTAGTCGTTGTACCGTCAGTGGTTGATGCAGCAGTGGTTGTTTCATCAGTGGTAGTTGCATCAGTGGGAGTTGGTGTTCCATCAGTTGTTGTTGAATCGGTGGTAGTTGTTATGGCATCAGTGGTAGTTGTTGTGCTATCAGTTGTTGTGGCGTCAGTGGTGGTTGTTGTGACATCAGTTGTTATTGCATCTATGGTAGTCGTTGTGCCGTCAGTATTTGATGCAGCAGTGGTTGTTTCATCAGTGGTAGTTGCATCAGTGGTGGTTTTTGTGACATCAGTTGAGATTGCATCTGTGGTAGTCGTTGTGCCGTCAGTAGTTGATGCAGCAGTGGTTGTTACATCAGTTGTGGTTTTTGTGACATCAGTTGTAATTGCATCAGTGGTAGTCGTTGTGCCGTCAGTAGTTGATGCAGCAGTGGTTGTTTCATCAGTGGTAGTTGCATCAGTGGCAGTTGGTGTTCCATCAGTTGTTGTTGAATCGGTGGTAGTTGTTGTGCCATCAGTAGTGGTTTTTGTGACATCAGTCGTGATTGCATCTGTGGTAGTCGTTGTACCGTCAGTAGTTGATGCAGCAGTGAGTGTTTCATCAGTGGTAGTTGCATCAGTGAGAGTTGGTGTTCCATCAGTCGTTGTTGAATCGGTGGTAGTTGCATCAGTGGTGGTTGTTGTGACATCAGTTGATATTGCATCTGTGGTAGTCGTTGTCCCGTCAGTGGTTGATGCAGCAGTGGTTGTTTCATCAGTGGTAGTTGCATCAGTGGGAGTTGGTGTTCCATCAGTTGTTGTTGAATCGGTGGTAGTTGTTATGGCATCAGTGGTAGTTGTTGTGCTATCAGTTGTTGTGGCGTCAGTGGTGGTTGTTGTGACATCAGTTGTTATTGCATCTATGGTAGTCGTTGTACCGTCAGTAGTTGATGCAGCAGTGGTTGTTACATCAGTGGTGGTTGTTGTGACATCAGTTGTAATTGCATCAGTGGTAGTCGTTGTCCCGTCAGTAGTTGATGCAGCAGTGGTTGTTTCATCAGTGGTAGTTGCATCAGTGAGAGTTGGTGTTCCATCAGTTGTTGTTGAATCGGTGGTAGTTGTTATGGCATCAGTGGTAGTTGTTCTGCTATCAGTTGTTGTGGCGTCAGTGATGGTTGTTGTGACATCAGTTGTAATTGCATCAGTGGTAGTCGTTGTCCCGTCAGTAGTTGATGCAGCAGTGGTTGTTTCATCAGTGGTAGTTGCATCAGTGGTGGTTTTTGTGACATCAGTTGTTATTGCATCAGTGGTAGTTTTTGTGACATCAGTTGTGATTGCATCTGTGGTAGTCGTTGTACCGTCAGTAGTTGATGCAGCAGTGGTTGTTTCATCAGTAGTAGTTGCATCAGTGGTGGTTTTTGTGACATCAGTTGTTATTGCATCTGTGGTAGTCGTTGTACCGTCAGTGGTTGATGCAGCAGTGGTTGTTTCATCAGTGGTAGTTGCATCAGTGGGAGTTGGTGTTCCATCAGTTGTTGTTGAATCGGTGGTAGTTGTTATGGCATCAGTGGTAGTTGTTGTGCTATCAGTTGTTGTGGCGTCAGTGGTGGTTGTTGTGACATCAGTTGTTATTGCATCTATGGTAGTCGTTGTACCGTCAGTAGTTGATGCAGCAGTGGTTGTTACATCAGTGGTGGTTGTTGTGACATCAGTTGTAATTGCATCAGTGGTAGTCGTTGTCCCGTCAGTAGTTGATGCAGCAGTGGTTGTTTCATCAGTGGTAGTTGCATCAGTGAGAGTTGGTGTTCCATCAGTTGTTGTTGAATCGGTGGTAGTTGTTATGGCATCAGTGGTAGTTGTTCTGCTATCAGTTGTTGTGGCGTCAGTGATGGTTGTTGTGACATCAGTTGTAATTGCATCAGTGGTAGTCGTTGTCCCGTCAGTAGTTGATGCAGCAGTGGTTGTTTCATCAGTGGTAGTTGCATCAGTGGTGGTTTTTGTGACATCAGTTGTTATTGCATCAGTGGTAGTTTTTGTGACATCAGTTGTGATTGCATCTGTGGTAGTCGTTGTACCGTCAGTAGTTGATGCAGCAGTGGTTGTTTCATCAGTAGTAGTTGCATCAGTGGTGGTTTTTGTGACATCAGTTGTAATTGCATCTGTGGTAGTCGTTGTACCGTCAGTGGTTGATGCAGCAGTGGTTGTTTCATCAGTGGTAGTTGCATCAGTGGGAGTTGGTGTTCCATCAGTTGTTGTTGAATCGGTGGTAGTTGTTATGGCATCAGTGGTAGTTGTTGTGCTATCAGTTGTTGTGGCGTCAGTGGTGGTTGTTGTGACATCAGTTGTTATTGCATCTATGGTAGTCGTTGTGCCGTCAGTATTTGATGCAGCAGTGGTTGTTTCATCAGTGGTAGTTGCATCAGTGGTGGTTTTTGTGACATCAGTTGAGATTGCATCTGTGGTAGTCGTTGTGCCGTCAGTAGTTGATGCAGCAGTGGTTGTTACATCAGTTGTGGTTTTTGTGACATCAGTTGTAATTGCATCAGTGGTAGTCGTTGTGCCGTCAGTAGTTGATGCAGCAGTGGTTGTTTCATCAGTGGTAGTTGCATCAGTGGCAGTTGGTGTTCCATCAGTTGTTGTTGAATCGGTGGTAGTTGTTGTGCCATCAGTAGTGGTTTTTGTGACATCAGTCGTGATTGCATCTGTGGTAGTCGTTGTACCGTCAGTAGTTGATGCAGCAGTGAGTGTTTCATCAGTGGTAGTTGCATCAGTGAGAGTTGGTGTTCCATCAGTCGTTGTTGAATCGGTGGTAGTTGCATCAGTGGTGGTTGTTGTGACATCAGTTGATATTGCATCTGTGGTAGTCGTTGTACCGTCAGTGGTTGATGCAGCAGTGGTTGTTTCAGCAGTGGTAGTTGCATCAGTGGGAGTTGGTGTTCCATCAGTTGTTGTTGAATCGGTGGTAGTTGTTATGGCATCAGTGGTAGTAGTTGTGCTATCAGTTGTTGTGGCGTCAATGGTGGTTGTTGTGACATCAGTCGTAATTGCATCAGTGGTAGTCGTTGTCCCGTCAGTAGTTGATGCAGCAGTGGTTGTTTCATCAGTGGTAGTTGCATCAGTGGTGGTTTTTGTGACATCAGTTGTTATTGCATCAGTGGTAGTTTTTGTGACATCAGTTGTGATTGCATCTGTGGTAGTCGTTGTACCGTCAGTAGTTGATGCAGCAGTGAGTGTTTCATCAGTGGTAGTTGCATCAGTGAGAGTTGGTGTTCCATCAGTTGTTGTTGAATCGGTGGTAGTTGTTATGACATCAGTGGTAGTTGTTGTGCTATCAGTTGTTGTGGCGTCAGTGGTGGTTGTTGTGACATCAGTTGTTATTGCATCTTTGGTAGTCGTTGTGCCGTCAGTAGTTGATGCAGCAGTGGTTGTTTCATCAGTGGTAGTTGCATCAGTGGTGGTTTTTGTGACATCAGTTGAGATTGCATCTGTGGTAGTCGTTGTGCCGTCAGTAGTTGATGCAGCAGTGCTTGTTACATCAGTTGTGGTTTTTGTGACATCAGTTGTAATTGCATCAGTGGTAGTCGTTGTGCCGTCAGTAGTTGATGCAGCAGTGGTTGTTTCATCAGTTGTAGTTGCATCAGTGGGAGTTGGTGTTCCATCAGTCGTTGTTGAATCGGTGGTAGTTGCATCAGTGGTGGTTTTTGTGACATCAGTTGTGATTGCATCTGTGGTAGTCGTTGTACCGTCAGTAGTTGATGCAGCAGTGGTGGTTTCATCAGTGGCAGTTGCATCAGTGGTGGTTTTTGTGACATCAGTTGAGATTGCATCTGTAGTAGTCGTTGTACCGTCAGTGGTTGATGCAGCAGTGGTTGTTTCATCAGTGGTAGTTGCATCAGTGGGAGTTGGTGTTCCATCAGTTGTTGTTGGATCGGTGGTAGTTGTTATGGCATCAGTGGTAGTTGTTGTGCTATCAGTTGTTGTGGCGTCAGTGGTGGTTGTTGTGACATCAGTTGTTATTGCATCTATGGTAGTCGTTGTGCCGTCAGTATTTGATGCAGCAGTGGTTGTTTCATCAGTGGTAGTTGCATCAGTGGTGGTTTTTGTGACATCAGTTGAGATTGCATCTGTGGTAGTCGTTGTGCCGTCAGTAGTTGATGCAGCAGTGGTTGTTACATCAGTTGTGGTTTTTGTGACATCAGTTGTAATTGCATCAGTGGTAGTCGTTGTGCCGTCAGTAGTTGATGCAGCAGTGGTTGTTTCATCAGTTGTAGTTGCATCAGTGGGAGTTGGTGTTCCATCAGTCGTTGTTGAATCGGTGGTAGTTGCATCAGTGGTGGTTTTTGTGACATCAGTTGTGATTGCATCTGTGGTAGTCGTTGTACCGTCAGTAGTTGATGCAGCAGTGGTGGTTTCATCAGTGGCAGTTGCATCAGTGGTGGTTTTTGTGACATCAGTTGAGATTGCATCTGTAGTAGTCGTTGTACCGTCAGTGGTTGATGCAGCAGTGGTTGTTTCATCAGTGGTAGTTGCATCAGTGGGAGTTGGTGTTCCATCAGTTGTTGTTGGATCGGTGGTAGTTGTTATGGCATCAGTGGTAGTTGTTGTGCTATCAGTTGTTGTGGCGTCAGTGGTGGTTGTTGTGACATCAGTTGTAATTGCATCAGTGGTAGTCGTTGTCCCGTCAGTAGTTGATGCAGCAGTGGTTGTTTCATCAGTGGTTGTTGCATCAGTGGTGGTTTTTGTGACATCAGTTGTTATTACATCAGTGGTAGTCGTTGTACCGTCAGTAGTTGATGCAGCAGTGGTTGTTACATCAGTGGTAGTTGTTGTGCCATCAGTGGTGGTTTTTGTGACATCAGTTGTAATTGCATCAGTGGTAGTCGTTGTCCCGTCAGTAGTTGATGCAGCAGTGGTTTTTTCATCAGTGGTAGTTGCATCAGTGGTGGTTTTTGTGACATCAGTTGTTATTACATCTGTGGTAGTCGTTGTACCATCAGTATTTGATGCAGCAGTGGTTGTTTCATCAGTGGTAGTTGCATCAGTGGGAGTTGGTGTTCCATCAGTTGTTGTTGAATCGGTGGTAGTTGTTATGGCATCAGTGGTAGTTGTTGTGCCATCAGTGGTGGTTTTTGTGACATCAGCCGTGATTGCATCTGTGGTAGTCGTTGTACCGTCAGTAGTTGATGCAGCAGTGAGTGTTTCATCAGTGGTAGTTGCATCAGTGAGAGTTGGTGTTCCATCAGTCGTTGTTGAATCGGTGGTAGTTGCATCAGTGGTGGTTGTTGTGACATCAGTTGATATTGCATCTGTGGTAGTCGTTGTACCGTCAGTGGTTGATGCAGCAGTGGTTGTTTCATCAGTGGTAGTTGCATCAGTGGGAGTTGTTGTTCCATCAGTTGTTGTTGAATCGGTGGTAGTTGTTATGGCATCAGTGTTAGTTATTGTGCTATCAGTTGTTGTGGAGTCAGTGGTGGTTGTTGTGACATCAGTTGAGATTGCATCTGTGGTAGTCGTTGTCCCGTCAGTAGTTGATCCAGCACTGGTTGTTTCATCAGTGGTAGTTGCATCAGTGGTGGTTTTTGTGACATCAGTTGTAATTGCATCAGTAGTAGTCGTTGTCCCGTCAGTAGTTGATGCAGCAGTGGTTGTTTCATCAGTGGTACTTGCATCAGTGGTGGTTTTTGTGACATCAGTTGTTATTGCATCTGTGGTTGTCGTTGTACCGTCAGTAGTTGATGCAGCAGTGGTTGTTTCATCAGTGGTAGTTGCATCAGTGGTATTTTTTGTGACATCAGTTGTAATTGCATCAGTGGTAGTCGTTGTCCCGTCAGTAGTTGATGCAGCAGTGGTTGTTTTATCAGTAGTAGTTGCATCAGTGGTGGTTTTTGTGACATCAGTTGTTATTGCATCAGTGGTAGTCGTTGTACCGTCAGTAGTTGATGCAGCAGTAGTTGTTTCATCAGTGGTGGTTTTTGTGACATCAGTTGTAATTGCATCAGTGGTAGTCGTTGTCCCGTCAGTAGTTGATGCAGCAGTGGTTGTTTCATCAGTGGTAGTTGCATCAGTGGTGGTTTTTGTGACATCAGTTGTGATTGCATCTGTGGTAGTCGTTGTACCGTCAGTAGTTGATGCAGCAGTGGTGGTTTCATCAGTGGTAGTTGCATCAGTGGAAGTTTTTGTGACATCAGTTGTTATTGCATCAGTGGTAGTTTTTGTGACATCAGTTGTTATTGCATCAGTGTTAGTCGTTGTACCGTCAGTAGTTGATGCAGCAGTGGTTGTTTCATCAGTGGTAGTTGCATCAGTGGTGGTTTTTGTAACATCAGTTGTGATTGCATTTGTGGTAGTCGTTGTACCGTCAGTAGTTGATGCAGCAGTGGTGGTTTCATCAGTAGTAGTTGCATCAGTGGGAGTTGGTGTTCCATCAGTTGTTGTTGAATCGGTGGTAGTTGTTATGGAATCAGTGGTAGTTGTTGTGCCATCAGTTGTTGTGGCGTCAGTGGTGGTTGTTGTGACATCAGTTGTTATTGCATCTGTAATAGTCGTTGTACCGTCAGTAGTTGATGCAGCACTGGTTGTTTCATCAGTGGTAGTTGCATCAGTGGTGGTTTTTGTGACATCAGTTGAGATTGCATCTGTGGTAGTCGTTGTACCGTCAGTGGTTGATGCAGCAGTGGTTGTTTTATCAGTGGTAGTTGCATCAGTGGGAGTTGGTGTTCCATCAGTTGTTGTTGAATCGGTGGTAGTTGTTATGGCATCAGTGGTAGTTGTTGTGCTATCAGTTGTTGTGGCGTCAGTGGTGGTTGTTGTGACATCAGTTGTTATTGCATCTATGGTAGTCGTTGTACCGTCAGTAGTTGATGCAGCAGTGGTTGTTACATCAGTGGTGGTTTTTGTGACATCAGTTGTAATTGCATCAGTGGTAGTCGTTGTGCTGTCAGTAGTTGATGCAGCAGTGGTTGTTTCATCAGTGGTAGTTGCATCAGTGGGAGTTGGTGTTCCATCAGTCGTTGTTGAATCGGTGGTAGTTGCATCAGTGGTGGTTGTTGTGAAATCAGTTGAGATTGCATCTGTGGTAGTCGTTGTACCATCAGTAATTGATGCAGCAGTGGTTGTTTCATCAGTGGTAGTTGCATCAGTGGTGGTTTTTGTGACATCAGTTGTTATTACATCTGTGGTAGTCGTTGTACCATCAGTAATTGATGCAGCAGTGGTTGTTTCATCAGTGGTAGTTGCATCAGTGGGAGTTGGTGTTCCATCAGTTGTTGTTGAATCGGTGGTAGTTGTTATGGCATCAGTGGTAGTTGTTGTGCTATCAGTTGTTGTGGCGTCAGTGGTGGTTGTTGTGACATCAGTTGTAATTGCATCAGTGGTAGTCGTTGTCCCGTCAGTAGTTGATGCAGCAGTGGCTGTTTCATCAGTGGTAGTTGCATCAGTGTTGGTTTTTGTGACATCAGTTATTATTACATCTGTGGTAGTCGTTGTACCATCACTAATTGATGCAGCAGTGGTTGTTTCATCAGTGGTAGTTGCATCAGTGGGAGTTGGTGTTCCATCAGTTGTTGTTGAATCGGTAGTAGTTGTTATGGCATCAGTGGTAGTTGTTGTGCCATCAGTGGTGGTTTTTGTGACATCAGTCGTGATTGCATCTGTGGTAGTCGTTGTACCATCAGTAGTTGATGCAGCAGTGAGTGTTTCATCAGTGGTAGTTGCATCAGTGAGAGTTGGTGTTCCATCAGTCGTTGTTGATTCGGTGGTAGTTGCATCAGTGGGTGTTGTTGTGACATCAGTGGTGGTTTTTGTGTCATTAGTCGTGATTGCATCTATGGTAGTCGTTGTACCGTCAGTAGTTGATGCAGCAGTGGTTGTTACATCAGTGGTGGTTTTTGTGACATCAGTTGTAATTGCATCAGTGGTAGTTGTTGTGCTATCAGTTGTTGTGGCGTCAGTGGTGGTTGTTGTGACATCAGTTGTAATTGCATCAGTGGTAGTCGTTGTCCCGTCAGTAGTTGATGCAGCAGTGGTTGTTTCATCAGTGGTTGTTGCATCAATGGGAGTTGGTGTTCCATCAGTCGTTGTTGAATCGGTGGTAGTTGCATCAGTGGTGGTTGTTGTGACATCAGTTGAGATTGCATCTGTGGTAGTCGTTGTACCGTCAGTGGTTGATGCAGCAGTGGTTGTTTCATCAGTGGTAGTTGCATCAGTAGGAGTTGGTGTTCCATCAGTTGTTGTTGAATCGGTGGTAGTTGTTATGGCATCAGTGGTAGTTTTTGTGCTATCAGTTGTTGTGGCGTCAGTGGTGGTTGTTGTGACATCAGTTGTTATTGCATCTATGGTAGTCGTTATACCGTCAGTAGTTGATGCAGCAGTGGTTGTTACATCAGTCGTGGTTTTTGTGACATCAGTTGTAATTGCATCAGTGGTAGTCGTTGTGCCGTCAGTAGTTGATGCAGCAGTGGTTGTTTCATCAGTGGTAGTTGCATCAGTGGGAGTTGGTGTTCCATCAGTCGTTGTTGAATCGGTGGTAGTTGCATCAGTGGTGGTTGTTGTGACATCAGTTGAGATTGCATCTGTGGTAGTCGTTGTCCCGTCAGTAGTTGATCCAGCACTGGTTGTTTCATCAGTGGTAGTTGCATCAGTGGTGGTTTTTGTGACATCAGTTGTAATTGCATCAGTAGTAGTCGTTGTCCCGTCAGTAGTTGATGCAGCAGTGGTTGTTTCATCAGTGGTACTTGCATCAGTGGTGGTTTTTGTGACATCAGTTGTTATTGCATCAGTGGTGGTTTTTGTGTCATCAGTTGAGATTGCATCTATGGTAGTCGTTGTACCGTCAGTAGTTGATGCAGCAGTGGTTGTTACATCAGTGGTGGTTTTTGTGACATCAGTTGTAATTGCATCAGTGGTAGTTGTTGTGCTATCAGTTGTTGTGGCGTCAGTGGTGGTTGTTGTGACATCAGTTGTTATTGCATCTGTGGTAGTCGTTGTCCCGTCAGTAGTTGATGCAGCAGTGGTTGTTTCATCAGTGGTAGTTGCATCAATGGGAGTTGGTGTTCCATCAGTCGTTGTTGAATCGGTGGTAGTTGCATCAGTGGTGGTTGTTGTGACATCAGTTGAGATTGCATCTGTGGTAGTCGTTGTACCGTCAGTGGTTGATGCAGCAGTGGTTGTTTCATCAGTGGTAGTTGCATCAGTAGGAGTTGGTGTTCCATCAGTTGTTGTTGAATCGGTGGTAGTTGTTATGGCATCAGTGGTAGTTTTTGTGCTATCAGTTGTTGTGGCGTCAGTGGTGGTTGTTGTGACATCAGTTGTTATTGCATCTATGGTAGTCGTTATACCGTCAGTAGTTGATGCAGCAGTGGTTGTTACATCAGTCGTGGTTTTTGTGACATCAGTTGTAATTGCATCAGTGGTAGTCGTTGTGCCGTCAGTAGTTGATGCAGCAGTGGTTGTTTCATCAGTGGTAGTTGCATCAGTGGGAGTTGGTGTTCCATCAGTCGTTGTTGAATCGGTGGTAGTTGCATCAGTGGTGGTTGTTGTGACATCAGTTGAGATTGCATCTGTGGTAGTCGTTGTCCCGTCAGTAGTTGATCCAGCACTGGTTGTTTCATCAGTGGTAGTTGCATCAGTGGTGGTTTTTGTGACATCAGTTGTAATTGCATCAGTAGTAGTCGTTGTCCCGTCAGTAGTTGATGCAGCAGTGGTTGTTTCATCAGTGGTAGTTGCATCAGTGAGAGTTGGTGTTCCATCAGTTGTTGTTGAATCGGTGGTAGTTGTTATGACATCAGTGGTAGTTGTTGTGCTATCAGTTGTTGTGGCGTCAGTGGTGGTTGTTGTGACATCAGTTGTTATTGCATCTTTGGTAGTCGTTGTGCCGTCAGTAGTTGATGCAGCAGTGGTTGTTTCATCAGTGGTAGTTGCATCAGTGGTGGTTTTTGTGACATCAGTTGAGATTGCATCTGTGGTAGTCGTTGTGCCGTCAGTAGTTGATGCAGCAGTGGTTGTTACATCAGTTGTGGTTTTTGTGACATCAGTTGTAATTGCATCAGTGGTAGTCGTTGTGCCGTCAGTAGTTGATGCAGCAGTGGTTGTTTCATCAGTGGTAGTTGCATCAGTGGTGGTTTTTGTGACATCAGTTGAGATTGCATCTGTAGTAGTCGTTGTACCGTCAGTGGTTGATGCAGCAGTGGTTGTTTCATCAGTGGTAGTTGCATCAGTGGGAGTTGGTGTTCCATCAGTTGTTGTTGGATCGGTGGTAGTTGTTGTGGCATCAGTGGTAGTTGTTGTGCTATCAGTTGTTGTGGCGTCAGTGGTGGTTGTTGTGACATCAGTTGTTATTGCATCTATGGTAGTCGTTGTACCGTCAGTAGTTGATGCAGAAGTGGTTGTTACATCAGTGGTTGTTACATCAGTGGTGGATTTTGTGACATCAGTTGTAATTGCATCAGTGGTAGTCGTTGTGCCGTCAGTAGTTGATGCAGCAGTGGTTGTTTCATCAGTGGTAGTTGCATCAGTGGGAGTTGGTGTTCCATCAGTTGTTGTTGAATCGGTGGTAGTTGTTATGGCATCAGTGGTAGTTGTTGTGCTATCAGTTGTTGTGGCGTCAGTGGTGGTTGTTGTGACATCAGTTGTAATTGCATCAGTGGTAGTCGTTGTCCCGTCAGTAGTTGATGCAGCAGTGGTTGTTTCATCAGTGGTAGTTGCATCAGTGGGAGTTGGTGTTCCATCAGTTGTTGTTGATTCGGTGGTAGTTGTAATGGCATCAGTGGTAGTTGTTGTTCCATCAGTTGTTGTTGATTCGGTGGTAGTTGTAATGGCATCAGTGGTAGTTGTTGTGCCATCAGTGGTGGTTTTTGTGACATCAGTCGTGATTGCATCTGTGGTAGTCGTTGGACCATCAGTAGTTGATGCAGCAGTGAGTGTTTCATCAGTGGTAGTTGCATCAGTGAGAGTTGGTGTTCCATCAGTCGTTGTTGAATCGGTGGTAGTTGCATCAGTGGTGGTTGTTGTGACATCAGTGGTGGTTTTTGTGACATCAGTCGTGATTGCATCTGTGGTAGTCGTTGTACCGTCAGTAGTTGATGCAGCAGTGGTTGTTTCATCAGTAGTAGTTGCATCAGTGGTGGTTTTTGTGACATCAGTTGTAATTGCATCTGTGGTAGTCGTTGTACCGTCAGTGGTTGATGCAGCAGTGGTTGTTTCATCAGTGGTAGTTGCATCAGTGGGAGTTGGTGTTCCATCAGTTGTTCTTGAATCGGTGGTAGTTGTTATGGCATCAATGGTAGTTGTTGTGCTATCAGTTGTTGTGGCGTCAGTGGTGGTTGTTGTGACATCAGTTGTTATTGCATCTATGGTAGTCGTTGTACCATCAGTAGTTGATGCAGCAGTGGTTGTTACATCAGTGGTGGTTTTTGTCACATCAGTTGTAATTGCATCAGTGGTAGTCGTTGTGCTGTCAGTAGTTGATGCAGCAGTGGTTGTTTCATCAGTGGTACTTGCATCAGTGGTGGTTTTTGTGACATCAGTTGTAATTGCATCAGTGGTAGTCGTTGTCCCGTCAGTAGTTGATGCAGCAGTGGTTGTTTCATCAGTGGTAGTTGCATCAGTGGTTGTTTTTGTAACATCAGTTGTTATTGCATCTGCGGTTGTTGTTGTACCGTCAGTAGTTGATGCAGCAGTGGTTGTTTCATCAGTGGTGGTTTTTGTGACATCAGTTATAATTGCATCAGTGGTAGTCATTGTCCCGTCAGTAGTTGATGCAGCAGTGGTTGTTTCATCAGTGGTAGTTGCATCAGTGGTGGTTTTTGTGACATCAGTTGTGATTGCATCTGTGGTAGTCGTTGTACCGTCAGTAGTTGATGCAGCAGTGGTGGTTTCATCAGTGGTTGTTGCATCAAAGGTAGTTTTTGTGACATCAGTGGTAGTTGCATCAGTGGTGGTTTTTGTGACATCAGTTGTGATTGCATTTGTGGTAGTCGTTGTACCGTCAGTAGTTGATGCAGCAGTGGCTGTTTCATCAGTGGTGGTTTTTGTGACATCAGTTGTAATTGCATTAGTGGTAGTCGTTGACCCGTCAGTAGTTGATGCAGCAGTGGTTGTTTCATCAGTGGTAGTTGCATCAGTGGTGGTTTTTGTGACATCAGTTGTTATTGCATCAGTGGTAGTCGTTGTACCGTCAGTAGTTGATGCAGCAGTAGTTGTTTCATCAGTGTTGGTTTTTGTGACATCAGTTGTTATTACATCTGTGGTAGTCGTTGTACCATCAGTAGTTGATGCAGCAGTGGTTGTTTCATCAGTGGTAGTTGCATCAGAGGGAGTTGGTGTTCCATCAGTTGTTGTTGAATCGGTAGTAGTTGTTATGGCATCAGTGGTAGTTGTTGTGCCATCAGTGGTGGTTTTTGTGACATCAGTTGTTATTGCATCTAAAGTAGTCGTTGTACCGTCAGTAGTTGATGCAGCACTGGTTGTTTCATCAGTGGTAGTTGCATCAGTGGTGGTTTTTGTGACATCAGTTGTTATTGCATCAGTGGTAGTCGTTGTACCGTCAGTAGTTGATGCAGCAGTAGTTGTTTCATCAGTGGTGGTTTTTGTGACATCAGTTGTTGTGGCGTCAGTGGTGGTTGTTGTGACATCAGTTGTTATTGCATCAGTGGTTGTTGTTGTACCGTCAGTAGTTGATGCAGCAGTGGTTGTTTCATCAACGGTGGTTTTTGTGACATCAGTTGTAATTGCAGCAGTGGTAGTCGTTGTCCCGTCAGTAGTTGATGCAGCAGTGGTTGTTTCATCAGTGGTAGTTGCATCAGTGGTGGTTTTTGTGAAATCAGTTGTGATTGCATCTGTGGTAGTCGTTGTACCGTCAGTAGTTGATGCAGCAGTGGTGGTTTCATCAGTGGTAGTTGCATCAGAGGTAGATTTTGTTACATCAGTTGTTATTGCATCAGTGGTAGTTTTTGTGACATCGATTGTTATTGCATCAGTGGTAGTCGTTGTACCGTCAGTAGTTGATGCAGCAGTGGTTGTTTCATCAGTGGTAGTTGCATCAGTGGTGGTTTTTATGACATCAGTTGTGATTGCATCTGTGGTAGTCGTTGTACCGTCAGTAGTTGATGCAGCAGTGGTGGTTTCATCAGTAGTAGTTGCATCAGTGGGAGTTGGTGTTCCATCAGTTGTTGTTGAATCGGTGGTAGTTGTTATAGAATCAGTGGTAGTTGTTGTGCCATCAGTTGTTGTGGCGTCAGTGGTGGTTGTTGTGACATCAGTTGTTATTGCATCTAAAGTAGTCGTTGTACCGTCAGTAGTTGATGCAGCACTGGTTGTTTCATCAGTGGTAGTTGCATCAGTGGTGGTTTTTGTGACATCAGTTGTAATTGCATCAGTAGTAGACGTTGTCCCGTCAGTAGTTGATGCAGCAGTGGTTGTTTCATCAGTGGTACTTGCATCAGTGGTGGTTTTTGTGACATCAGTTGTTATTGCATCTGTGGTTGTCGTTGTACCGTCAGTAGTTGATGCAGCAGTGGTTGTTTCATCAGTGGTTGTTGCATCAGTGGTAGTTGCATCAGTGGTGGTTGTTGTGACATCAGTTGTTATTGCATCTATGGTAGTCGTTGTACCGTCAGTAGTTGATGCAGCAGTAGTTGTTTCATCAGTAGTGGTTTTTGTGACATCAGTTGTAATTGCATTAGTGGTAGTCGTTGTCCCGTCAGTAGTTGATGCAGCAGTGGTTGTTTCATCAGTAGTAGTTGCATCAGTGGTGGTTTTTGTGACATCAGTTGTTATTGCATCTGTAGTAGTCGTTGTACCGTCAGTGGTTGAAGCAGCAGTGGTTGTTTTGTCAGTGGTCGTTGCATCAGTGGTAGTTTTTGTGACATCAGTTGTTATTGCATCAGTGGTAGTCGTTGTACCGTCATTAGTTGATGCAGCAGTAGTTGTTTCATCAGTGGTGGTTTTTGTGACATCAGTTGTAATTGCATCAGTGGTAGTCGTTGTACCGTCAGTAGTTGATGCAGCAGTGGTTGTTTCATCAGTGGTAGTTGCATCAGTGGTGGTTTTTGTGACATCAGTTGTTATTGCATCAGTGGTTGTTGTTGTACCGTCAGTATTTGATGCAGCAATGGTTGTTTCATCAGTGGTACTCGCATCAGTGGTGGTTTTTGTGACATCAGTTGTTATTGCATCAGTGGTAGTCGTTGTACTGTCATTAGTTGATGCAGCAGTAGTTGTTTCATCAGTGGTCGTTTTCGTGACATCAGTTGTTATTGCATCAGTGGTAGTCGTTGTACCGTCAGTAGTTGATGCAGCAGTGGTGGTTTCATCAGTGGTAGTTGCATCAGTGGGATTTGGTGTTCCATCAGTTGTTGTTGAATCGGTGGTTGTTACAATGGCATCTGTGGTATTTGTTGTGCCATCAGTTGTTGTGGCGTTAGTTGTGGTTGTTGTGAAATCAGTTGTTATTGCATCTGTAGTAGTCGTTGTACCGTCAGTGGTTGATGCAGCAGTGGTTGTTTTATCAGTGGTAGTTGCATCAGTGGTTGTTTTTGTGACATCAGTTGTTGTTGAATCGGTGGTAGTTGTTATGGCATCAGTGGTAGTTGTTGTGCCATCAGTTGTAGTGGCGTCAGTGGTGGTTTTTGTGACATCAGTGTTAATTGCATCATTGGTAGTGTTTGTGCCATCAGTTGTTGTGGCGTCAGTTGTAATTGCATCTGTGGTAGTCTTTGTCCCGTCAGTAGTTGATGCAGCAGTGGTTGTTTCATCAGTGGTAGTTGCATCAGTGGTGGTTTTTGTGACATCAGTTGTTATTGCATCAGTGGTAGTCGTTGTACCGTCAGTAGTTGATGCAGCAGTAGTTGTTTCATCAGTGGTGGTTTTTGTGACATCAGTTGTTATTGCATCTGTAGTAGTCGTTGTACCGTCAGTGGTTGATGCAGCAGTGGTTGTTTCATCAGTGGTAGTTGCATCAGTGGGAGTTGGTGTTCCATCAGTTGTTGTTGAATCGGTGGTAGTTGTTATGGCATCTGTGGTAGTTGTTGTGCCATCAGTTGTTGTGGCGCTAGTGGTGGTTGTTGTGAAATCAGTTGTTATTGCATCTGTAGTAGACGTTGTACCGTCAGTGGTTGATGCAGCAGTGGTTGTTTTGTCAGTGGTAGTTGCATCAGTGGTGGTTTTTGTGACATCAGTTGTTATTGCATCTGTGGTAGTTGTTGCGCCGTCAGTTGTTGTTGCATCAGTGGTAAGTGTTGTGCTATCAGTGGTTGGAGCATCAGTGATAGTGGTAGTGGCATCAGCGGTAGTGGTAGTGCCATCAGTTGTTGGGGCATCAGTTGTAGTGGTTGTCGCATCAGTAGTATATGTTATGCCGTTAGTTGGTATTGCATCTAAAGTAGTCGTTGTACCGTCAGTAGTTGATGCAGCACTGGTTGTTTCATCAGTGGTAGTTGCATCAGTGGTGGTTTTTGTGACATCAGTTGTTATTGCATCAGTGGTAGTCGTTGTACCGTCAGTAGTTGATGCAGCTGTAGTTGTTTCATCAGTGGTGGTTTTTGTGACATCAGTTGTTGTGGCGTCAGTGGTGGTTTTTGTGACATCAGTTGTTATTGCATCAGTGGTTGTTGTTGTACCGTCAGTAGTTGATGCAGCATTGGTTGTTTCATCAACGGTGGTTTTTGTGACATCAGTTGTAATTGCAGCAGTGGTAGTCGTTGTCCCGTCAGTAGTTGATGCAGCAGTGGTGGTTTCATCAGTGGTAGTTGCATCAGAGGTAGATTTTGTTACATCAGTTGTTATTGCATCAGTGGTAGTTTTTGTGACATCAGTTGTTATTGCATCAGTGGTAGTCGTTGTACCGTCAGTAGTTGATGCAGCAGTGGTTGTTTCATCAGTGGTAGTTGCATCAGTGGTGGTTTTTATGACATCAGTTGTGATTGCATCTGTGGTAGTCGTTGTACCGTCAGTAGTTGATGCAGCAGTGGTGGTTTCATCAGTAGTAGTTGCATCAGTGGGAGTTGGTGTTCCATCAGTTGTTGTTGAATCGGTGGTAGTTGTTATGGAATCAGTGGTAGTTGTTGTGCCATCAGTTGTTGTGGCGTCAGTGGTGGTTGTTGTGACATCAGTTGTTATTGCATCTAAAGTAGTCGTTGTACCGTCAGTAGTTGATGCAGCACTGGTTGTTTCATCAGTGGTAGTTGCATCAGTGGTGGTTTTTGTGACATCAGTTGTAATTGCATCAGTAGTAGACGTTGTCCCGTCAGTAGTTGATGCAGCAGTGGTTGTTTCATCAGTGGTACTTGCATCAGTGGTGGTTTTTGTGACATCAGTTGTTATTGCATCTGTGGTTGTCGTTGTACCGTCAGTAGTTGATGCAGCAGTGGTTGTTTCATCAGTGGTTGTTGCATCAGTGGTAGTTGCATCAGTGGTGGTTGTTGTGACATCAGTTGTTATTGCATCTATGGTAGTCGTTGTACCGTCAGTAGTTGATGCAGCAGTAGTTGTTTCATCAGTAGTGGTTTTTGTGACATCAGTTGTAATTGCATTAGTGGTAGTCGTTGTCCCGTCAGTAGTTGATGCAGCAGTGGTTGTTTCATCAGTAGTAGTTGCATCAGTGGTGGTTTTTGTGACATCAGTTGTTATTGCATCTGTAGTAGTCGTTGTACCGTCAGTGGTTGAAGCAGCAGTGGTTGTTTTGTCAGTGGTCGTTGCATCAGTGGTAGTTTTTGTGACATCAGTTGTTATTGCATCAGTGGTAGTCGTTGTACCGTCATTAGTTGATGCAGCAGTAGTTGTTTCATCAGTGGTGGTTTTTGTGACATCAGTTGTAATTGCATCAGTGGTAGTCGTTGTACCGTCAGTAGTTGATGCAGCAGTGGTTGTTTTGTCAGTGGTAGTTGCATCAGTGGTGGTTTTTGTGACATCAGTTGTTATTGCATCTGTGGTAGACGTTGTACCGTCAGTAGTTGATGCAGCAGTGGTTGTTTCATCAGTGGTAGTTGCATCAGTGGTGGTTTTTGTGACAACAGTTGTGATTGCA
The DNA here is from genome assembly GCA_914767755.1 of Agrochola circellaris. NCBI lineage: Eukaryota > Metazoa > Arthropoda > Insecta > Lepidoptera > Noctuidae > Agrochola > Agrochola circellaris. The sequence goes on from OU611858.1 coordinate 10,860,742, forward strand.
TCTGTGGTAGTCGTTGTACCGTCAGTGGTTAATGCAGCAGTGGTTGTTTCATCAGTGGTAGTTGCATCAGTGGGATATGGTGTTCCATCAGTTGTTGTCGAATCGGTGGTAGTTGTTATGGCATCAGTGGTAGTTGTTGTGCCATCAGTTGTAGTGGCATCAGTGGTGGTTTTTGTGACATCAGTTGTGATTGCATCTGTGGTAGTCGTTGTACCGTCAGTAGTTGATGCAGCAGTGGTTGTTTCATCAGTGGTAGTTGCATCAGTGGGAGTTGGTGTTCCATCAGTTGTTGTTGAATCGATGGTAGTTGTTATGGCATCAGTGGTTGTTGTTATGCCATCAGTTGTTGTAGCATCAGTGGTTGTCGCATCAGTAGTTGATGTTATGCCGACAGTGGTAGTTCCAACGGTGGTAGTTGTGATCTCATTAGTTGTTGTGGCATCAGTTGTTGTTGTTGTGCCATCAGTTGTAGTTGCATCAGTGGTAGTTGTTGCGCCATCAGTTGTTGTTGCATCAGTGGTAAGTGTTGTGCTATCAGTGGTTGGAGCATCAGTGATAGTGGTAGTGGCATCAGCGGTAGTGGTAGTGCCATCAGTTGTTGGGGCATCAGTTGTAGTGGTTGTCGCATCAGTAGTATATGTTATGCCGTCAGTTGTAGTTCTAACGGTGGTAGTTGTGATCTCATCAGTTGTTACGCCATCAGTTTTTGTTGTTGTTCCATCAGTTGTTGTGGCATCAGTGGTTGTTGTTGTGCCATCAGTTGTCGTTGCATCAGTGGTTGTTGTTGTGGCATCAGTGGTTGTTGTTATGCCATCAGTTGTTGTAGCATCAGTGGTTGTTGCATCAGTAGTTGATGTTATGCCGACAGTAGTAGTTCCAACGGTGGTAGTTTTGATCTCATCAGTTGTTGTGGCATCAGTTGTGTTTGTTGCGCCATCAGTTGTTGTTGCATCTGTGGTTGTTGTTGTGCCATCAGTTGTAGTTGCATCAGTGGTAAGTGTTGTGCTATCAGTGGTTGGAGCATCAGTGGTAGTGGTAGTGGCATCAGTGGTAGTGGTAGTGCCATCAGTTGTTGTGCCATCAGTTGTAGTGGTAGTGCCATCAGTGATTGTTGTCGTGCCATCAGTTGTTGTGGCATCAGTGGTTGTTGTTGCGCTATCAGTTGTTGTGGCATCAGTGGTAGTGGTAGTGCCATCAGTTGTTGTTGCATCAGTTGTAGTGGTAGTGCCATCAGTGATTGTTGTCGTGCCATCAGTTGTTGTGGCATCATTGGTTGTTGTTGTGCCATCAGTTGTAGTTGCATCAGTGGTAAGTGTTGTGCTATCAGTGGTTGGAGCATCAGTGGTAGTGGTAGTGGCATCAGTGGTTGTGGTAGTGCCATCAGTTGTTGTGCCATCAGTCGTAGTGGTAGTGCCATCAGTGGTAGTGGTAGTGCCATCAGTGATTGTTGTCGTGCCATCAGTGGTAGTGGTAGTGCCATCAGTGATTGTTGTCGTGCCATCAGTTGTTGTGGCATCAGTGGTTGTTGTTGCACCATCAGTTGTTGTGGCATCAGTTGTTGTGGCATCAGTGGTAGTGGTAGTGCCATCAGTTGTTGTTTCATCAGTTGTAGTTGTAGTGCCATCAGTGATTGTTGTCGTGCCATCAGTTGTTGTGGCATCAGTGGTTGTTGTTGCGCCATCAGTTGTAGTTGCATCAGTGGTTGTGTTTGTGCCATCAGTTGTAGTTGCATCAGTGGTAGTGGTAGTTCCATCAGAGATTGTTGTCGTGCCATCAGTTGTTGTGGCATCAGTGGTGTTTGTTGCGCCATCAGTTGTTGTGGCATCAGTGGTAGTGGTTGTGCCATCAGTTGTTGTGGCATCAGTTGTAGTGGTAGTGCCATTAGGGATTGTTGTCTTGCCATCAGTGATAGTGGTTGTGCCATCAGAGATTGTTGTTGTGCCATCAGTCGTTGTGGCATCAGTGGTAGTTGTTATGGCGTCAGTGGTTGTTGTGGCGCCATCGGTTGTTGTGGCATCAGTGGTTGTTGTCGTGCCATCAGTTGTTGTGGCATCAGTGGAAGTGGTAGTGCCATCAGTTGTTGTGGCATCAGTGGTTGTTGTTGCGCCATCAGTCGTTGTGGCATCACTTGTAGTGGCATCAGTGGAAATTTCATCAGTAGTTGTTGTTGTGGCATCAGTGGTTGTTGTATTGCCATCAGTTTTTGGGGCCTTGGTGCTTGTGGTAGTTTTTGGTTCCTCGGTGCTTGTGGTAGTTTTTGGGGCCCTGGTGGTTGTGGTAGTTGGTGCTTTTGTTGGTGCATCAGTTATTGGCGCAACGGTGCTTGTGGTAGTTGGCGCTACTTTTGTTTGGTCATCAGTTATTGGCGCATCGCTACTTGTGGTCGTTGGCGGTACTGTGCTTGTGCTGGTCGTGGTCGTCGTTATAGTACTTGCGCTGGTCGGAAGTTTTGTACTTGTGCTTGTTATTGTTGTTGGGAAAGTTGTGGTGGTATTTGGTTTTCTTGTGGGACATGTTTGTACGAAGGTTGAGTTTACTGTTCGACAGCCCCGACATACGAAACAGTTCAGTGCGTTAGCTAAAAAAATAAAAAACATTTACCACAACTTTAAAAAATCTGATGGTTGTATTTGATATTTTATTGAAATGATTTTAAGTCGGCTTCTTTTGTGAGCCGAGATCGCGATTATTTGTAAGAGCGCCGATTTAGTTTAACGGCAGCCACATCACTGCAAGACTTTTTTTGATCTACTTAAATTTAGAATTGCTTAAGATAATGTTGGGACTTAATTGCGCAATTCTAAGCAATTATAGTTGTGTATTCGAGTTCACGACAACACCGAGCAAGTACCTGGGGTGCCAAGATTGTAGCAGATGTTGCTATTGATATCGCTACACAATGTGAGAGAAAAAAATAATCTATTATTAACTCAAGAGTACGCTAGTCGTTCAGTCTTCCATACAAATGTAGTATGGTGATTACTCGTCTGTTTGACGGTGTACGTTCAAAACTTAAAAATAGTTTCACTTTGTCTTTGTTTTATCCAGCCCTAAATGAAAGCAGAATTGGAAAAAAAAATTGGTTTGGAAGTTATGAGCGTCGAAACTTCCATATTTCAATACTAATTTAACTCGTGTTTGGGCGTAAATAAATAACTTAGATGGTAAACAAATGGCTAAATAGGCACCGTACAGGGATAGATAATTTATTCAAAAGTTCAAATTATTTTATTTTGAGTCACATCCAGTAGTTTTTCCATTATATCTATACGCCCAATGGTCTGTTCGTGAAATTGGACACGCTCGTTGTCGTTATAAATCATCGACTATTTCACTAAATAAATAAATAAAAACTAGATAAATAAATACTTAAGAAATAAAACTAAATTTATAAATAATTAGACTAATTAACATGCATATTAGTCACAACGAGTTCGAGCCATCGACTAGTGCACCCGCAATAAGCATTTTAATAATAAGATCCCGCAATAAGGAGATAGTGAAGCAGTAGAGCGATCTAAAGATCATCGGCAATAGGGCATAATATGCAAGTAATTCAAAACATTGTCATTATTTAAATTTACAGTCAAGAAACAAACTGCAATTTATTATAAATGCGTTACCTATTTTATTATTCCCTATTTTATGTTGCGTTGATTTGGTGGAACATTCTTTGGCAATGCCGGAAATCGCGTTAAAAGCCATGTGAATCTATTTTTAGTAAACTGCTTGAAATCTCTCTCAAAGTGCGATTTTTGTTTAAAGCAAGCGTAAAAAACAATACGATTTGATGAGCCCAGTTAGGACATATAACCTGATATTTTTAACTGAGCGCCTGTCAACGCCAACGTATTACTTACAGTGTATGTATTTAAAATAACAATAACAACTTAAGGTAGAACATGGCGGAACTTTGCAGAAGATACGAGATAAGAGGCGTCGACAGCGGCCGGGCGCTGAGGGTGTAATGGGGCACGTGAATTCAATACTCAATCCTACGACTTTGACAGCTTCAAGCGCACAGATAGAAACGTCGAGTTAATAACCGTCAAGACAGTGAAAAAAAACTGTATTTTTTTATCGGCTGTTATAATTATCGATTAAAAGACGGTGGAAAAAATTAATGAAATGAATAGAACTAAAGACATCGACTTCTAAAACAAAACTTAATTTTGAAATGAAAACTTCTTATTAATTTTGACCAGGGTTAGGAAACTGGATTGAAAATAATTATCGACGTGTAACACAAACCTTGAAAAAAAATAAAAGGTAACTTACCCCTGAACACACATAACGTCACAAGCACTGTAACGAACAAAATCTTCCCCATTTGTATCTTTGTTAGTAAATGTTTAATCACAGTCCTTTTAATTCTTTATTATTAACACATGGAGAATGGTGTGGGGTTTTCTTGAATTTCTATTAGTAGTATATCTGTTTTTGTCCCCAATAAATAAAATAAAATAGTTGTTAATGATGTGAGCACTACTAATAGAATAACGGTCTTTGTATTCTGATTACTTGTAATGCGCGTAATTATTATGAATAATAGATTTTCATAATAATTATACAGCATGTTGTTTCCACTCAGATTTTTCATGTAGGTACTTATAGATTAGAATACTTCCCCCGCACCCCCTCCGCATTTGCCAACTAGGCGGAGCCTAAAACTTTGAACTATAACTTAAAACTTTGGAAAAACTGAGTTGCATTTTTTGCTTAAATTGATTATAGGTAGTATGAAAATTTATTAAATTAATTAATTTGTAAATTGAAATTATTAACATTTGTCTGGTTTTCACACCTATTGGCAATCCGAGCAATAATTATAAATATTTTCATATAGTGTAGGTAATCAAAACGTAATGGGCTGCGCAAGCCTAGTACAAAATCCTAATACCTATTTATAAGGTAAACTATTTTATAAATTCATCTTAGTATCTACCTACTTATGTATTTACCTCTTAATCACTTTCACGCCTAAACCGCACACAAAAATTATTACGACGTATTACGTAACGTTTATAGATGAACGAAATATTCGGAAGTTTAAAAATCGTATTATACTCAGTTTTATGAATGAACGCATAGTAATATAAAGTCATTGGTATAAGCGCCATCTAGCGAGTAAAGTAAAAGCTATAACTGTACACCTTCCGTCGGTAGTGCTCGCCTGTATGCCGTTTCTGCTGCTGCAGTCATCAAGGTTTGCTGAAAAGCTTAAGAATGGCGGAAGTTTCGTGGATATGAATACACAATCACCAATGCGGAACATATAAGTAATTTGCAATGGTAATTGCGTCGCCATCTAGCGGTTAATAGTCGAAGTCTCTCGGCGAATAATTCCGAATATAACGCAATCAAAACCTCTGAATGCTCCGCGAAAGTTTTCTTCGTGCTTAAATTACCTATCAACAAAGATGTTACGAACTAGGTAATTTTATATGAATATTTATCCACTTGCTGTCGATTACACATAAAAACACTTAGTTTTCAATAAAATTATCTGAAGCACGTACTCGCGACCTTCAAACTTACTGCTATAGTTTGACTGAGACCGCTATACTGCGCCTTAACGTGCTGATAGACTAGAGCATTCACTTGTAATGAGCATTCTAGAGAATTTTACATTACAGAAAAATAAACGGGAGCTTTTGAGCGAGTATTCTAGCGAAAGGACATTATAATTGCTTCAAGCTGTTTGCCGAGGCGAGCCATTCTGTTCCGCACACGCGACTGTCAAGTCTTACATCATCGTGAATTATATTTTTTGACGAGCATTGTCTAGGCATTCGCTAGAATGATCGTGGAAATGTTCTTAGCAATGTTTGGCTCTATGCTTGGCTCTGTTCGTTGTTTAGTTCGTCAAATTTAAAAACGGCGAATGTTCGATGTTCTGTTACAAGTGAATGCTAAAGTCTATCAGCACCATTAGAAAGAAAAGAAAGAAAGAAAAATAAGTTTATTTGTCACAGAAACACGTGCATAAAAAAAAAAAAGATGATAAACTCGAGTAAATAATGGCGCATTAGGTATGTGCGCGGCGACACGGGGCAAGTGCAGTCCGCTCATTCGTCTCTGTTGCTTAGATGCGCTACTATAGACCCCCGCCTATACAGCACGACGGCGCGTGCATGTCAGTGACGCGAATCCATAAGTTTATCCTCTTCCCAAAAAGAAGTTATCACTTCAAAAAGTATAAATAACCCTTCACCACGTCCAGGGTAGTAGGTATACTTGGAGAATTCTCTACGATAAAAGAAGATTCTTCAGCCAATCCTGAGAGATTCAAAATTTAAAATTTATCAGGTTAAAATAGGCTACCTCGTTAGTGTAGTGGTAGCAAGCACTAGTGCTGAGCATGAGGTCCTGGGATTAATTCAGGCCAGGCAAAGTGTTATTGGGGTTTTCTTGATTCATAACCAGTTGATGGCAATAGGCTCGCCCCCTATTACATGACTGGCAAAATGTGGGTGTATCAGAATCTACTATAGGAACACCACTGCCTTACTTTTAGAAGATTACAAGCGTGATATTATGTTATTTGAAGGCTGAATATTAATCCAATAGTAATAACAGTGATCTCTTATCGTGCTGATATTGTAGCTGCATGCATTGTTCAAGGATATTAAAATTCATTGGGCAAATTAGAAATACACCGGAGTCATTATCTGCCCAGAATTTGCCCAACTATATTGGGGTCAGCTTCCAGTCTGACTTTCAGAGCTTTCTACCCGAAGTACAAGTTACCCGAGTAAGTTGCTAAAAACTAGAATTGTACAACATAATAATATGTTAAGACGGGGACAAACAATTAAATGCTCACTTTTTAAACACCATGTGTGCAATAAACGTATCGAACAACACTCGAAAAATTATCTTCGAGTACATATGTACGTATGTACCTCTCCATATATTATATTATGTTAATTAACTAAAAACTCTTCTTCGTAGATAAACAGGATAAGGAAACACCTAAAGTAAAGGTTCAGACCTTGATGCCGGTTTTCACTAACTCTAGACGACGCCTAAAATAATATACATAATAATTATAATAAAATCGTAGAGAAATCAAACTGTAGTTTAAACACTTGTGGAAAAAAACATACATACGCGTCGAACATATAACCTCCTCCTTTTTGGAAGTCGATTAAAAACTAATTGCGATGCTTCAAACTCAAACTCAAAGCATTTATTTCAAATAAACCAATTACAGGCACTTTTGAATTGTCAAGGGGGTCGGTCAGTCAGAAAGATGAAGCTAGATGCCCATTCCAAAGCGTAGTAGGTACCTATAGAGAAGAACGGGCAAGAAACTCCACCGACACTCTTTTAAAACATGAGATGAGGTCTGGGAACGATTCTTATGCCGAAAATATAGTTTTTAGAATTTTGTCTGTTTGTCTGAATGTATGTTCCAGCATCACACAAATACTACCGGTTAGATTATGTTCAAATTTGGCTTTAGCTAGGGCTTTGCGGTAGGCTGCACAGGCCGTTTACTATTAGGTTCGAGTATAGAGATAAAGAAAACTAGCAAGTTAGCTTTATGCATATAATAGTAGGTATTACACGGCTAGGTCGTAGGTAGCGTTGCCAGGTGTCCCGATTTGCGCGGGACGTCCCGATTTTCAGGGGTCTGAGGATGCGTCCCGATTTGCACCTGATCGGGACACTAAATGTCCCGATAAATCAATAAATTGATTAAAAACCATTACGTATTATTAACAAATCTAAATAAATTACGTACCACATCACTGTGTCGAGTGCGATAAATGCGCTAGTAGTGAAAGCAGTAGTGCAAAACCTTGACATGACGCCGCTTCAAAAATTGCATCATAATATATTTTTAAAGACAATCAAGACTGCAAATCTTCAAAGTTATATTATTTTTTATGGCGTCAATACCGGTATTAAACGCGACAACGGAATGAATATTTTCCTAGGCTAACTTAATTTGGTCTGAGAGACGAAACGGTTTGACACTCGAGCAATGAGCATGTCAAAGCAGAAATTCAAATTAAAAACCGGTTTTAAGGTTTTTATTATAATGTATGGCTATTATTATAAGATTAAATTCAGATTTACTAATAACGTTTTTTTTTTGTCCCGATATCGGGATCGGATCGGTTTGTTTTACCATCTGCCCCGATTAAAAATAAATCGTGGGGATTAGGTTGAGGTGTTGACAAGATTAAGGGAAGGATAGGGGTTGAAGGTGCGTCATCCCTGTAATAGGCTAGTTTTGTTATGTACAATGGTTGTAAAAAATATCAAAATTGAAATTAAGACTGCCGAATATTATAATATTCCAAGTATTAAATTAAGGTTGTGTGCACTGTAAAGAAAATGGATGTGACGGGGATAAAGTATGACCACACTTTTTTTTTTCTTTTTTTTTGAGTGTTAATTATCAAATAACTTCTCCCACTCTGGGCGGAGCGGGAGGACGTGTCAGGCTCTTACTGATTTAAACCCACCCGTGTTCCTTCAGTATTGCCTGTACGTTACCAAGGCCCACGGTATCCCTAACGGACTTTCCCGCGAAAATATGACCACACTCGAACCACCATGAGAATATGACGTTTTGATAATCAAAATTTAAATGAAAGAATTATTTTGAGGAAAATAAACCACAAGAAACATTACTAATTGGTTTCTCAAACACTGTCTAGAACTCACTGGTTAGACTTGCATTTCTTCATTATTGATTTCTTCAAGAAGGTATGCTTGTTGTATGTTTGTGTTAAGAGTGGGTCGAAAGTAAGTACGTAGAGTTCATAAGATCATTCCCTATTGTATAATTATCACCTGCTTCAAACACAGTGAAGGAAAACATCGTGAGGAAACCGGCATGCCTGAGAGACATTTCTCGACGGCATGTGAAGAAAAGTGGGTGGCATAAAAACTCTGACAAGAACTGTTTGCTAAAAGAGCGGTGGCCACCACATAGCGTCTGCAATTTGCCGGCGAATGACGTTACTGAGACGTTATTTATGAAATGAAGTGGGTGTTTTCCTTGAGAGCATTTTGCGACACAATCAACCCTGCTGCCATCATTTTCATGACGGCCGTCACTGAGTGGTGGCCATTATGTGGCGGCCATTATTTAGCGGCGGCCGTAATGGCCGTCACTGTGTGGTGGCCATTATGTGGCGGCAGTAATATGGCGGCGGCCGTAATATGGCGGCGGCCGTCATTTAGCGGCGGCCGTCATTTGGCGGCGGCCGTCATTTGTCAGCGGCCGTCATTTGGCGGCGGCCGTAATATGGCGGCGGGCGTCATTTGACGGCGGCCGTAATATGGTGGCGGTCGTCATTTAGCGGCGGCCGTGATTTGGCGGCGGCCGTCATTTGGCGCCGGCTGTCATTTAGCGGCGGCCGTTATGGCGGCGGCCGTTATAGTGGTGACCATTATGTTGCGGCCGTCATTTAGCGGCGGCCGTCATTTGGCGGCGGCCGTCATTTGTCAGCGGCCGTCATTTGGCGGCGGCCGTAATATGGTGGCGGCCGTAATATGGCGGCGGCCGTCATTTAGCGGCGGCCGTTATAGTTGCGGCCGTTATGGCGGCGGCCGTTATGGCGGCGGCCGTCATTTGGCGTCGGCCGTTATAGTTGCGGCCGTTATGGCGGCGGCCGTTATAGTGGCGGCCGTCATTTGGCGGCGGCCGTAATATGGCGGCGGCCGTCATTTAGCGGCGGCCGTCATTTGGCGGCGGCCGTCATTTGGCGGCGGCCGTCATTTGGCGGCGGCCGTCATTTGGCGGCGGCCGTAATATGGCGGCGGCCGTAATATGGCGGCGGCCGTCATTTGGCGGTGGGCGTCATTTGGCGGCGGCCGTAATATGGCGGCGGCCGTAATATGGCGGCGGCCGTCATTTGGCGGCGGCCGTCATTTGGCGGCGGCCGTCATTTGGCGGCGGCCGTCATTTGGCGGCAGCCGTCATTTAGCGGCGGCCGACATTTGGCGTCGGCCGTCATTTGGCGGCGGCCGTCATTTAGCAGCGGCCGTCATTTAGCAGCGGCCGTCATTTGGCGGCGGCCGTCATTTAGCAGCGGCCGTCATTTGGCGGCGGCCGTCATTTGGCGGCGGCCGTTATAGTTGCGGCCGTTATGGCGGCGGCCGTTATGGCGGCGGCCGTCATTTGGCGTCGGCCGTTATAGTTGCGGCCGTTATGGCGGCGGCCGTTATGGCGGCGGCCGTTATAGTGGCGGCCGTTATGGCGGCGGCCGTTATGTGGAGGCCGTTATGGTGGCGGCCGTTATGGCGGCAGCCGTTATGTGGAGGCCGTTATAAGGCCGCCGTTATGTGGAGGCCGCTATAAGGCCGCCGTTATGTGGAGGCCGTTATATGGCCGCCGTTATGTGGAAGCCGAACCTGGCAACACTAGTCGTAGGTCACACTCTGACTTGAACACTCACACACTTGGATAGATTAAAAGGGAACTTGGCAGCACGTGGCAGACGTCGGGACCTGTCAGCACAGGCTCAACAGGTGGCCAGACTAGGCTTCTTATGCCAGTGACGGTGAGTGGTTAGCTTGCGAGTTCTGTACTGAGCTCACGCAACGTGTCGTAAGTCCGTCCAGCCAGTAATAGGACTCGCCCCTCTAGGAGCGCTGTCCCAAATTAGATGCATTATTATTAGCTATATATAACTCCCCCTTAGTGACTAAGGAACGGTGTGGGAAGCAGAATAGGCGCAGCACATCGCAGCGATTGCGGTCCGTGTGGTGCCGGACGTAAAGAATAGTACCATCCCATTTCTTCCCGTGGGTGTCGTAAAAGGCGACTAAGGGACTTACTAGAGAATGGGCAGCAGCGTTCTCTATGCATTTTAACACCATACTGCGATCGCCAACCCGCCTGCCAAGCGTGGCGATTATGGCAAACCCCATGCATTTGGGGCATTTGGCATTTTGGGTAGGCCTATGTCCAGCAGTGGACGTCTTTCGGCTGAAATGATGATGATAATGATCGCAGCGGTTTATAGGCAGAAAGGTGCAATAGCAGCATGACATAATGACAGATGAGAGACGATGATGAAGTAATATGATGAGCTTACGTTTAAGACACGAGGCGATGGAACACAAAAGGAGAACAGTAATCATTGCAGATGGCACACTTTAATAGCTTAAAGTACACGCAATTACATTCCATAATATTTAATATAATGATGAATTCGCCCTAAATTTGGGGCACAAGGTGTAATCTAGGGGGTCCTAGACAAGCTTCCCCAGGTATAGCTACAGACCATTCACTGAAACAATAATACAGATAATTGTTCTATACTTATAGGTAGATTACAGGAAAACCTTTAAGAAGTATATGGTCTTAAAATAACATAGTACATCTCTCAATATTGTGCGTACAAACTTATATTTCCAGTTGGAATGAAACGGAGAACATGTCTTTCAACTACAATGTTAACTTTGTTCTTGGGATAAATTCATCCCAACCACGGAACCCTTCATTGTACGTCTTCGATGCGTAGTTCGCAAAAGGCAATGTATGTAAATGCCGTCACATATTGCAGCGTTATACGCCTGCATATTTCTTTATAATTATCCTCTTTCGTTTAAAACCGTTTCATGGCTCCTGTTTACAGCCCTATTTGATTACCGGCAATCTATTTTATTCGTATCTTTTAGAATTTGATCCAGTGTTATGTCGCCTATTTTTCATTGTTAATTTTAAACGTATTCAGTGTGGATACTGTGAGTCGGTGATTTACGAACCCTTGTTAGTTAAACGTTGTCCAGGAGACGTGATGAATCAGCCGGATTTCGGCTTTCCACCCCCCGAGGTTAGCATCGTACTCCGCGAGTGGGTCGCAGAGAGCTTCGGGGTCGTGAGGAAATTACGCTACGACTCTTCCATCGCCACGCCGCGCCGCCGGAGAGAGCTGCAGAGGATCAATTCCAGATAACCTACATTTCTGAAATTTTACATGTTCTTTCTTTGTCGTAATTCGCATTTATACAACTTAGCGCTTCGGTACAACTTAGCGCCATACTTTAAGCCTTATTAACCTGGTATCTAACGTAGGCGTTCTTTCGTACTGATTTCAATCAGAAACTGAGGGGCGCCGCGTCACCCATACTAGCCAGAAATCTTTACAGAGCTGTAGCCACAACAATCGTCATAGCGAATTACCACGTTTCAGACATCTGATAAAGAAACACCAGCCCTGAGAAGAACTGACACCACGCTTTGACAAGCCGTTAAAGAAATAGGAGTATCAGGATTGCAGATGCCACACGCCAACATCGTGTTCTCCAGGAACACCAGGAAACTTCGGTTCGCGGCGTTTTCCTATCTTCTATCGCCGCGCCCGATAAGTTCACAAACAGATCTTCACACGACGGCGGCCGCCTCGGAAAGGAAGCGCGGATTACTAGGCACCCATACTTATGCCTTCAGCGCGCACGCCGCGCCGCACTCACGAACACACAGGCGACACCGTGCGGAAACCATCTCACAACAGTCCGCTGTTGTGTGATTGGCTAAAAATGCATTATTCTCATTCGTTATATTTTATGTAACTGCTGGATTAATTTTATGTACAACTTTTTATTGGTTAGGGCATATATTGTAAATATTATATAAGTCGCGTTATTTTACCAAAATATATCTTTCACATTATACATCAACGAGTATTTTCTTCAACCTTCTGATACACCAAGAAGCCTCTAAAGTGGTGACCCCGTGCCTAAAACACAGTGAAGAAATTTAAGTGAACCGAAGCTCAGCCCATATCGCTAAATCACAATCCAAGATGACGAATCCCAGCCAAACGGAAGAACAATCCAGCTCATCATCGCAACCAGTACCGAAGGCGGAAGCTGCCGGTATATCTCTCAACATGCGCATTCCACCTTTCTGGCGCGACCGACCACGACTCTGGTTCATCAGCTTCGAAGCAGCAACCAACGACCTCAAGAAAGGCCAGGGCCAGCTCGCACAGATGGTCATTGCACAGCTCGAGCGACAAGACGTCGAGCAGATCGCGGACCTACTGTACAACCCACCGGAGACGGACCAATACAAGGCCAGCAAAGAAAGGCTCATATCTACCTACGAGGAATCAGACAGCCGCCAGTTCCAAAAATTGCTGTCCGAGATGGAACTCGGAGATCAGAAGCCGACGCAACTACTCCGCCGCATGCGAAACCTCGCCGCAGATAAACTTCCAGAATCTACTCTGCGACTTATGTGGACCAATCACCTCCCATCACACGTCCGCTCAGTCCTCGCAGTCAGCGAAACGTTCAGCACAAAAACAGCACTCGACGAACTCGGGCTACTCGCACATAAAATAATGGAGCAGACAGCAGCAACAGAAGTCGCAGCCGTGCATGCACCAGCACCATCCGCACCACTGGCTGATACGCAGTACCTTATCAGCGAAATAAGGAAGTTGTCGATTGAAATAGCCGAGTTAAAAACTAGACAATACCACAACAACAACAACAACTATCGCCGCAGTCGTCATTCATCTCGCGACCGCAGCACATCACGACAACGCAGCCGAGAAGCGAGCTCACGCGCACAAGTTTTACATGTACAGTTTCTTTTTCTTTTAATCTTCAGATTTTTCTGCAATTTTGTTTCGTTTTCATAATATTTTGATATTTGGTTTGTTTTTACGAAATTAAACGTGAACATGTGATAAAATTCCTATTTTATTTCACCATAATTTGTATTGTCGTGGCAAACGCTGTAGTCAATTCTAAGTGGCTTTCTATCAAAATGTGAACCGTTTAAGAGTTCAAGGGGTTTGTTCAAAACAATCCAGGTCCTCGAAGTAAGTGGTACACCGCGCTTCACATGACCGGTTCTCATATGTCAGACAGGAAAACGTGTATAATTTCGTTCATTATGACCTCGTGGAAATCAAAAGTGCGGGATTTAGTGATGAGAAGGATTCATTCGGCGAAAATAGTTGCCAATCTGCTTGGTGCCCAAATTAGCCCCGAGGGTTCTAAATTAAAAGGCTGAGAATTGGCAAAAAAAAGTGTCTAATCGACAAACCTTTTCAAAATGGAAATGTTTCCAACTTTGAAGAAACAAATACGTACAATCGAGCACAGTTATTGCAACTGAGAGTAGAGACAGCTTCACTATGTGAGGCCTCTAAATTTAAAATATTATACTTCTTTAACATTGAATTTATTACGACTATCCCAAGGAATATTTTCAAAAAGAGAACGATTTGACGTGGATTCGAACCAACCCATCGCCCAACGTCGTCATTAAATACGCCGAGTTTTGACCAACTGGAATTAAACCTCCAATCATTTCCGCTTCAAGTGATAACCTCCGAGCTGACTAAAAGGATACTAATGTTATTTAAATGTTTTATGTATCGTTGCTTGTCGGTAAACTTATTTAATATGAAATGTTTTTGTAAAATTACAAAAAACTGTTATGCAGCTATGTCGGATTTTTTTACCTGCGTGTATTTTGCTAGGGTACCTAGTTGATGAAGCTGTGTGTACTCGTACCTAGTTACGTATCTATATATATATCTATACAAATAATAAAATAGTAATGAAGTCTGTACATTAAATATTTTTAAAAGTAATTGCTGGTGAGGTGTCAGAACGAATCTGATACCGAAAATAAACTTATAATTTTCTTTGTACGTTGTCTATTTGTCTGGCTGTATGTTCCGGATTGGTGCAAAAACGGCTGAACGGATTTGGTTGCATATATTTTATAATTTGGATTAACATATACTTCTAATCCCGGTAGTATGTTCTCGTGGGATAAATTCCGACATCCACGCGGGCGACGCCGCGCGCCGCGGGCAAAAGGTATAGTGCTAAATAATAAAAACGTTGAAAGAAAAAGAAAGAATCACATTTATTTTGCAACAATTCATGTAAACAGTACCTACACATAAATAAAAATTAAAATTGAAATGATTTAGCAAACATAGTGTGCGTATCACGGGTGTGCCAAAAAGTTCTATTTTTGCAGTAATGCCGGAAACCGGGTGCTTTGAATTTTAATGTACTTGATTACTATTTTTTTTTTAAATTTCAGTCTTTGCTGTTTCAATATTTTTAAACAAGTTTGAAACACTACACTTATATGTATAAAAATACTTTGTCCTACTTATATGTTTAAAAATAAAAAGTAAGTTTAACTTAAAAATCTATTGATTAATTAATTAGCCTATTGCATTAATTCACTTGTACAAAAAAATAGGAACATTATAGGTCATTTATGTCGTTTCATTTATTTCAAACGAAGTAAATGACCTATTCTTTTCAAAAATTCTGAAAAGGTTATTCGATGACGTAGAAGCTAGCTGGATACAAAGCGAAATTACTGTTTAAAGTAGAAAAAAGTTGATATCAAGCTGGCTGCGACCAGAGAAATGGTCCGTGTTGGTTTCGCTGAGGCATTGCATAGGTCCTTGGTACATATGTTACATTTCATGATGGTTCCACTGGATCCAACTATGTCGCGACATTGGTCTGTAGATCCTGCTGAGTCTTCTGATTCTTCAGGAGCGTAGTAGCAGTCCCGAATAAAGTTCGTTACGCCATTTTCTGAAAAGCAATTACAAAAAACAGTTAAATTATGTTAGCAGCAACTCATAGTTTTTGAATCATTGTTAGTGATACTAAATATCAGCATCAGGTCAGAGGACTGATGCCTGAAATTATGATATGCTATAATAATCAGGATAGGCTAAGATCAAGAATCATCATCTCAATAATCCGTGCCACTAGCATGTGCGCTCGCGGCACAAGACATTTTAAACCAATAGCCTAATTAGTCGGCTTCGACTAATTATTCGGCTTCGACGACGAAGCAGCCCTACCTAGACAAGACTGTTATTTAAATGTGGCCAACGAAGTGAGAAGACTTCAATGGCAATAAATCGCGATAAGTAAATTAACTTGTGTTATGTTATCTTATAAATAAACAGAGTAATTCTAAGTAAAAAAATAAAATATGGTAGGACATTTTACTAGCTGCTAATGCCAAAAGGTTTCATAATTTAAATATCTCTTTTGTAAAAAATTACTGATTTTTAAAGATTACCTTCGTAAGCTGCTTCGATACACTGAGGCTCTGATTCTAACGCCTCTTCTCTAAACTGCAGCAATGATCGTGTTCCACGGTAAGATATCGATATCTGAAAAATATACAAAAAAGACTTAATTTATATAAACTTTTTACA
The DNA here is from genome assembly GCA_914767755.1 of Agrochola circellaris. NCBI lineage: Eukaryota > Metazoa > Arthropoda > Insecta > Lepidoptera > Noctuidae > Agrochola > Agrochola circellaris. Next base: position 10,876,941 of record OU611858.1, read on the forward strand.
CAAATATGTTATTTTTAGTGTTTCGTATCAAAATAATAAAATATAATGCGACTTCGTTTGCCTTTCAGTTACGGCTTTTTATTTCAGGATCTACTAACTAGTAACTACTATAGTACCGACTTGAAATTAGAAATAGTTTTAAATAGCGCTTGTAGCGGAATATTGGTGATATTCCATCTTTGTAAGTGAAAAAATGAAAATGTAGTATTTAACACAAAGTTGTTCTATGTGTCTGTGAGCTGTGTGACCGCTTAGTTAGTTTCACATGTCGTCACATCTGCACCTGAGCGAATCAAGGGCAGGTCGCTAGTATTAAAATTTAGGGTCGAAATAAGGTCGAAAACTCGATAAAGTACAAGGTCAAATGGGTATCTGGAAGGGCTTCATTTGCACATTATAAAACATATTTCATTTTCATTTATACCTCCCGATGTCCTTCAATGCTGGTCGATGGTTCAGTGCTGAAGCTGGTCGTCGATGGTTCAGTGCTCGAGCTGGTCGTTGATGGTTCAGTGCTCGAGTTGGTCGATGATGGTTCAGTGCTTGAGCTGGTCGTCGATGGTTCAGTACTCGAGCTAGTAATCGATGGTTCAGTGCTAGAGCTGGTTGTCGATGGTTCAGTGCTTGAGCTGGTCGTTGATGGTTCAGTGCTTGAGCTGGTCGTCGACAGTTCAGTGCTGGAGCTGGTCGTCGATGGTTCAGTGCTTGAACTGGTCGTCGATGGTTCAGTGCTGGAGCTGGTCGTCGATGGTTCAGTGCTGGAGCTGGTCGTCGATGCTTCAGTGCTCGAGCTAGTAATCGATGGTTCAGTGCTAGAGCTGGTTGTCGATGGTTCAGTACTTGAGCTGGACGTTGATGGTTCAGTGCTTGAGCTGGTCGTCGACGGTTCAGTGCTGGAGCTGGTCGTCGATGGTTCAGTGCTTGAACTGGTCGTCGATGTTTCAGTGCTGGAGCTGGTCGTCGATGGTTCAGTGCTCGAGCTAGTAGTCGATGGTTCACTGCTTGAGCTGGTTATCGATGGTTCAGTGCTTGAGCTGGTAGTCGATGGTTCAGGGCTGGAGCTGGTCGTCGATGGTTCAGTGCTCGAGCTAGTAATCGATGGTTCAGTGCTAGAGCTGGTTGTCGATGGTTCAGTGCTTGAGCTGGTCGTCGATGGTTCAGTGCTCGAGCTAGTAATCGATGGTTCAGTGCTAGAGCTGGTTGTCGATGGTTCAGTGCTTGAGCTGGTTGTCGATGGTTCAGTGCTTGAGCTGGTCGTTGATGGTTCAGTGCTTGAGCTGGTTGTCGATGGTTCAGTACTTGAGCTGGTAGTCGATGGTTCAGTGCTGGAGCTGGTCGTCGATGGTTCAGTGCTCGAGCTAGTAATCGATGGTTCAGTGCTAGAGCTGGTTGTCGATGGTTCAGTGCTTGAGCTGGTTATCGATGGTTCAGTGCTTGAGCTGGTCGTTGATGGTTCAGTGCTTGAGCTGGTCGTCGACGGTTCAGTGCTGGAGCTGGACGTCGATGGTTCAGTGCTTGAACTGGTCGTCGACGGTTTAGTGCTGGAGCTGGTCGTCGATGGTTCAGTGCTGGAGCTAGTCGTCGATGGTTCAGTGCTTGAGCTGGTCGTTGATGGTTCAGTGCTTGAGCTGGTCGTCGACGGTTCAGTGCTGGAGCTGGTCGTCAATGGTTTAGTGCTCGAGCTGGTCGTCGATGGTGTAGTGCCGGTGCTGCTCGGTGATACACTGCTAGTGTCGGTTGGCTCAGTAGTTATGTCACTTATTGGATCAGTAGTTGTATCACTTGTTGGATCAGTAGTTGTATCACTTGTTGGATCAGTAGTTGTGTCACTTGTTGGATCAGTAGTTGTGTCACTTGTAGTTGGATCAGTAGTTGTGTCACTTGTTGGATCAGTAGTTGTGTCACTTGTTGCATCAGTAGTCGGGTCATCAGAACTTGTGCTAGGCTGTGACTCAGTAGTAGAGTTGCTTGGTAAAGGAGAACTCGGTTTTGGTGATGTTGAACTAGAACTTGGACTGGTCGCGACAGATGTTGTTGTATTTATATTTGTGCTTGGACATGTTTTTATGTAGCTTGAGTTCACTTCAGTACAGTTGCGACACACGTAACATTGTAGCGCATTGGCTGAAATTAATTAAAATATTAAAAGTTAATAATTTTGCCGCTAGCATCACCTTTATCTATTTGGGAAACTATAAATAGTGTACTTATTTGTTACTTAAATATACAAACAATCGTTAAAAAATAAGGGTTCATAATCCATAGCCATGTTTAGAGTTTGACAGTCGTTATGGGTATTCAGAAGTCAGAACAACCAGGTTTATCAAGGGTTATCGTTTAACTGGTTATTTTTTCATGCTTGTCAAATAATTTTGGAAGACGACGATAATTTAGTTGACAAAAGGCTGGGCAGATCATGGATATGTTTAGAGTTTACTAACTATCAAGCGATTGCACAAAGAACTATATTTGTCTAAACGTGATGCAATGCAATAAGGATAATAAATGGGGATGTGTGACAATCATACTCGTATACCTACTTAAGAGAGATAATGATTCCTGTAATCCATTGCAGGTTATCTATTAAGTACTTATAATGTACTGTACGTAGATATAACAAAAACCGACAATAGCCGTCTAGTCTGCGAATGGGGTAAAGGCTTATCACTATCAGAGGTGTTGTGTATAGTTCACCATATTTCGCCAGTTATACATATGTTTTTTACAAGACCAGACTCCGCTGTGCTACTGAGAAATTGCTAAAAAGAATACGAATTACGAAAAAAAAATATAGCGTGCAGTCTTCATCTATTTCTACTTATGGTACAGTTTTACAAATTGTAAAATTGCAAATTCTAAGGAGTGGCCGGTCTGAGCGCCTTACCGCCTTAACCTTAGCCTTTTACGGTTTTCCAAGGTGTAAATGCATCTGTGTACGTTTAAGTACGTTTTAATACACTTGTATAAGAAATCTGAAAGTGGATACTTATGTGGCTACTGCTACTGGTTTATTTATTTATTTATTTGGTACACCAACAGCAGTAAGTACATACAAAAAAGTTAAAACAGAACAATAACATAACAAAAGTGCCTATTATAGGTTGCACTCTAAGCTGTGTTTCGTGTGGTACATTCTTTAGTAATCGCAAGCCACCAATATTTCATAATGGTATCATCGGACCATCGGTGTTTGAACTAGAAAATATGAGTGCAACTGACCACTATCAAAGATTTCAGAAGAGACTTATAAATGATATCTTGCAAAATATTTGGTACTTGTTTATGACAAGTAAGCGCCTAATGAATATTTACTTTAAACACTAAATAGTTTGCCTAAGTCAATCGGTAGTTTTTTTTTATTCCAGCTTTATACAGATTAAAAATAATATAGTTTTTTATATAGGTGGACATGAAAATAGGTCCAAAAGACCTAAAATTTCGTTTCAAACTAACAAGCACCACAGAAAAAGAAACATCGAGGTTTATCAAACACATCACTAACCTTAAAAATTGACATACAATTATTAGAACCAACAACAATTTTGACTACCGACTGCATTTTTTTTTTACATCTAATTTAATTAAATTGAATACATAATGTGTAACAAAGACAGGAGAAAAAAAACATACCTGTGATAACAGCACAAACAATCACCAACGAAGAAATATAGAATAACTTCGCCATTTTTAAGATATTCTGGATGTATTGTTCTGTAACGTTTACTGCAAGTGCGAACTATCAGTGTATTGTGATTACTTTTATATCAAATGAGACACACAATGATAATATTATACAGGTGGATGTGAAAAAGAACTGGGCTAAACGTGCACTTACGGGACTCCCCAGATTACCTAGCTCTATCTACCTCACTAATAGCTACAAAACTTTACAAGATAAGACTACAATGTTTACTCAGTCATGTCTACTCTCATTAACAATACTCCTGAGTACCTTATTCTGGAATGTTTGTATAATTTTGATCTTGGTCGGTTTGGTACAGACCCACAGTTGGATGCCTATATTATAAACTTTTGTTATGTATCGATATGCAGGAATCCGGTCGAATCCACCGATACATATTTTTAAAACGCATGCCTTGTTCCTGTGTTTTCTTTTCTAAAGGGCGCTTTCCTGGGCAGTTTCGCGTCAAGCGTTATGCCAAGGTATTTGACTGTTTTCGCGTATGGCACTTGTTGGCTATTTATGAAGATTGATCAATCTTTAACTTGATTCTCCATTTTCGTGCCCAGTCATGAACTTTATTTACAGCGATTTGTAACTTTTTGATTGCTTCCGTATGGCATGACAGTGTCAGTGTCATAATGGCAGTGTGGTCCGCAAAGGTTGCAATAATATTATTTTCCAACTCTGGTATATCATACATATACAACAGGTAGAGGACTGGACCCAACACACTACCTTGAGGCACGCCAGCTTTAATAATTTTTAACTCGGAAAAGGCATCCTCGTACCTTACTCGAAACATTGTATCTGTAATGTATGATTGAAAGATATCAGCAAAATCATTGGGTCTTAGCTTGTATATGAAGCCCTTATCCCAAACTATCAAAAGCTTGTGCCACATCTAACCATACGGTGAAGCAGACTTCTTTTTCTTCAAGCATTGTCTCAATGTTGTTGGGAATTCTATGTACTGTCTACTGTTGAGTGTTTCTCTCTGAAACCAAACAGTTTCGCTCGTTTATGGTTTAGGTGATAAGGTTTTTATAGGTGAAAATGGTGGATTCCCATGACTCTGAAGATATCTTCAGAACAACGCGCTTTTGGGCACTCCCAGGTTTTATTAGAATTTTCTGCCTCGTCGGTTCAGTGGCTGCCAGTGCGACTGATGAGTGTAGGGTCCTAAGTTGAGCAAAGTGTTACTTGAATTTTCAATAGCAGCTTGGAGTCTGAAATCTTATACCCTGTCGATGACATGACTGGATGGTCGATGACTCGCTCCAATATATGGGAATGAAACACTTTGGTAAATACAGGCATTTTGATATTATTTATATTATGAATTGGTATTAAAATCAAATAGATAAACTTTTCAAACACCATATACATAATTATAAGTGTCTAGCTCAAATATTATCTTTGAGTTCTTGATGGTGGTGATTCACAATAGCGATAAATGTGATCTATAAATCAGATTATGAATCCTTTATTTGCAGATAATAAAGGGGTTACCAGTTTAATGTACAATCTATATTTTGCCTGTTTAGGGCATGCAAATTAATTTTAAATTAATACCTAATAGGTACTTTAGTAAAATATACAGAACTAGCTGACCGGACAGACGTTGTCCTGTTTCCTAGAACTTGATCGCAGCGCCACCTACCGGATCCAAGTGTAAAAAAAAAAAAATGTTTATTTCACAAACGAGAGCATTCTCAAGAATTTGATACATTTAAAGGTACAGATTTATTTATTGTTGCTTTAGGTACTGAAACTGAACAATCCAGAGACCCACTCAAACACAATAAATTTTATCAAAACCTGTCCAGCAGTTTAGGAAGATTTCAGTTACACACGTACAGAAGAATTTCTAGACACAAATACATAGCAGGAGAAGAAGAAGATGAAGATATTATTATACTAATATATTGGAGTAGAAATTATAAGTTAAAATAAATTTACACACACACTACAAAACTATAGCTTAGTTAATATTTTCCTCTTTCATTTGCATAAATTCATGTAAAGTATTAAAAAAAAAAATCTATCTACGCAGTTTTATAGAAGATTATTCACCAAGGGTGTAAAGCGGTGTCTTCTGTTGAATTGCCCCATAATATTATTAGTCCGTAGTTTTACCCTCACCGGCATAGCGATTTTAGTTGAATGTTGGGCGGGCGCTTAAACTAAAAGGCTGAGAAGGCTGGCCAGCCTGCCAGTGTGTCGTGTACCCAGATTGTTTAGACTCTAAAAAAAAGCATGATATCTGCTTTATATTTAGTTCAGTTATTATGCAAAGTTTCATCATTTGAAGTATTTATTGAATACTAGCGATGTATAGTTCAGTTTGGAGGTAGCATTGTATTTTGTTTTGATGGAATGAGTCATAGAAAAGCTCAAGTTTAGCAATAGTGGACCTTAGCCTCACCTTAATATCTATGTTGGAATTAATAATAAAGATAAAACACACAAGATATGAGGGATGTTAGAAGATGGGTATGACAACACTGTGCGAGAGGGATAGTATGACAGATAAGATGGAGACCGACGGTTTTTAAAGACGCACCTAACGTGTGCGATCGGAATAAAATTATAAAAAAATATAAAGAGGTTATAGGCGTTTGCGTTTTATTTACAACGATCTCTACATCTATTAATAATAATCTCTCGTGTTTGCCAAGCATGGATATTATGGGCACGCCACAATTGTGGCGATAAGTCCCCTCTTTGAGGAGTGGCTAGAGAGGCGCCACGGCGTCCTCACCTTCCGCCTGACACAGGTCCTCACCGGACATGGTTGTTTCGGGAGGTTCCTGTTCAGGATAAAGCGGGAGGAAACGCCCGGGTGTCACCACTGTGTGGATCGCCCGGAGGACACGGTGGAGCATACGGTGGAGGTCTGCCCAGCTTGGGCGGAGCACCGCCGTGTCCTCACGGAGGCGATCGGCGGCGGCGATCTCTCGCGTCCGGCCCTGGTTCAGGCCATGGTCCGGAGCGAGAGTGCATGGGAGGCCGTCACCTCCTTCTGCGAAGCAGTAATGCTCGCGAAGGAGGAGGCGGAGCGCGCGAGGGAGAGGCAAAATGCGCGCCCTCGCGCCCCTAGTCGCCGCAGGAGACGCCCCGGGCGTCGGGAGTCGAGAGCCGACTTCCGGCCACCGTAGGCGCGGGCTTGCGGACGGTGAGCAATGGGTAGCTCGCCGTCCGATAGGGACCAGGCCCGGGTCGACGGCGCGTTGTGTTCCACGCGCGCCTCAAAGAGATGTCAGCACCAACTGACGGGGTCCGGAAGGGCCAATGCCTGCCGGGGTTGCGGGTTTGTCTGAAAGGGATATCGCGACCTCGGCACACAGGCAACGGAAGGAACACGGGTGGGTTTTAGTCAGTAAAAGTCTGACACGCCCTCCCGCTCCACCCAGAGCGGGAGAAGTTATTTGATAATTTCCCATCCTCAAAAAAAAAAAAAAAAAAAAGCATGGATATTAAACCTTAAGACCAGGTAGAGCATACTTAGTTGGTTCCTTGTCTGCAAAAGAAGATAGTCAATTGAATCTGGTGTAACTTTGCGGAAATCCATTATAAAATACAATAGACTATGTATATTTATAGTCCAGTCATTTAAGCTTAAATTAGGTAAGAATCTCGGAATTCGAGATACCCAGCTGTAAGTCTGTAAATACTTGTATATTGACACCCTAAAAGTTGTCTCAAAACCTACATATGGTAGGGTGTCCGCAACTATTAAATTTCAAGGTCAAAGGTCACAAAAATCGGTTTTTTGCGCTTTTTTTGTAAATATCTCATTTCCTATGGGTTTTTTGCTATTTGTATTCATTATCAATAATGTAGAATACAAAATTCTTTACAAATTTTGTTCAGAAAAATTTTTCATACGGTGAACCGTTTTCGAGATAGAGGGCGGAGAGCGCGCGGTCACAGCATTACTTCAGGTCAACCGGTGCCTCCGGTCGAAAACGCGCCATATATAGTTGATGAACTATCGATAAATCAATCGATTATAAATATTTGTCAATTTTTATTAACTATTATATTATATTTTATCATTTTTTTCCTAACCTATCCACTTTTTATTCAGTATTTTCTCTTTATTTCAGTTTGAATCGTATCTTGGTAACTACGGACGTACAATTTTAAGAACTATGGCTGATTTGTGTTTTCTATGTAATAAGTCAGATTCGGTGAATCGCTTATTGAAGTAATGCGCGGTATGAAATCTCTACGAACTGCAAGTGTCGAACGAAATGACGGAAAATTTGATTATTTAAAATTAGTTAAAGTGCATGAAAAGTGCCGAAGTGTTTATATTAGTAAAAACTGTATCAAAGCAGCAAAACGGAAACAAGAAGAAGGAGAAACTATAACTTCTCCATTAGTACTCCGTAAAAAACGAGTTGAAGTGTTTGATTTACTAATATAAACACTTCGGCACTTTTCATGCACTTTAACAGAGGTTACTGATTTTAAATAATCAAATTTTCCGTCATTTCGTTCGACACTTGCAGTTCGTAGAGATTTCATACCGCGCACTACTTCAATAAGCGATTCACCTCCCGAATCTGACTTATTACATAGAAAACACAAATCAGCCATAGTTCTTAAAATTGTACGTCCGTAGTTACCAAGATACGATTCAAACTGAAATAAAGAGAAAATACTGAATAAAAAGTGGATAGGTTAGGAAAAAAATGATAAAATATAATATAATAGTTAATAAAAATTGACAAATATTTATAATCGATTGATTTATCGATAGTTCATCAACTATATATGGCGCGTTTTCGACCGGAGGCACCGGTTGACCTGAAGTAATGCTGTGACCGCGCGCTCTCCGCCCTCTATCTCGAAAACGGTTCACCGTATGAAAAAATTTTCTGAACAAAATTTGTAAAGAATTTTGTATTCTACAATATTGATAATGAATACAAATAGCAAAAAACCCATAGGAAATGAGATATTTACAAAAAAAGCGCAAAAAACCGATTTTTGTGACCTTTGACCTTGAAATTTAATAGTTGCGGACACCCTACCATATGTAGGTTTTGAGACAACTTTTAGGGTGTCAATATACAAGTATTTACAGACTTACAGCTGGGTATCTCGAATTCCGAGGTCAACTTACTATAATGACTGGACTATTAGTAACCTAATCCGCTTAACTGTTCTTAAAGAGTCATAAAGAACCCTGTAAGAAATTGACACGTGTTTCACCTATCAACGAGGCATCCTCAGGATGACGATTGACTTGTTGCAAACCCGGACACGACGTGTTGCCACTTCAAGCGCCGAATACGTACAGTGTGTTACTAAATAATATACGTCGTCTATTGTTTTTTTTTTTTCATGTTGTCCTCACTCATCTGGGTCCAATTTACGCCTTAAAGAAAATGCAGTTGGTATAGATAATTCAGTAATGTTCAGGCATCTAATAGGAGACAAATGATTATCAGCCAGTAGCAGAAACGAACTTTAACTATTAAAACTGTCATTAAATACTAATCTTCCATTAACTTGTTGCAGAAAGCAACATTAGACTCGATTTTAATGGTTCTTGGATAAAATTAATGAAATCATTAGCGTTAATGAGCCATTACGCAATGGGGCATTAAGTTTGTCTTTGTGCAACTTTGTGTATATCTAAAACATGTATTTAATGACGACGTTTGGTTGTTGAATAAAAGATTACATGTTTTTCTTAAATTTTATTAAAAATACATACATACACATTAAAAGGACGGCCTTTAACTATACATAAATACATAAATGCTTATTCAATGTCTCGTTAACAATGTGTGAATTAATCACATAAAACTTTAAGAAGCTATACATGTAATAACCGTTGCAGCTTCGTGATTTTATTAATAATGTGTGTCATGCAATAAAAGTTTTTTTTTCCACAATAGTGTTTGCTACATTTAATACACAGTGAAGTTTGTAAATAAATACACCATATTTTAAAAACACGTGTCTTATTTTATAGTTTCTTTTAAAATTTGTTAATCTACGTAACAATTCCCAGGTACAGATTTTTTTATATTATTGCTATCAACATTAACAATATATTGGTTACATAATTACTTTTGGTACTCAACGGTGTCAGTATTAAGACACAGCGTGTTTCAGACACGTTATTTACCCTATCTTAGATACAACACTAAATTAACAAACAAAGCAAATAAACAATCAATTGGACGGTCCGATGTTTAAAAGGCATTTTCGGCGTCACCGATGAATAGACACTGCCGATGGTATTTAACAAATAATGTGAACGTTGAAATCGAGATTTTTTTGGCACCTCATTTTTTAACAATTGCAAGCGGTATACTCAAGGCGCCTAAGCTAGACCAAATTATTCACTTGCTTTGAAGTCTGATAGGTATTACTGCTTGCAGAACAAGTATGAAGCAATGAGAGCTAAAGTGGCGAGTGGGAGAGAGAAGGACAGCGAAGTGGCTGCGTTACACTGGTCCTTGTCGCACACGCTGCAGTGCTTGATCTTCCTGCTGGCGTCGGAGTTGGGCAGTCTGGAAGAGCTGTTCTCCAGGGAGCGACAGGTGTGGTTGATGTCGGCGGGGTTGGCATCCAAACACGTGCGGACTACGGCTCCAGTCTCTGTAATAGAAGACACCGCATTAGTCGAAGACTAATTATCACATAGACTATGGCTCAAAAAGTTTTCAAACTCTTCATGACTAGAAATCAGACTGACGCCAAATATTATTCCTAAATGGAAACTTAACAACATATTTTCTTACTGGGTGTGATAGATAGATAGATAGAATATTCTTTATTATGTACACCAAAAGTACACATATAAATGTAGACCTTTAACATAGGGTGACACAATGGGCGGTCTTATCGCTAAAAGCGATCTTTTACAGACAACCTTTGGATGGATTAAAACAGACCTAACGGCCTACCACACGGCTCTTCCATTGGCCCATTTGACACGTTTAGGTTGCTGGGACGTACGGGGCTAGCCGTCATTGTCAGCGTGCACGTGCAAATCGCCTTATGCCATTCCATTCACTAAGGGAAGTGGCCCGATTTCTCTGGAGTCAAGTGTCGCGTGACATTTTGTCGCCTATTGAATACCATTCCTTAAAGCCTCGTGCAAACTAGCGCGACGCGACTCGAACAATAAAATTTCTAACAAAACTACACGGTATAACAATCAGTGTCGCGTCGCGCTAGTCTGTACGAAGTTTTAGCCGTCCATTAGTCCCGAAAAATCAACTATTCACACTTAATCCAAGACACTAGAAAAAACTGATAAATGTAGGTAATATTATGAGATACTCACGCATCACGATTTTGTGACAATATCTGGGTGCTCCAACCACGCTGCCAAACACTTCACCGGGAAGCACACTGCGTAGATACAACGTGTTGTAGTTGATCGAGTCTTGCGTCATGCAGTCCTAGAACAGACACAATGGAAGCGGTTAAGAGGCTTACAACAGCTAAAGCGCGGTCACTGTCGGACTGCATAGAAATGAAAGAGAAGCGCGATGACACAACGCAGGTAATTTATTGCAAAATATGAAGCAGTTAGCGATTTACAGAAAATCTATTGATTGGACTGGAAAATTAAAACACTATTATGCTAATATGTAGCTTGTAGAATAATCTGACAAAAAATCAGAATGATTGCATGTAAATTAATATGATTTTTAATCGTTAAAAGAATTTTTTAAAGGTATCTTCATGATTTTTTTCTATCGTATCAAATTAGTTGTATTATGTTTTCAACACACTATCATACTAGCATATATCCTGAAGAATATCATATATTTTTCTGATTTTGTTTACTGCAGTGGATCATATTCTTTTAGGCATTATAAAACTTGCGTTTAGGCACTTTTAGGTCCTGTAGTCCCCTTAATCAAACAACATAACACGATGTACTTAAAAAGGATAACTTTCTATGTAAGTTTTATCGGCATTGTACAGTCGGACAAAGAGTTTGCTATACAGGCATAAATATTTATGTTTTCACTACACTCGCAATATTAATTGATGAGTGATGTCAAAGACTCGACTTCTCAGCACACTGACAATATTGTAACATTTGCAAGTTATATGCATGCATACCAATCTGTATGTTCGACTGTACAAAGTTGCATTACTTCAACATCAGAAAACTATCTATTTATAATCCACCAGAAGTACGATTAAAAAAAAAGTCATTATTCGAGTTACATATAGTTCATCTTGATTGACCGTTAAGATTCGTAAAGCATTAGGTATATTGCAAACACGTTGTTTATTTGTACGCATTGCCTTGCTAAAAGGGTTTTCTAAACTAATGTTATATGAGAAAATATAATAGACATTTTTTTTAAATGTTATTTAATCATTTTATTCATATTATTGGTTGTATAGTAGCATTATATTATAAGTACTATTTATGTATAATTCATTAAGCCTGACTTGGTTTCCGTTCGTCTTTTTCGGGTGACCACTGACAATCAGTGCTGTGCTGTGGGTCCCTATAATCTTCTCTATAAAGATCTACGTTTTGGAATGGGCAACTAGCTTCAACTTTCTGACTAACTGACTGACTATTCGACAGTTCAAAAGTGCCTGTAAATGATTTAATTGCAATAAATGCTTTGAGTTTGAGTAGTTAGCGTTTGCAAACGCTAGACCAACCAGGAAGCATACTATAACGTGTAAAAGCTATCATTTTTCCATTGTGAAGAAGGGATAGTGCTATTCGTCCCATATTGCTCCATCTCCCTCCGACACTGAAACGGTTATGGCTTTAACACGTCATAGTACTGCTTCAGATAGACTAATATTATTTAACTCACCACCAAATGCCTTGAGCTTTTGAAGGGATCGCCGCAAGCCGGGTCTTGCTCGGAATTACATTGGTAACAATGTAAGCAGGATCCTGAAGAGAAAAGAAAAAAATATTTTAAAATAACAGTGATTAGGTAATAGGTAATACGTGCTGATATTCGCAACTCCACGTCAAAGCGCGTATTTTGCGTAAGGAATAACAGTGATTAGGTAATAGGTAATACGGGCTGATATTCGCAACTCCACGTCAAAGCGCGTATTTTGCGTAAGGAATAACAGTGATTAGGTAATAGGTACTCGTAATACGGGCTGATATTCGCAACTCCACGTCAAAGCGCGTATTTTGCGTAAGGAATAACAGTGATTAGGTAATAGGTAATACGTGCTGATATTCGCAACTCCACGTCAAAGCGCGTATTTTGCGTAAGGAATAACAGTGATTAGGTAATAGGTAATACGGGCTGATATTCGCAACTCCACGTCAAAGCGCGTATTTTGCGTAAGGAATAACAGTGATTAGGTAATAGGTACTCGTAATACGGGCTGATATTCGCAACTCCACGTCAAAGCGCGTATTTTGCGTAAGGAATAACAGTGATTAGGTAATAGGTAATACGTGCTGATATTCGCAACTCCACGTCAAAGCGCGTATTTTGCGTAAGGAATAACAGTGATTAGGTAATAGGTAATACGGACTGATATTCGCAACTCCACGTCAAAGCGCGTATTTTGCGTAAGGAATAACAGTGATTAGGTAATAGGTAATACGGGCTGATATTCGCAACTCCACGTCAAAGCGCGTATTTTGCGTAAGGAATAACAGTGATTATGCATGAAGAGACTAATTAGAGTTTCTGAGGACTCACCGAAGTTTTACTATTAGATAATGCTATTGGTTCTACTTTATGTTTCTGAATTTTCAGTAGTAACATTCAAATATTGAGATTTTATCTTAGGATTTAAGAAACCTTGCAATACCTAGAAATGAAATGAAATTGTTTATTCTGTAAATAGGATATTGGAATCACTTTTACACGTCATATTAAAAAAAAAAAAAATTGCTAGATGAGTTCGGCGTTTCCTATCCAACTACTCTGAGAAGAAAGGCCGAAACAAACTCAGAGGTCACAGTCTCTTTTAAAGTCCAGACATAATCTTGGTCAGACCATATGAGGACCATGTAGATTAGTGCCTGAAATGGCTTTTTGAGAAAAGAACCAAACAGATTTGAGTGGTGAGTCAGTGCAAGCATTTGTTAGTAATGGTGGAGCTCAACTCAGAACATAAGGAGTTCAACTCGACGAACAATAGCGTTCCTATTACCTTTTATTCTTAAATCCCTTTTTCTTGAATATTTTTGTTTTTCAAGATAAATATATTGTGACTCAATTACGCAGGTAAGTTCAGCGCGTTGTTTATTATAGGTAATTACAAATTCTTATGAAACAATACAAAGTATGACTAGTTCCTCAGAAATCATTATTGGCTACTAATGCTGAATCGTAAAACCACTAGTCAACGGTAATAAACGAAGATTCTTATGGTCCCCGCTCGATGCGGTAGTCATAAAATGCGTTATGTCATGTGGATGAGTAGCAAATGTCCTCCAATCTGCTAATATTAAGTCAGAAATAACAAACATCTGCGATTATCCAGCGATTGTGACAATTTTCCCTTGAATTTCCATTGTATCTAACATAATGTAGGCCCATGTTTAGCATTAAGGCTAGCCATACATGGTTGGTACTTTAGATCCGTCTGATCTGAGGCCTTACTATGACGTGTTAAAACCATCACCTTTCCATTTTCAAATAAGTCCTGTATAGCTTCATCTCTCTCTCACACTGGAGCGATGATTTAACAAGTCATAGTACAGCCTCTGACCTATACCGTGTGTGTCTGTTATTGTCTCAAGATCGATCAACTATGACGGCTAGAGCGATTACTACTTGAAGCAAACAATCTTATAGTTTCGTATTAGAGGAAAAGAGAAACATACCTAAGTCTAAGAACCAATCTCCAATTCTAAAAATAAAAATATCACTGCAATTACTCCTCCTACCATCTGTAATATGCCAGAAGTCACTGTATTGGAACAACGACCCAAGTACAAGATTCGACAGTCACAGGCATCTATGGGGCTCATAAAATTGATCTAGTATAGCGCAAAACAAGGGAGCGAAGGGAAAACTTTTTATTACTGTAATATGAAAACTTATCTAATGTATCAAGACAAACAGATCAATAAGTTAACGATAGTTTTATATTATTTGGTACCTACAGATATTGCTACGTTCATCTATGATCTACTCTAAAAATGTATTGAGGTCAGCTTCTAGACTTGCTGAACTAACTAGATCCGGCTAAATGTCAGCGTTTTAGGCGAAGTGACTGTCAATTTAGACGTAACCCGATTTGTAGGAGATGACCAATATTCTTTTACTCTTTTTCACGTAATGAATGAAATGGTTTATGACATCCATACAAGTAATGGCAGATCAGCTGTTCGAGGTCTATCGATGATGGCGGCTGTTATTTGAGATGCAGTAGTTATATCAGTAAACCTATGATTCACAAAAATATGATAATCAACTAGGGCTCATTTTACAAAACTGCCTTAATATTATTCTGCATCAGAATATTTCCTGATGTAGAATTATATTAAGGCACTTTTGTGAATCGCCAAAATAAATGCTGCATCACAAAAAAAAATCGTCAGGCAGTAGTACATCAGACACTACACCCTGGTCTGCGGTCTGGTCTGAGGACCCTCCCTTTTCTATAGAGGATAAGTGAACTTTACACTCTGTTCCTCATACCTCACCTCACCTCGACCAGTGTGTCGCATCTGTTGGACTACTGCCCGACGATTTTTGTTGGGACGTTGTATATATGCCAGTCGTGGGGTAAACACTGCTTGCGATGAAGATACCGCCACAAACTCCTTGCTGTAACCCCAGCATATCAATTCTCAATTCTTTATTGCGTACCATAATGTATACAGTTGGTGGGAAAAACAGTTACATCAGTCTCAATTATGGACCCTGTCGGGCACAGCATAGATAAAAGTAGGAGAGAGGAGGAAGAACGCTTGGCGTTTAATAAGTCAAACTATGAGTTTTTTAATAAAAATATTAGTAATGTTGTAAACTAATTACTTTTAAAAATATTAATTATTGTTTTATATACTTATTATTAATTTTATTTATTATGCATAGGCAGTATAAAACTTAGTAGGTGCATATCAGACCCCGTTATCGACCCCAATATCGGCCACCTAACAAATTACTTCCTTGCGTGTGCCAATTATAATTAGCAGATATTAAAGAATTTCTTCACTATCGTGCTGTGAGTAGAACGCCGATAATTCGGACGGGGCTCCTATTAATAGTCGTTCTATTTAACTAACCATACGTAACAGTTATTTTCGTTACGTTTGTGTCAAACAAGTGTATTGTATGCTGTTGCTGAACAAAATCATGTTTTGTTGATAAAAATTCATTGGAATTTGGAAATTATTTCGATTATAATTCGCGTGTCCTAAAATCTTACAAGTTTTTTTTTTTGCGCATTTTTAATTAAAATATATTTCTCAACATTGGGCAGTGTTCTTCTCTCAAAAGCAAAATGGACGTTGCAAATTAAAAACAAACGTGGCCATAATATTATTGAAGTAAGTCTACAGGGTTTAGAAATATTTCAAAACATGTGCAGAGTATAGTCACAAAGGTTTGTTTAATGATTTTGTATCCGTCAATGTTACTACGAAATTCCTTTGTGTATTACATTATTTACTTTTCAGGAATATTATGATTATGAGACTACACGGTGCAATTTCATCTAGGTACGCAAATTCGGTGAGAAGTAGAAAACAACATTTGGTCGCGTCAGGCATGTTTAAACTGTAATTGCAATTTGACAGTTGCCGTTTGACAATCTTAAGATTCGAAATTCGAATCATTAAGCCAACAATGCCTAGCTATGCATAGTACATCGCTACAAGGTTATTTTGGAATGTGGTCAAAATCGCCATCTTGTTTTTATATAAAAATGTATGGAACTGTATGGAAAAAACAAAGCATTCTTACACAGATATAGTTTAGGGTTGCCAATTGTCGAAACTCGAGGATCAAAATTGCTCCCTCTGCGCAGCACCTACAGGATTAAATTCATTTGGCCAACAATAAATAATAGTAGCCTGTATGAGAACTATGTGCGTCAGTTTTAAACTATTCAGTTCAGTAGCTGGAATAATATCGTTGCCATTGTCTGAGGTTAAGAGGGCATCCATTAGTCACCACTCACGTCCAAGAGATTAGTTAAACAGCAAATTGGATTCATTTACGGTGGTTAGTGCGTTCACACCCACCTAGAGTGTAAAGTGCCTTTGACTTGCTGGCCACATTGGATTGTTGCCTATATTTTGTACTCGTACTTTTCTCATTGCCCTATGACCTTTGTAGTACATTAATTTAATCGTAAAAAACCTTACAAATGACAGGTTCTCCTGACAAATGAATCCTTAGTCTAATAGCTACAAAAATTTATCAGTTTTTTTTATTTTTGTTTTTTCCACTGCTCACATTTTTTTTGCTCAGATTATTAAACAGTTTTTTTTCAAACGAATGGAGGATTGCCAATTTATTCATTTTCAATTATTTTATAATTACTAATCGAAGCAGTAAATACCAATAACTAGGAAAACGATCGTAAAGATCTTAATAAACTTATACAACGTTTTCATACTTTATGAGGTAATATTATCAATAATCGAATCGAATGTGAACAGTCTATTTTTTTTTTTCAGACAAAATCTTTTTCGTTTCGAGAATCACGGGCTTCGCAACAAGAAACACGGGGTATAAATAACATCAAAATTAACATACTAAACTCTCAATATCGTAAACTCAGTCAATATTACGCAATGATTGTTTACCAAAAAAGACAAGTAAAGAAAAACACACTTTACAGTGTAATATCGTAATATTTACAAGCAAACTAGAAAATGTGGAAACTTTACTAGTAGTACCTACATACTAGGCACCATTCATTTCCAAACTGGTGATGTCATGCAACGCCATTTATATAATAAGGCCACGAGCACACAGTTCACCTTGGGAAAAACCAGTTTTTTGTTCTCGAAGGCAAAACGATACTTTTTACACATTTGTTTGCAAACAATGGTTTTAGTTGATGAAAACTGGAAGTTATATCTATCTACTTAGTGGGAGTAGTATTTTACAATGAAAAAATATCAAATTCTTGCTCATAATTATTATTTACAAGCCTTAAACAAGTATGTGTAGTTTTAAAAAGGTGAAAGTCACATTTACAATATCTAGTAGTAGCGCAGCGAGTTTTAAAAATAGTTCGGTTTTGTACTAGAGCGTCATCTCTTTCACCCATAACCTGTGTGACAGCTGTTGTCTCTTTCAAACGCTTTATGTGACATATTTACGGCTCGGTAAGGGCGGTACCTTCTGTAACTTTATACAGGGTAAAATTAATTATTTGATTGTATTTTTTTTACTTGAAATATCACTTAAAAAGTCAGTTTTTTTTCTAAACACGATAAAACAACAAACATATTTTCTTAACTCAAATTTCTAGTAACAAAACTACCAGCGTTCGTTGACCCCCCCAAAAAAACATCAAATCATTTTTTATTTTGTCATGTATAGATATAATATGTTGTAGATACCTACTCATCACGTCTGCAGAGTTTTGCTAGCTTATTTAATTTGACCCTATAGTTTAACTCTGGGGAAAATTAGCTTTTACTAAAGTGAACGCAACATTTTAGTAGGTTTAATTTGAACGCAACATGTCAATCGTTCTAATAATAATTAATATACAGGGTGGCATCGATGCGAAAACAGATACCATGGTTTCAGTACATGATTCTGAACCGTTCATGCGTTGAAATTATTCGCCAGCAATTGAAAAAAAAATCTACACACACCTACGCGGTCAAAATGTATGGGACAGCTGATTTCTTTTTTAAATAACCGCCGAAAAATTTCAAAGTAAACGTTCAGAATCATGTGCTATGGTATCAGTTTTCGCATCGATGTCCCTGCCACTCTGTATACCTACTAAAACTTCAATTTTACAGTGAAGGTCATTCAGCTGCGGCAGGTACAATTTGTCGCAAATGGTCGGTTTTTTTAGATAACTATCGGTTTTCTGCTCCATAAACTACATAAATTGGATTGCAAGATTTCAACAATGTTTCAGAAACCTGTTTATGTGTTTCGACTATTTTCTTTTAAGATCCTAATGCAAGTAGTAGGTAGTAGCTAACGTTTGGTACTAAGAGTAAATAATTATGTTCTACTCCTAAATAATTATCGCGATATGTTGCAGAAACAATAAAAAATGATATACACAAAACGTAGGCTTTTTATTTTGAAGCTGCTTTGCATTATTCAAACAAAAAGTGCAATAAAACCATTGACTTGCCTTATAGACCGAAAACATGTGACTAAAAGGAATATAATAGTTGATGAATATAGAGGGAGAAGGAGGGAAAGCCAAAGAAAAGATGGATGGAGAAGGGAGTAAATGATAGCGGAATGGTTGACAGGGGAGAATGGAAAGAGAAAGGTGATGCGATCATCCCAAGTAACATGGGACAAGGGTAGGTAGATTATGATGATAGAGAGCTTATTAAAATGACGATAGACCGCTTATTAGACTAACACCCGAATACTGAAACGCCACTCAAAACTTAAGCGTTACTTAAAACTAGTTTCAACCAATCAAAAGGCTTTAAACGAGTCATAAGTAACGCTTAAGTTTTGAGTGGCGTTTCAGTATTCGGGTGTATGGCCCGTATTAATAAACGTTACTCAATACTCAAGCATTACTTAAAACTAGATTCAAGCCATTTGATTGGTTGAAACTAGTTTTAAGTAACACTTGAGTTTTGAGTAACGTTTATTCATACGGGCCTAAGCACCTGGGCGACCGAGCTCTGTTCTGATGTAAATAGAGATCTCTCATTTAAAGGCTCGTGCAGACCAGCGCAACGCGGCTCGAACAATACAATTTCTAAGAAAACTTCACGGTATAACAATAACCGATGTCGCGTCGCGCTAGTCTGCACGTAGCTTAATAGTATAGAAAATTCATACTAATTCCAAATTCCATGTATAGTACATACTAATTCCATCTATAGTACATACTAATTTCATGTATAGTACATACTAATTCCATCTATAGTACATACTAATTCCATCTATAGTACATACTAATTCCATCTATAGTACATACTAATTCCATGTTGCCATGATAGTACATACTAATTCCATGTTGCCATGATAGTACATACTAATTCCATGCTGCCATGATGTACTATCGAGGACACAGGCGCCTGACCACTTTTCGATCTTATTGCTTAGACCTTAGACAATAAGGTCAAAAAATGGTCAGGCGCCAGTGTCCGTGATAGTACATACAAATTTAATGCTGCCATGTCATTAGGTATTCTGGGGTAGCCATCTTATTCTCTGTGGGCGACCGAGCACTGATCGGGTGAAAGAACGGAGAAAACGAATTTTCCCAGATATGAGATCTAGCTATCGATTTTTCGCCCCGTAAACCCCTATATTACAACTTTTCCGAGCCGTTTTCGAGAACGTGATTACAAATATATATACAAATATTGCTCATTTAATAGCATAAGATAATTGCCCATAAGCACTGATACTTATTTTGAACAAAGTTAAAGTCACTTTAGTCACAATAACAGTACGTACAAAGTCATAGAAACCGCTTTGTCAACAAAACAAAGCAAAGAACTTTACAAAATGGAGTCCTTATTCATCTGTATGGAGTTACATTATTCGTGAATTAGCAGTTACTAGTACCTATACATTGCGAATTTCTACGATATTTTGGAGGCTGTCCAAAGTTTTAAGTGCATTAATATGTTTAGACAGTTATAATAATGACATTTTATGGTTACCAACTAATCGAAGCTAATTTTGTAAGTCAATGGCAGATGGCCTTTTTAGTAAGATGGATGTTCTGCAATAAAGAACACTAATTGGTCAGGCCAGACATAGTAGCGGTGTGGAGTTTCTTGCCCATTCTTCACCATACAAATCTACGTTTTTGCAGGGGTGACTAGAATCAGATCTATTTTAGCCTAATTGAAATAAATTTATTTGACTTTGACATAACTACTTAGACAGTTTTTACAATTGTCTGGTTGCCTTGACGCCCAATTTGGGAGAGTTTCTGTGGCTGCAATATAGCACATCGTTTTGATTGAAGTAATTGGTTGATGGTATAGTAGTCAATAGAATGTTCAGATAACTAAATGCGTGCTTGGTTATCTGAACATTATATTGACTACTCCTAGCTCCTACATGTAACGCAAAACTTCTTGATGAATTAATGAGTTTCGTAAGGAATTAATTGAGCTTGTAGCTTTTATGCTTAGTAATAACAAACTATGATTTATACCTAAGGTAAATAGGGGATCAAATAGGTAAATACCAAACTTCAAGCAGCGTTGTAAATATGTAAAAAAGACATTTACATTTCTTACACAACAAACTTTTAGAATGGAGTAAGCAAACACCTCACAAGTGGCCTTAATTCAGGAGCCGTCTTGAGCACAATCAAAGCATAATGCAGCAAAAACCGCTTACTCATAATCCATCATCAAAACACAAAGCAAAAACTGAAATAAATAGTTCTCTGCAACCTTTCAGCTAGGTATTCGTTTTTATTTTCAAAAAGTAGAATGATATTTAATTTTATAAACATTTCAATTTTAAGTTGCGTGCGGCTTCCAATTTAGCTAGATCTTTCTTTACAAATCAAACACACACACACTCTCACACACACACTCTCACACACATCGCACACACACATCACATCTATTATAATACTAGACCCAATTGGTGGACAAGTGTTATTCTCTAGTTTCCCAAAGGTACAGATGTGGCACTAAACAGATGTGGCAGGATATATAACTTCAAACAACATTAATTGTCATTAGATGGGAATGGGATCCTATTGGTACAAAGTACCTATAAGTGATATTTAGGTATACAATAATCTATTTGTGACGGTGACTATCTGAATCACAAGTCACAACACATTCCAAGGCCATGTAATTAACTAGGAATCCATGTTCAAGTACTTACTAGTAAACATATTTACGAAACACGTTTCTATACATTATACCATACCTTAGTAAGAACAGTTTTATTATTTTCAATAAGATTATTTTTGTAATACTAAGGTAGTAAAGCAATTTATTAATCACTGGCACTTGAAACATTTCAGTGATACCTCTGTGCTCACTTACGATCAAGTGGTCCATCTAGCATAACCAGCCTACAATGTTCCCACTGCTGGGACAAAGCGGATTAGCAATTTTGGCTCAAGTACTGTACTCAGTACTTGAGCCAAAATTGCTAATCCGCTTTGTGTATTATAAATAGTAATTTATGAGAAATAAATTTTCAGGAGACACAATCAACATAGAAAATTTCTTAGTGAGATTGGGGCACACGACATATTGCCATAGAGGATTGTGTTTTTAGCAAGGCCTGGAATTGTACCACATAGCTCGTACTAGCTACATTCAAACGAAAATATCTGCATACCTACAGTAGGTACAGTGCAAGTCCCGGCTGGAAAATTGGACCCTCCAACCGGAAAAACGGACAATACAAAATCAACTGGAGCCAACTGGCTGGAATTGGTAAAAAAAAAACAACCACACAGTCACGGCTCTGACTATTTGGTTTGTTGAAGTCAAAACATAGATTTAAAACACTCTCATGTTTGATGTTATATTATTTCACTATGTTGTTATTTTATATAAGTTAGATAACTTATAGTACATCTATAAAGAATTCAAAGTGGCCTGTTCAGACTTTCAGAATTCAAACTAGTTGCTTATTTGGAGGAAGAGGAAGAGGAATTTGAAAAATACTACTACTATATACATTGTATTTCAATTGTTTTAAGAATCGTGTGGCAATTCATGGCTCTTGGCTTGTACGAACGTATTCGTATTACTGTAGATTTGTCCCCATTGTTTCAGCTTGTACTTAGAAATAATCCTTATGTGTAGTCATTACAGCTCAGTTGATTGTAGCCGGTAATATTATTGGTTAAGTTATGTTTGCTGAACATATATGACGCTGAAATACTTTTCAACCTTTCTCCCCACGTAATCTCGGCTCACTGTTTTCTGGTTTATATTGTATGCAACGGCAAGAGCCATAAAATACTATCACAAATAACTATTTTATTATTTCCCAGATTCAGATCAAAACAGTAAGATATATCAAGGAAAGTCGTAAAAATACGCTATAAAGTTTAATAGAAAAAGACCAATGACAATACGTGATTATATGGTCACGTTTGGTTTTTATTTGTAGGAGGCAAAATGTAAATCTCAACAAACCGGTAAACAAAGTATTTAACATTGGCGAGAACTACTATTAGATGTGATGTAAGATAGTATGTCGTCATCGAAATTATATATATATCGACGAGTTCACGTCTAGATCGAGATACAAGCAATCCATATTAATTTGTATCGGAACGGTCTCATAGCTTTTTGAATTGTTTTTGACAGAGTTGATCGTTCGCGAAATAGCCGAACATATTTCAACGATTGTACTTGCGACTTAGGACAGCACTATGAAGAAACTAAAGATGTACAGTTATCAAAAGAGATTAGTATGCAGGTCTTCAACTACTTTTAAACCTATGCTGTGCGTGCACGGAGTAGTTACGTGTTTTGATATTTATGTAGCTTGTCTCTTGTTTAAAAAGTGTCACCTACGCACTTAGCAACAAAGAATATAGCATGTCCAAACTTTTATATTGACCGTACCAATAGAAGTTCCGTCATCAAACTCAGCAATTTTATTCCCAGAGACAAATATACTTTCTAGCCTGCAGTTCCTGGGAACGACTAACTCTACGCCTGAAGTCGTAAAAAGACCATAGTATCTTTACAATGTGGAGACAAAACATTGTAGATTTGTAGCATCAGTCTCGTAACTTGACGAGGTTACAGTTATAGTTACACTACTAGTGTTGGGTACTTCAGATAACAGTTTGCGAGGAACTCCATCATAAATGTGAGTAGTACACAGTTCGAAGCTTTACTTTGTTCGCTCAACGGGGTTTAACCATGCAATAAATTGGTGATGTTCTTCAGAAAGGTCAAGTGCGTAGTACTCCCAACCGGCGTGCGTGTATGACCAGATGTATGAACGTTAACGAAGCAAAATGAGTATGTAAGGATCGTAGCTTGTGGCGTGCTGTAGCTTCTGCTTTATGCCCCTTCTGCTGCTTATTTTTTCCCCCAAGGGAAAAAGGCGCGAGTTTATGTATATATGTCAATTTTGACAAATGGTGAAATGTCATGAGAAGTGTCAAGCGATTTTGTACCATATGCGGTGCAACTATTAACTGCCACCTTGACGTGCCCTGCATTTAAACAACCCTGCAAACGATTATGGCAGGCCCAGACAGCCAGAACGATCTATTCAGACACAATAGTGCCATAATAATCACGCTCGGTAAGCGGAAAGATTGATGTTTAGAGATTATCTACTAATATTTAGATTCGTAGATGACATTATTTTACTATCGTATGGTTGTTGGCAAAGATTGTGTCACGTTCGTTCTTGGGGGAATCATGTCTAAAGGATTTAGTGAGGCAGAACCTATTGACTTTTGCCACTGGCCTGCCTTTCATTTAGAAAATCCATAATATTCATTGCTTTATTTACGTTGTCGAGCAGACGAATTTTTCACACATATAATGGGTTTCACCTGCAATATTATTGCCTCGATCCCGTGGGAATATCGGGATAAACTACCCTATGTCCTAATCCAGGTTATGGTCTACCTATGCGCCAAATTTCATCCAAATCTGTTTAGCCGTTTTAGCATGAAAGCGTAACAAACAAACTCACTTTCGCATTTTTTATGTTATATAGATACAGGATTAAGCAATGGATTCTTCAAAATAATTCGGATTGCAAAGTGTGTTACGTAATTGAGTCCTATTTTTTAGGAATATGCGATTAGCAATCCATGTAAGGTCACAATTTCCGCTGTTCTTGAAAATTGATGATGGTTTGAATATGAATTCATTCGTTTTAACAAAATTTAAATCTTGTATTAAACGCACACTATGCTGCCAAGCATATTATAAATTGGGGGATTACATCGCTGACAAAAATGCTTGGCTCAACGCTGGTCCAGCTCCACAAGGGCGCATAAACTAGTTGATTAGCATTGAAAATAATGTTGCGAGCTGCTGAAGATTGCAAAAAAATATCTTTGCATTGTATAAATTCAATCTCTTAGTATTGTATAATTGCATAGCACATGTGTGAGCACTGTGACCATTACCATTTACTGGGTAAGTCTTTCATTGACTTGAATGAGCCCTGGCGGCTGAGAGTATGTCATGCTCACTCAAATGTCTCGCTGATGGTGGCGTGTGTGTTGGATCATTAAGTTCCCTACAAAATGGTTGAGCTGAATGGTGCTGATCCATGCGTCATGTTCGTGAACGGGCGCCGTCAGTAGGGACTGGTCATCTCTTAGCTTCCATGGCTTATTTTAATGTATTTTAATTTTTGAATTTGTTTATTATCTTTTCATTGCGGACGCTTTTAACGTGCACGTCTTTCTACATTGTTCTCACATGTATAATTTAAACATGAATGATGTATGTAACCATTATTTTGTAAGAATATTTTGATTTAAAAGAGTGTCCGTGGAGTTTCTTGCCCGTTCTTCTCCATAGGTACCTACTACGCTTTGGAATGGGCAACTAGCTTCATCTTTCTGACTGACCGACCCCTTGACAATTCAAAAGTGCCTGTAATTGGTTTATTTGAAATAAATGCTTTGAGTTTGAGTTTGAGTTTGAGTTTGACTTAATCACGGATCACGTGGAAAAACATTAGGTACATACACATTCTGAATACAATCTATGTAAGCTTAGAAACTTTTCTTCCCTTACGAGAAGACACAATACTTGGATATTTTATTTCTGTGACAGTATCAGGTCGTAAAATGGGAACACAGGCGTATTAGAAGATGTCTACGAAACATTATACTTACTTAGTTTACTAGTATATATTGCGCAAAACCGTAAAAAATCTGGAAAACTTCCAACAATTTTCTGTTCATCTATATTATAAACACGTTTGTAGAACGAATTTAATTTCATAATTCGACGATTTTAGGTCAGCGAAGGGTGGCGTTTAATTGATGAATGGACTTTTTATCTAAAGTCTAGAAATGTCAGTTGAAGAACGTAATGCATAGACCAAAGGTCAATAATATTGGGGACAGTAAAGATATATGAAAAATATTTTTTTTCTCTACCTATTCAATGTAGTCTAGTCTACTGCACCAGGTACCTTAAATTACTATTAATATTATAGATAATTATTTCACAGAAATTGACGATTTAGTTCAAAAAGTGAATTATCAAGGCGATATTTGAAGCACTCAGCCGTGAATGAACGAATGATTTGATTTGCCAAAATATAGGTACGTATGATATGGTAACAATAACAGAATAACAGCACAGCGGTATACCAAATAGACTTCATTTAATTTATTAAATGTGTAGCTACGCCCCGCGGTTTCACCCCCATAAATCTCGATCCCGTGGGAGTATCGGGATAAAAGTATCCTATGTCCTAACTCAGGTCACGGTGTCAAATTTAATCCAAATCCGTTCAGCCGTTTTAGCGTGAAAGCATAACAAACAGACTTACTTTCGCATTTATAATATTTGTTAAATGATACAAGCTTTTGTGGCGATATTCGGAAGAGGCCAGTAATATTGTACGCTATGGCTAAAATGATGCTGATATCATTTCCTATTTACGTGGCTGCCATCTCCAACGTTGACTCACGCTAAGCGTTTTATCTCTATTAGAAGTACTTAATGTTAGGCAATTGGCATCAACAGGTGGTTATTGATAGATATTGTAACATTCATGGATACGCCTGTTGCGGCTTTTAAGTGGTTATCCATAACCATTCTACTGATATTATAAATGCTAAAGTCTGTCTTTCTGATCGTCACATCTTCACGCCAAAACCACTGAACTGATTTTAATAAAATTTTGTGTAGAAATAGCTTGATTTTTGAATAATTACATACACGCATAGGTACTGGTTCTTAACAAAACAATACTGGGGTGATGGCGTGAAGACTGTATGGGAAAATCTAAAATCTACGAGAACGAAGTCGTTAGTTTTTTATAAGGGATCTCGCGCCCTAGACGGCCACGAGTAGGTCACACTGACAAGGTAAACTATGGGAACCGATACGAATCGCGCATTTGGACGGCTAGTTGGCCGTTGCGGTTTCTATACTTTACCTGGTCGGTGCGACCACTGCACGCGTAGCATGACCGTAGAAACGAGTTTTGTCGACGGAAGAATAGACAAAATGACAGATTGTGATTGTTTAACTGTCATTTTGTCTATTGTTCCGTCGACAAAACTCGTGGTCATGTTACGCGTGCTGGGGCGGCAGTCTCGACATAGATAGCGATCGCTATAAGAGCGAATTCGGTCGCAAAGTAGTAATGGCGTGCCTAGACGCGCGCGACGTGCTTGAGAAGCACGTGATTTTTTCGTGCTTGTCAAGTATTTTTGACCGTTGAGGTACGCCATTAGGATTTTGCGACCGAATTCGGTCGTATAGCGATCGCTATCAATATCGAGACTGCCGCCCCTGGTCTTGTCCGTGGCCGTTTAGTGCGCGTGATCCCTAAGTTTTGCGGTTTGAAATAAAACCTGTCAAACGTGCTATATAAGAGGAAAATACTTTTGCTATCCTCATCAAGTTTGAGAATAATAAAAGTATTTTTGTTCGTTATACCTAGTCTAGTCTATATCTTTATAGTAACGCTCTGTAGCTACGTCTCCCAATAATCGCAGGGTCAATGTGATAAGGTAAAGTATTTTTTCAAACAAAAACTGTGACATCGTCTTTACTATCCACACCTATTTCATCGTTATTAAAAGTCAGTTTTGATTTCACGCGTCATATAGTTTATTTATGGCTTTGAATTGTTCATTTATTTTCTATAATAGGTAAGTTTTTTTTCTATTACTTCTAGGGTGTACGTGTATTGGCTCTGTTTGGTTTAGTTTTATTATTGTTACTAGCTGAGCCCCGCGGTTTCACCCGCATAAAGCTTCGTGCAGACCAGCGCGACGCGACAGCGCGACGCGACACCGGTTATTGTTATACCGTCAAGTTTTCTTAGAAATTGTATTGTTCGAGTTGCGGCGCGGCGTCGCGTCGCGCTGGTTTGTACGAGCTTTAAGTCTCAATCCCGTGGGAATATCGGGATAAAAAGTATCATTATGTCCTAACCCAAGTCAAGGTTTTTTTCAAACTTTTTTTCTAGCTAACATCTGAATAAAGCAATAATTTTATAAGAATCTGTCAACATAAAAGATTAAAAAAAAATACTAAATATTGCCTGTTTTACCCATTTTTAATAAAAATTACACTTTAAAGTTAAGAAAGTGGTGAAACAAGAAGAAAGACAAAAAAAAAAATTAAAAATATCCCGTGGGCCAGGGCCAAATAAATTAGGGCTAAGTAAGTAGCAGATGACCCCACCTATCCACCATTTTCGTATGTTCAACGTTCTGCCAAACACCCTGTAGTTATTACCAAACTAATCGTGCGATCAGTATAGGTAATTTGTAATTTTTTCCTGCATTTATGCAGCTTTTCTTATCTTATCAGCTAATTAACCTTCACCAACACTAATTTTGACCTTTTGAAAATATGAACGATAACAATTATAATGACCACAATACCTAGATTGGTAATCGCATTATTTTGTTATCAGCTGAACGCTGTGAAAATTAATGTGGAGGCTTTCGACCAGCAGTGGATGCCATCAGGCTGTTAATATGATAATGATGATGAAAGCTTTTACGCATCCCTCGAATAATAATTGTGTCATGCGTTCATACTTAAGGCCTTTTCGGCCTGTTACCTTTTACGGCATTTAGTTGCCATTATTATGTTAAATATGGTGATTAGGGCAATGGAAGCCATTCGTTGAAAGTACTGGTGTGTTATGGACCATATTTAAGAATGGACATAATTATGGTTATTCAGGGTTCTGTTGGTATTGACCGAAGACTGCTCTAGTTTCTTTGAATTTTTTTAACAAATAGTTTAATCCTAATATTGAAAACTAAGAGTGTAGTATTCTTAGTTTTCACTATACATCAATTGAGGCAGCCCCAGTAAATCACAATAGGACTTGTGTCAGAGCTGTCTCAGTCTTCCCCTTTACAAAGATGAAGTTAAATAGAGTTTATAGAAAAAATTAAATTAATTGTATTAAACAATTATTTAGCAGCTCTCGGAGTATGTGTGTGTGTGTATATATGAGTGGGTGTGTATATATGAGGTGTACCGTTTTTTTTTTAGCTAATCTTATCAGAAAAAAAAATATATACTTATTAAAAAAATCTGGATACAGCTAGTGTAGTTATTACCAAACTAATCGTGCGATCAGTATAGGTAATTTGTAATTTTTTCCTGCATTTATGCAGCTTTTCTTATCTTATCAGCTAATTAACCTTCACCAACACTAATTTTGACCTTTTGAAAATATGAACGATTACAATTATAATGACCACAATACCTAGATTGGTAATCGCATTATTTTGTTATCAGCTGAACGCTGTGAAAATTAATGTGGAGGCTTTCGACCAGCAGTGGATGCCATCAGGCTGTTAATATGATAATGATGATGAAAGCTTTTACGCATCCCTCGAATAATAATTGTGTCATGCGTTCATAATTAAGGCCTTTTCGGCCTGTTACCTTTTACGGCATTTTGTTGCCATTATTATGTTAAATATGGTGATTAGGGCAATGGAAGCCATTCGTTGAAAGTACTGGTGTTATGGACCATATTTAACAATGAACATAATTATGGTTCTTCAGGGTTCTGTTGGTATTGACCGGAGACTGCTCTAGTTTCTTTGAATTAAAAAAAAAATAGTTTGATTCTAATATTGAAAACTAAGAGTATAGTATTCTTAGTTTTCTAGATTAGGATCACACAATACATCAATTGAGGCAGCCCCAGTAAGTCACAATAGGACTTGTGTCGGAGCTGTCTCACTCTTCCCCTTTACAACGATGAAATTAAATAGAGTTTATAGAAAAATTTAAATTAAATTGTATTAAACAATTATTTTGCAGCTCTCGGAGTATATGTGTGAGTATATATGAGTGTGTGGAGGTGTGTGTGTGTGTGTGTGTGGGTGTACCGTATTTTTATTAGCTTATTCTTTAATTATGGTTCTTCAGGGTTCTGTTGGTATTGACCGAAGACTGCTCTTGTTTCTTTGAAAATTTTAAACAAATAGTGTGATCCTAATATTGAAAACTAAGAGTGTATATAAAAAAGAGCAGACTATTAGAGGAGGTGGGTTAGCTAAACTGTAGCTAACCCACCTCCTCAAATGGTCTGCTCTTTTTGAACTTTGGCTTTGGCTATACGGGATAGATACCAAAGGAGACAAGGAGATAGATAACTAAAACTGATTTGCACCTTTACATCTTAAAAGTCTGTCAATTTCAATTTTCAATTTCAGGTATTACAGCTGTTAAGATAATTGTTTATACATTTCACTGTAAACATAGCACATCTATGTAAGAAGCTGTTGGAAGATGAAAAGCAATTCATACATTATTTAAAAAGAGCTGCCCCGAGCACGGTTGCTCATTCGACAATCGTGAATGACATCATCATTTCAAATAAAAATATGAGTAGTGCGTGTGCGCAAAGATAACAATAAAAAAAACAAAAACAACTACTCACGTAGATATTATTGTCTGAGTTTTATTATTTCTTACAAAATAAAAACCGGCCAAGTGCGTGTCGGATCACGCACAATGAAGGGTTCCATAGTTGGGATGAATTTATCCCAAGAACAAACTTAACATTGTAGTTGAAAAATATGATCTCCCATACATTCCGTATGGGAGATCATGTTTTTTTAACTGCAAATTTAAGTTGGTTGATTATTACTCGTTAACCTGTACAGCCTACTTAGCTCTGATAGTTTTCCTTTTAATTTCGTTATATATACACTACTGCTGTGAATTTTTTCACAAATCCAAGTACAACCATTTAGCTGGCATCACTTGACTCTAACAAAAATTAGCATTTAAAAGCTTAATCTTTCGCAAACGGATACCTGAATCCAAAAATGATTTTCACAAACTTCCAATATTTTTGAACGAACTTTCTAACGATACCCCACACCATGGGGTAGATGAGAAAAAAACATCCCCACTTTACGTGTAGGGGAGGTACCCTAAATTTTTTTTTTTCTTGATTTTCTTTTACCACGTTGTCGGCATGATTAATATGTATACATATGCCAAATTACAGCTTTCTAGTACTAACCGTATCAGAGCTAAGCCGCGGACAGACAGACAGACGGACATAGCGAAACTATAAGGATTCCTTGTTTACTACGGAACCCTAAAAAAGAAACACAATTTGGATAGCCGATAGTTATTTGTTTTTTTTTCATTTATCGCTTGCCAAATAGTTTCAATTCGCTTTCGGTTGATTGAACAAAGTTGTTGACAACTGTAGGTAAGTTTAAAGTGTCATTGGGGTTACAAATCCTTTCATAACAATATCTATACATACAAATAAATAAAATTGAAGAATATGTTTGTAATGTCAAAATAACAAAAACAAACGATATCTTGTTTACTCCTTTTTAGTAAGCGTTTTATCTTGGTCGGGTTTTAATTAAAACGTTTCTTTTTTTTATGGTCCTTAGAAGTGCAGGTGGACACTTTGTGTCCAAAGTGTCCACCTGCGTGGACTGGACATGATTTGGTCAGTTATGAAATGAAACTTAAAAATATTTTAATGGCAATTTTTTTATATAACAGTTTTGCGTTCATTTCCGGGGAACACGACCTTGATAATTAATTGCATTTTAATTACTGAACCTTCAGAAATTATATTGTGTTGTGCTTTAAATAAAGGGCA
The DNA here is from genome assembly GCA_914767755.1 of Agrochola circellaris. Lineage (NCBI taxonomy): Eukaryota > Metazoa > Arthropoda > Insecta > Lepidoptera > Noctuidae > Agrochola > Agrochola circellaris. The sequence goes on from OU611858.1 coordinate 10,908,534, forward strand.
AATGAAACTCTACATTTTATGGGTATTATCGTCTACAAAAGCTGACCCAATTTCTTGGCAGCGAGTGTATAAATAAAACATACATTTCATATATTTCAGACTAGCATTCAGAAAGCGATAAGGAGAACTTTTTACAATCAAAAGAAAGAAGTATAATATTATTATGTATTTGTATTTTTTTTTTTTTTATTAAATAAATTGGCGTACAAGAAAAATTTAGAAAAAAGTTTTCAATAGTTGTATTAGCGAATCGAATCTATCTGACATGTTTATCAAAGCCTGCTCTTCTATTTAAACGCCTATAACTAGTTCAAGACTAACAAGGTCTCAGTAAAAAGTTACCTACTAACAGTTCCAACATTTGCTACCTACTAAACTACATAGTAAAGCCGGATACTATGAAAATTGATAATGAGATAACTGATAACTACTATAATCTAATCTTAATAGCTTTGAAGTGCATAGATAATCAGCTGTACTAAACTTATGAAAGTACACTTACGAACAAAAGTATGTTTAAAAACACAAATTATATTTTTTGTAAAAAATAAATAAAAAAATACGTACCAATCTCAAATAAAGCCAGTAGAACGGCTAGGTTCAATGCGGTGAATCCGTATCTTGCCATTTTCTCTTGTATATTTGTTTAAATCACGGCAAACGACTGAGCTCGGGCCACGGATGAACGATACTGAGACGACGAACGCCGCACCCGCCCGCCAGTTCGACGCCGACCAACGCATTTACACGTCACGTAGGGTAACCCGTCTCGGATGTTATTGAGGACAGTCTCCGTGTTTCATACATTTCCCAGCATCTCCCTTAATACATTCAACACACTTTGCGTGACACACTTCGAATGAATATCCTTAATTAATTTGATATTACAACTATTATTATAAAAGTTTTGTTGCAATATGGTAGAAATGAAAGGAATTATCATTTGTAGAAGGGTGCCGACTTCCTAGCCCCCGCTATCTAATTGCGTAACACATTTTCGTAAATGATTAAGACTAATCTCTTTCATTTTGACAGTTCAACAACGTTCATTGCGTTATTTATGTTGCTCAGCAGATTTTTTTTCGAACTTATGAAGCAGGGGATTAGCAATCTGTTTCAAAACGATTTAGATTGTGATTGATCGTGTATTACGCAATTAGGGTACCGGTTTCTGAAAGCTTATTCAAATTAGGCTGATGTGTAATCTTATTTGAGCTCCTTAAGTTCTGGGTTGAGCTACACGATTACTGACAAATACTTGCACCGACTAGACTGGTTCACTCAAATCTATGTGGTTCTTTCCTCAAAATACTATTTCAGACACTTATCTACATGATACCCACATGATCTGACCAAGATTATGTCTGGACTTTAAAAGAGATTTTGAGCCCTGAGTTTGTTTCACTATTTCTTCTCAAGAGTAGTCAGACAGGAAATGTCGACTCCACATAGATCTTCTTATTTATTTTTTATCTGACGTGTAATTCCAATATCCCATTTACAGAATAAATAATATCATTATATTTAATTGTATTTCAAGTTATTTGATTGCCTGTTGCTATTTATAAAAAGCAGTTATCATAAGGTTAGATTTACGTGGTGCAGTGTGTGAAACGAATAATTAAGAAACATTAATGACATCGATGGTTTTGGAAAACCCTTTGGGTTATTTTTTCAGTTTTCTCTGTTAACCACCATAAAAAATAATGTACTTGGCTGTTTCTCATCCAAACCGTCGTCAAGAAGAACGTCATTAGCTTGTGGCGGCATCTGTAACGCCACATACGAACTACGCATTAGACCTGACAACACGCAAAATCAAAGTCAAAATCAGAAGCCCGACAATAACCGTCGGGCAGAAGCCTATCACGCCAACCGTCTAGTCGGAAGATGCTCCCTTTTCAAAGGAGGATGAGAAACTTTCCCCCCGTTTCCTCAAAACTACCTCTAAAAGCTTAGTGACGAAACTGCATTCCGAAATATGACAGTGACTGTACTATGACAAATAGCAAAGACGTCACGAAATGCATGGAAACGAATCTATAACTTATTTATGATATTACTAGTGACATCACATGCAACCATGACTTGTACACAGTGGACAGTGTCCACGGTTAACCTTCGTACTAAGTATGGTATGTCTAATATAATCCAATGAACATCATAAGAGGAAACGAGGTCACGTGGTCGTTGGCATTCATTCCATACCAACGTATGCCTTTGATCAGTATAAAACAAAATATAGGTACATGTCTGTGGTAGATTTACATTATATTATATCGTAATAAAATATTTGGAATAGAGTCATTAACCAGGGAAAAACAGAGTAGCGAGAGGGTTTTTTTTTATTATTTTTTTAAGGTGCAGTTCAGTGTCAGGTTGTATCTTGATCAAAATATGATTCACGACCAATAAATATGTAAACATTAGAATTAAAAATACATCACTCTAAGTTACATTTATTCCATAAGAACAATTCGCATAAGGAAAAGTTTTTAGTATTCGTAAGGTTGATTATTCGTAGTATGTTAGTACGTAGTACGTAGTTTGTTTGTACCCGAAAATACTGAGAAATGTAAGGAAACAGTTTAACACCTTGAACAGTTAGAAAATGTTTTTGTTAAAAACAGATTTGATTTATTAGGTATAATTAAAATAGAATCCAGGCTGTCGAACTTACTTTTTCATTTTATTATAGAAATTAGTATAAGAGAAGATCGAGATAGAATCGTAATATCCCGTCTTCCGAATCGTTTGGTCACCGTACTATCCAACTAAAGAAATATACTTGTACTAAATCTTTGGGCAGGACATCAACGGAAAATATTCAAGGTTACCTATTGGTATTATTTTTTTACTGGACACTGATCCCATCGTTTTTTATTTACACCATTGCTTGATCATAACAAGTTTTTTTTAGAGGCTTAAGACATGGTAACCAACGTACGATGGGTAGGTACGAGAACCAATCAAAATTATTATCGTGAAAATCTGACAATCGGTCCTAGAGCATAAATAATAGTTCTATTTTATACTGACGGAGTCATGCAAATCATGACTCCGTCAGTATAAAAAAAAACTGGAAAGCCTTGAATTCTCGAATGCTACTGTTTCCACTGATCCAACATCATTATATTCAGTCATTTCTTTGCAATTCTCATAAGGTACTCCATTATAGATCTCAACATGGTTTGAGTATGATTTAATGTTGCACTGATGCAGCATTTTCTTGATAAGCAAAGATACAAAACGATGGTTTTATTATGATCATCTAAATCACCGCATCTGTTTGTTTGATAGCGCTAATCTCAATAAGTTTCGAACGGATTGCGTTTAAGTTTTCACCAATAGATAACTTTTGTTTCGAAGAAGGTTTAGTCAATCTGCCTAGCCTTTTCCCTACTATTTTGGGGTCGTCTTCTAGGCTAACCGGATGCAGCTGAATACCAGTATTTTACACGGAGCGACTGCCTATCTGATCTCCACAACCCAGTAACTGGGTAATACGATACCCCTTGGTAAGACTGGTGTCAGACTTTCGGGCTTCTGACGACTCTTAACGACTGTCAAAGATCTACGAATGACAGCCGAGACCAACGGCATAACGTGCTTTCCGAAGCACGTAGAGGTCTAGATATGTAACGAATGGTCACCCATCCACGAACCGACCGTGGCAAGAGTAGCTTAACTTTGGATCGACCCGTGCGGCTGTTTGCCACGAGCCTCTCGGTGAAGGTTTAGTATATGATCAAAACATATGTGCTATATTTTATCTCAGTCAAGGCTACCAGTGCGAAGCCGAGGCGAGTCAGCTAGATATAAAATAAATGTTGTGGGCGCCTGAGTCCTGACGTAACGCACCGCGCACCAAAACAAAATGTGTTTTGTAATATCACGCTTTCTACTTTACGTGCTTTCTCTCACTCGATATGGCAAGCTACACATCTCTTGTCATTTTGGATAAATTAGACAAAGAAAAGCATGGCATTGCAATCAAGAAAAAAAATCGTGCTTACATGGAACAGGAACACTTCGAATCATAATGTTTACAGACTATGATGATAACTTTTAAATCTCCCTTGATTATTATCACTTAGGTATAGTGCATTCATTACAACTTGACCCGTGACGCGATTGGTAGCACTGAATTTTGTAGTCTTAGTTTCAATACTACTAGAGTTCAAAATGGTGACTGACAGAACAGTACTACCAATCACAATCAATCTGCCTAGCCTTTTCCCAACTATGTTGGGGTCGGCTTCTAGTCTAACCAGATGCAGCTGAATACCAGTATTTGAAATGGAGCGACTGCCTATTTGACCTCCACAACCCAGTAACTGGGTAATACGATACCCCTTGGTAAGACTGGTGTCAGACTTTCGGGCTTCTGACGACTCTTAACGACTCTCAAAGATCCACGAATGACAGCCGGGACCAACGGCTTAACGTGCTTTCCGCGGCACGGAGGAGTCTCGGTATGTAAAGATGGTCACCCATCCACGAACCAACCCCGGCAAGCGTAGCTTAACCTGATGGATCGACCCATTCAACTGTTATAAAAAAAAAAAAAAAAAAAAAAAATAGTGTTATTGTTAGTGTTATTGTGTGTTATTACTGAGCTGAAAGCTCAGTAATAACAGTTGAATGGGTCGGCCAGTCATCATGAACATATGCTGTAGGTTAACAAGTCAGGTCTTCTCTATACTTATCTCACGTTACCTTATTTTTACATCATGCATCGTAATGATTGATATATACCTATTTAGTATGATAATTAAAAATGAAGTCGGCGCAAATAGTAAAGTACCATAACCATGATAGGTAATAATTTGCGGTAACAAGCTCTGCATTACAAAAAAGTAGCCATAAAATTCAAAGTTTCCAAAGTCTCTTGCTCAGAAAAATTTATTGGCTTAACGAGTCGTAGTTTAATTGAATTTAGACTCGTTGCCAACCTTATGCTTGACCAAACTTATCTTTTATCTTTTTAACCGACTTAAAAAGGAGGAAGTTCTTAATTCGACTGTATGTTCATCTTTCTTCTGTTTGTTACGTGATTACTTCGCCAAATTTGACGTAGTTAAACAGAAAAGATCCAACCCACACAGAGTTAGTTTTGAGATATTCAAGTTTTAAGATCAGATCGTGTTATGTGATTGTATGACCTGCCATACATACGGGTTGGTAACGTATGGTCATAATGACATGATGCGTTGGGATTGTTTTTGTGATATAAAGTTTTGACTACAAAGAGTGTTTTGTTATACATAACTCATTTTCGCCCATTGTGTGGGTTGGATGCTTTCTGCTTAACTACGTCCAATTGTGAATTGATTTTGAGGGTTCTTTTTTTTTTTTTTTCCCATATACATTTAATTAATTTTGCTTGCTAGTTTCTGAGTTAGCTTCAATAATACATATTTTTTCCACTTAGTTAAAATAACTTCCTGTCACTGTTATTTACACAGCAGGTATATTCGAATTTATACGGGGTAGTTAGGCTAGTTACCACAACAAAACTTTTTACAAAAAAAAACACGACTTCCAAAAAAAAAACACTGCAATGTGAAAAAATAACTTTAATTTCGGAAGTCGGTGGCAAAAAACGAAAATTCAAAACCAAAGACACCGACTTCCGAAATTAAAGTTATTTTTCACTTTGTAGTGTTTTTATATTAGATGTATTGCTACACTAGCTAGAAAAGATAATAATAGATTTTGTGTGTTATGACTTATGAGACATTCATGGAAGATGACGTGCACTATTTTATATGATTCTAACAAGCAATCCATTTATACTCATAGAGTCTTTGTTATGCATTACTAGCGACCTGCCTCCCTTGTTCGCAACGTTTTTACGTCTTTACAAAACATTGAGATTTATTCATCGACTCATCTTTCATGGGGTACTGTTTAAAATGTTACAATAAAATTCCTCCCCACATACTTCAACTGAATGAGACGAAATTCAAGTCTTGTATAAAACGCACACTATGCAGGCAGGCACATTATAAGTTGGGGGATTACATCACTGATAAAAATGCTTGGCTCAATGCTGGTCCTGCTCCACAACCACAACTAATTGATTAACATCATCGTACGCACAACTACTAAAAGCATATAAACTCCTGGGCTTGGAGTCCAGGCGAACCCTACTTATGGCTGTGATGCTGCATGGCATATGTAATAACAACTTTGACTGCTCTGATATCACCAATAAACTTTGTTACATTGTACCCAGAACTGTATTACGGCGAGAGGCGCGCTTGCCCCGGCTGTTCCACACTGCACAGTGCAGAACCAATGCTGGCGCAAGGGCGCCCCTCCGTCGTCTCTTAGAAATATATAACACACACTTTTTCGATCTTGATATATTTTCACTATCCCAAACAAATTTTAAAAGAATGGCTGTTCAATTGCTTGCACAATAATTTATGAATTCTTCCTAATCTATTTCGCCTCCAGTAGATGCGTCTTTTGTTTTGTTTAATTTCTCCATAATAGTTTATTCCGCGGACATTGGTGTGGGTTACATGTTTACCTCTACTACCCTAGTTTGTTATCTACTAAATTTGTAACGTGTAACTGTTTTATGTCCCAATAAAATAAAATTAAAATTAAATTAAACATCTGAAAATACTGTTGGAGCTGCTGAAGATTTTAAGACCATCTTTGCATTGTATAAAGTCAATCTCCTTTGTATTATATAATTCCAGAGCACAGGTGTGAGTACTATGTACTAAAGAGCTACCATTTACCGGGTAATACTTTTTTTTATTGACTTGAATGTGCCCTGGCGGCTGTGAGTATGTCATGCTCACTCAAATGTCTCGCTGATGGTGGCGCGTGTGTTGGATCATTTAGCTCCCTTCAAAATGGTTGAGCTGAATGGTGCTGATCCATACGTCATGTTCGTGAACGGGCGCCGTCAGTTGGGACTGGTCAACTCTTAGCGGCCATGGCTGATTTTTAATTTTTTAATTGTTCTTTGTTTTTATCTTTGTATTACGGACGCTTCTAACGTGCACGTCTTTCTACATTGTTCTCACATGTATAATTTCAACATGAATTATGTATGTAACCAATACTTTGTAACAATTTATTTTATTTAAAAGAGTGTCCGTGGAGTTTCTTGCCCGTTCTTCTCCATAGGTACCTACTACGCTTTGGAATGGGCAACTAGCTTCATATTTTTGACTGACCGATTCCTTGACAATTCAAAAGTGCCTGTAATTGTTTAATTGAAATAAATGATTTGAATTTGAGTTTGATTTATGTTACTTTAATATTAAGTTATTATACATGCACATACAGGAGCTCGTGGCTAAGTAATAATTGCCGCACGGGTCGATCCATCAGGTTAAGCTACCCTTGCCTGGGTTGGTCTGTGGATGAGTGACCATCTTTACATACCGAGACTCCTCCGTGCCTCGGATAGCACGCTAAGCCGTTGGTCCCGGCTGTCATTCGTGGATCTTTGACGGTCGTTACGGGTCGTGAGAAGCCTGAAAGTCTGACAACCAGTCTACCAAGGGGTATCGTATCACCCAGTTACTGGGCTGTGGAGGTCAGATAGGAAGTCGCTCCATGTAAAAATACTGGTATCCAGCTGCATCCGGTTAGACTGGAAGCCGACGCCAACATAGTTGGGAAAACGCTAGGCAGATTGATACATGCACATACAGTTTCAACGCGGATTCAGAAACTTCAGAATCTTGTACTGAATCCATGGCAACAGTTTTCGCGTCGATGTCCCTGCCACCCTGTATATTATGATATATTATCTGTGTACATATGGATTCAATTTCCAAGTTTGCACATGTCTCCACCGAGTATTATTGACTTTTGCGCTACAGGTTACGAGTTGCATTCTCGCTCGGAAAATACATGTATTTGGATGGCCTGCAGATAGTGCACACAACATCTAGGATTGTGAGCAATGCATGTACGTAATGTATGAGAATGATATAGGGAACCGCAGCAGCAATAGGAAGAGCGCAAAACTCACACACATACACACACCTCCTTCATCTTACACTCACCTCCTTTACCTTACACTCACCTCCTTCACCTTACACAGCAACCCTTTCTTTCTTTTTAAAGTAATTAAGTTCATATTTTAAAATAAACTGTTTCCTTTTGTTCTTAAAGCTCATACTTGCATACCCAATCCGAGGGCTTGAGGCGCTGCATACTGAAACACGGGCTATAAACCTAGTTCAGCAGCAGATGCTAATAATAATAGGACACAATTGTAACTGAATTACTTTTAAGCATAATTTTAAATAGCTAAGACTAATTGTGTTACATGTTTACTCTTTCTGGTCTAATAAATAAATTATTATAAAATTTTTATAAAAAGATGAAAAATAACTCGAAGGTTTCTTATTATGCTATAGTTTCAGAATCGTCAAAAAAATGTTATTTTTTATAGAAAAACCTTTCATTTCGGAAACGGTCTCGAAATACATTCCTAAAACTTTCTCGTGGAAGGAGACACGGGCACAACTACTTAGTGTAAAATATGAAACAATGCCAGAGAATGCATTAATTTATGAAAGTAAATTCTAGAAGCATTTAACTTTTGGCACTCTCTTTAAAATGTTTGAATTTAATTTATTGGGTTCCATTAAGGTGGCTGGGACATACTGGGTGCGGAAGACGGAGGACCGAACGATGTGGCGCAGCTTGGGATAGGCCTATGTCTGGACATTGGCCTATCCCAAGCTGCGCTCAGCCTATCGCAGTCGATAGGATGAGTTAATTGTTGATTGGGTTGCACTAGTAACAAAACTTCAGGATCTACGTCCTGGGGAGTTAGCTCGTCTACCTACTTTTACTGACCATCTAATAATTTCTCAACGGCTGAGCTATTCTTGTAAAGTTAGTGCTCATCGTTATCGTTAAGTCCCAGGGCCACATTTACATATTACAGTACCATACATTGCCTCCATTGAATGAATGATCTAAAATAATGCTGTTATAGTTTGAACGAGACCGCTTCGTTCGACCGGCGAGGCGGGAGGCAGCGATGACGAATGAGCGGCCTGCACTGCCCTCTCGTCTCGCCGCGCACGTACTATCGAAGAATTTCATATCTAAACAGTTTGAAAACAAAATCCCGTGAACACGATGACCGTATCTGTTACCTCCCCGGTTCTACAGCCACCGAGCACTGCAAGCAGAAATAGTCCTTACGGTGTATAGATAAGAAGTTCCTCGATGGTACCTAAGGCGCGGTACAGCGGTTTCGGTCAAACTATAAGCCGTAAGTTTATATTTGCGCGCATTCATGCCGAACAAACGATGAATTTTGGCACATATGTAGATTATACTAGAGATTGAGAAGCTATTGCTGTTATAAGTTTCTTGCGATATTCACATCAAGACGAAGTGGGATTGTCAAATCAAGTTTCCGAAACCTCATGAACAGTGTGACAATTGTGTTATGTTTTATGAATAATGATCATCTGACCAATGTTTTCAAACATGACTCAGGTAGGAACAGGAAAATGTTCTTGTTGATGATTCTCATTCAATGCCACATAAGATAATCCTCTTCACACGGTCGGGCGGCAATTTTTTTAATTTACTCTCAAATGTTACAGAGTTTTACGTTTTAAAACATCTGCTAAACTGTACAGTAATTTGCTTATTTATTTAAAACACAAAATAACCTTACATTATAGGAACACCGAATCGCTTTTATGCTAATATTATTACTATATCTAACCTCCTTTCCCAGAGGCAGTGGGCTGACCCGCTCTGCAGGTGGGTACGGAATAATCTAATTAATACGTCCACCATTACTGCGAGTTTCTGAACGTGCCTGCCTGCTGGCTGTGGGAGCGGGAGTCGTGCGTCTGGCTTCAAGCTGTCACCCAACATAGGCACCACCTTCCGGCTCGCTACTTGTCTGCGTCTGGGCGCTCCTTGCGTGGCTCTGTGTCGACTGCTTCGGAGACTATGCATCCGTCGTGCTCTTGTCTTGTGCCGGTGTCAGCTCTTTTAGAACCCAATGGCTTGGCTCGCGACGATGCGAAGAGACCAGACGGAATGACCATAATGCCTTGGAAGGTAGCCTTAGGTATAGGATGCAACGTGTGTCAACACCCTTGCGCCAGCCTTTCGGGCACTTTTCCTGTTGACAGCGAAGCGGACGAATTTTTTGAAGCTGTATAATTATTGTGTGTGTCTGGATTGAGGAGCCAATCTCATATCGGAACGAGGGTACTACCAATATTTAGTAGTAAATTAGCCGATTTTGTAGGCCGGATCCTGGAATTTGTAGTAAAACCCTTAAAAAGTTATACGACGTTAAAGGTGGCTCCTCAATCCTGACGTCTGGATTGAGGAGCCACCTTAGAACTCGAAAACTAGCCAACGGATATTTTTGAAAATGTTGTAGGATTTAGTAGTACTTTTGCGTAATCTCTACAAAAAAAATGGGGTTTGTACGGTCGAATTTGAGATAGCTACAACGTTTTGATTTTTCATAAAAAACCATAAATTTCACCGCGCTGTATCTCGGAAAGTTATCAACCAATTACAACATATTTTTAGTATGATTTAGTAGTAAATGTGCTCGAATTTGTACAATAAAAATAAAATGGAAAAGCTATATAATTTCGGTAACACAACACATTTTATGTGGCTCCTCAATCCTGACGGTCTATAGAAATGATATGTTCGTAGCTACTAAAGTAGTTGATCAAATCGGATAACAATAACACCAATATTTAGTAGAAATTTCTACTAAATATTGGCGTAATCCAGGTTTTTTTTTTTTTTGTTTAAATTTGTTCAAATTTCCTCTAGGTACTTCTTTATGTTAGTACTTGTACGTATAATTATTATTCTCTGTAAAAAAAAAATGAAATCTGTTAGTTTTTAAATTATGTACATATTGTTTTGTAAAGTAAAAATAGTTGTTTTGAATAAAGCTGCAAAAAGACAATGTGTAAAATTGCTACAAAAAAAAAACTATTTGTATTTTTATTTTATTTTTAATTACGCGCGTTGTCGGTGATACTCGTGTGAACATACTTTAAGTAAAGTCATGGTCTGGTGTGAAAAATGTTCTTTACTCACATTAGCCCTTTTCTAGGTTCCTTAATTAATACGTTAGTGGTAAAACCCAAGACTATGTTTTTTTTTGGATGTGTCATAATATCAATCATCATAAAACATATTGAATGAGGCACTTCACCCCTCATCCTTATTAAACCTTGACATCTATGATGATTAGCACTAGCAGCTAGCAGTCAGCATTCAATCGTGTTTTGAGGACACATTTCAATCACTTCAAGACCGGAAAACACAAGAAAAGTGAGTCCCAACTTCTACAAAAAACGATCTCGCAGTCATGGCCGATGGATGCGTTATCGTAGTCATTCATCATCATTTCAGCCGAAAAACGTCCACTGCTGGACATAGGCCTCCCCCAAATGGGGGGTTTGCCATAATCGCCACGCTTGGCAGGTGGGTTGGCGATCGCAGTATGGTGTTAAAATGCATAGAGAACGCTGCTGCCTATTCTCTAGTAAGTCCCTTAGCCGCCTTTTACGACACCCACGGGAAGAAATGCGATGGTACTATTCTTTATGTCCGGCCCCACTCGGAACGTGTATCATAGTAGCATGGAGTCATAATGGTCAGATTTTCGACTTATTTTAAACTAGGAGCTTTATTTTCTCGTTTTCGGTAATATATATTTATTTATTTATTTCAGATCAAGATCCATAAGTCCGATCGATTCTGTAAAAATATCACCGTGTAACTTAGGTGAAGTGAGCTGTCAATAGTGTTAATCCCAAGCATCCTGCCGGTCTATTTGTGATAGTGACAGCTCACTTCACCTAAGTTTCACGTTGATCTTTTTACAGAATGGACCGACTGGTCTTAACCTAATGTTAGTAATTATTATTAACATTAGGTTAGTATTAGTGTTAGTATTATTTTAAGCTTTGTTATTGAAATTGAAACAAACCAGTACTGTTTTTACTTTGTTTACGAGTTGTTTATGTAGAAACTGAAAACTTCATTGATGAAGTATCCGTCTTTTATCTTCATAACCGCCGAATGAGTCCATTAATCATTACTTTCGTTCCTCCACCGTTTTTAAATCAGTAAACGGTTTTTGACTACCTGCATCCAAAAACATGGCGGCCATTCACTGTACCGCATCACGGTCCATATTTATATTTCTATGGTCCATGCGCTCACCGATCACAATAAAAGGACCGTAGTACCGCGACGCTGTAACACCTGCTATGTATGGACCTCAAAACCGGCATGTAACCTCATAACAAATTCAACAACCGTTGTCTTTCGTCATTGTTACGGGACCTGTCAATAGGCTATGGGTACCTACTTACTGACATAGAATAGTACCTACAGAAGGTCGGCTCCTTACACCAGCGAAAACAGGCGCATGCGCACATAGCTGCGTATCCGCGACGATCTTGTACTATCTATACTATACCACAGATTAATACAGACGAGACAGGTATCAAGCTACAAGTACGCGGCGGCAGGGCGTCTTGCTGGGTCAATTCAGTGAGTGTAACGTAGTCAGAAGATAGAAAGAGAAGCAACTTCTAGGTGAATATAACTGTAGGTGTTTAGCACTGTGCGACCTAAATTGCACTTTATTGTGTCGTAGCAAAAGTCACTTTTTATTTAAATGATTTTGCGAAGTGTCCCATCTGTGACTATACTACACTAATCTGCGTTCGCAATTTATTTGCCAAACATGTAAACAAACACAAGTTTTCCACTTAGACAAACATCAACTTTATGAAAGTGTAAATAAAGTTGAATTTAGACCGACTAGTACTGTTGAAAAAGTCATAAAAATATGAAGTTGTAGCGCAAACTGAACCATGTGTGTAGGCAGTACCTTGTTTTTTCTAAAACTTGTGTTTGTTTACATGTTTGGCAAATGAATTGCGAACGCAGATTATGTCAGTTGCGAGAGCACTCGCTGTACGTGAAGCGTGTCTAATGTGTCAATGTGTGCGTGTTTAGGCTTACAATATGGAACAGACCTTCTGTTCTATTCTGTGCTACTGGCTTGTGTACCTATTCAGTAATGGATGACCGATGTGCCATTGTTACTTCAATAATGATGTCTGCTCGTTATGCATGCGTGCTTAGTGTAATGTTTACCTTTTAGTGCGGTTATACATATAATCGTGACCATGGACCTCAATCCATGGTCTTGAATAGATGACGGACTAATGACTAAAGTTATGGACTTCCAAATATCTTAATTTCGAGGTTGAAAAGTCTGACAACCAGTCTTACCAAGGGGTGTCGTATTACCCAGTAACTGGGTTGTGGAGGTCAGATAGGCAGTCACTCCATGTAAAATACTGGTATTCAGCTGCATCTGGGTAGACTAGAAGCCGACCGCAACATAGTTGGGAAAAGGCTAGGCAGGTGATGAATGTAGTTAAGTTTTTTTTGTATGAAGCTCTGCTTCGGTCGAGAACCTCAACGCATTTTCTTGGCTACATAAACTTGCAAAGTCGTTTACACGTTCTAAAAATGAACAAGTAACCATGCCACCAAACTCCAAACACCTAACTTGTTTGTATGTACCATATGCATACGAAGATCCTCTAAAACCGCTTCAAGTTATCGCTTCATGTCTAGATAACAAGAAAAGCGGCCCGACACGACAAGTTTCTTCATAGATACGACACAGATATACCTAAGTATACAACACACCTAGTTATGACGTAATGCATGTGACAAAAATGCGTCATTTTGCCCATTTGATGGTCTCATTGAAGGTCTCACTAATTCACCTCGCAAGATTTGACTCTGATGATGTCATATGAAATAGAAATAGTACTCTAGAGAGATAAATGTGTAATCAACCTAAATTAAAACATCACGCATGTATTCCCAAAGGGTCAGGCAGCGAGTTGTTGTGTTACATTTTCGTACACAAAATAGGTAAAATTTTAATGAGCCAATTAAGACAGAGCGCTGTCAACAAAATTCAAAATTCAAAAGTCATTTATTCAAACTAGGCTGAGAATCAGCACTTTTCGAACGTCAAAATTACATAAGACAGTCCCCCAAAACAGTGAAATGAAGCCGGTTTCGTAAACATGTGTGCACTTTGTGTCGTGTAGTGTCATTGTTAAAGGTTGTAAATGTTTGTATGAGAGCGTGTATGTATAGAGCGGCGGTGTAGTTTTGGCAAGCTTCACTCTATTGTTCGCAGTCGCAGCGCTCTGTTTTGGTTTTTTATTTGGTCTGAGGAGCCATGTAGATGATATGTCTACTTTTTTCATCATTCTCCTGCCCTTTTCCCAATTGATTTGTTGTCGGCGCAACTTGTCTTTTTCTTCCATATTTCTCTATTAATCGTCATCTCGGTAGGTAGTCACCCCCTTTCTAGACATAAAGCCGGTGGCCCATTTCCATCACTCCACGCGTTTTCGTTCAATATTTTTTACCACACCACCCAATCCACGTGGGATTTCGGAAGGTTTTTGGAGAGTTGTCGTGGCATGTTATGGAGTTGAGTGCCCGTGAATGACCACAGAAAACATCTGTCACACAGTCCATCCATCGTTTATTTAGTCTTACCTTACTCTTATAGCCTTCCAAATATTATGTATACGTTTATCAATAGAGATTTTCTTTTTTTATTGGAATTCGCCTCTAATTTAAATAGAATAAGGTTAATAAGGGAATTATTCACCTTATTCTATTTAAATTAGAGGCGTTTTTCTTTTATTCTATTTGAATTAGTTCTGCTATCTAATTACGCAACATATTTTCGTTGACAATTCCGACTAATCTGTTTCAATTGACAAGTCAACAACATTCATTGTGTTATTTACGTTGTTGAGCAGATTTATTTTTCGAACGTACGAAGCAATGGATTAGCAATCTGTTTCAAAACGATTCAGATTCTGATTGATCGTGTATTACGTAATTAGTGTACTGGTTAAATTGAAGGCGGATACCTGGGTCATAGTGCAAACCCGAGAATAAACGAGAAACGGTATTACAAAAATGAATACCTTACTATAATAACCATTGTAACCCAGGTTGACGTAGTTATTTCTCAGTAAAACATTATTAATTTACATTTACAGGAAGACAAGGATAAATACACTTTTTAGAAGGAAAACAAATGACTAGTAATGACTAACAATACACACTAATTAACTGCGGTAAAGAAGGGATAAACTGAATCACCTTACAACTGCGGAAATACGTTTTAATAATAACAAGGAATTATTGTAATACGCCATGGTATATGAGTAATGCAAGAAAAACATAAAAATAATACCTACCGAGGTTGCCTAAATCGATAAAAGCTTCGAAAGACACTCCATTAGGTTCGAATACAGAAAGCATTATTACTCATTATAAAATAATGTTTAGAAGAGGAATAAAAACCGTAATACATTATTCTCAGATTTATTTATTATTAACCATTTTATTTCAGAATTTTCCATTACATACATTGTTAGTAAATAATACTTATAACTATGTTTGTAAAATTATTAATTATTTATTTATTATTATTAAATTAATTAATTTAATTTGTTTGCATCCTCTTAACGGGTCATTGTACTCATCATTATGAACAACTTTCACTACAGGGCCAACCCTGAAATCGCGAAAAAAAAATCTGCTGTTCCCTACATTATAACGATGCGAACATAAATGTATGGAACAGCTGATTTTTTTTTCCGCGATTTCAGGGTTGACCTATAGTGAAAGTTGTTTGTAATGATGAGTACAATGACCCGTTCGAATTAAACGAATTAAATTTCACATTGTATCAGTAGTAAAATGCAAGCCCAAAATAAAACTAATATCGAGGGTTTACCATGGTGGTAACTTACATTTAAAAATATCGCCAATGGCGAAGATTTTGATGCATGGCATTTTTTCGCTAAAAAATTCAGCAAAACTATTTTGATCAGTGTATAACAAACTTGTATGAAGGTTCTCTAAAAGATTTATATGTAACCATTGTATGTAGCCCAAGAATTATTTATGGACCTGTTATTCGTTTTTTTCCATTCGAGTCCAGACAATGTGACGTCATCAGCCACAGACAACTTGACCTTTTAAACACCCTCTTGGATAAAAATAGCAAAAAAATATTAAATGGCTACCTAATACGAAGACGGTGGATGTATTTCTGGAAATAATACTCGTAAGTGGGTTTGATTTTCCGGAAAATTGCATTCCCAATCACCTATTCAATCAATCTGCCAGCCTTTTCCCAACTATATTGGCGTCGGCTTCCAGGATAACCGGATTCAAATTCAAAAGTCATTTATTCAAACTAGGCTGAGAATCAGCACTTTTCGAACGTCAAAATTACATAAGATAGTCCCCCAAAAACGCCCACCCTTCACCACTTCCTAGTGCTTAAGCTGGGAAGAAGAAGTGGCGCAACAAACTCCCCAGCAGCACAGCTGTCATTTCAGTTGGAAAAACTTGATTCTATTTATAATAATGCTTTAATGCAAAAATAATTTACATTAGCACAAATTGCAATCAACTCATAAAATAAAAACATTTTAATGAGTAGATTATTTCAACAATAAATGAAAACAAAATTTTAAATAAATTGACTTACAGTCAAATAAAATAATTCAAACAACTATATGAGCTCATATAGCATCATACTGTCTTTGATTGCAAAAACACTTGTTTGTTGCTTGGGGTACATTGGAGTAGCTTAATTAAGCGGGAGCTGAATACCAGTATTTTACAAGGAGCGACTGCCTATCTGACCTCCACAACCCAGTAACTGGGTAATACGAAACCCCTTGGTAAGGTTGTTTCCAATCACCTATTCAAGCTCGTTTAAAGGGCAGAATTTCATCGATCAGTACTATTGAATGCTGTGAATCTCTCTGCTTCTCAGTCGTCATATGAGGATAAAAGTATACATACCTACATTGCTGGGCCAGGCGGTCAGAAAAAGGTACACAACTTTAAGCTGGCAGTAGGTACACATTTGCCTTATTGACTCAGAATAAAATTCTCATTGTTGTTTTTTTCGCAGACGAGAACGAGGGATTTTTCTAAGTTAATGAGGCAAATGCTGTATTACTGCTTATTCTAAACATATGCGGCAGAGATATTATATGTAGAGTCTTTACATATAAATTAAAGACGCTTTAATTTCGAGTCTGTCTGTGTGACCGCGTTGTTCTTCTAAACTACGCAACGGATTTTGATACGGTTTTCACCATCATTTACAGAATTTATTCCGGAAGGTTTATGAGTAGAAAACATTAATATTAAATTTAAATATGGTAAAGAATTCTCGATGTTTTGTTAAGTCGTAGGTTTTCCTGTAATCTAAAGTACAGAACTATTTTCTGTATTTTATTAAAAAAATTTAGAGTATTGAGTCTAAAATTTTGACTGACCATTGACATGACATGACCCCCCATGGTCAATCAAATTTTAGACTCAGTCTACAATTTTGAATTGTAAATTTTCATCAAATTTCTTAAATATCTTTAAAAGTATTTATAAATTGAGATCCTCACAACAAGCCCTTTATTTTTCAATTTGCCCCCGAAAAGAGACTCCATATTCAAAATTAATTTATACGTTACACGTCCGTGTTTGGATCACAGAAATTGATAATTTCAACTTAATCGGTCCATTAGATTCGGAGCAAATTTGCTGTGACAGACGGACAGACAGACAGCCACTTGAGTGATCCTATAAGTAATTAGTAATTAAACATTATTCACTAAGTATTTATGAGCAATATACCGTAGTAATACCTATCTATAGGAAAACATAGTAGACTACATACTACCGGGACAGTAGCTACGATAATTTCAAACAAACAACGCAATATAAATATCATTCGTAACGAACTTGTAAGACGGAGTTTATATTGTTATTTTATTCACTAGTTTTTCCCTTTATTATAGTAGTTACTTACCTACTTGTTGTTCACTACAATTTTCATAATAATGCGTATAAAATTATTGTTAATAACGGTGGTGTTATTAACCATCCTTTAATTTATTACCTATTTTCCTTAAACATAGGTAGCTCTATGGCAAAAAACATCAAAGGTATTACGCCTTTAAAACAATTCTAGAAAAAAAAACTTATTTCAATCTTTGTCTTTTTGATGTCATCCACATCAAAAATCTCAGTCTACGTTGGTAGAGTAGATTATTGAGAGATTAAGCTTAATATTTAATTATAATCGGAACAAAAGTAAAATTTTAAGAATATTATCTCTTAGCTAACGAAATGTTGCAACACAATGTTTCGAATAATTTTGTGTCAATTTAGATGATGTATAAAAGTAGCAGGACGGTCATTGTTACGGTCACCGTCTAAAGTCGATTAAAAGTACCAATCGACTTTTGTAGGTGACCGTACCAATTACTTTTTATTGGACCTCTTTCAATGCAGTTTCTTTCAGTTTTCCATACTATAATTGGAAAAACGCAATTACTATTTAGTTCTTCCGGCCGTCTGCCAAAACAGATTTTCTTCAATACTTAGTTAAACATTGTGACCGTTTTTACCGTGTAATTTAAGTATGGAAGTTGAACTGTGTGTGACTGTGGGCCTAGCTAGAACCCGCATAGTAAACTTATCGCAAATTCGAACGATTTTAAAGTTGTAAGGAATCATTTCGCATATACTATGGCAAAATTAGTGTCCATATATTTGAATAAAACTAAGTAAAGGTCTCAGCAGACATGCGCGACGCGACGGTGCGTTAAAGATGTGGAAAACATATATGTTAAATTAGAGCGTTTTCTAAATATTTTAGATTATGTTTATATAACATAGTGAAATAAATTTGTAAAGTTATGTCTAAAGCTTCGTGCAGACCAGCGCGACGAGACACCGGTTATTATTATACCGTCAAGTTTTCTTAGAAATTGTATTGGTCGTGTCGCGGCGCGGCGTCGCGTTGCGCTGGTCTGTACGAGCTTTAACGCGGATAAAAAACTGATAATCACGCAAAATCTATCAGCATATTTTTCTCAAACCTTCACCATTTTAAAGATAATTTAATTATTATTAATCTTTTAACATACATGTTTTATTAGAATTCTTTTTGTTTTATGTATAATAAATTAATAATGCGTCTAATTTGGGACAGCGCTCTTTGATGGGCGAGTCCTATTACTGGCTGAGCATACGACGCGTTGCGTGAGCTCAGTACAGAACACGCAAGGTAACCGCTCAAGGTCACTGGCATATATCGGCGTTTTAAGTACTTCGGGGGTTCGGAATCTTTCGAGATCATTCGGAATGCAGTCCGACTGTCTCGGCTCTGAGACGGGATAAAAATGAATAAAAACTTCACTGAACTTCAAGACTTATATCTGAAAAAGAAAAACTATAAATCAGTTGAATCTGGTTTGAACAATGAGTGTTTAAAGTTTTCTTTCAATAAATCATTTTGTTATAAATAAGTACCGTAATTTCATAACCCTGATTCACTTTGCGTTATAAAATGGTTTATGACTTGTTACTTAACTATAATATTATGCACCATTGAAATAAAAAATGGGTCGTTTATAATATCTTCGCTTTGAGTAATCAAAGTACTGTTTAAAATTTATTTGCAGCAATAACTGAAGAAAGTCTGTTTTAGAACTACCTACAATGAAGGTTCATAAGATTTTGCTGAAAAACTTTTGTTCAAGCACTAAATTCCTCTAAGCCAAATAATTAAGTATCAAGGCCAGATCATGCATATTTAATTATAAAATATGAAATAATATGGTATCAAACAATCTATGAAAATCGAATGAAAATGTATTTATTTTCAAGTAGGGACCTTTATGTTTCTATGGTAGCAACCTACTTCGGATACTTTTCGAAGCTATTACAACAAACTTAGCCTTTGTAAAATCAAATTCCCTAAACTTTTCCGATTCTTTGGTGACCTACTGTTACTCTTCAGTCAGGCACAGTAACGAATCAGTAGGAATGGGCCCGAAAACTTGATTCAATACTGATATTGTGCCTTTTAAGCTCGTGGCTAAGTAATAACTGCCGCACGGGTCGATCCATCAGGTTAAGCTACGCTTGCCGGGGTTGGTCTGTGAATGGGTGACCATCTTTACATACCGAGAGCCGTCATACAGCACGTTAAGCCGTTGGTCCCGGCTGTCATTCGTGGATCTTTGACAGTCGTTACGGGTCGTCAGAAACCCGAAAGTCTGATAACCAGTCTTACCAAGAGTTATCGTATTACCCAGTTACTAGGTTATGGAGGTCAGATAGGCAGTCGCTCTATGTAAAATAATGGTATTTAGCTGCATCCGGTTAGACTGGAAGCTGACCCCAATATAGTTGGGGAAAAAGCTAGGCAGATTTGATTGTGACTTTTAAGATTTCCCAGGTACTTATTTTCTTATATCTTCTAGTCTACGAAAAATAGCATGCATACCAAACTCGTCGTTTTCTACACTAATATTATAAAGCGATAAGATTTGTATGTTTGTAGTTTGTTTGTAATGAATAAACTCAAAAACTACAGGATCTGTTCAAAAAAATATTTCACCAGTTTGATACTATATTATTTTCACTGAGTTACATAGGCTATAATTTATAAAAATATCACTCGGGCCAAGCCGCTAGCGGAAGCTATATATTATAGTACCTCAACAAACCTGAGACATTGTGAAAAACAAAACTCGTCTTTCTGTGGTCTTCATGGTGATTATACGACATAGCATAACATATCATCACGCCTCTATTCCCCGACGGGTTGAGCAGAGGCGTACCTATAGTACACTCACATTTCGCCAGTTACGTTTGAGTCTCATGTAATAGAGGGCGAACCTATTGCCATCAACCGGGCACAAATCCAGACTCCGAACTGCTACTGAGAAATTCCAGATGGAAAAACCCAATAACACTTTGCCTGAACCCAGGACCTCATGCTCAGCAGTAGCGCTCATAATCAAACTCAAACTCTTTATTGCATTCATGTTTACATTTAGGTGTTACATTTATGTAAGTAAGTTCAACATTTAAACCCGATTAGGGCACGGCAACATAATATATGTAGGTATATGATAAATTGAACAAAACAAGCACCCAGTGCAAGTTTGTTAAACAAATATAATTATTTTCGATAATATTTTTATGTAGTTATATTTTAATTAATATCATCAGCCCGTGACACATAATGGCATAACAACCCAATGAAAAATTGGCAGTATTAAGTATATTATGCCACAATTTACTTCAGTCCCCGGAATTTTTCCGTCTAACAATGCGACAGTCGTCCTAACTTCGCAAACGGGAAGGGAGGCGCCTCGGATCCTATCTAACTAGGCCAATGGCTTGTTTATTAAATCCCCCTGTTTGACCCTGTTATAACAACAAAGTCACGACAGGTCAGGTACTCAGGGCAGCTTTGGCTGTCAGTTTTCAAGATAGGTATCATTATTTCCCCTTCAATTGTTTTGCTTTCCTCAACCCGCGTTTAGGTATAAGACGAATTCTACATGTTTTTTGTACTGTTTTCTATAGTTCTTTATCTCAGAGATGTAAATCGATGCTCTAAGGCCTAAGGCAGTTTCAAGTGACGTCAAAAAAACAATTTTATTCGATATTAGAGTAGCTACTTTCTATCTCCACAGATTACATTTAACAAACATTTATAAACAACCTCTGTGTAATATAAAAGCAAACAAAAATATGTGTTTAGGTTGTAGAATATCAATTAAATACTTAGTTATTTCTACGTTGCTAAGAAAAAAATAAAAACATAGGTACTTACGTGAATGGGCGATACCTGCAGTGCTATTCTGTAACCATCTCACCGTGAAAACTTAGGTGAAGTGAGCGTGGAGTGAGCTGTCAATAGTGTCAATCTCTAGCATTAGGTGGAATGACAGCTCACTCCACGCTCACTTCACCTAAGTTTTCACGGTGAGATGGTTACAGAATAGCACTGCAGATGGTAAAAACCTTCTCGTCCTGCAGCCAGATTGAGTTCAAATCAAATCTTTTTATTGTAGGCATAGGTAATACAGACATATCGCACACCTAGATGAAGAGTAGCACAACTCAAAATACCTCTTTTTTCAGGAACAGCAAAAAACGGATTAATTAATAGAAATAATCCGTTTTTTGCTGTTCCTGAAAAAAGAGGTATTTTGAGTTGTGCTACTCTTTATTTAAGTGTGCGATATGTTAGGTAAAAAATAGTTCCAATATGTCCTGCCTAAGGCATACAATAATTATGTCAACATGCAGTATAAAACAATTCTTAGGTATCTCTTATAAAGCAAATGTTACAAAATAACAATTAGGTGTATGGTAACAGATTTTAGTAGGTACTAATTATTAAGAAAATCTTGGATCGTGTAGTCAACCTGTGTCATCCTTTCGGCATGGGTCGACGATGAAAGTGGAGGCAGTTACGAAAATGCCTAAACTTAGCGCGCAAATATTGATGTTGTTTTGCCAAGGGCGGCAAAATGCTCATAGCGCGCCCCCTCCAGGGTTGATTGAATACAAGTTGTATAACTTGTAGGTACATATATGGGTGTAAATGCAGGGTTAGTCGGTGTGTAAATCCGACAAGATAATAAGCTTTTCGTGGTTGAGTAAGATCAAGATTAATATTACGAGTCGATTGTGTGTAATACAATTTTTGTTTGGAGTTCTAATAATTAAGGTACTACCGGCTTTGAGGTGTCAGCCTCACCAACACTTTGCTGAAAGCGAAGAATAATATTTTTAGCACAGCATAATATATTGTTATGTAGCTCGCGCCGATGCAATAAGGTAAACTTTTCTATGCGTAGCAGCTTAGCAGAAAGGGCCACTGAGTTTTCTGGCGCCATTTGATAGAACCTTGCTGTAATTTACGTGTGAATAGCAGTAGCATTCACTTGTACCCAAATACCACTTAATTATAAGGAAAACCCGCTGTGGAACGTCATAAAGTAACTATCTTCTAATTAAAGATAAGACTAGTATAGTACCTACCAGGGGCGCAGCTAACCAATAACCCGATTCCTGTCGGCTTCCCTTAGGAAATTATGACAGTCAGTAGTTCTCAGCAGTGTTTAATAATCACACTGAATGTATTATTTAATACTTACACCATAAAATTAAAGTATTACAAAACCCTAACCTACATTAAAAAAAATGTCTTTATATTCCAACGAAAACAAAACATTTAAAGTGCGCGCCAATTTTGCTCTAGTGCCTCCAGTATAACTCGTTGTCCGCCCGGGTTATGAAAACTTAAATTTCTATACAAAATAATCTCGTCATGACGTCACTTCAGGTCACGTGACACGCTGTTTTTTGAGGCAATAGTAAGCCGTAAAAAGTCGAGTTATTTATTTATTTATTTATTTATAAAAATCTTACCTACACTATCATTACAGATCTATGATCCAATGCGACAGATTGGCCTTACTAACTAAATCCTAAATCTACACCTTATACCTAGTTAAAAAATATCTTAATCTAAATAACATATAACATATAGTGTTACTTTTGCGAATTCACTCAAGTTGCACCACAATACATCAACCCTCCCGTAAACCTCATTCACCACCCGTATGGCTCTAGTGAGAGGAGTTCTCGCCAGTAGGTTGGTCCTGGCTGCAGGCACAGCGAGCAGCGGCGGGCGTTGCCGCCTCCACACGTACCGGTCGGGCACGTACACGTACGTTATGATAGGTACAGCAGTGTAGGAATCCATTCGCTGAATTTCGTAAGCGTTCGGTTTGGTTCGGGACGGGGGGAGGGACAAGCTCCACGCTCCACGCACGCAATAATTTTAAATGTTTGTTGACGATTGACGTAAATAGTTAATAGAATTTATAACCTTTAATTTTGTTGATACTTGTAGTTAATTAGCATTTTGTTCGTTGTATTCATATAAGTTATTAGTGTAACAATTAGAATTGGATAATCGTGAGTTTGTTGTGAAATTGTGCGTTCGCCGTCGTTGTAATTAGGAATTTGTGGTAAGTCGATAGATTAGCAAGTTGAAATTATTTTTTTAGAGTAGATTTGAAAAGTTATTAGTAGGATGGCGGCATTAATAGTTTTAGATTGTTGTGTGACAGATTATTTGCTTCGTGAGGAAACATGCTTTTCAAGGTTAAGTTTTGAAAATAAGAAACACATAATTAGGCTAGGTCGTGCTCGACCAGATATGACTATAAACTACAAACGACGTGATGGGTTGGAATGTTTCCCTTTACGATAAATATCAATGGCTGACTGGTAGTTGTAAATTAAATAAGATGTTTTGTTTTCCATGTTTACTTTTCTCAGATTCTAGTAGTTTATGGAATAAAGGGAGTTTTACAGATATTAATAATCTGACGAATTCATCAAAAAAACATGTGCAGACTGAAAAGCATATTCGTAGCTGTTTAGATTTACATGACTTCGGGAATCGTAGGATAGAACCATTTTTCACTAATTCGCTTGAAGCTCATAATAGGAAAGTAGCTCGAAATAGGAATTTAATGAATTTAATTGACACCGTTATTTTGTTAGGTAAACAAGAAGTAGCTTTTCACGGCCACGATGAACGTCCGAATTCTGATAACCGCGGTAACTATATTGAAACCTTGTTATATCTGAGCAAGTATGACACCGTAATGGACTCTCATTTGGAACTATGTTCTTCAGTTCAGAACCCCGCGTTTTCTGGTCTTTCAAGTGATATTCAAAATGATTTAATACCTACATAGTATTGCATCCGTTTTACGAGACCACATTAGAATCGAGATAGATAAAGCTCCATTTCTGTCTGTAATGATTGACGAAACTCCCGATGTCAGTCATAGGGAGCAATTGACTGTAATTTTTCGATATTTATCTGAAACTGGAATCGAAGAACGATTCCTAGGTTTTTACGATGTTAGCGGAAGTCGAACTGCTGAAGTTTTATACAAACAGTTGTTAGAAATACTTGACCAGTATCGTTGTAGGAATAAGTTAGTTGGTCAGTCTTACGACGGCGCAGCAGATTTTTTTTAAGCTATTGCATAGCTTTTATCGGAGACTCTGAGCGCGGCGACCGAATGTAGAAATTCCGTAACGAAAAAAAAACCTGACGCGAAAGTTTGTGAGGATGGATGGATGGATGTTTGTTACTCTTTCACGCAAAAACTACCGAACGGATTTTAATGAAACTGTACAGTAATGTGGCTTATATATCAGAATAACACATAGGCTACAATTTATAAAGATTTTATGTGATTTAGCCATAATATAACGATAAGTATCCAGTAAGTCGGAAAAAATCCTGCCCTCTGAGATCTATCTTTGCGTGCGCTGCCTAAACCGCTGGAGTTACATGAAAAGAATGTATTGTGGGGTTGTTTGTCTTAAAGAGTTCTAAATAAAAGTCCGCGACAGCATATATCTACCTTTTATGTGGAAGCCATTATAGCCAAAATAGTGAGCTATAAATACATTTAAATTGAATACTTTTTTTAAGTTGCATATTTTAGAGTATTTAGTTAATTCGTATCAAAATAAATACCTTCATCGCTTTCGGTATTTAATGTAGATAAAATTGGTCTTTTACACTAAGTAATTTGGACTAATATTTTAAAAGTTAGAACGATAAGAATGACCTGCGATGAGTCGACGGCGGGCGCGCAGAACGAGGGTGGAGGGGCGGGATAGGCAATGACGCGCGATCGCCGAGTGCGCGACCCGAACGCGGGCAGACGCGTGAGGGCAGACGTCATTGACGGTTGTGTAAATTCTGCGATTTAGGGGGGGGGGGTATAGGGGTATTTTTTTAAAAAAATATTTTAATTCAACAATATTATCTTCTTATTTTTGAATATATGCTATGCAATAGCTTTACCGCGGCAGTCCTCGAGTGCCACACGTATTTTTTTTTTTGTTTTTTGTTTTTGCTCCGGCTTGCCTTTCTCATAAACTCACCCTTCGCCACTGGTACCTACCAGCCTATTGTTTTACTGTCTGTATCATTCAGAAAATAAACGAGCATTTTCACCACATTTTGGCAATTTCGAGTTTGTCACAGGTTCCTTTCTTTGGCGCTCGAATGACGTCCACAGGGGGGCGCTGTTGGTAAACATTTGTACAACACCTGTCACTTAAAAATGTATTCAATAAACAAGATGGCGGCGTTAGTTCTAATTTCGGTCACGCGCCAAAATAACCTTGTACCTATACCTAAATGTATCCTTTTCTGGTAAGGTACTAATAAAGCGGAAAACTCTAGGTTACCTTGTTAATACTAATAACGCAAGTGTGTCAATTATGACGTTATCAAAAGAGATATAATATGTAATTAAGTAGTACAATTTTTCCACGACGATTTAAAATGTGACGGTATTCGTAAGAATTTGTTGTTTAAAATGTAGGTCGATGAGGTAACAAAGTTCCTTCTATGTGGCACCCACGTAGCCACGACATAACTGTAAAACTTTTGTCATTCTTTAACAAGGATTTTATCTATTTACTTCACGGGAACATTCATTTTTACGATTGTTAGTTGTTATTACAACGAATTAGAGCACATTTCAGTTATCGCTGACGCAGGTATTTAACTGAAGTGCTCTCCATAGTTTTGTTTAAAAGTAGTGTTTGTTCTTATCAATTTACTTTTGTTCGTACTCCATCACTTACTTATATAGGTACTTCAAATCAGACTGGCGACTTTCCTGCAATTAAAAGACCTGCATTCAAACTGCTAATCATCCGCTTGCCCTTATCTATAAATAATTAGTATAAAACAAAGTCATTTATCTGCTTAGATCTTCTAAACTAAACAATGGATTTTGATGCGGTTTTCACCATTATTTCGAGAATTTATTCCGAAAGGTTTATGTGTGTAATACGTTATCATTAAACATAAATATATTATAGAAATTTCGATGGTTTGTCAAGTCCTAAAGACCGTGCGAAACAGCGGTGGGTCGCTAGTATAAATAGTATAAAGCAAACTTACTTATAGCGTCTGTCTCACCGCTTAGATCTTCAAAACTACGCAATTAATTTTGATGCAGTTTTTACCATCATTTATAGCATTTATTCTGAAAGGTTTATGTGTCGTCATCATTCCTGCCTTTCTTCCATGTTACTCGTGGTCGGCGCAACACGTTTTCTTTTTCCACTTTCCCGTGTCAACTGTCACGCTATCATTCACTCCATTCTTCTCATTCCTCACACAATCCATCCATCTTTTCTTAGGCCTTCCTCTCCCGCTCCATCCATCAACATTTATATTCATCACTCTTTTAATCACATGCGTTTCCTCCCAACTGGCGAAAACATCTGCTATAAGTCAAGACCACCCATTCTATTCTGTAAACATCTCACCGTGAATACTTGGGTGAAGTGAGCTGTCAATAGTGTCAATCCCTGTGGAATGACAGCTCACTCCACGCTCACTTCACCTAAGTTTTCATGGTGAGATAGTTACAGAATAGCACTGGTTTCTTCCTTTTCTTTCCACGTGGCTGAACTGTCAAATGAAAGGCATTGCGATCTATTGCCATTGTATGTGTATGCTATTACGCAATTACCATTTAATTATGTTGTTGTCTATGTGAGAGCAGTAGTCTAACCCAGGCAGGCACTTTTCATTGTGTAAATAATTTCATCCCCACTGTTCTCAAAACGGTGAAGGCATCCGAGAAAAAAATCGAAGACTTGTGACATCTACCAACCCGCACTAGGCCCGCGTGGTAGACCCACTCCTTCTCGAAGAGAGAAGGCCTGTGTCCAAGCAGTGGGAACATTATAGGCTGATTATGCTACGAAATTAGCCCGCTGGTAAGTCGATTTGCGAAAAGTAGGTAGGTATTTGTATCTTCTATCATGGGTTCATAATACGACGCATTTCGTTGTGTGTCGAGTGAGTCGAGTCAGTATGTTTATTGTTATTTCCTATTTGTCACTCTGACCTAAAGGTATCTTAGAACCTTCATACCTACTTTTAGTCAGGTACCTATAACGTACGGTGGCATTTTCCTTTCCTTATATACAATTCTGCATGAAAAGTTATCTAAAATATACTTTAAACGGGGGTCTATCTTAAGTTTTTTTTATTATATATATTTTTTAATCCCCCTATGACTTTACGAACTTACACTTTTGTTTTTTAAATAAATACTGTTTTTTTTTTAGAAAAAAAAGTCTTCACCTCCTTTTTTTTCATAGTCGACAAATTAAATGTTACTTAATCAGATAAAATAACACATGCTTTTAGAAATAATAAACAGAATCTAAATCGAGCCAATAACATCGGAGATACGGCAAACCCAAAATACTCAAAAGTTAATTGTCGATAATTTTTCAAGAATATTCTAAAAAATACAGGCGTTCACATGCCCATGGGCGACATTGCCTAACTGTAACAAAGTTACACAAACAAAATCAATAGAAAGATTTGTATTATTATGGTTATATAAATGACTCTATAAAACCCGAGGTAGCTCAGGAATAACAAGACACAGTGAGTTTTCATATTACCTATACAAAGTGAATCTTATTCGGTTAAGTTAGAGTTCAATTTGTAGACAAGTCCTGCTTATAAACACCATAGTGGGTCACAGGATATTTTTCAACGTAAATTATTACCGTATCATTACTTTTGTACTTAACTAGGTTTATGGTTTAAATAACAGGATTTTATTCTGAAGGGAATATAACTTAAACCGAGTTACATTTTTGCACAAACAACTGTGCGTTGAATGGACGAAGACATTTTTTTTTAGTTATTAAATATCCACATTAGGTCCAGCAAGTCTAATGCATTTTCGGCCAAATCTGCGGCCTATGAATCGAATTTGAGTGAGTGCTAAAATTCGGCGAAAGCAGCCCAATTTAGGTACCTGGTATTATATTACCGAATGTACAACTATAAAGTTGGTAATAATTATAAGTTTCCCCGAAAAAAACCGCCATGGAATTGGTTCATCCATTTGGGAGCTAGATAGCCACAATGTAGTGATAGACTAAAACAATACGATAACCCATTTTAATGTACATATAAAAATCCTACATATTTGAAGGTACCTCCTGTAGACTTTCACTTTTTTTTGCAGATTTTTTTTATAAATAACCAAATTTTTTTTTGTTTTTTTTTTTGTTTCTTTAAAACTTTTTTTTTTTTAATAACCTTATTTAAAAATAAACATTTTTAAGAACAGGTACTGAATCCATGGTAACAGTTTCCGCGTCGATGTCCCTGCCACCTTGTATATAACTTAAACAAAAATATTTAAAAAAATTACATAACATAATAACGTCTGTAATCCCTGAAGGGTTAGGCACAGTGTACCTATAGTAGACCCACATTTCACCAGTTATGTTATCCCATGTAATAAGGCACGAGCCTATTTTCATCAACCGGGCACAAATCCGGAATCCGGGCTGCTACTGAGAAATTTCTAATAGAAATACCCAATAACACTTTACCCGACCTGAGAATCAAACCCAGGACCTCAAGCTCATCTGTAGCGCTTGCAACCACTCGACCAACGAGGCAGTCAGACTTAAATATGTTCCTATATACAATGTGAAATTTAATTCGTTTGCATCCTCTTAAGGGGTCATTGTACTCATCATTATGAACAACTTTCACTATTGGGCCAACACCGAAATCGCGAAAAAAAAATCTGCTGTTCCATACATTTATGTTCGCATAGCTCGTTATAATGTAGGGAACAAAAGATTTTTTTTAAATAGCAAACGAATTAAATTTCACATTGTATGTATATGTATATATCTCTATCTTGCACTTGTTTCGCAGTGACGGGAATAGATAACCTTTAGCCAAAGTGCGTTCGTTTAATGTGGCTGCTACACGGTCGCCAGCCGCGTCCCCGACAGAGGTGACCTTGGTTGGTGACCAGCAGAGCTGTTTCAACTACATGGTGGCCAACATGCCATTCTGTCGTGATATTCGAGGAATAAAGACGACATGGAGATTTTTTTGACCCATTGGCGTTTTGATCAATTGTTTTCCATTTAGAAACCAAAACCTCCCAGGCTAGGCGCTTTTGATTGTTGTCTTTGTACTGTTCGCAGCTGCGATCCCACAGACAGGGTACGTCTCTGTACAGCTCGATCAACTCAGTAACAATTTCTTTTTCTTCCGCCATTTTGCACTGTTTAATACATAGGTAAACTTGTAACACTTGCGTTCGTAAGAAGTGTGCCTCGTGCGACGATTGACAGCGAACGACTGACGTACTCACGGTTGGTAACCACCGTCTACACGGTCGGCCGCCGACTCAACCTCCTCCATTCGCCCTTGGTCGCTAGCGCAGTTCTTTAAAGCAAGGTCGTTGCAAGGTCAAACGAAATTTGGTTGTAAACCATCATCTACACGGTTGGAAACCACCAAGGTCACCTCTGTCGGGACGCAGTTGGCGACCGTGTAACAGGCGCTTTAAGATCTCGGCCGCAAACTATCAGTCTTGTAATGAGATTTTCTTAGAAGACAGACTTATAGGGATTAACTATTGTTTTCTTCCATTCGCATTTACCACACGATATTACAGCCTTATAAAGGTTGGAAATGATGTCATACTTTACTGCCGAATATCATGCCCAGCATACTGATTACGGCATTATCTTCGAAGATTTGCTGACGTCCATGTTCAGTCTTGAACAGGTGGAATTTTATTTATTTATTTATATGTGCACAGTTTATTACCTTTTTTTTTTAGGTAGGGAAATTATCAAATAACTTCTCCCGCTCTGGGCGGAACGGGAGGGCGTGTCAGACTCATATGACTAAAATCCACCCGTGTTCCTGCAGTATTTCCTGTACGTTACAGGGGCCACGGTATCCCTTTCGGACTTTCCCGCGAGTGAACGTAGTGAAGAACTAAGTATACTGTTGACATTACAATATATAAATAGTAACAGTCACAATACCCCCGTTCAACTTGATACTGTATGACAATAGATTCGCTATGACAAAAAAATTAACATAACGCATATTACTCAAAGCACTCACTCATAACTGGTATCATAACTGGGCAGCACAGTGCAGTGCATCCAGTTTTCCCTAGTTTTAAGATCCATGTAGGAAAAAGAGGCTATTAAAAAGCTATCTTCGACCTTTTTCCAACTCAGTACGGATTAAAAAAGATTCATTTAGGGTCATTCATCAGTCATTTCCACTTTCAAATAGCGAATACTGAAGTAGGTCCTAGGAAGTCTGCAAACACCTTACTCACATTATTTTTCAGTAGAGAAAGTAAATATTTTAAAATTATAAACAACAGATGAAAGCAATCCACTGCTGAACTTCTTTATCAGCCTGTACTTTAATGCCTTATAACGTTATTCCCTAAATTGCATTAAAAAAAAAATCTTAACTCTTTTTTTCTGAACAAACCAGAAAACAAGACAATTCTATTCTTTTCCCTGTAGAAAGACCATGTATGGAAAAGGAGCTAGCATTATTGAAAAAAAATTGCCACAACACAACCACTCATGGAAATCACTCAGCAGGGGTTTACAGCAAGCAGAAAGTACCTGATTCATCTAATCTAAGCTTAGACCTGAGACAATAATAAATAATAGAATGTGGCAATGTGGTAGATCCAGTTTATATTCAACAATCGTATAAAGTTTATAAGATTGTTGTGTACACTCTACCGACTAACTAGTAACGCCATCTAGTTTTTATTTTTAACAACTCAGAACTGGAGTAGGTACAATCGTAAACAGTACAACAACCATCAAAGACTGTTGCTATAGACAGTTCTTGATTCATTGGATAGATGGCGTTACCTCAGCAATATGAAGCAATAACAAAAAGCTTCATGGGACGGATACCTTTAGAACTTGGAATAACCATTTCCGTTTGGCGACGTTCCGAAAAGCTAGTAGTTTCAAGATGTTTTTTAGTACGTGAACGGCGCGAGACTGAGTAAATGTATGCTTTAAGATGTAAGCGTAACTTATCACAAAAAAAAAAGTTAAAAGTCAAATACTTTATTTCAATTAGGCACTCATAAGGCACTTTTGAACGTTAAAATTTACAAAAAAAAATAGAATTGATTCTGGTCGCCCCTTCCAAAATCCAAAAGGTAGTTTTGGAATGGGCAAGAAACTCCACCGTTACTCTTTTAAAATGTTTTACAATATTTTATAACCATTAATTACTTATATAATTATATGTGAATACGATACACCTGGAATAAGATTACCTACTTATAACACAATAGGTAAAAAGAATTAAAATTCTTCCCCTTGTGGATAAGGCGTAAGATGTTGGATAATATGCTTTTTTCTCTTTGATATCCTGCGAGGTCGCTTGGATAGCAGTGATTTGCTATCATGTATAGATTTCTGTACCCAAAAAACACGTACCAGACACTTGTGTATCCTACGGGAGAAATGTAGTTCTAACCCGACTGCCTCGCATCTATTCTGAAAGTTTTGAAAGTGTCGATATATTTCATTCATCCAAACAATCATACCGGAAACAGGTCAAGCAGATTATTGTTTAGTAAACAAACTGTGCCATAACTAACTCATTCTTATACAAAAAAAAAAGATATATAGTCATAGTATTTAGGTACATACTTTTAACTTTAATTTAATTTAATGTCTAAATTTGTTTGCAAGCAAAACAAATTTAGACCCGCTAAGTGATCTTCCCCAACCTTAATACTCCCACTATCCCACAAATCGGGAAAAAAACTTTGGCGAATTTTTTATCAGTTTTACGCACTTAGTGGTTTTCAAATATACTACAAAAAGGATCTAAATACACTATCCAAAAAAAAATGCTACTACTCGTATAAAAAAGCGACGGGTTATAAAGTGCAGTGGTTGCGTAGAATGCGGCTTGCGGCACTTTATCCGTTAGCGATAGAATGCCGCTAGCGGCACTCTATACACCGCCTATTCTAATTTTGCTCGTAAAAAAATGTGAATGGAATTTTGAATTTGGAATGTTGTGTTTTTTGAATAAACAGTCATAGTTTTAATTGACATCAAAACCAGCCCATATACAAAAACTGTTAGTGGCTAAACTTTCTATGTAACCTGGTATAAAGTGGGTAATAGCTTTGATATTTAATCATGTATTGAAAATAAACGAAACTGGATCATTATGGGTGTAAGTTCTTTGTGCTTGGATAATGTCAGCACGTGTTAATCACACTTGTCCAACGCATTTCAATGCCTCAGTACGTCGTCTAACTAAATGTCACCGTTGCGTATAGAGACCATGATTATCCAATATTCGTATACTTTTTACCTTTAGTCACCATTATCTAGAGAAGTTTAAATTCCAAATTATTATAAACAGCTTATTTGCACACTAACTGTTTAGGTCTTGAGACTTCTTCCAGAAGCCTATTTTTGTAGGGAAGCCGAGTCTCAGTAGTATGCATATTTGCATAGGTATGGTAGGTACTTACCATCATCATGGTCATTGGATAGACTTTGGTATGTAGTGGTAAAGTTGGAATAAGATTTAAGGATGCCTAATCCATAGACTCGTTGATAACCAGCAGAAAGTTAAGCTTGCAGGTCAGATCAAAGTTTTCTTGACTTGGAAAATTCTATTACTTGACTGTGTCGTGTCTTATTAGGTACTGAAATTCCCAGATTTATGTCATCTTCGTCAAAAATGGTTTTTAGTCAACCATTATGAAGGGACTATCCCGTTCCTACGTTAACCATGGTGACCACAGCGCATGACATTTCATCAATCCAAACACTCGTTGAGGAAGTGGCGTGGTGAGTTTAAGAAGGACAAGTCTGATTGATCATTTCACTGGCTTCCTGTTACCCGAGGCCACCTGCCATTGTTGGACGAGAAAAGCCGAAAACTAATTAGCCGCCATCTTGAAACGGTAAAGAGTTCATTGCACCATGTATTTAAATATTTCGAATGTAATCCGAAAGTAACAAATCCAGGGGGCCTACTACCACCATAAAGAGCAATATTATTTTAATCTTACTTCAGTGTAGGAAAGAGATGTAGCTATACAGGACGTATAGCGTACGCCCCCTGTTCCTTACAAATGGAAGTTCAGTCCATCCTCCATCTAAGGATGATGTAAAAAGTAAGATGTACGGCGAACATACCTACATAAATCCGATTGGCTCGTGTTGCGCTTGAAATGGCAGTTTCTCCTTTGACCAAGTATTGAAGCCACTTCTTACATATAATTTATGTCTCACCTTAAACTACGAACCAACATTCATTCAGAGTAAATTAGAATCAAGATTTCTGTTGCAACACTTCCTGCATGTTTTACTTTTCTATAATTATCACCTTCAACTAATTTTCTTTAAGTGTCATTAAAACAATCAATAAGAACTATCTATGTAAGTGATAATTTGGTAAGTGGGTCATTATTTTCTGGACGATTTTGTCTGTTTGCCATATTATTATGAAAGTTCACGGTTCGTGCCATCAGAATGTGTCTCGCGCGGCATTCAGCTGTGTGACCTTTTAGTGACGAGGCGCCAGCGACATTCCTTCTCAGTCAAAGCCTTTGGGAACAATTTCAAAGGTAAGCATATTTTGTAATTGCTATAAAGGAAATCCTCTAACTCTTTCATTCCACGTTTTTGTTCGGTGAAAAGTCACGTTACCAATTTCTTTAACTGGGCTTTTTTTGCTACCGGTTTTCTATCTTAATTCTTCAAGTCAGATGATCAGGTAATCGACAAATATGTCCTGTCTAGTCCAATTTCAGCTTTCCAATCCCCAAGTTGCATAAGAACACAGTACTGTATTTCTTACGCTCATAAAAATATAGGAAGTGCACCGTCATCGACTCTTAGGTATGTTGCCGTGGCCCTGAGTACTAAATAACAGATTTTTACCAAGCATTGTGAGGCGTTATTCTGAGAACAAGTAGTGTCGAATATACATATAATGTCATGGAGTGAAAGGATTCGGTTCAGAATACGACTGGAATGTCGGTGTCTAGCTATTGTCTGTGTAGAACGTAGATATACAAATGTTTTGAGGTATTTGTACGGTGGCCATTTGTATAGTAAATAAGAATATCGTACTTCAAAATAACACAACGCTATGTAACAAACTTGCAAACCAATCTCCTAAAATCATTGTAGCTGCGGCCACAGCGGATCTGTGACAGTTTTTTGCATTGCTTTGTGCTGGATAGACTTAAGCTAAATATTGGTTTAGCTAGGGTGACTAGAATAAATTTAATTTTTTTTTGGGAATTTTGACTTTAAATGTGTTTATTCTGAAAGTGGGCAACGGCGCAAATAAATGTCAAATATTTCGCTGTTTTGATTAATTTGGCAATACTTCTATATGGAAATAAGAAATGTGGCTAACTAGCGAACTTGAATATTGATTATCAAATGCAATAATTAATATCGTAACACCGAATATTTCGTTTTAGATGTAAAAAAATGCCTTCTTTACACCTAAAACGGATACAACATCAAATTCATTTTTAATATTCTAGTTCGCTAGTTAGCCGAATTTCTTATTTCCATACAGTAATATTGCCAAATTGATCAAAAAGGTAAATTTTTGACAGCTATTTGCGACGTTGCCAACTTTTAGGATAAACGCTCTTATTAAATGCCTTTTATGTGCGTATTTGAAAGAAATGATTTGACTTTGACGTAAAGTTGACTGTCAAACAATATTAATTCAGCGACATTATTTAAGTCGAAATCGTCAAGGTAGCCGGCGAAATTAAAATTTTCTTAGGATTTTTGCAATTTGCAGGTCAGTATCATGTTCTATGCTGATTTAAATATGATTCGCGGTCGTATCAAATGTTTATTTATAGAATTATAATCATAAAAATGATCAATACCTACAACTCTCTAAGTTCATGTAATCCAATTGAATGACTATTTCATGGAATCATGACATTCGACAATTATGCTAACTTATGGAGTTGATTGCTGTTTGTAATGATTTTATAATTATGTAAAGCCATATTTTTTACGGTCGCGAATCATATTTTAATAAACATAAAACCACTGACCTGCAAAATGCAAAAAACTAAAGACAATTTCAATCTCGCGGGCTACCTAGCGCATCCCCCTTAAAGAGACCATGATCACAGTGACCGGGCGTTATATAAGTAGGAATTGCGATGACTAAATTTTTATACGTGTACGAATCAGAAGGAGTATTAAGATCGTAGGACGTGTCGTTCTATAGTAACTGCCAACCACCTTGAGGAAAGATGTAACTTTATATATAATAATTAGTATTGAAATTCTATTATTAATAATAGTCTATCATTACTACTAGTCACAATTCCCCTAAGTCTTAACAATCAAACCTACTTAGTCCTTCACATCTTCAAGTCAACCAAGGCAGTAACAATAGAGATTGCGTAAACAAATCTAAGTAACCCAGTCCCGATGGACCGGTCTGACCACTCTTTATTTCGTGGAAGTGGTTTCCTCCGTACACTCGGAACAATTGCAATTAATATCATTTACTCGTCGCTTTGACACGCACTTAATTTTAAAACTAGTTTTATAGCAATTTTCACTTGGCGACTTGCGTATGCACCGATCATACCTACCGTATTAGAAGTATTAAATGAATCACCTTGATGAGGAGAGAAAAGGCCCGATAATTTTTACTTATTTTACGGAATATTTTTCATCCCATCGCGAGTCTATTCCTTGAAGGGTAAAGCAGAAGTGTGCAGAATACCCATGAAACAGAAGACGAGCCGATTTCCATTAACCAAGCAAACATTCAGACTCCGGGCTGTTAAGAAATTACTGACGAAACAAACTCAATAACACAGCCTGGCGAGGGAATCGATCCCGTGACCCAAGCAGCTCGTGACCCCAGCAGTTCAGCAGTATTAAAAGGTGTCCATATTAAACCATTAGTCATCTCTTATAACACCTACTGACGGATGATTTACTAACTATAATACTTTCGTTGGTTTAATTTGTTTGATTTCATCGAGGTCAAAGGTATACCTACTATCAGATTTTATCATGAGAATGGAGCACGATCCAATGGCATACCGTAGAGTGACGTTGCTATTGTATAGTTTTCTCAAGCTTATCGGGAGCATTAAATTATGCATCTGGTTCGTAGTAGTGACAAATGCTCTGCGGGCCACCGTCCAAGTGTTCCGTCTCGAGAACTCGAGATCTCGATTTATGAATAACAAATGTAATCTAATATTTATATTAAATCGCTAAAGAAACTATTTTGATCCGGTAGCGAATTGATCGGAATAGCTCGAGGCCTATTGTGCGTAATTCTTTGCTAGGTTCGACAGTTAATAGCCCAAGAGCTGGTAATATATTGTGGGAAGGTATTTTTAGCGCTCAAGGGATAGTTGTTCCTCCATTATACCTACTAACCAATGGGGAGTGGAAATCCTAGCTGGGCCATTACAAGGATTTTAATACTGTAAATTGACTGACTGATTAGGTAATTCGTCTGGGAAATATCCAACTTGCAGATTTTTTATAAAAGAGCGACAATTATAGGCGCATGAATTCAGATTGACACGTTGGTAGGGTTTATTCCCGGGAATTCCCGGGAAATCCGCAGTTTACTTTTCCGAGAAATTCAGATCGAGAAAAATCGTGAAAGAGCGAAAAAATTATTTATCTAAGGATGTCGTCCCCGACGGAGTTGTTTATCTGACAATGCTATAAATGCTTTGGTTTCTCGTAAGGCATATTTTATCAGAATTAATTACTAGTCCAAGCACAGGTTAAATTAACACATAATTGCCAAAAATAGTCCTGTGCTTATTCACATACTTAGGTAGTTAAATTATTAATATTCGACTTGAGTTTCTTTTTAGTTCGTAAAAAAGTTTTTTTTTAACTTGATTATTTTTGTATTTAATCAGAGTTTATCGTAGAGAAGAAAGTAGTTTGAGCTTATAAAAAACGTTGATATTGATTATATTCTATGAAAAGAAGAAGAATACTCTGTAATTTGTTGTTATTGAGATTTTGTTCATTTTTGTCCAATTTAACATATTATGTGTATTAAAGACGTCCATCTTTATTTAAACACCAAAATTAAACTTAAATGAAAATTTCTCGGTTTCCCGGGTAGTCCCGAGAAATCAAGTTCGAGAATTCTCGAGACACGAGAAATAAAAAATCTAGAGAAACCATAAACCCTACACGTTAGAGACATCCTCAACTAGCCCTAAGGCTTTAGATTTTGCACCAAGAGAGACAATGACCCGTTTATGTAGCAATTAGTAGTTTGTTAGTGTCGTTATTTGAATGGCTAGTAACCAGAGACTTAGCAGTTAGCTCTCCATTAATTGCAGTAATCGCGGTATATAAGTTTGTTGCAAGCTTTCTACTTGGCAAGTAATAATCTTTAGATAAACTGAGTTCACTTGCTTGTTTTAAATGCCGAAGTTACTCAACGTGGTAGCTAAGCCACTGAATTCGCTTTGTTCGTGTCACCTTTCGAATCAGGTGTCACCCAGCAGGTGACCGCACTAAAATGGCTTGTAATTGTTATTTAATCTTGATCTAAACATAATTTATTGGTTCAGTTCACGTGTAATATAGGGTTGCCAAAAGTGTTGAAAACTTGAGTGTTTTCAATTAATTATAGAAATCAAACCATTCATTTTCTTGGTAACAATAAGCTTTTATTTACTACTCTAAAGCTATATTTTTCGCCATATCAATGAAGCTAGAAACAAATAATTTTAAAATAGCGGCGTAAGTATAGTAATCTTACTAGTAATTATATTTACGAGCCGTTTGGGGTTGAAACCCTAGAGCCGTGGGGTCCGAGTGCTCACGGCCTCTTTAGAGAAATCTCAAAACGGCTTCCCGTGACCCAATGGCTGGTTTTCACCTTCGCATTGCCATAAAACGTGGCAATGCGGCCAGTCTCTTGGGTACATTACCAGTCGACAGCGATGTGGATAAATTTTTCGATGCTATATTTTAGTTTGTGAATAGTTTTAGTTAAGTTAGTATATAATTTTGCTATTTTTATTTATTAATTCGTTATAAGTTGTTTGTACCCACTTGTAAATACCACCGAAAACCACCACCACCGCTACCTTAGAAAACTAGCCGCAGACAGCACCTGTCTGGCATTAATGCTGAAATGAACCTTTTTGGCGCAGCCGTGAGGCACACACTATTGTTGTTAAAATATCTTCTATTGTTCTTCTATTTGTTCTGTGTCTATCTATTGTTGCTAATTATTACTTTTTTTATTTTGTATTTTGTGTTTCACCAACTGTGTCCAAATAAACATTATTCTTTCTTTCTAAATAACTATATACAAATAAATGAACAAACATTTTTGCTTTCAGACAGCCCTGCTCCCGGTCGGTAACGAAACAGTCATGATCTCACGACATTAGGCCGACGTTAATTATGACAAATAGTAGCCACATTCACTACTGACTATTACTAATTCTGAACACCTTGTATGGATACGCATTTTAACTTGGAACCTGAGAATTTTGAGGTCTAGAGTCTATAGAAGCTATACTATTGATTAAGTAAAGGACGACGTGCCTTGTACAGTCAAGGAAATTAATTATCAGGTGCCGTGTTATAGCCATTTCATATAACTTTCAAAGAAAGGCAGATGATCTGAATATTCATGAAAAATTACTGAAAATTTTCTTTAAAATCCGGGGCGGGGCTTATCTTTAATAAAAATAAATATAACTTTTTTTCTTATTTTTTTTTTTTGTTCAATATCACCCTATGATTTTATGGACTTACACTTGTGTTTTTTAAAGAAATACTGTTTTTTTTTTTCACAGACCGGTTAGCAAATCTAAAGACCATTCCTGTAAGCCATCAAAAGAAAAACCCATGGTTATTAAAGTTTTAAACAGGCTGAAGTACTTGTCTTCATCTGAGCCACAGTCTGCAGCTGGCGATTAGCCTCCCCTAAGATAATCTACACTTATACAGTAAGAGCTCTAACCCCGGTTTCTGGAAGCTTTTTTAGGTAGTTAATTAAATGTGTTGTCAATTGCCATTCAACTTAGATGGCTAGCTAACATGAGATCCGACAGCAGATTTTACTGATCAAGCTTTTAGAAACTAGACACAAGTCTCGCTATTCCTTTCCTTATGTCTTCCTAGTCTGTTTTTTTTTTTAGTTATAAGGTGTATTTTTCTGTTGTAATGCCAATAAACGCATTTTTCTTTCTTTCTTTCTTTCTTTCTTTCTTTCTTTCTTTCTTTATTGGTTGTTGAAGATGAAGATGGGCTTGGAGATACAATGGAAACACAAAGATTTCTTGCATGAATTTGGTGAGCCGTTTATTTTTCACAACGAGCAAAACAAAAGCATAAAGTAATAAAAAAGGAAACAAAAATATTATTATAAAAAAGGTTAGTTGCTGGTCGCCAACAATTGGATTAGGACACAGTACACGTTAGAGAGACGTAGGAGTGAATATCTTGCCAATGTGCAAGTAAATTGCACTAGTTTAACAGAACACGCGTGTCAAACATACATCAATGTATGTTTGTGTGTGTCTGCGTGCGCGTGAGCACTTAATCAAACATAATTGCACACAAATGAACGTCTTAAACCGGCAGTGAAAATACCCTTACGTATAATTAATTACAACTTATATTGACATACCGCAGTGAATTGTATTGTTAAAGGATATTATAATGTTAAATAACCGACAGTTTATCATAGAATCGTGACTATAACGTTTATTTGTAACCCTACCTCCAAAACTTGACCACTCAACACTAATTAAGAATCGTTGACTTACTTTTAATTTTCTATGCATAGACTGGTCTGTAGTCGTTTGATCGGTCACGGAACTTATTTACGGAACTCCGTGACTGACACACAATACATAGCCTCAAGATATATAAAGGTAAAATGTTTTGCAGTACGAAAACCTTTGTCGAAGCTAACATACCGTGTCATTCAAGGGTTGAGGTTTATATGCTTTCAACAAAGTCGGGGCGCTTGTAACATCAAATGAGTATAATAGTAGGTACTCCTAGGGTTACCGAATTTGAGATTTTGATTTTGGGCATAAAACACAGTTCCGTATCAATCTGCCCAGCCTTTTCCCAACTATGTTGGGGTAAGCGCATGCAGCTGAATACTAGTATTTTACATGGAATGACCGCCTATCTGGCCTCCACAACCCAGTAACTGAGTAACACGATACCCCTTTGTAAGACTGGTCTGTCAGACTTTTCGGCTTTTGGCTACCCGTAACGACTGTCAAAGATCTACAAATGAAAGCCGGGACCAACGACTTAATGTGCTTTGCGAGGCACGGCGGGGTCTCGATATGTAATGGATGCTCATCCGATCGACCCGTGCGGCTCTTATCGTTTAGCCACGAGCCCCTCATGAGCACAGTTCCATATAAAGCATAATATTAAACACTTTTTTCAGTTGAACATTAAGACAACAATTGCTTGCTTTCAAACCGGTAGTGTACATTTAAGTAGTTGAGTACATTCCAACTGAGACAGGCAGCGGGCGAATGTACTGTGAACGTGCCCCGCCCTCACAATAAGGCGCTACCGACTTCTGTTAAGGCATCGTTATCATATCATGCAAGCGAACCCAAGGCATGCACTTCTAACTTTTCCGATTCATGAGCGTATTGTATTATTATCACTTGCTTTAAAAACGGTGAAGGAAAACAGCGTGAGGAAACCGGCATGCCTGAGAGATATTTCTCGACGGCATGTGAAGCCAAGTCAGAGGCCCATAGGCGGCTTTAAAACTCTGACACCAGGTTAGTCACTAACCACAAGAAAAGAAAAAGAAGAAGCGAATAAATCGTGAAAAAATTCTTCATTATTTTCTAGTAAATTGAACTTCAATTTACAACTACAATGAAATGGGTGTAATTATGTTAGGTCTGCAAATGATTTTCTTGCCTGTAACAAAAGATTTTCCCACGACAGCAGTTAACTGTACTTTGCGGGCAATACCTTCAAAGCTTGATGCGGTGGAAAGACCTAAAGGGGGGGGGGGGGGGTCCTGGTCCTAGTCCTGGTGGTGTCTAAATGCCTATGGCATTAAGTCCGCCTCTGAACATTGTGTGCTTAAAGTGTTAAATAAATAAAGACTTCTTATGAATTGAGAACAGAAAAATCACTTACAAACCATTTATTGGGCACTGGGTACGGACTACGGAGGCACGTGCCAACATGAGTTGGACCACGTAAAAATTAGTTGTTGTTACAATAGTTTTTAAAGCCTTATTAGTCCTTACTAAAGTAAGACATCCATCAGATATAACACAGTGCTAAAAATATATGGTAGGCTTGATACCGCTCTAGTATCTATAGAGTATAGAGAATTTTATAAGAAAAACAATCAAATGTTAAAAAGCACTATGCCTTAACACCGGCCGGCCGGTAATACAGGCGACAACCGTGACATATTGCCGTCACTAAGTTTTATTGAGCTCTTATTATAAACCAATAATAAATTAATTACCATAATAACAGCCGGATACGACACATTGTCGTGGATACAAGCTTAAAGTACTTAAAAAGTTTTTATAGCTTAATAAGCTTAATAATTTCTGATCGGAAAATGTGTTTTCCCGTAAAAATCATGGTTGCAGAATAGGGATTAAAAATGTGAATTTATATGGTCCCAAAATAAATATAGATATTTTAAATTAGATATTTTAAATTCCGAATACCATTTTTTTTAATGATATTGAAACAATTGTCGGTAACATAGGTACTCCGTTGGCAATATGGTGTCTGAATAACACAAAGTAAATTACTCTGTCATTAAAACTACATATTATATTTCTTCATCTATTGTTATAACTATTAAAGTATGACATAAAAGTTTTATAGTGACCATAAGCAATCAATGTTTATGAATAGTCACCTACACTCCCTACACATTTGAAGTTCCGCGTGGAAATACCACAATCCGAATGCATTATTTACATTATGTACATGGGTTTTCTTACCCTATTTTCCATAACCGTGTCAATCAATCAAATACTGGATATAAGCCTGTACCCTAATTACGTAATACACG
Organism: Agrochola circellaris; assembly: GCA_914767755.1. Classification (NCBI taxonomy): domain Eukaryota; kingdom Metazoa; phylum Arthropoda; class Insecta; order Lepidoptera; family Noctuidae; genus Agrochola; species Agrochola circellaris. Next base: position 10,951,540 of record OU611858.1, read on the forward strand.
ATCAATCAGAATCCGAATCGTTTTGAAACAGATTGCTAATCCATTGCGTCGTACGTTCGAAAAAAAATTCTGCTCAACAACGTAAATAACACAATGAATGTTGTTGACCTGTCAAATTGAAACAGATTAGTCGGAATTGTCAACGAAAATGTGTTGCGTAATTAGACAGCTGGCCTAATTTACATGATAACATCCGGCCCTGTCTTTTGCTGAAGACGGAGTACTCGAACCGCGATCCAGCTGCCTACTCTTTGTGGATAGTACTTTATTCGTCCCATACGTCGACACGTCAACGCCGCGCCGGCTGTCGCTGAAAACCAGCGTTGGGGCTCTGTCTCGCATAGGGTCGCAGCATTAAGCTGAGCGATGGCCGTTTTGCGTGGATGTGACGCATATTTTCCCCCAAATTGTTATTTTTGTGTTTTGTTCTTTCTTTGCGTCATGTGTACCGAAAATAAACGTATTTTCTTTATTTCTTTTCTTTCTATATAGCTCCATCTCTCTCTGACACTGGAACAATTATGGCTTATTATCACGTCATTGTACTACTCTAGTAGTTTTCTCTTTTCTGGAAATATTTTATATACAGAGTGGATTTTAGAGACCGAGCAGTGAGGGCAGGCTCTTAGGAAACTGTCCTAACATTTTGAGTACATAATTGCTAAATACATAAACAGATTTTGGAAAATTGGTATAGTCAGCAAGAAAATCGTAAATTTTCACTATTTTTATAATACCACACGATGTAGTTTCGTAAAAGGATCACGAGACTCCTATGAACCAACTAAGTATAAGAAAAGCAATTCACTCACTTCTCCTTAGGAGACTGTCATAGTTATGGACAAAAGACTCCTTTTTTTTTTCTTTTTTTTTTTAAGGGTGGGAATTTATCAAATGACTTCTCCCGCTCTGGGCGGAGCGGGAGGGCGTGTCAGACTTTTACTGACTAAAACCCACCCATGTTCCTTCCGTTGCCTGTGTGCCGGGGTCGCCATATCCCTTTCGGACAAACTCGCCACCCCGGCAGGCATTGGCCCTACAAAAGACTCCTAAGAACATTTTCCAGTAGCTACAATGGTTAAGATATTTGCCATTGACCCATCTAAAGGTCAAAATATGGTAGTATTCGTATCTCGAATGAATATTTTACAGTTTCTAGGTAAGTATGCATCACGGTCAACCCTATCATCGCTTACCATGACGTGAGAAAGCGGTGTCAAGTCCATTAAATGTGAGTAGTGTAATAGAATCTTCGGTTCATATCGATTTCTTCTACTTCGACTTCTTTTTTCAATTTTCTTCCACAGACCTAAGTAGCTACATGACCAGTCCACTGCAATCGTTCATTCAACTGACACTGCAACTACGTCCACGTCAGTGACTTCGGTTCTCTTCGGAAAAAAAAATCCTTGATGACTACAACCACCGGTAAAACCTACTAAGTACCTACAACAAAAGAATGAAGGATCAATGAAAATCCACTTAAGTGACCGTTTATGTATAAACATGGTGTCCGGTTCGATAAAAACGGACATGCCAAGAGAAACCCCATAGACGGAAGTAAGGAATTCCCAACTACTAATCTTTCGTACTTACTAGGAACAAAAAACAACAAAAATTATAAAAATCAGGCTTGCGTCATTGCTATGACGTGCCAAGCCATTTTTTATTCGTATACATATATAAATGTTTGCCCAATATCTTACCTGATGTCTGATGTTAAGCGAAGATAAGGTTGTGACGCAGCACGACTGCCAATTTGAATTAATTCATAACTTATCCAGGGAGAAGATTTGCTTTTACATAGCTGGTATGATAAATATGACAGTGGAAGCTTTGTATCAACTTCTGGTTATCAGATAAATGAAATAGGGACATGGGAACTTCTTCAACCCTTATTGCAAGAGATATTTGTTCCCGTTATAGGATATTCCAAAGATTGGCTTCTTTCCAAAATATGACAAGAACAGGCAAGTAATTTAAAAAATAAATGTATCTACTTGGATAAAACTGCTGACCTATGACGACACAGAGGCGCTGCTTGAGTAAAAAGTAACCCCACGCCTAATGCCACTTTGAACCTCATGCATACACTCTAATTCATTCACATTCACACACCTTCACACTGACATTCACGCACTCTCACTGTCACTCACACACTTACATGCCTGCATACTGAGTTTTTAGTTTTAATTCTCTTTTCTTTGTATTATTATTTCATTTAGCATCTTAACATGTATAGAATCAAAAATAAAACAACTAAATTGAAAGAGCGGATTCTCCTAACACAGGCTTATTTGCTTAAAAGGAGGCTCCAATCACTAGTTGTTAAGGTATTTACTTGTAAAAATAATAACACTTAAAATAAATGTTTTTAATGTAATAAATAAGAAAGTAAAACATGTTTATTTATTTTTTCCTTTTTGTATACAGGGTGATTTGCGATACGGTTTGTAGAAGATACAAAAGAGAAAGCACACGTGTTGAAATGTATTAAATTATATAAAACAGAAACGTAACATTACGCCTGTATTCCTGAAGGGTTGGGCAGAGGTGCACCTATAGTACATCTACATTTCGCCAGTTATGTATTCAATTAAAACCCGATAAAACATGCAAATCTGCGGCTTTGTTCAAGTCTCTGAAAGCAAGGAGTAACAGATTAATGGCTATAAAACTTTACTGCATTCTTAAAGCAGAAACCTTGGTAGATATACCAATGCATTTGTGAGTCAACCTGTCTTACTCAACTAATTCGTTAGAAAAGAAAACTTTGAACTCCCTTGTCACAATGAAGGTCGTTCTTTTATGAATCATTCGGTTTTGTAATGTTGTTCAAGTTACTAATAAATAAAATATGTCATAAACTATAACATTCACACAAATAGAGTAAAAAAATAATATTAGTAATTTTGACGACTAAGGTCGCCAATGATTTTTTTATTTTTTTTCTTAGGATAGATCCCATGGACTCCACTACCTTTTACCAGCGGCTTCGCCGTACTACCGAAAACATATTCTATTTTCTATTGCAAGTCATGGTATACCCGTGTGCCAAATTTCATCCAAATCCGTTCAGCCGTTTAAGCGTGAAAGCGTAACAAACAAACTCACTTTCGGATTTATAATATTAGTTGGGATACATCTTAATTAGCAAATTACTGCAATTTTAAACTTGGTGAACTAGTGAAGTACTGCAGGTAGGTTAAAGGCTATTTTTTATAGCAAATTTCTGCAGCGTTTAATAAGCTAGCATAAGAAGAAAGAAAGAAAATAAATTTATCTAAGGCACACAATATTCACACAAAAACAAAAAACAAATTCGGAGTAAGTCTAAAACAGTATATGCAGTATGTACATTTGAATCCCAAGAGCATTGAAGTAATTTACAATAAATAGAATGATTTATTTTATCGTGAGGGTCTTGCGTGTGCGCGACACCGTGTGTCTAGCAAACAATGAATTTTTATTTAGACGTGGTTTTTCCAAAGTCGACCACTGCTACAGTTTACGGATGTTACGACTGGTCACTTCGTAGTCAGGGTTGTCAGTCCAGTGTACTTTAAGTAGGTCGTTTGTTTCGGTTTTTTTGTTTATTATTTTCTTTTCTCGTATTGCGCTAGTAGTTAAATATAACTGGGTCGTCAGAAGCCCGAAAGTCTGACAACCAGTCTTACCAAAGGGTATCGTATTAGGATTGTGGAGGTCAGATAGGCAGTCGCTCGACGTAAAATATTGGTATTAAGCTGCATGCGGTTAGACTGGAAACATTTTTTTTTTTGTTCTGAAGTGGAAAATCCTCATGGATGTCCTCCGCCCTGGGGCGGTAGAAAGAGTCTGTCAGACTCCTACTGATTAACAACCACCCCGGTGCTCCCTTCCCACACTTGGACCACGGATCATGAGATCATTTGCGCCTTCCATGATCCCCGAGTCAACCGACAACCGGTCTTACCAAGAGGTATGGTGTTACCCAGTAACTGTGTTGTGGAGGTCAGATAGGCAGTCGCTCCACGTAAAATACTGTTATTCAGCTGCATCCGGTTAGACTGGAAGCCTACCACAATATAATTGGGAAAAGCCTAGGCAGATTGATTGATTTAAATATAACTGGCGTGGGTTTACAAAGACATGTATTGAATCGAATCTCTAATAATTCTTATTTTCCGCTTAGTTAAAAAAAAAGCTCATTTATTAAAAAAGGTGTGCATCATTAGAAGGACAAAAAGTTTTTAGGGGCTCATTAATTTAAAAAAGTGTTCATCATTAGAAGGTCAATTTGTGTTAAATATTTCCCGTTTACAAATACATACACCCTTTTTCGTATGCTATTATAATGACTTCTTCCGTAACGGTATGAACTAACTTGTTATAAACATTAGCCAGTCAGCAATGTGGTAGCTAAGTAGAATTTTAATTTTATTATACAATCGTAAAATTTGTTTGTTTGTAAGTTTGTATGTAGGGGGTAATCTCCAGAACTACCAGTCTGATTTCAAAAATTCTTAATGCATTAGATAGCCAAATTCCTAAGGAAGGTTATGTAACATCATGCTACGACCTTAAGGAGCCAAGAAAAAAGAAAAAAAAGACTGAAAGCTAAGCGAACACGAAGTAATAGTGCGGGCGATGGGATGCGAGGCGCTGAGTCGACGACCGAAATTTCACGCGGGCGAAGTCGCGGGCAGAAGCTAGTATTCTATAATCACGCCCATGGGCATGTGACCACCTGTATTTTTATATATAAAAGCTTAACTTGTGGCGGCATCTACGATGCCACATGGGCACTACGCATCAAAGACCTAAGACGTCACACAACATCCTGACGTCACTCAAATCCTTAATCGCGCAATTAGAGTTTACCGCGCGTTGGACATATATACAAGGTCCCGACTTCAACCTCTGAGCAGTTGCCCGCCAGACACGACACCCGTCTGGTCGGAGGATCCTCCCTTTTCTATGGTGGATAAGTGAAATTTACACCCTGTTCCTCATACCCCTAAAAACTCATAGGCTTTTAGAAATAATAAACATAATCCAAATTGCAATAACATCGGACATAATTATGGCAAAAAATGTAAAGCGAGGTCACAAACGCTACTCAATAAATTAAAGTTGAATAACATGAAAAACATAAAAAAGTTAATTTTCGATAATCTTTCATGAATATTCACATCCCCATGGGCGGCATTGGGTGTAAAACATAGTCGCTTTTCATGTATGTGTGACCGCTTAGATCTTCCAAACTGCACAACTGATTTTGATGCAGTTTTCACCATGATTCAAAGCATTCAGGCAGGTTTAAGTGTTTAATACAATGACGTATTATATATAGACACGTCATAAACCAACATCTCGGCGCTTAAAAACGGCGAAAATACTAGATAGCTACTTATACGCGTGAAGAAAGGGAAAGAAAATATGACACCGTACGGGGTGCCTGTTGCTAGAGGGAGGTAAAACAAACGTAGCGTCGCGCGACAGGTTGGTGCGTAACTAAGCGCGATGTGGCCAATTGGCTTCATTTCATGTTGTCATTTTAGAGTGCGGACAACGTATCTATAGTTTTATATATCATTGGTTTAATACACATTGATATTTAACTATTGCACTAACATGAGTCGTCCGGAAATTGTAATGGCTCGTCGACTTCGATCGGGACACATTCCAATGAATAGTTTCGCAATTCTCATGCGTAAAGTTACTTCACCAAATTGTCCAGAGTGTAACGTAGTGGAAGACACTACACAGATATACGAAAGGATCACATTGTTATCGAGTCACTGGATGTTGGAAAGTGTAATGGCATGCTTGCGTCCCCATGTCGACGGATGCAATATACTTGTATAAATTAGCAAAAATAGGATTATAAGGAACAATTGTTTGTACCGATGAGGGTGGCATAATCAGTTTTTGATTAAACGCTCTATAAATTAAACAGAAAAAAATATACTATAGCACCCATGTCGATAGTTAAGAATACATTAATTAAAGGATTTGGGTTTAAGCGTTAATCTTAGGATCCCATTTACACCCATATATATCGGGTGTAAAAAGACACTTTCCGAAGCCGAAAGCCACATATTCTACCCATTATTTGCATCATTTTTTTCCACTAGACCATACGTGGGAATCCACTGGTTCTGGAGATATTGAAGGTCAAAGTCGCATTTTTTTTTTTTACTTTTTCACGAAAATGAATTCTATGCGATAATACGAAACTTTTTTCCAAACAAACATTACCTGAATTTTAGATTTATCTTAACAGATTACGCATTTGAAGTTACAAAAACGCAATGAACACCAAGTACCTACCTACGTAGCGTAGGGGCGGAGCTTAACTAACACTGAATCCGTTCATTCAAGCGTGGGTTCGCGTTACATTGCGCGCAATAAAAACTTGTTTTTTTTTATTAAAAAAAAAAAAAATACGGTTCCCAGCAATCATTTTTGCGCAAAGCTACTTAGCTATACGTACAGTATGCGTAGTTTACGGCTTTGTGATGTGTCTTTTTACACCCTGTAGGTAAAAAGGCTTTTAAGAATTAGTATGATGTTTACCTATTTGCTTTAACAACGAGTTTTGCAAAAAAAAAGCCAATTTGTAAGCAGAAAAGATTACAGTAATGCCATTTTATTATCACTACGGTGTAAAGAGCATTATAGATTGTGACATAATCGTTAGACGAGTGACGTGACTATTTTTACGAGCGGTGATTCATTTGATTCATGTCTATTATATAAAGCGTATTTCTCGATAATTACTATCCAGTCAATGTTATCGTAAATTAAGATTAAATAAAGATTAGAATAATAACGGAAGGTCCTCAGATTATCTATCAATAGTTATCGATTTGATGAGGTTATCTATTTAAGGTTTCTTGCTTAAGAGGGCGCCCTATGGTCCACTAGCGCCACTTCTTTAAAAATATATTGTCTCATGACTGAGAAGGAATTATGAATAACGGCTAGTAAGAACCCACGGTAACTGTGTCTAGATTTCTAAGAAAAAAGTTTTATATTGAGACACGAAGCAATAAAATACGATCTAGAGGAATGTGGCCGCTTTCATATAGATCGAATTTTGTTGCTTCGTGTTTCAATATAAACTTTATAAAAGGTATTAGAAAATACTGGACAGTTACCGAGGGTCCTTACTAGCCGTTATTCATAATCCCTTCTCAGTCACGAGATTATATTTTATAAAGGAGTGGCGCTAGTGGACCATTAGGCGCCCCCTTATCTGAGTGTTCAGAAAGACAATGTGTCAAGAACATAATATCACGCCTGTAATCTACGAAGGGATGGGTAGAGATGTATCTCTAGTACACCCACATCTCGCCACAAATCCAGATTCCGGGCTGCCACTGACAAATTCCTGATGGAAAAATCTAATAACACTTTGCCCAACCTGGGAATCGAACCCAGGACATCATGCTCAGCAGTAGCGTTTGCAACCACTAGACCAAAGAGGTAGACCAATGTGTCAAGAAATCGAACCAAAAGCACTTTCGAATAAACAAACTCGGTAGGAACAACCCTACAAGAACCTCTAAGGATTCAAATGAAATGTATTGCCGTGTCCAAACTCATTACACGGTCTTCTTTTTCTTTTCCTGACTAACTTGAATCATCTGTAGCGAAATTGTAACGACTACTGCATACGGATCGGTTAGTAATATTAGAAAATTCACCCTTACTACCATGACATATAGTCACTGTCTGTGACAAATTCTTACCTTGGGCGGTTGACTGTACAAAAATTAAAGGGTCCCCGAAACGTACAATTGCAATTGTAAATTTTTACGTGATTGATACACATTGATGCGCAAATTGATCGTCTACCAAATGCAATTGAAACGATTGAAAAAATTACTACAATTGCAATTGATCGATTCGGAAACAGAAAAAAAATACAGTTACCAATGCTAACAAAAGCAGTGCAGAAAACTTATGGCTGTGTTTTATATTTCCAGGTTTAGATTGGTAGTGTTGTAGATTTCTCCAAAGGGAAATCTCATTGATGTTTTTCCGGTAAGTTAGGAATTGTATAAATAAATGCGTGAAAATTGGTAGAAGCAATTATGCAGTAGTGAAGGACAATGAATTTTTTTGTTACCATGCTGTCCATAGTAGCAAATTGCTTCTAGACAACGATTCAAAATGTTATTAAAGAAACTTTTTGGTATTTTATCTGCATAGGTATGTAAATGTCGCCAGCGGGTCACTAAGATATTATTACTATAAACGATTCACCGTTTAAACAAAAACTAGGGAATCACAGAAGGTCCACACTCCATTTTCATAATAATTATAGCCCAGTTTCAATATTTTTTGTGTGAAGCACTGCTCAACTTTGGCTGCGCATTGCTATCGGAACATTGCCAAGACGAGTTGCAGAATTTGACGAATTTTACATGGTGATAAAAGTTTCGACGCCATTTCTGACTTTCATTTGCAGAGGAAGTCGTAGTAGAACTTGACACGTAGTTTAATAAAAGGGAGCAGATCCCTCAAGCATGCCAGAAATGGTGATGGGTGAGAAAAATAAATAAAAAATGTTCACTTAGAAAAACATACATAAGTACTTAAGGATATGTTTATTATGTTATGCTACTAATTTACAAATAAAATTAAAATAACATTAAGATTAAAATATACAACTAACACTAAAATATATAAATTATAAACAATAAAGGCTCATTGGGCATCAAAAAATTCGTCGGCGTCGCTGTCAGTGGGAAAAGTGCCCAAAAGGCTGGCAGCATTGCCACGTTGGATGGCAATGCTGATTCTTTGACCTAAAAATTGGCCAGCCCTCTGGTCACGTGAGGAGTCGACCAACCGCTTAAGGATTATAAAAATATTGTATAATAGAGTTACATTAAAGGGTGAACTGATGCCTGTGTGTTGTAGGAGCTAAGTTCCTCCAGGTATAATAGCAGGTACTGAGTGTCATGCAAGTACTTATAGAAAACAACATAGTTAATTGATTCTGGCGTGACTTTGCGGAAATCCATTATAAAATACGTTCCGGTCGGGCTCGACGCTTGACGTGTCCACACGTCGGGTCCGAGTTCTCAACAAGTCAATCGCCTTCCTGAGGGTGCCTCGTTGAGAGGTGAAACGCGTGTCGATTTTTTACAGGGTTCTTTATGACTCCTTAAGAACAGCTACGCGGATTAAGTTATTAAATATACGTCGTCTACTGCTATTTTTTCTTTTTAAACAACATTAATTAAACAAACAAAGCTTTATTTTATATACAATATTAATTAGTTCTTGTAAAACTGTATTTAAATTAAGGCTTTGTTTTGTGTTGTAAGGCAAACTTTCAATAGAACAACAACACTATTTAGCACTTAATTAAAAACAGTTTTTTTTTTTTTTGCACTGCTGAATAATAGGCCTCGTCCCTTTTCTGTCATTCCATGGTTTTGTTATATAATATTAAGTTCTGTTTACGTTTCGTTTTTATTTTTACGTTCTCGATGTTTTTGGTTGGTATATTGGCGCGTGCTAGCTGACATATGGCTAATAATTTATCATTTAAATTATGTTTAGTGTTGTGTAATGTAAATTATTTTGCATACTATTATATAGAATCATTTTTTTCTACCTGAACGGACACTGTTACGCCACTTCTTCTTCCCAGCTAAAGCACTAGAAAGTGGTGAAGGGTGGGGGTTTTGGGGGACTGTCTTATGTAATTTTGACGTTCGAAAAATCCTGATTCTCAGCCTAGTTTGAGTAAAGGACTTTTGAATTTTGAATAAGGGTGGCGTAATTATTACTTATTAGGAGCTCCAGAATGTTTAGTAGAATAGCAGAAATTAAAACCTAGCACCATTGCCACAACTCTTAAAGGTGTCAAAGAAACTTGGCTGGATTATTGGTTTACAATAATACTTTGGATTCTACTCATAAATGCCCCAGAATCGCTAGTGACACTTCAAAGCCTAGCTATGATCTAACCTACGTATTTTATTTAGGTATTTGATTTAATAAGTAGGTAGGTAGGTGCCTGCCGGGGTTGCGAGTTTGTCCGAAAGGGATATCGCGACCCCGGCACACAGGCAACGGAAGGAACACGGGTGGGTTTTAGTCAGTAAAAGTCTGACACGCCCTCCCGCTCCGCCCAGAGCGGGAGAAGTTATTTGATAATTTCCCACCCTCAAAAAAAAAAAAAAAAAGGTATGTAGGTGGGATTTTAAATATATATTTACTTTAGGACTAACATAGTATTTTGTACTCCTAACCTCACATGAGCAAATAAATATATTATTATTATTATTATCGGTAGACATCGGTACATCGGAGAACTTCATATCTATACACCGTAAGGACTATTTCTGCTTGCAGCGCTCGGCGGCTATAGAACCGGGGCGGTAACAGATACGGTGATCGTATTCACGAGATTTTGTTTTCAAACTGCTTAGATATGAAGTTCTTCGACAGTACATCAAAAAAGTTGTCTTTTGAATAAAACAATAAAAATATTCTTTTATGGATTATTTGGATTGGAACTTCTGCACTTTACATTATCATTTTAACTAACTATTATACCATAACATGCACGGAAACTCAATTAGCTCACATTAGCAATAAAACGGCGCATCTAAATGTTTTAAACACATAAATGACTCATAATCATCTTTGTAATGATAATCTTAGTTTCTGTTATTTGATAACGTAATAAAGTTGAATAAAATATACACTTTTGGTCTGTATAAGTTGTTTTTTTTATTTGTGTAGAAAACTTATATTTTAGACTAGCTTTTGTCCGCGGCTTCGCCCGCGAGGGTGGAAATTATCCCACGGGAACGTACTATCGGGATAAAAAATATGGAATGTCTTATGAGACCGCTGGTTATGAATATATGTGTACCAAACATTCAAATCCGTTCAGCCGTTTTTACGTGATTGAGTAACAAACATTTAAAATTCCAAAAATACAAACTAGTACAATTAATAGGATTAAAAGAGTATCCTTTTAATCCTAGTTGAATATGATAAATTTAACAGATTTTTTGTCACTGGTTCTTCGATTTCAGCGATGATTGAGAGATTGCGTTGACGAGCTTATGATTTTAGTACCCTCTATTATTCATTTTTTTGAGAAATCTTACAGTTATTTAATGAGACAACTTTTTACTCTTACAGTTATTTAATGAGACAACTTTTTACTATTATTTATTGGATTTTTCCTATTCAAAATTTTATTTTAGGTTTTAAGATTTCGTTGATGTCTTTTCTACTCGTATGGAATATAAGTAAATAGTTTTTTAATTTTTTTTTAATCATATGTCTAACGTTCTTCTGTCTACATATACTTTTCTATATATCCGTAAAGCCGCAATAAAGAACCAATTAACTACCCTCTTTCCCAGTATTTAAGGGGTATCTTTTACAACGAAATGAATGATGCAGTTGATTCAGCTTTTACTCCTTCTGACATAAAGCCTACAACTGAACCAACAGTGGGAGATACCAATATCCTTTAAATCAAACCACATAATTCCTTAAAAAAAACGGGGGTATTTCAAACTCAGTAATTTCCATATCGTATTACAAATGGATCGCGACTAATCACAATTCCCAACCGGAACATGCATACATCATCGGAAGTCGAATGCTGATCTATTCTACTGACCAGTGTCGCTGCAGACAGAGGTCTCGAAGTAAAAGGAAAGGAGGTTCGATCAGTGCCCGCGAGATCGCCCGCGCAACCGCACGCGCAACCGCACGCGCAACGCTAGCGCCATCTTGCACAACACCCGCCAAAAGTTCACTTTTCAAAGTGTGTTCTTAAATTGAAAAATCGAACGTGACAGTTGATTGAAAGTGGACTGGTTAACTAAGTTATTTTTTTCTCGTGATCATTGGGAGGCGTTGGACAATTAAGGTAAAGCTTATCAGAATTTACTATCGGTCAACTTTGTATAACTACTTAGTATTTTTATTTTGTAATACCGTCTATGAATAATTGTATTGTCACTGCATTACCGCGTGTTTCTGTTTTAATTTAAACAAATGCAAAATACTCGTAGTATGTATAAACACAACACTGTACGAGGGCCACTCATACATAAATCAAAGCTTAAAGTTCTGTTTCTAAGTTTCAAGGAAATCGATGAAAAATTTAATTTCCAATGTACTTTAAAGCGTCAGTGATAAAGTACAAAATTGGTCGCATCGATATCTGAATCTTATTCGCTTGATTTCACAATAAAACGATGTTGTTACTTAACATACGTAATGCCTAAATTGATGACAATTGACTTTTTCTCACGAGTGCACTGCGTGACTATAAAATTGTCCTTTTGAGTGCATCGGGTGACCGAGCTTGTCAATGAAATAAGCATAGTTTGAATAGGGTACTCGCGAACAAAAGTTCATGGATAAAAAAAATATTTCGATTGGCAAATATCATGACCATTGCGGACGTAATGGACCGATCACTATTATTTGTGTTCGTGTAATGATTATTTTAAGCATTTTATTTTTAGCCAGGCCATAGCTTAATTGGAACAGCCTTGAGGCTCTGTCGCCAATATTTACGTAAACGCGTCGTTTCTGCGTTTCGGTTACAAAGTTAACTAATGACATAACGCAACTACTTACTCGGCGATTATTGATTAATAAATATAAAATAATAAGGGGAAAAAGTTTTTTATGCATTTTTGCGAATTCTTGGCTGGTCCAGTCAAACTCGAAGCATTAACTTCATGTTTTTAAACCATATACATTTGAACTGTCAAGGAGTCTGTCGGGTCAAAAATTTGAAGCAAGGATGTTCCAAATCGTATTGCTGCTATTGTCATATAATGCTTTAAGGAAGAACGTGCAAGAAATTACATGGCAACTATTTGAACTGATATTACCTTTCTCAACCCTTCTATTCGATCTAGTTTCATTATAATATATCGCTTTTTTATAGTAGCTATTTGTTTTTGGTTAAAATAGACCCTTTGTAGTGTATATTTGAAAACCCCAAAGTGCGCAAAACGAGAAAAAAGTCGCCCCAAAGTTTCTTTCGGTATTGGTGGGATAGTGAGAGTACTACGGGCGGGGAAGATCACATGGCGGGTCTAAATTTGTTTCCAAGCATAAAGCGAAGCAAGTAGCAAGCATAGTAGAAGGAGCCCGCTTCGCGTTCGCGGGCTCATATTACTGAATAGTTAAAAAAAATAACCACGAAGGGGATAGCGGGTTCTTTGTTCGCTCGCTTCGCTCGCTCACTAGACCCCGCCATCCCCTTCTGACCTAACCTGTCCGAGTCGGGGTGCCCCAACTCGTACAATATCTGTGGTAAAATGTATTTTTTTTTAAACTTTAGGATTTTTTTTCTCAAATCTAGGCGTTTGCGCAGTGTGAAATTTTGCGAAAGTGTTTTACACGAGAAAAACATTGAAGCTTCGCACGCGCGGGTGTAAAAGTACAGTAGAGCCCAAGCCTGTATCCTGGGATGTTTTGTTTTTCTGGGGACGCCTTGTAAGTAGATACAACTGCCTTTTATTAGTAAGGATAAATGCATGATTTTTATCATGCCATGGGAGTAAATCTTTTTTTGTTTTATTTGACTTTTCGTCACCGCAGTTTCAGTTTTATGGTTGATCAATTTCAGTATAGTTTGCTTCAGTCAGATGGTCAACCGATTGTGCACATAATCTTGAATTCATGAATAGGTACTCGTATAGCACACACACATATTGTTTATAAGTATTCATTGCGTAAAAAGCTTCACCAAGCTAGACCAGTGCTAGCTTGATGAAGCTTTTTCACCTCAATAAACGGTAGGTATTTTATTTACTTAGGTCTCAAAAGAGTTTAAATACTATTTCGTAACTGGTTTAAAAAAATATAAGAAAGGAGCAAAACCTTTAGACTTTTTCATTACAATTAGCTAATTTAAGCTTGTTGGTTATGTTGGTACTGGCTGAAAAAAACTGATGAACTTGATATTTACGACTTGGGCTTTTCACTCGATGTTTTGCTGTCCTTATCGACTTTTTACTGCAGGTGGTAATTAACTAAAAATCAATAAGAATATAAATTAAATGGTTGAATTGACATACTACCTACCTAGCTGTTTTTGTGTTGCGTAAAGTAATTTAATTATGTGAATCGGTTTTTATTGGTAACCTTTTTAGCATAGTGTATACTTGAGACAAAAATAGACACGTGTACCTTTATCTTAAGTATCTATAAATGTCGACGAACGACTGAGGAAAAAGAGACTCTACAGCTGATTGATACGGTAGATTTTTCTTTAAACTTGCTTTACTAAAAATAGGAAAAAACTCTCCAAAGTGTACTTGATGCACAAAATCTGGCACACTTATCCTTCGAGAAAATTAAGTCTTCACACTGGGAAAACCCTTGCACAATACCTACAGTAAAACTTTTGAGAAATATTTGTATCAATGTAGGTAGGTAATAATGAAACCGATTTGGTTTCGATTTGCAAGATCTACCAAAATTGCTGTCCACATAAAGCTTCGTGCAGACTAGCGGGATACTACAGCGCGACGCGACACCGGTTATTGTTATATCGTGAATTTTTATTATAGATTGTATTGTTCGAGTCGCGTCGCGCCGTCGCGTCGCGCTGGTCTGCACGAGCCTTAACATAGTTTTGTTGGACCTTTAAGATAAAATGTCGTGATGATCCAGTGGTAAAGGCCTCGCCTCTCATGCATGAGGTAATGGGTTCAAATCCGGGCAAGTACCAATGTGACTTTTTCAATTCATAATAACTTTCTTAGTTTATCTTGGACATTAAAAAAATAACAGAAGAAAATCCTAACTTATTGGGATTTGTTCTATTTGACGGAGAAAAACGTATCCATTGTGCGCACATAATTCGTACGTGTACGCACGAGTGAAAGTCGTACGAAAACGCATCCAAAGTGCGCGTGGACTTATTGTTAATATAAGTCTGAAATCACCAACTCGTCTTGAGCAAGCGTGGTGATCAATGCTCGTGCCTTCTCTGTATGAGAAGAGGCCTTGGCCCTGCAGTGGGACAGTAATGCCAGTATATTATTATTGAAAATAGGTCAGTATTCAATGGACAAAGATAATAATAGGAATGCTGTTTGGGCAATACATTAAAAGAAAAGAAAAACCTCCCTTTTCACATAATAAATAAAAAAACCTTTCTCTCCTCGAACATTTTTCCCTTACAATTTCCACGAAAACGCAAGCATGTCAACTCATGCAAGGCTATAGACCCGGAATACTTAATAACGATGTATGTTTAAATTCTCACTCATTAAAACTTGTTTTAATTGCTTACGGACTTTCGATTAATATTTCCTGGTTGAAACAAAAAACTATCAAAACGTGTGACACGAACAACGCATGTTGATATTCAAGTAGGTACTCCAAATCGCCTGTGGACATTATGCTGATCAGATTTAAATAATAATGATTAAATCTGTAACTATCATTATTGATACAGAGATATGACTTTTTACCATGTAATGTCAAGACTGACATTACGTGGTAAAAAGTCATATCTCTAAACACACGTAAAGAAAAAATACATGTCGAGACCGACATGTATTTTTTCTTTATGTGTGTTTAAAGATAATTTATTGTTCTTAACTTTCTTTGTTTTGTGACTTCTCAATAGGGGCTTAATATCTTTTTGATTTAGATTTTATTAATTTTTTCTCGTCAGATACGAGAACATAGTTATAGTTTCAGATTTAATGATCGCCATAAAGAACTCAAACTCAAAGCATTTATTTAAATTAAACTACAATAGACGACGTATATTTAGTAACTTAATCCGCGTAACTGCTCTTAATGAGTCATAAAGAACCCTGTAAGAAATCGACACGCGTTTCACCTCTCAACGAGGCACCCTCAGGAAGGCGATTGACTTGTTACGAACTCGGACCCGACGTGTGGACACGTCGAGCGCAGTGTAACACTGCGCTCGCTCGCTGACTTATTAAGAACAGTTACGCGGATTAAGTTACTAAATATACTTCGTCTATTGTATTTTATAATGGTTTTCCGCAAAGTGACGCCTGAATCAATTAAACTATTTACAGGCACTCGGTCAGTTAGAAATATGAAGCTAATTAAGTCGGTTATTGTTCCAAGCTCCAATATCCTAATCTTAATCCTAATCTTAACTAATATTATTTTTATATGCGAAAGTGAGTTTGTTTGTCTGTTTATTTTCACGCTAAAACGGCGGAACAGATTTGGATGAAATTTTGCACCTGTGTTAGGACATAGGATATCTTTTTTCCTGATATTCCCATGGGATCGAGAATTATGCGGGTGAAACCGCGAGGCGAAACGAGCCGTTTTACTATCCCTACTATCATTACTAGCTATCATTTACTTACTAGATATTATACAATATTAATGAACACCAATTCTGCACGGGTAGTATATTCAATGAGCATAATTATTACCACTTCTATCTCCATTCGAAGAAGAATAGACAATTAGATATAATTATCTATTTTCTTAAAAGACATCGCGCCGTAGAAAATAATCTACTCCAGTCGTACTAGGCGTGCCGGAAAAACACTTTTCATAAAGAAAACAAAGAAAGAAAATACATTTATTTGCGATTCACATGACGCAAGGAAAGAACAAAACACGAAAATAAACCATTTGGGGGAAAATATACGTCACATCCACGCAAAATGAACTACAACGCGACGATGTTTCATCTGAATTTATTTCACAATGCCGAAAAATGTAAACATAATAGCAACAATTTTGATGTTACTTATACCTTCTAAAAAAATACTAACACACATCGTGAACAGTAGTTAAGAGTGAGTGATATTTATTGCACATTCATTAACAAAAACCATTAAAGTGACGCAACATTGATTGATTGAATCGGGCCAACTCGGATCTCAGCCTCCTTGCAGAGAGTGCTTCACAGTCATTGGTTAAAGTGGCCCATTCACTAACCTACATGGTAGTCGAATGATGCAGGTCATGCAGGATGCTGAATGTGATTGCTGCGTAGCGTCTTTCGTCATTTATTTTTAGCTCAGTTGATTAAAAGGAAAAAAATACTGTGAAGGGTTTTATGAAAGTGTGTAAACTATTTGTTTCCCGAGCGGCGAACTGGTTGCACCACTGGTTACTTAAACATTGTGTTTTTTTTAAATCATCAGTTATGTACAATCAGCCAAAAACTAAATTAAAAAATCATGAAACCCCTGAAATATTCAAAACTTTTCTTAAGTCTGATGCAGTTGACGGTATCAAATCTGGGATTTAACTAAAATAACTACCATCAACTGCATCAGACTTGAAAAAAGTGAGCTTGTTTTGAACGTCTTTTTTGCAATCCAGTTTGTGTATCTTTTTCAATTTATTTTTAACCTGTTAGAATGTTATATTTCTTGAATCTTCATGCCTTATTCTGTCTATATTGATTGATATATGGTCGTGGTACTTTTTTTTAAAGTCATTACTTATTGCCGTCAAAAATCCACCATTTTGATCTTATTAAAAAAAAAACTTAGCCTATAAGCATCGCGCGACCTAGACTAGAGAGTCGATAGACACCTCATGTATTAAAATCCATCTGGACGTTAGGATGTTTCGAGGGTATAAAGACCCACATACAAAGATATATACATATATAGATACGCGTGAAAATCATAACCCTGTCTTTGCTGTCACGCAGTCGGGTACTTAAGGTCCACGTTGGACAGTAACCATTAAAAGTCGCAACGGAATATTGCCACAATGCAACTCCACGATAGGTAGATGGAATTTGTTGAGATTTTATACTGAGCCTAGCTCATTGCTAAATGTAGACAGTTTATCAATATTGACAATTTATTCGTGGATATTTTAAATGATTTAGTATATACTGTTTTGTAATTCTTCCATGGACGAGCCAATATCCCTAGATAAATAATAAATACCCCCTCTATATGGAAAGAAAGAACGTTATAGTTATTCCTGTAATCTATGAGAACCATTCTCTGTATTTTTTTCGATATTTTAGGTTTAGTAGTTTCGGAGATAAGGGTGGGGGACGGTCAATTTTCATAAATTTTCTTAAATATTTTTAATAGTATTCATTTTAAAATTATGAAAATAATATTAGGTCTTTACCTATGAAATTGCCGTTCTGCAGTACTGACCATTTCAAATCAAAATAATTGGAGATGTGCCAGCTTCTCCATCATTGTGTTCAGTTCTTCACAGTACACATCTGCAGTAATGCTCATCCCGTTTGTTAAGAAGCTGTGATGAATCACACCGGCGCTAGACCACCAAACAATGACCATCACTTTTCTAGGGGTAAGTTTTCGTTTAGGGCATTGTTTAGGTGCTGAACCAGGATCCAACCAACTTGCTGAGCGCTTGCGGTTATCAAACAGAATCCATTTTTCATTGATGTTGCGTGCCGCTTGTGCCGCGTTGCTGCCACGACGGTACTCATATTCCATAATTACTCGAATTTTTAACGTATCCGTGATGACGAAAAAGATTGAAATAAGATGAAAATGTAACACTAATCAATAAACAAATGACTACTTTTGGAAAAAAAAACTATGTTTTTAAAATAAAATTAATTTGAAATTAGAATTCTTAGCCAAACAAATTTTTTTTTGATTTGAAATGGCCAGTACTGCAGAACGGCAATATCATAGGTAAAGACCTAATATTTGTAATTCTCGCAATACGCTCTTTCATTTGATATTATGTCACACGTTACAGTTTGCAAAACCGTTTTTTTAAATTTTCTGATTTGATCCCAAAAGTAACCCCTTTATTCAAAATTCATTCATTTACTCGTACGTTACATTTCCGTGTCTGGGTCACAGAAATACATATAAGTGTACCAACTTTCAACTTAATCTGTCCATTAGATTCGGAGCAAATTGGCAGTGGCAGACGGACAGACCGACAGACACACGAGTGATCCTATAAGGGTTCCGTTTTTTCCTTTGGAGGTACGGAACCCTAAAAAGAATTACGGTATTGATAAATTATAATATAGATATATAATTATATGTAAATATAAATAATTTATCAATACCGTAATTCCTTACAGTTGAAGCTGACAGAGTACATAAAATACCTACATGTTACAAGACATTTACATACATATGTAATTGTAATCGACGTTGCAGGCAATGTGTATGTAAATTGAATCGTCTGATATGACATGACATGCGATTCATCTGCCGATAAACCCGGAGATAAATGCTCGAGGGTCTGACAACTTGCTCCGGAAGACAAACAGCTGACAAACGCCTCTTTTCGGAATATCGAATTGGTATCAGAAACATAAGTTTCTCTAGTACTTCAATTTAAAAAGTGGTGAGGAACTGAATCAGTTTTGTTAGGTTTGGAGACATTTCTGCCGTGCTCTAGTTATGACCAAACCGACGAATGTTTGCACGGCAGTACTGCGCGGCACATCCGAGACTCGCCGAGCACTTCAGTTGGCAACATCAATCTGCCTAGCCTTTAATGAGACGAATGTTTCCTAAAAATGTTTGTGCGCGGCAGTCAGTTAGAAGGATTCGCGCGCGGCATTCGTCTAAACACAGCGCGGGAAATCGCGCGCGGCAGCGCTTTCCGTTTGTGTGTCCAAACAATGAGAAGCTTGGCTTGGGATTCCTGAAGTTCTCTCACTAATAGACAGTTACAGTATTGCCGAGTGTCATAGAATATTTTATGTTAAAACTAGAAATTTCACGCGGACGAAATCGCGTGCAGAAGCTGGTTTTACATTATTTGAAAAAGAATTAGACAGGTTAGGCCAACTCGGCTCGGCAGCGTTCGGGAAGCTACGCAATATCTTCTCATCCCACATTCCCACATAACGCAGTGTCTTAAGACAAAAGTCTTTGACCAGTGTGTGTTGCCAGTGATGATCTATGGCAGTGAAACGTGGTCGTTCACAATGGGCTAATGCCCATTATGAACGACCACGTTTCACCCCCCCAACCCCCTTGAACTCCCTACGTGATTGAATCAGAAATGAAGAGATCCGCAGGAGAATCAAGGTAACCAACATAGCCCGAAGAATTGCTAAACTTAAGTGGCAGTGGGCAAGGCACATCGCTCGTAGAACAGATAGCTTATGGGGCCGAAAGGTTCTGGAGTGGCGGAAGACATAGCGTTGAAAGGTCTCTCACAAGGTGAAACGATGACCTTGTGAAGCCCGCAGGAATCCGCTGGACGCGGAAAGTACAGAACCGGTGTAGGTATGTCTAGCAGTGGACGCCTTCGGCTGAAATGATAATGATAAGGCTGTTGATATAAAAGATGGAGCTTCCTATTTTCGTGACATAATCCAATAAGCTAGCCTGTTCTTTGCTGAAACCATTTACGTAACTACACCATACAATAAGCCACACGACAGAATTCGCAGTAAAGTTGAACGAACGACGCGAACTAGCCTTGGCCTTTCTGACGACTGACTCTTATGAAAGGAAGGGAGGTCCATGAAAGACCAATGGTATTAAATAAAATTCACAAGATTGTCACGAATCGCTTCTGTATTCTCTTTTGTTTATACACTCCAATAATGTTATCATAGTTTATAAATACCTCTGAAAATCGATCTCCGAGATCTTTGACAATCGTTACGGGTAGTCAGAACCCCGACAGTGTGACAACCAGTCTTACCAAAGAGCATATAGTGTTACCCAGATACTGGGTTGTGGAGGTCAGACAGCCAGTCACTCCATGTAAAATACTAGTAATTCAGCTGCATTCTGTTAGACTGGAGCCGATCCCAACATAGTTGAGAAAAGACTCGGCTGATGAAGATGAGATTTTAAAGACAAGGCAATAAAAAGACCGTAGAATTTATAAAAGCCTAAGGTGCAACTAGACTACGGTCTTTCGGCGATCAGTGGAAATTGATCGCTTCAAATCATATCAATAGTTGGGCGATCGATAAACATAAACCATCGACAATCGATCGGAAATCGGTCGAAATGAACGATGGTTTTTCTAGTTTACTTCGCCCTGTTTATTTTGTTTTTTGTCATGGTTGACCTTGTGTTTGCTTTCTCTTCTCTCTTTATATTCTCATTATTTGAATAACCCAATGCAATAGTTATGTCTGGCCTTTATTGTGCGTAAAGACGATAAACATAACCTTTGCTGTAGTTGATCATTCGATCAACAATCTGAGCATGACGACTGCTCGACAAAAAGGCAGCTCAAGTTACAGATTTTTATTTTAAAATTAATTGACCCGACAGACGTTTTGCTGCTCAAATTTCAATAATTCAAACAAATATTACATAGAAACAACTATTTTCTGTTTTTGTCCCTAAAAACCTTATTATTATAACGAACATAAAAAAAAAAAAACAAATCGCTCAAGTGGTGCGCTTACCAACGAACAGCATTTAATTTTTATTATTTCTAAAGATCATAAAGTTGCAAACTTTTTTTTGCCATAACGATAACATTATTCATAAACTGCTCCACTTAAGTAACGATCACATCTCTTAAAATATAGAAATCTGAACGCGTGGGCAGCCATTTTTTATTAATCATCGTTTGCGTTTATAGTGATATAAATCTCGTGTAACTTTTGGACATTATTTTAAAAAAACTGTGTCTGATCTAGATTATGACAAGATCTGCGATTAATATTGATCTAAAATAGGTTTTTATGTTATAAACATTTTAAATATTGTAAGCTCTACTGCTGAGCATGAGATCCAGGGGTTTGACTTTTTCATTCGGGCAAAGTGTTATTGGGTTTTTCAACCCTAAAGTTGGACTCCTGAGAAAGTTGGACTCTTGCGAACAGAGGTTTTCTTAGTAGTAGCACGGACTCTGGATTTGTGTGCGGTTCAAAATTCAAAAGTCATTTATTCTAATTAGGCTGAGAATCAGCACTTTTTGAACGTCAAAATTACATAAGACAGTCCCCCCAAAAACGCCCACCCTTCACCACTTCCTAGTGCTTAAGCTGGGAAGAAGAATTGGCGCAGCAAACTCGGTTGTTGGCAATAGGTTTGCCCCCTATTACATGGGACTTAAACAATAACTGTCGAAATGTGGGTGTGCTATAGGTTCACCTCTGTCTAACCTTTCGGGGATAACATGCGTGATGATATGTAATGTTATTTGTCCAGCTTGCATTTATTTATGCAGTCAATGTCATTTTCTCTATATATTCATCTTTCTTTAGAAGGAAAGTGACATCGCAGCAATATCAACGCGACATTATTATACCCTACACCTAAAACCTCGAAAAGCAGGTTAAGCCATTGATCCCGGCTGTCATTCGTAGATCCTTAACAGTCACAACAAGTCTGACAACCAGTCTTACCAAGGGGTATCGTATTACCCAGTAACTAGGTTGTGGAGGTCAGATAGGCAGTCGCTCCATGTTAAATACTGGTATTCAGTTGCATCCGGTTAGACTGGAAGCCAACCCTAAAATAGTTAGGAAAACGCTAGGTAGATAGATTTCCAGAAAAGTACAGTTAGGTACAGACGCAAGTTACACTTTGTTCCTTTATTTTCCTTCCAATTTCAGAGTTTCTACTACATACTCGAAATATGTGCCAGTTCTTTTACTGTTAATAAAACTACACTTTAAAAAAAACTCAAGTAATTAACAAAAAAAACCGACTTCCAAAAATCACTACGAAATGAGAAATTACTTTAATATCGGAAGTATGTGGCAAAAATGGAAAATACAAAACCAAAGACACCGACTTCCAAAAAACCGGCCAAGTGCGTGTCGTACCACGGACAATGAAGGGTTCCGTAGTTAGCTTAAATTTATCCCAAAAACAAACTTAACATTGTAGTTACACAAGTTACACAAGTTGTAGTAGTCACAACCGACGCCGGTGTCACCTTATTAAAACACATCTTTAACGCATGGGAAGAGGCACAAGATGCAATAGGCATCTTTTGCGACCTATCCAAGGCATTTGATTGCGTGAATCACGAAACACTGCTCTTGAAACTTGAGCATTACGGACTGGGTAAACTTGCGCTTAGCTTAGTAAAATCATATTTGAATGATAGACTGCAGCAAGTTCAAATAAACGGTGTAAATTCATTGGGTTTACAAGTCAAAATGGGTGTACCACAGGGCTCGATTTTGGGTCCATTCCTCTTTTTAGTATATATAAATGATTTACCGCATTTACTGAAAAACCGACCACAAATGGTGTTATTTGCTGATGACACATCACTGATATTTAAGGTAAACAGACATGCACAAGAGCTTGACGAAGTAAATAACGCTATGCTTAAGGTCCATAATTGGTTTACTGTAAATAATTTGGTATTAAATGAGAAGAAAACTAAATGCATAAGATTCGCGTTACCAAATGTTAGAAGTAGTGAATGTCATGTTGTACTGAATAGGGAGACACTAGAATTCGTCGAAAAAACGGTTTTCCTGGGGATCACGCTTGACTCAAAACTACAGTGGGGTCCTCACTTAACATCACTTGCAGGGCGGCTAAGTTCAGCCGCTTACGCTGTTTGGAAAATCCGCCAACTAACAGACGTGGATACCGCGAGACTGGTCTATTTTAGTTACTTTCATAGCATCATGTCTTACGGTATTTTGCTGTGGGGACGGGCTGCAGATATTAATTCTATCTTTATTCTGCAAAAGAGGGCTGTCAGACCCATATATAACCTCCGCAGACGCGAATCTCTAAGGGAACTGTTTAAGAAAATTAACATCATGACGGTACCTTGTCAGTATATATATGAAAACATAATGTATGTTCGAAAAAATCGACATCTTTTTAGTAAGATAAGTGACAGGCATAATTTTAACACTAGAAATAGGAACAAATTAGATCAACCACGTTTTAGATTGTCTAAAGTGCACACTTCTTTTATGGGGTACTGTGTAAAATGTTATAATAAAATACCACTCGATATTCTTCAACTGAATGAGAAGAAATTTAAAACATGCATTAAACGCACACTATGTAGACAAGCATATTATAAGTTGGATGATTATATCGATGATAAAAATGCTTGGCTTAATGCTGGTCCTGCTCCACAGCCACTTGGGCTCACTAGTTAAAAAATTTAATGTTTGGAAGAGTTGCTTCCCCTTTTTATTTTTCTGACATTACGAACTTAATGTTTATTTTTTATTTAAACAAGTTTAATTGTTGAATGTTCCAATGGATAATGATTTTCTTTCTTTTTGGTAGTATCATTCTATTAATCTCTCAAATACATTGCATACTATAGTTTTGTATAATTTAGAAGCATTTTTTCAATTTTTGTGAATGTGAGTACCATGGAGCCGTATTTTATGTTATTAAGATGTTTGTTGACTTGAAAGAGCACGGCAGTTGAGAGTTTGTCATGCCCACTTAAATGTCTCGCTGATGGTGGCGAGTGTGTTGGATCATTCGGTTCCCTACAAAATGGTTGAGCTGGATGGTGCTGATCCACGCGTCATGTTCGTGAACGGGCGCCGTCAGTTGTGACTGGTCATCTCTTATCTGCCAGGGCTTATTTTTAATGTTATATTTTGAATTGTTTTAATTTTTTTATTGTACATTGTTCTCACATATAGAAGCAACAAGAATAATGTACCCAGGATTGTGTAATTTTCTATATTTAAAAGAGTGTCCTTGGAGTTTCTTGCCCGTTCTTCTCCATGAAGATCTACGTTTTGGAACTGGGCAACTAGCTTCAACTTTCTCGACTAACTGACCGACTATTTGACAATTCAAAAGTGCCTGTAAATGGTTTAATTGAAATAAATGCTTTGAGTTTGAGTTTGAGTTAAAAAACCTATTCTCTCACACATGGATATACGCCATGGTCGGAGAATAGACCGTGGCGTAACTGCAAATGTAAGTTTGTAAACGCAAAAAAAAGTGATAAAACTACAAATTAACGATTTTTGGATTTTTTCCTTTACTTGTGCTATGAGACCTTGCTTCTTGTCTAATTTCATGATTCTAGGCAGACAGTTGGACAACGAAGTGATCCTATAAGGGTTCCGTTTTTTCCTTTTGAGGTACGGAACCCTAAAAACACTAGAAAGGAAAAATAACTTTAATTTCTGAAGTCGGTGACTCGTGTCTCCTCCTTCTTTTTTGAAGTCGATTAAAAATACAAATAATTTGCATTGAATTTGTATCCTTCACACAACAAGTACGTACGATAAGTAGTTCCATCTTCAATTGCTTGCTAACTATTGACTTTAAATGTCAGTGTTAGCTGTCAACATGGAGTATTTAATTTAAATATATTCGTTCCGATGACAACCTTTGCTTGATGCTTGGTTACATAAGTGCGTTGAACAAAGGATAGTACGTAATTAAGAGTTTGTACAAGCGTTTCATTAATTACATTTATTTGTAAGTCAATTGTTTCTTAGCATTGTCACACTTCCGTGCTTTTACACGCCATGTTCATTAAATATTCATGTTATAGGGATTTGTGTATTAGTACGTATATATCCTTCATAAAGTGAAGTGCGATCGCGCAGAAGTCCCTAGGTGACCGCATGCTTGTTTAGGTACTGTTTACCTTTTACCTCTCAAAAATATGAAAACAAATATTTGTTCAATACAAAACTCAAATATCGCGATCGTATTTTGTTTTTGATGAAACGCTTAAAGGCTTACGTTTTTTTGCAATTTGCAAGACAGTATCAGGTTGTATGTTGATCTAAATATGATTCGCGGCCGTATCAAATATTTATTTATAGAATTATAAATCATCAATACAACTCCGGAGGAGTCTCGGTGTATGTATAAAAATGGTCACCCATCCACGGACCAACCCATGCAAGCGTAGCTTAACCTGATGGATTGACCCGTGTGGCTGCCACTTAGCTACAAGCTCCTCACTGACAGTGATAAAGAACAATCGCCGTATTTTCGCATTATTTTAAAGAATTCTTTGTTAGAGTTAGTTTTTTACTTAAAAAAATCTGCATACATTCGAGAAGCTAAACGATATAAAATCATGTGTTTGTGCTAATTCTAAGTCGGTAACAATCTGCGACCTTGCCGCCGTATTTCGAACAGACCAAAGGAATGCAAGTGACCCTGAATCTGTAACAGTCAGATATTTTTTTTCTGATATAGGTACCAGCGTATCTGCGACAGTATTCGCAAATATTTTTTTGTAATGCATTACATGTATAAATAACTACATGGTAAATGATCCTCAATACTCCGAACCCCCGATCTTTACTTTGCTCCAAAAGTATTGGATGAAAACGTAAATAAATGGGCCAGAAAACGTACGCCACTTACAAATTGAAAAATACCTAAACCGAACATTATCATTTTAAATTAACTTAAAGACATTTTCCATTTGAAAATGGAGGGTATTTTTATAACCTCAATTTTCGTCTACGATTTTTCAATTACAATTTAATATTTTTATATAAACAATAATATAGTTAGAAAAAGTGGTGAGATGAAGTTGATAGTGAGTGATTGCGTAAGAATTTTACCTAAACAAGGTTTGTTTACTTTCATCACAAAAAAAATAGAAAAGAAAAAAAAAGTTTTGGTACTGATTATACTGATCTCTTTTTGATTTACCTACTAGTCTCTCCGGGCAAGACATAATTATTGACACGACGATATCGTGCTCCTACTGTTTAGTCTCCGCACAACTCTAAGCAAAGGCGCTTGGGTCTCGTTTTAATGCGCATACTCTCGACGACATATATGTACATCACAGTCAAAACTCATAACGATCAAAACTAACTAGTTTTGATCGTTATGAGTTTTGACAGTTTTGACTGTGAAAAAGGGGTTTGGCAGAATTTTGCAGTTAAACTTAACTGCAAAATTCTGCCAAACCCCTTTTTGCTAATATTTATTTAGAAACCTATTGGGTTGGTAGGATATTTGTAGTGTTCTTAAATTGCATGCCAGCCTTATAAGCCTAAATCGAGTAAGTGGATGCAGCTGAATACCAGTATTTTACATGAAGCGACTGCCTTTCCGAACTTCTCAACCCTGTTACTGGTTAACCCAACTAAAACTTGGTTGTCAGATTTTCGGGCTTCTGACTACCGGTAACGACTGTCAAAGATCTACAAATAACGACCAGTAAATGTGGTGCTGTTCCACAAACAATGGGACATTTAATATCGTGTCTAGCACGTCCTGTTTCCTGCACGTTACAGGGACTGATGGACACTACTGAAGGTGCCAAACTCGTTACCAAATTCAGGGCCGACTCTATTTAGATAACCATCGACACGCTAATAAGAAGAAGTACATAGACAAATACACGTGCCGAACCGGGATCAAATCGCGTCTCACTTCGTCGTGTCCAATTCGACACACCCCAAGGCGAATTAGACACACTGCTTCCTCCTATTGTTTTAACAAGTACCTACGCGAACACGCGTATAAATCTATAGGCAGCCAAACACCTACTTTTTTTTTTTTTTTTTTTGAGGATGGGAAATTATCAAATAACTTCTCCCGCTCTGGGTGGAGCGGGAGGGCGTGTCAGACTTTTACTGACTAAAACCCACCCGTGTTCCTTCCGTTGCCTGTGTGCCGAGGTCGCGATATCCCTTTCAGACAAACCCGCGACCCCGGCAGGCATTGGCCCTTCCGGACCCCGTCAGTTGGTGCTGACATCTCTTTGAGGCGCGCGTGGAACACAACGCGCCGTCGACCCGGGCCTGGTCCCTATCGGACGGCGAGCTACCCATTGCTCACCGTCCGCAAGCCCGCGCCTACGGTGGCCGGAAGTCGGCTCGCGACTCCCGACGCCCGGGGCGTCTCCTGCGGCGACTAGGGGCGCGAGGGGGCGCATTTTGCCTCTCCCTCGCGCGCTCCGCCTCCTCCTTCGCGAGCATTACTGCTTCGCAGAAGGAGGTGACGGCCTCCCATGCACTCTCGCTCCGGACCATGGCCTGAACCAGGGCCGGACGCGAGAGATCGCCGCCGCCGATCGCCTCCGTGAGGACACGGCGGTGCTCCGCCCAAGCTGGGCAGACCTCCACCGTATGCACTACCGTGTCCTCCGGGCGATCCACACAGTGGTGACACCCGGGCGTTTCCTCCCGCTTTATTCTGAACAGGAACCTCCCGAAACAACCATGTCCGGTGAGGACCTGTGTCAGGCGGAAGGTGAGGACGCCGTGGCGCCTCTCTAGCCACTCCTCAAAGAGGGGACTTATCGCCACAATTGTGGCGTGCCCAGCGCTGGGTTGCGACAATCGCACTCTCCATGCCGCCATGAGATCCCGCCGGAGCTCTGTCCGCTGTGCCGCGATTTCTCGCGGCAGCGGAGTTACGCCCCGGCGTTTCGCCTCCTCGCGCAACTCCCACATGTGCGCGAGGACTTTTGCCTCCAGATCCCATGGCGGTAGTCCGGCAAGGAGGCTCGCCGCCTCACGGGAGACCGTGCGGTATCCTCGTACCAGCCTGATGGCCATGACCCTTTGGGACGCGTTCAACCGCTGGGCTGGTCGCAGCCTTAATGAACGCGCCCACACCGGTGCCCCGTAAAGGGCCATGGACCGCACGATCCCCGCGTAGAGCCTCCGGCAGGAGGCGTTTGGACCCCCTAGATTGGGCAGAAGCCGCTTCAAAGCAGCCCCTGCCCTCTGCAGTTTGGGAGCCAAACGTCGGAAGTGCTCCACGAAGTTCCACCGGCTGTCGAGGACGAGTCCCAGGTACTTCATCGTCGACTCGACACCGATGTGAACCCCTCCTGCCGTTATCCGGGAACCCGACAGTGGCGCGTTCCGAGGACCATAAAAACACATGGCCTCGGACTTGTGCAAGGCCACCTCGAGTCCCAATTGCCGGATCCTATCGACGATTGTCGCAACCCCGCGTGTCGCCAGTTCGGCCGCCGCCTCATGCGACCTCCCCTGCGCCAGGACCAGCGTGTCGTCAGCGTAGCAGACTACACTGACGCCGCTAGGGAGGTCGGCGCGCAGCACCCAGTCGTAGCCGATGTCCCACAGATGCGGCCCCAGGACCGATCCCTGTGGGACACCGCACGACATCTCTCGCCGGTTCCACTCTCCGTGGTGACCGGGGTAGATGACGGCCCTGTCCGTCAAATAGGCCTCGACCACTCGACAGAGGTAGGTCGGCATCCGGTGATACCGGAGTGCCTCCCTAATGCAACTCCAGGGCAGGGTATTGAAGGCATTGGCGATGTCAAGAGACACCGCCAAGACGACCCCACCCCGGGCAACAGCATCCCCCGTCGTGAGGGCTCGAACGCGCATGATGGCATCCACCGTAGAGCGCCCCTTGCGGAAACCAAACTGGCTCTCCAAACACCTACTACAACCAGTTTTGTCAGGAAGTGCTCTATATTATATTATGCTGTAACGATTTGCGTCATTGTTCAAACGCTTTGTAGGTTCTTTAATGTCACATTTATTATGAATAGCTTATAATTAATTGTCTATTGGTCATTGGTGAGAGCAGTGGTTGCCCTGTGGTAACGGTCGTGACCTACGAGTTTATAGGTTCGAACCCAGACAGGCCACTTTGTGTAAATTATGTCATCACCACTGCTCTCAAAACTGTGAAGGAAAACATCGTGAGTAAACCGGCATGTCCTAGAACCAAAAATTCGAAGACATGTGACATCTACCAACCCACACCGGGCACGTATGGTGGATTACGTTCCACTCCCTCTCACCAAGAATAGGCCTGTGTTCCAACAGTGGGAATAACATAGGCTGATTGAGCTTGGTCTAGCTTACCTTCATGTTAATTTTTATTTTCACAAGCATAAAGTTAAAAACAAAAGCGATAAGGACAAATTTCCTACTTCTAAAACGCGCTTTTTATTAATCTAATAAAATAACGTATTAAATAAAACTATTACCCTTATATGTATTTCAGATAAATGAGGGATTATAAAATTGAGTTTTTGGAGCTAATAAAAGTCATAATAATTCTGAAACGACAAGTTGTCGCCGAAATTGCGCCGAATTCGGCTTTTTCTAGAGCTTTTAAATTGAATGCTGATTAAAGCAATTATGAGTCTATTGTCGCTTCAAATTACGTTGCCTATATTAATAGGTACATACCAGATAGATACTCGGTAAATGCACTTAGTACCTAATTGCTTTATAATGACATCAAAAAAATCTAGTTGACATTGGTGCGAGCTGGCAAGGTGCTTGACCTATCCCCCAAGATTATATGAGCGCTCGACTGAAATAATAAAAGCATTCAAGCTTATTAAATAAATATTAAGTAATGGCTCGAATTAGGCCTTTTTCTTCTTCTGAATATTTCCTGTTAAGATCGCGAAACAGTTTAAGAAAATAAAACCTAACAACAGTAAATGTGCAGCACAGATCGATCCGTATGATTTTATAAAGCCCAAATTAATAATAATAATCATCATCATAATTTCAGCCGAAATACGTCCACTGCGGAACATAGGCCTCCCCCAAGCACCACCACTTTGACCGATTCTGTGCTTCCCGCATCCAGCGGATTCCTGCGGCTTTCACCAGGTCATCGGTCCACCTTGTGGGAGGCCTTCCAACGCTACGTCTTCCGGTGCGCGATCGCCACTCCAGAACCTTTCGGCCCCATCGGCCATCTGTTCTGCGAGCAATGTGCCCTGCTCATTGCCACTTAAGTTTGGCAATTCTTCGGTTACCTTGGTTCTCCTGCGGATCTCTTAATTTGTGGTTCGATCATGTAGGAAATCTCCAAGCATAGCGTCATTGTCCTTTGAGTGACTTTTACCCTTCTGATAAGACCCATTGTGAGCGACCACACAGTGCCATAGGTCATCACTGACAACACGCACTGGTCAAAGAATTTCGTCTTGAGACACTGCGGTATGTGGGTTCCGAGGTATGGTCCTGGAGTCGGACTGACATAGTGGCGTTTTGTACTGACACTTAAGCACCTCGATGTACCAATAGTCGATCTGGCATATTAATAATACCAGCCTATTATTGTCCCATGGCATGGCAAAGGCCTCTCCTCATACAGAGAAGGCACGAGCATTGAGCACCATGCTTGCTCAAGACAGGTTTTGCCACGGTGTTTTTTCCTTTACCGATGTTAATAATGTCCAAGATAAACTCAGAAAGTACATATGAATTGAAAAAGTTACATTGGTACTTGCCCGGATTTGGACCCACAACCTCGTGCGTGAGAGACAGGCCATCATGTCCTTCTTAACCCCTGGGTCATCACGTCATAGCCATGATCCAAGCAAAATGTGTGTTCAACATCATTAAGCTCGATCCTCGGTTTGGTGGGCAATCAAGAGTAGTATTCTATCAATTTATCTATCAAGCTGCAATCAGCCATCCTGCCAAGAAAATCACTACGTAATGTGTTTACCGCCAAAAAATCTAGGGTATGGCCCCCTTGCCATTCCGCGTTATATAACAGTTTTTCTCAAAGCTAATTAGTACAATTGTACAATGTTTCCCATAATGCGCAGACGTCGTCGTTCCCACGGTTCCTGCGCGCAAGCGTGATCTAGATGCTCTTCGGCGATAGCTGTTAGTGTCAAACGTGCCTTCAGGGGGTCATGCCAAATTTGTGCATACTCAAGTGAACTTCAAAATTTGAAACATAATCCGTCTAAATTGAAATATGTCAAGTACTTCTTGTCACGATTTCTTCGCTGTTTCATTATCTATTTGAATTTTTACTCATTTTTAAATCTGCATCGTGTTGTTAGTAGCACATCATACTACTTTTGGTTAAGACATTATTTAGTACTACATTAATTAAAATTAGAAGCATTTGAGACTTTCCAAAGAATTGCCAAACTTAAGTGGCAATGGGCAGAGCACATTGCTCGTAGAACAGATGGCCGATAAGGCCGAAAGGTTCTGGAGTGGCGACCGCGTACCGGAAGACGAAGTGTTGGAAGGCCTCCCACAAGATGGACCGATGACCTTGTGAAGGCCGCAGGAATCCGCTGGATGCGCGAAGAACAGAATAGGTCGAAGTGGCGGTGCTTGGGGGAGGCATATGTTCAGCAATGGACGCCTTTTGGCTGAAATGATGATGATGATGAGACTTTCCAACTTTGTTTCCAATGTTGGTAGTGGATATAAAGTGCCCTTGCATGCTGGAGGTGTCCATAGGCAGTAACTTAGTGGGCAACAAGTTTCTACCATATGGAACACCCTGCCTGTAAGTTTCTTGTCAATTTATAACGAAAAAAAAAAGAAAGCTCGCCAGACAAAATAAGACATTGCGATCTTTGATTGATCAGGAGAAACAAAGATTTCGGGAGTCGCGCTTGAAGTTCGGCTTTCGTAAATCGAAATATGTAGAAGCTTAAGGAGAAATTAAGAACATAAACTTTTTGTTTATAGATTATTTTTAACTTCTACCCCCAAACTTATAATAACTTTAGTCTTAAATCTCCTTATCTTAGTTTTATTGTATTGTAATATCTTATTCTTTTTTTTAAGTAAAACTTTCTGTTCTTCCGTGGGGTGGGGACCTGGTGATCTGTAATACAGGCATTTTACGCCTCACTCAGACACCAGCTCCTCACATTGCTAAAAAAAAACAAAAACAAATACTATATAATATGTGAACTAGAATAAGCTTGTCAGTCTGAGGAGAAATAAAATAAATAAATAAATAATTATCCTAAAGATATTAAAATAATAAATCTAAACCCGTACGAATACTTTATTGTAATAAACACAAACTTTAGCACGGTTAATAGAGCACCCATCCAATTAATAGCCTTACAATTCTCAGTCGCTCAATCACTGATAAGATAATGTATACCTACGAACAAACCTAACTCTGGGCCTTTACTTAACATTTTCTTAATAAACACGTGTTCTAGTGTGCCAAGGTTCCATCGATACAACTTTTAAGATTATGGTCAAGAGCTGGACTAGATTTAGACGCAATATCTGCTCGAAATACATAAAATTATACGCGAAAATTGCGTTTGATTGCACCAATTAGACTCTGAAGTTGTGTGACTCATAGATTTTTTTAACATAACGTTACGCCTGTATACTCCGGAGGAATAAGCAGAGATGTTCGCTGTGCACTCAGATTTCGCCAGTTAGGTATATTCAAGTTTCATTACAATACGAAGCGAGCCTAATGTCATTTGACTCGACCTGAAAGACGGGCTTTTATTTTAAAGCATAAACAATTTATATAGAAAGATGACTTTAACTAAATTCTTACATATGATAACATAATATCACGCCTGCAGGTTTCCACGAGGGGTTGGGCAGAGGTGTGCCAGGTATGTCTAAGTCCCATTATAATAATAATAATAATAATCATTTTATTTCAGAATGAAATTCCATAATTTGTTAGTAAACATTAATCTTAATAACTATGTTAGTAAACATGCAGGTTGGACAAAAAAACGACAAGCGGGCAATCAAATTTACCCGCAATTACATTCAGGAGACTGAATTGATAGATGATGATTGATGATTGATTGATTGATTATGATAGGGCGAGTCAATCGCCATCAACCGAGCACAAATCTAGAATCCGGGCTGCTACCGATAAGTTCCAGATAAAAAAATCCAATAATACCGTGCCCAACCTGGAAATCCAACCCAGGACTTCATGCTCAGCAGTAGCTCGTGCGACCACTAGTCCGACGAGGCTGGATATGATAACTTAACGATAATTTACTTACTACATTAGTAACGTAATAAAACCATGACTTTACTAATAAATCATACTTAAACCTCTAAAAAATATTTAAAAAAAACAAAAAACCCGACTGCAAAAACACATAAAAAGAGAAAAACAAGCATTACTATCTAATGAACTTTGATGTTTCTGAAGTATTGAGAAACCAAGGGACAAACCTTAACTCAGGTTATTGGTTTGTCAAAGCCTTTTTTTGCTTGAATAATTATCAAATAGCTTCTCCCGCTCTGGGTGGAGCGGGACGGCGTGTCCAGACTTTTACTGACTAAAACCCACCCGTGTTCTTTCCGTTGCCTGTGTGCCGGGGCCACGATATCCCTTTCGGACAACTCGAAACCCCGGTAGGCATTGGCCTTAACGGATCCCGCCAGTTGGTGCTGACATCTCTTTGAGGCGCGCGTGGAACACAACGCACCGTCGCGTCGACCCGGGCCTGGTCCTTATCGGACGGCGAGCTACACATCGCTCACCGTCCCCAACCAAGGCCTGCGGTGGCCGGGAATCGACTTGCGACTCCCGACGCCCGGGGCGTCTCCTGCGGTGACTAGGGGCGCGAGGGCGCGAACCTTGCCTCTCCCTCACGCGTTGCGCCTCTTCCTTCGCGAGCATTACTGCTCCGCAGAAGGAAGTGACGGCCTCACATGCACTCTCGTTTCGAACCATGGCCTGAATCAGGGCCGGACGCGAGAGATCGCCGCCGCCGATCGCCTCCATGAGGACACGGGCGGTGCACCGCCCAAGCCGGGCAGACTTCCACCGTATGCTTCTTCATATCCTCCGGGCGATCCACACAGTGGTGTCACCCGGGCGTTTCCCCCCGCTTTATCCTGAACAGGAACCCCCCGAAACAACCATGTCCGGTGAGGACCTGCGTCAGGCAGATGGTAAGGACGCCGCGGCGCCTCTCTAGCCACTCATCAAAGAGGGGACTTATCGCCACAATTATGGCGTGCCCTTTTGTGGTTTGTCCACGTCTGCAATACCTTATCTGAAGGTAACACTGGTTGTAATTTATTCCGAGACTATTAAAAGGGTGTAAAAGTTTGTAGGCATGCGTATATTAAAGCGTGAGAAACCTATTTGTACATAATGTTTTGCTTAATGTTCAGACATAATTGATAGTTAACCGAATAACGAAATCAATTAAATGTCAGAATCGTTGTTGATCGCTGCGAATTTACAAATATAATGTATAAATCAATCGAAACGTTTTTATAAAAGTGAACTAGTTACATATTTTTGAATATCTGCATCTAAATGCGCATACGGCGGTATGCATACTATTTATTATAGACACGCTGTAGATTATCATCAGCTATAATTATAATGAATATGTTTTAAATAATGAGCATATAATTATTGCCTACCTTTTCTATTCAAAAGTGATCAAGTATTTCCGACTTATCAGAAATATCATAATACAATACGAATGACCATTCTGAGATGAAAGAGAAAATTAATTTCCTCATTTCACGTAACTTGTTATAATAATAGTCCTCCAGACCGAATTTCAGCCATGGCGACCAATCACAGCGGAGACCAGCCTCGGCGCGGGAGATATTATAGTGCACAAGTGTGTGCGCAGACACAGGTGCACTCTCTCTTCTCTCACTCTCATAGTCCGATGGGACGGCAATCCGACCCAACCGGAGAGTGATCAGGCGCAGACCCAACGGTTTAACATGCTTTCTGAGTCACGGGGGGTATCACACCGCCAACTTCAAAACTCCCGGCTGTTTCTAAGAAAGTCCTTATGGAAAAACTCAATAACACTTTCCCCGACCCAAGAATTGAACCTAGGACTCCAACCTCAGCAGTCCTGTAGTAATTTGTAATGATGTACATTAAATCTCTATGAATTGTTTAAATGCTTTTCCTAGCAAACATTCCTTTGGTTTCCCATGCTCACACCTTTCAAATCAAATAAATAAAACAGAATTGTCTAATATCATGTATTTATCTTTTTCATGCTTCTGCTTTTAGGTTACCTAATTTATTTGTAATCGGCGCGGCATGCCTTCTTATATATCTCTATTACCTATCATCTTAGTACTTGTTCATTTCCTATAGTTTTCACATAATTCGTCCATCACTTCTTGGGTCTTTCCAACTCTTCCAGCCATACACATTTATAGGTACTCAGAGGGACTTTCACTCTGACAATCGTCACTTTGTATCCATACAAGCAGTTAGTGTACTGTCTTTATTTTTCCTTCTTCTTTATATATTACCTACTTGACATGACACAGAGCCTTTTACCAAACATTATTATGAGACAAAATAAATAAAATATAGACTTTATTAACCAAAATTCTATAATGACTTGAACCTGAGTCACTACCTCGCCTTATATGTTCTTTATTATGGTAGCATTCTTTTGTATTGACGGTGCATTTATTATATCTTTGGCTATATCAAAATGTACGTTTATATTTAAATCACGATTTGCTCTATCTTCTGTTTGAAGTATAAATTAGTTAGGTCTCCCGCGTATGTACTTCTATCAGATTCCTACTTTCTGCAACCAAATATTTTCATAATGGATGATGCTGAAGTTTCTAATTTTAGTTTGTCAGAAGCAGTGCTTTCGTATTAACGTAATTTGAATAATTCATTATTTTAAGCTCGAAGGGACGTAATTTAATACTCTTAAAATGATCATGGACAAAAAAAAAACTGTTTTCTCTGTTCGTACCACGGTAAATCATATTTATGTCATCGACACAAAAAGAATATCGATGAAAACAAATACGTGTGAATCAGATTTTAATGTTTGAGATGAAGATGCAAACAATTCATGATGCAATGGAATCCGTTGTCACTAAGCAGAAATGTGGAGCTAAACAGTAATGTTCTATTTAAGTACAGCGTCTCCAAATGTTAAGTGAAGGGACGACTCAGTTTAATAAATCACTATGTACTTAAGATACAACGGTCGCGTTGTTCTGTTCACGCCAACAATTCTGAATTAACAGGAAAATCGCATTGGCTGTAATTATTAATTGAGTATGACAAAGATAATCTACAGGGTTAAATGTCGATATTCACAGACGACAAACGAAAAATATTTTCTACTCCTGAAGACACAATTAGTATTAACTAGGTTACTAATCAGGGATATGGTAGTTCATCATTACCATCACCATATTTAGGCCCCAATTTCCCATTACAGTACCTACTTGTAAGCCTCTTTAGCCGTCATTCATCTTGAGGTAGTCGTATTCATGAGTTGACCGCGATTTGTGTCAACATCTCTTCCCGGTCGACCTATTTCAGTACCCCCCTTTTTGTTCCATCTTCTTTTCTAGCGATAATACACTATGATGTTGGCACTGTTTGACTTCATCTTATAACAACTTTGACTACCACCATTAACTTATTACTTATTTTTTCAGGCGATGTTCAAGTCAATAATGCTAATAGTATTTTTATTATAATAGGTACCCTAGTACGTTTCATTATTTTAGAGATCATGTTTGGGTTTCCCCTTGTTTCAATTCCAAAATCGTGTTCATCAAATGGAATCACGATTCGCCTTTCAAATCGATGACATTTGTAAAGTGGCAAGGATATCACGAAACTTGGGGGGAAATCCAGCCATAAAAGTTTACAACAATGCACGATATATGTATGGTTCAGTTTCGACAATTGATTTGACACTTTAATGCCTTATCAAAAAGTCTTAAATTGGAGCGTTATACTTACCAATAGTTTTTGTGATGTTATTGAAATAACTTTCATATTTTTTTTTAATCTAAAGATTTAAAACTCGATTCTAATCATAACTATGTTTTCTTGTTACAGATCAAGAGTGGATGAGTTCCGGCAGTGAATTGTGACAGTGCATTGTGTTTTGTTCCTAAAATGAGAAAACGTTGGTGTTAACTATCAAACCGTTCACGTCATGCGAGTGCGTTAGTAACAGCTCCGGGGCTGTTGACTTAGTGAGTTGACATTTCGCGTCAATGCCGCGTGTGTAGGCAATGGCTTTGACAAACTTTACGCTCGCGGGCGTCGGCGCGGCCACGCCGGCGTTCGTGCCCACCTCCTCGACACCCCTCCGAGTTGGCCTCGACGACCTACTCTACTCTCCCGCCGAATACCAACAAGACACACTGTCCGCACAACCACCAGAGAACGAGCCATTCACTCCACCAAATCAGCGCAGGCCCAAAGTCAGAAAACGTGCCGGTACAGCCTACCTACCACCAGCCAACCAGTATATGCATTACCAAAATGAGGCTCCACAAAACCCCTACGGTGCACCCCTACATACACAGGTCTACCAACAAAACACAAGACTTAACGTACAAATAGAGAACCAGCGTGTCAAAGAAGTGAACTCACCGTACGATGTCGCCGGACAGTACGATAACACAGGACAATACGTTCACGATCCTACTGGTGACTATGATTATGAACAGAAGAGAATGAATCAGGGCCCGCCAGGGCCGGGTTATAGCCCTGGGTACGCGGATGCGCAATACCCGCCGGCAACAAATCCAAACCCTTCATCTAGTCGAAGGTTCGATGAAAACTCGAATCAAAATGTGAATAACTTCAATTTTAACAGGCCGCCTAGTAGTAGTACGGCACCTCCGGCCAGGCCGCCTAGTAATCAGGGTAGCAAGACTGGTGGTAGTGAGAATGGTCAAAATCCTCCGGAAAGACCGCGAGGGTTTACTAAAGTGGAATCAGGTGGAACTGGTGGCAAAACGCAGTTACATGCGGTACTTGACTATGACGATGATGAATATTACGACGATCCAAGTCTAGGTAAGAATTTATTTCTAAGATTTCGGTATGTTTCTCTTTTGTAGGATCTATTTATAATCTATTGTTATCGAAATTTTTAGTCTCCCATTTTTTTTTCCTTTATCGTCTAATTCCTCAGTAGTAATAATGCATTACATAAGCTACTACTGAGAAATTAGAAATACTTTTTGAAGCTCCTCCAGTTTTTAAAGAAGTTCTTATTAGAGTAGTAGAACATGAAATAATCAACATCTTTACTGTTTAACCTTCCTTTAAGTAGAATCTTTTACCTTGATATATCTCTCGCTTTTGTTTATTCGTTGATATAGGAAATCCTTGCGGTTCTATATTGTCAACAGTCGAGTAAATAAACGACCGTTTGTTGATCACGGCTTCTTTTGCCACCTAAATGTTTGATAGCAATCATTAATCACGACTAGATTTGAAATTGGAAAATGATTTAAATAAAAAATCCGATTTTCGGTCAAAAAGCAATTGAAGTAATAATTTTTGAAATATTAGTTTACCATTATACTAAGTGCTTTGTGCACAATAATGGGCAACCTAAAAGTTGAGAAACTTTTCAAGCCTGAAATTCAAAAAGGGGCCAAGTATAGTGACTTGCAAGGCTGGCTATTCCACCCCCAAGCGTCGCCACATCGACCATCGATCTGCCACCAATAAATATACGTGTAACAAACTAAATAGGAATAACATTATGTCTTCTAACATTTATCGTCACAGCTGCAGAACGCAGTCACTCTACCACGCAAGACAATAATGTATGTATACATACTTGTGTCTTGTATAGGTTAAAGTAATTGGAGTACCTACGTACTAACAGCTAACACGTTTCACTTATCTAAGTCAAAGACCTTCGATCGTTTAACCGGTCGCCAATGCCATACATACAATGGACAGTCTACTCCAGTACAATGCTTGCATTGTCGCCTTCAGGCTTATATTCAATTTCCTTGTTATCGATTAAGTGCAGGTACATGGTTAAATTAGATCTTTCTGTAATTTCTTTTGGCAAATTAGTACGTGACAATATAAATTTATCTTTCGTCCTAGCTATGTTCCTAGCCTTCTACCTATAACCCTTTTAGGATACTCATGTGTCTTAGGAATCACACCACCTTTCCTTTATATTCCTTTATAACCTTTTTCTTAACAAAAACACGGTTTTGTTTCCTGTACCCTAATTACGTAATACACGATAAATCAGAATCTGAATCTTTTTGAAACAGATCGCTAATCCATTGCTCCATAAGTACTAAAACAAATTCTGCTCAACAACGTAAGTAACGCAATGAATCTTGTTGAACTGTCAAAATGAAACAGATTAGTCTTAATCGTTTGCGAAAATATGTTGCGTAATTAGATACCTGGTTAATGCTACTGTACGTATTGAATTTAAGTTCACAATCAAAATTGGGCCTACCTCTACGGCACGACGGCAACAAGTTTCCTTAAAAGCTACGTAATACGACCCATAACGTCATCCATTTTTGTGCAAAACGTGATCTGATGTAATAATAAAGATAATCTTAGTTTATGATACATTACAATGTTAATTTTCAATGTCAAGGTAGCAGAACAATAAGACAGTAGAATTGCAACTCATTTGATATTGCAAATTGCAACATTGAACTTGTAACTAGAACGTGAATCTTTTTTAATTCACACCAACAAGACAAACTACTTAGTTCATATATTACAAAGTTTGTAGCTCTAAATCTTTAATCGGAAACATTCGTTTTATCTTCAACATCTATATTACCGGTATCACTGTCAAACTATATCAAAACCATTCCTACATCCTTCCATTCCATCAACCATTCCACATAGCATTATTTTATCATCTTGTTGCTTCTTTCTATATCTGTTACTCTCTATATCCATTATCTTCCTCCTTTTTACTAAAGATTTATTTAGCCCACCATTGTAGCTTTTAATTGGATCTACATTTTCTTAATTCTATCATATTTGCGTTGCTTTGGAACATTTTGGTCTTTAAGCAATATGTAGCTGATGTTATGGTCTTGTGGTATCACATAAGTTTACCATGTTACAAAAGGTACAAGTGGTATTTATGCGTGAGACGTTAATTTAGTCTGCCTTATTCCTTTCAAATCAGTATGTGAATACATAAGTTATGTGGTTTGTTTTACATATTTTTTTTTTTTTTAATATCACTTGAAAGATTTCTTTTGGTTTCTACATTTTACATTCCTGTTGTAATTTTTTTTCTAACTACCTAACTACTTTTAAGATTCTGACTGTAAGTTTTAGGTATTGAAAATAGTTTCGCGTAGTAAGTTCAGTTTTAGTTTTTCTTCATTCTTTATAAAGAACCCAGAAACGTTACCCAAACACTGCGTGTCCATATGTCAATTATTGCCACAGTGTCAAAATTGTCATTCACATAAAAATCATCAGTAACCGTCTGAGACAAAAAGTAAATTTAATTTTAACTGGCACATACTACTACACTAGCTTCTTAATTTATTCTATTTCAAGAACATCATAAAAATACGGCCCTGAGGGATTCCCATTCTTATAAAGTCATAATAATAATTGACATGCAGCCGTCGTTAACTGGTTTAAATGCACTAACGACTACTGCTACTTAAAACGTCACTTCACATGTAAGTATTCGCTGTTTTCTTGCAAAAAGTTTATGTTTACTGTATTCCAAATAGAAATCACTGTTCCAAAAAAGACCTGTTAAAAAAAACCAGCTCATTCATTAACAAAAATTCCACAGTTCCACTTAATCATGTCAACACGTTACGTGACGATCGAAAACGAGGTAATATCTGGATTAAAATATTTTATAAAGTTACCTAACTCTGATGATCGTTTCCGTATGACACCGGTGACTATTCACATAACTTGTAAGAGGTGCATGTTGCAGCCATGTCTGCAACTTGGACGTAAGTAACACAAAAACTTGGAACAGCGACCTTGGTTTCACTTTCGAACTCATAACATCATCTCAAGAGGTCGGAGCACTCGCCACATCGGAATTAAGCGAGTAACCTCACTACTCATGTTACATTTCACACGCGGAATTATGACTATTTTTTTTTTACGGAATTTTTATATGTTGTTTTGTAATTCTGTTGCTGCTAAAATAAAAACAATAGGGTATAGACAATGATGTCATTACGTAAATGTTATCTCTATGCCGAATTTGTTTGTTTTATGCTTGCAAAAGAATGGGGTTTTCATGTTTATTAATTTTATTCGTTAAGATTTTATGTAGTATCTAGTCAGTAAGAGGTAGTTGGGTTTTATTACATTACTTGGTTTGGTTAATTAAGGATTTTATAATCGTCATATTTGTTTACATTTTAAGTTAGATTTGCATGTTAATTAGTTTTTTCGATCTTTTAATAACAATTTCTAAATGAATTAAGATTTGAAAGACTTAACAAACCGCGACAATTTACTTATTTTTTCGGACGTCAAAATGTTTATATTTTTAAGTCTTTTTAGCACCGAATCATTGACATTGTTTATGTAAGTGTATGGTAAGTCTGGCGTGTCGTAATGAAGAGTAGCATCTCGTAACATTCACAGGAGGGGCGCGTGAATACGCATCAGTTGAACGCGATGTTACGCGCAGATAGAATTTTACGATTTATAGTTTTGATGTC
Organism: Agrochola circellaris; assembly: GCA_914767755.1. Taxonomy (NCBI): domain Eukaryota; kingdom Metazoa; phylum Arthropoda; class Insecta; order Lepidoptera; family Noctuidae; genus Agrochola; species Agrochola circellaris. Next base: position 10,993,598 of record OU611858.1, read on the forward strand.
CGATCATTAAATACGACAAAGCAGGCTCCATTCTTTTGTGAAGAACGTCTCTAAAACTTTTTAAATCCTAGAACATTTCAGTGCGTGGAAAGTAACAGTGATTTTTTTGTGTCGTTGTTGTGCCGCTTTCGTTTTTGACGGAAATATGGCAACCCTAAACAGCTGTGACTGCTGTGAGTATTTTAAATGTTTTCTTCTTTTTCTTCGTTCCATATTACTAGTAGGTACATAGGAACATACAGAGAATCAATTGAATATCAAAATGACACACTACGTCAATTTGTCGTGCCGCCATTTCATACAACTGTTAAAAAAATTATACGGATAATTTAAGTTGTTTAGTCAATTTGAAAAACAGCTCATTTCCTTGACTACCTATGATACCAGTAAGTAAAGTATATATTACAATAATTATAAACGTTTTCCCATTGTTTGTTTTAGTATATTCGTGTATTTATGTATATTTATTTGTGCTTATATTATATATAATTAGGCATAAATACACTCGAGAGCAATGAATCCGGGTCACTTAAAGAATCCTAAAAATCTCGGAAACTAAAAATGCTAGGTTAATGCAATAAATTGTATTTAATAGACAATGTAATACTCCTTAAATGAAGGTATTAAAACTTCTTAGTTATTGTAAAGTTATATCATAAAAAAAACAAATTTGAAAAAGGGCCACTTTCGAAGATGGAACTACGAAATTACAGCATTTGGTTTTGCTTTTGTTTGTAATCTGTCATTTATGTGGGTACATAAACCATGTTGATAGTGCTCTATATTCATTATTCAAGCTGAAATTATGTCGCTTACGCCTGAAGAATGCACCAGAATACTTACAATGCTGGAAACCGGCCGGAGTCAGCGCGATACAGCCAGGACTGTCGGTGTGTCGCTGTCAACAGTACAAAGAGTTCTCCGACGTTACGAAGAAACTGGTTCTAACCTACGCAGACCAGGAACGGGCAGAACCAGGTGTACCACAGCACGAGAAGACCGATACTTGGTGAACACCATGCTTCGAAATCGCTTTCTCACAGGAACTGAACTCACAAATCAGTTTCGACGCCTCGGAGGAAGTAACCCAAGTGCATGGACAGTAAGACGTCGGCTTGTTGAATCTAACTTAAAACCCCTTAGACCTGCAAACGGCCCTAAACTGGAGCGTGGGCATCGTATTTCAAGACTAAGATATGCCCAGAGCCACGTAAATTGGAGTATTGAAGATTGGTCAAAAGTTATGTTCTCCGACGAATCAAAATTTATGCTCTACAAGCACGATGGAAGACACAGAGTGTATCGAAGACCAGGGGAAAGATTCAAGCAAGCATGCATCGAAGAAAAAGTAGCCTACGGTGGTGGGTCTGTACTTGTGTGGGCCGGAATTTCTTCTGAAAGTCGCACAGAGCTGGTGATCATAGAAAACGGCTCTTTAACTAGCGTAAGATATGTGGAAGAAATCCTCAATGATCACGTTGGTCCATTTATGGTCAATTTAGGTGAGGATGCTATATTTATGCATGACAATGCCCGACCTCATACAGGTAGGATTGTGAATGACTACCTTCAAGAGATGAACATTACTCGTATGGAGTGGCCAGCGCGCAGCCCGGATATCAACCCGATCGAGCATGCTTGGGACGAGCTAGGCAGATGCGTAAAACAACGAAACCCTCCCCCAATCACGCTTCGTGAGCTCAAAATTGCTCTCACAGAGGAATGGGAAAATATTCCCCAAAATCGTATAAGGAACTTGGTGTACAGCATGCCAAACCGCGTAAACGCAGTAATGGAAGCACGAGGAGGCAATACGAAGTATTAAAATTCAAGAAAATCGTAATAAAGTTCAAAAATTTCATGTTTCCTATTTTTGTTTTAAGGAGAGATCAGCAGTTTTTTTCTTTATGTAATTTTGTGTTAATAAAATGTATGGTGACTCATATTTTTTTTACTTTCATTTAAGGAGTATTACATTGTCTATTAAATACAATTTATTGCATTAACCTATCATTTTTAGTTTCCGAGATTTTTAACATTCTTTAAGTGACCCGGATTCATTGCTCTCGAGTGTATTATATTTATAGTTTGTAATAGGTTTAGGTGTATATTTATATACTTATTATAAAAAAAACAATCCTTAATTTTCCGTAATTGCACCTGCCACTGTTTGTCTCTGCAGCACCCAAAGGTTGACTGGTAGAAAATGCCGCCTATGGCATTAAGTCCGCCTCTGTACATTTCTGTGCTTGAAGTAGTAAATAAATAAATAAATAAACGTAACATTTGGGCAAGAACTTCATCTAAGTACAAAGTTTCTCACATAATTTGACCACGTTTCGTGTATTCTGTCGCGCATAAATCAGTGCCGTATCTAGTCTTAGCCTCAGGCAAAACCCACCAGCTTTAAGCTATGATTCGTCTATTTTATCTTTGCCCAAAGTCCTCGGTGCTAACGAAAATTAAACGCATAAATATCCCAGACAGCCCTTTCAAATACCGACCTTACGTTGGGTAGGTGCTGGACCAGTTTCTTTGTCCATTAACACTGACTTTGTAGGTATTGAATTGTGTGTTAAGGTCTGAATAAAGCTGTTTCAAGTGTTAGGATAAAATCTTTGTTGTGCTATTTAAAATATTTGGTGTTTTTCTTTATTGTTCTTATAATATAAATTGTTGCTAAACAAAACTGCTCGGTTAGAATACTTTTGTGTCAGTCCCTAATTCCCTTTAACACAGGCAACGGTTCTCCAAAACTTTTTGTCTATGGGCCATCTGTCAGTCAGACTGTCTGTAAAAAAAATATTAAAAGTACCTACCTAATCATTTTTAGTAGTTACTAAAAATAATTAATTTTGATTACAATTTTAGGTATGTAGCCTGTTATTTTAGCTACCCTGTTATTTTTCATTGTAATTTGAATTATTATAATTTTTTAACACCGTTTAAAACCTCCCGCAGACAGACGCGACACATATAGTACAGATAGCGCGACTACGGTTGAAAAAATAGGGATGTTGACATGTTGATTTAGTCCGTTTTTTTACGTAATCAAAATATTACGGCAATACATTGAGTTAAAATGTGGCATGACGTCACTGTCCTGTAGATTTTATACTGAATTGTGACGTAGCGAGCCCCCACTCTCCCACTTTAATTCGTTTTATCTAAATATTTTTTTTATTAATATGAAAAAGCAAAAAATACGTGTATTTGTTTATTATCTGACTCACGGACTAAGTAGTTTTTTTTTTACTCAGTTAACATCCCTATTCCATGAAGTTTTCGTTGGAATTGTTCTGTGGAATTATTCCACCAGAATCGCGTCACGCCGTCGCGTCGCACGTGTCTGCGACAGCCTTAACTCTACATTGATAAAAGTGAACATAAAATAAAAACTGTTCGGTCATCGACAACAAATTTAAACATGACTTATTTCCTAGCATTTGGACAGACGGACGTATAAATAATATTCATAATGGGTTGATGACCTAATTCGGTAACAAAAAATACAGACGGAATAATGAAACTCGAGTAATTATTTAAACGTTATGGTGATGCGTTTTGCCTCTAATTGGTGCTGAATTAGCTGAATAACTTCGATTAACAACAGCTGAATAAACATCTCGTAAAACTTAATAATTTTCATTGTACCTATTCGTTAGTATTAGACCACTTTGATAGCTTAGATATTTATTTATATACCTATAAGTACTAGCTGCGCCCGCGGTTTCACCCTCATAAGTCACGATCCCGTATAGATATCTCGATAAAAAGTATCCTGTCCTAATTTAGGCCATAGACTACCCATGTGCCAAATTTCATCCAAATCCGTTCAGCCGTTATAGCGTGAAAGCGTAACAAACAAACTTACTTTCGCATTTATGATGGCAAACTTAGGTTATCTACAAAAAATTATATATACTATATAACTTATTTAGCCTCCCGATTCAGGAGCTCTCTTTTAAAGAAGAAAGAAAAAGTATTTATTCTGCACGAACTAAACGCACATTACAAAACGATTATTTAATTAAACTTTAGTGATTTGTTTTAAACGGTTCTACAATTTAGGTAATTAAATACTTACTTACGTAAATTACGGGGTTATAATTGTCGATCAGACCTTTTTCAAACATATCCAGCTATAAAGCCTATGTTAATAGCTTCATAAGTTTGATTTCGTCAAAGTGTCAAAATAAGAGCGATGGCCATCACGAGAGCGTTACGCAATAAAGCTAAAATTCCATACATTTTTCTCATTCTCCTTTAGTTTGGCCATTTTATCTACTAATCTACTTATTCTGATTATCATAGTTTTAGTTTTCGTCCAGCACGCGTAGCATGACCACAATAGAAACGGGTTTTGTCGACGGAAGAATAGACAAAATGACAGATTGTGATTGTTTATCTGTCATTTTGTCTATTCCATGGTTGTCATGCTTCGCGTGCTGGACGAGAACTCGAAGTCGTATCTCAAAAAGTCATTCTGACTGATGAGGGTTATGATCTAACAGGCAATGTATGTAATGTAGGTATGTTTGTATGTCCATCTGTTCCCTTATAACTCTATAAGTGGGTTTATCCTAAAAGTTGCCAACGTCGCAAATAGGTGTCAAATATTTACCTGTTTTGATTAATTTGGCAATAATACTGTATGGAAATATTAAATGTGGCTATCTAGTGAACTAAAATATTGATATCTAATTAAATGCAATAATTAATATGATTACATCGAATAATATTTAGTTTCAGATGTAAAAAAAGTATTTGGAAACTTTACAAATGCTTTTTTACACCTAAAACGGTTACAACATCAAATTCAGTGTTATAATTGCAATTCATTATTAATTCGCTAGTTAGCCACATTTCATATTTCCATACAGTAGTAATATTGCCAAATTAATCAAAACAGCGAAATATCATTATCTATTTGCCATCATTTGCGACGTTGCCCACTTTCAGAATAAACGGTTTAAACCACTGCCGTATTTTGAAAAACGAAGTATCGTTGTAAGCGTCATGTTGTTTAGTCGTCACGATGATCGGAACAAGTGTTGCAATCCTTTTTTTCGATCAATGTATATTATATTGGGGCCTAAGAATCAATCGTATTCCGACCTTGCTTTAGTTAACGATCTGTTTCTCAATGTCATAGAATTTCCACACGAAAATTAATTTACATTTTTAAAGATTGCCACGACACGATCGGAAATAGTAGTAGCGGTTCACATAACTTATGTCAATCAGAGGAGTGCTCGACCACTGCTTTGTATAAAAATAAACTACTTATCTGTATCAGTATATACAATGTGAAATTTAATTCGTTTGCATCCTCTTAAGAGGTCATTGTACTCATCATTATGAACAACTTTCACTATGGGGCCAAGCCTGAAATCGCGAAAAAAAAATCAGCTGTTCCCTACATTATAACGAGCTATGCGAACATAAATGTATGGAACAGCAAAATTTTTTTGGGGTGTCTGGAAAGGTCGTTCAAAAATATTGTGAGTTTGTGAAAACCATTTTTGGAGTCAGGGATCAGATGTTTGCGAAATATTAAGCTTTAAAGTGCTAATTTTTGATAGAGTCAAGTGTCCCCCCTCTGCCAACTAAATGGTTGGTTTTAGATATGTGAAAAAATTCACAGCTGTAGTATGTATAAAGAAAATAAAACGAAAACTATCACAGCTAAGAAGGCGAGTAATAATCGACCAACTTACATTTGCGGTTGCAAAAACTTTTTTTTTTTTTTTTTTACAAGGGAGGCCTTGGCCCAGGAGTGGGAAAGGGTAGGCCCTTTCCCACTCCTGGGCAAAGGCCTCCCTCCACTTCTTCCATCTTTCGCGAACCCGTGCGTCCTCCCTCCAATTTTCACGGAACCTATCCAGCTCGTCCCGCCATCTCCTACGTGGTCTGCCGCGACCCCGCCTCACTGTCTCAGGGCACCAGTTCTGGATATCGCGACCTCGGCACACAGGCAACGGAAGGAACACGGGTGGGTTTTAGTCAGTAAAAGTCTGACACGCCCTCCCGCTCCACCCAGAGCGGGAGAAGTTATTTGATAATTTCCCAAACAAAAAAAAACAAAAAAAGGGCACCAGTTCTGTGCTATTTGGGCCCACAGTTGAATGTTTTTCAAGTACAAAGTTAAGTTTGTTCTTGCGATAAATTCATCCCAACTACGAAACCCTTCATTGTGCGTGGTCCGACACGCACTTGGCCGGTTTTTGCTAATAACCGATCTTTAACCAAGAAGTCGTTTGATTATTTATGACATGAATAACGGCATGCCGTTATTCATGTCATAAATAATACGTAATTAGAGTTCAATTAATATTAATTGCTCAATCATTAGGAAGGAAAATAAGTCCGGAAGTTTGCCCACACGTGCTTATTGCTTATTACTTCTATATGACTGTTTGTTGTTATACCAAGCATGAAAACCTCTTTTTACTGTCAAGTTCAATACGAAGGTCAAACACTTCACATATTATTATTATTGCATATATTTATTTTATGATACAGATATATCTATCATGGCTGTTATTTATGGTGACAATATAGTAATTTGTTTTCTGTTTATCCGTTGGAAAAAAAATTTGATTGTACATAAAATAATGGAACTAACAACGATGAACAACAAAAGTGTTAAGTAGGTACCTAAGCATGTGTGTGGCTAAGAGCAGACCAAAGAATAGATGAATGGATTGTAAGAAAGATGACATGGTTTGGAAGGAAGTGAACTCTAAGATGAAATGCTAAAAAACCGACCAAGTGCGTGTTGGACCACGCACAATGAAGGGTTCCGTAGTTGGGATGAATTTATCTCAAGAACAAACTTAACATAGTAGTTCAAAAACATGTTCAGGTCATGTTTTTAAAACTGCAAATTTAAGTTGGTTGATTATTACTCGTTAACCTACTTAGCTCTGATATTTTTCATTTTAATTTCGTTATTTATATACTACTGCTGTGAATTTTTTCACAAATTCAAGTACATCCATTTAGCTGGCAGTGGGGGGACACTTGACTCTAACAAAATTTTTCAGTTAATAGCTTAATTTTTCGCAAACGGTTCCCTAAATACAAAAAAAACATAGGCGTCGAAAATATAATTGGGAAATTAAAGACCCAAAATGGAATTTGTTTATAGATCTTAGAATTTATACGCTTAGATAATATGACTTATTCTGTTACGACCAGTCTTACCAAGGGGTATCGTAGTACCCAGTTACTGGGTTATGGAGGTCGGATAGGCAGTCGCTCCATGTAAAAAACAGGTACTCAGCTGTATATGCTTAGACTGGAAACCGACCCCAACATAATTCAGAAAAGGCAAGGCAGAAATATTGATTGAATATGACTTTCTTATTTTAATCTTTTTAACAATATTGCGAAATTACGCACACGAAGATCTACCGCGTATTCCGCTCTGATTTATTCTGCCTAGCCTAAATTGTATCTACAAAAATCTATACCATTAGGCTAGATTGTGACATGAGCGGAACCAAAGCCCACAGCTAGTCTAACAGCGACAGTCACGACCGCATGCGCATTCACAATAAATAAGTTCAATGGCAATAAACATTCTAAAATCCTGTTTTGTTCTTTGTTCTCCACCGATAAATACATATTTAGCTTTACTATTAACTGGAACTACGTAGGGTACCTACTAACCTTAGCGAATTATTCCCTCTGGCCAACTCTTGTATTGCCACCAAAGGTGGCTACTGAGTCAGAATGGGCTCTGGTTCCTATAATTTACGGACCGTTATTGTTTAAAATTACGACTTGCATCTTTACCAATAATGAAGTAAAGCCCTCATAGCTTTGCATAGTAGAACCTCCCATATCGAAGTAGCTATCACAGGTAAAATTAGCTTACGAATCTATTTATAAGCCCAGTTTGGCAATAAAAAAGTTACCATTGGTAAACAAAACGATACGTATTTGTTTATAGGAACCAAGCATCATTTGTCCCATTATCTACCACTGCTCGTCGAACAACCCATCATTACCAGAAATAGAGGTGCATCTATACTACCTACCTTTCTTGATGGACGTGATGGTAGATTTGTTTCATAACAGTTCTGTCATTTTATGCTTTTCATTTAATCACACCACTGTGAACTGATCGGAGGACAAGGTGTTGTGGCGTAGCTTGAGCGAGGCCTATGTCCAGCAGTGGACTACGTGAGTTGATTGATTGACGCATGTGCAGATGTGGTTAACTTACTTTACATTGGTCAAGTTTATCAAGAAAAATAAATTTTTTACTCTCGATTAGAATGGCAGAAACAGCCAATTTATAAGTAGTTATGTAATGTTGACTGACAAGAGAGACAAATATTGCCACTTATGGAAGAGCCGGTTCTTCATGAATAACGATCACATGACCAATGTGCCAAACTTTCACTGTTTATATTCCATAATTGAGTCTTCATTCTTTAATTGAGGACTCTTTGTAGTTCTCTATTTATTTCGTCGGTAATTACAGCCGAAGTCACGTGGCTGTCAGTAATTACTGAGACCTTAATACCATTGTAGATTTTTTTTTACGATTACTTATATTTGTGACTATCCTACCAAAACATGTCTTATTTTCTTGAGAATCCTTCTAGATAGCATGTTGAATCTGGTTTGTTATAAAATCTTTAAGATAAATAAATAGCTTATAAATGGAGTCTTCTATTAAAAATCCACATCAAATCATGTAGAATCTTTAAAATAGGTTAAAACCTCTTAAAATCTCACGCGTTGTATTTAATATTAATTATTTTAATATTATTTTCACGATGCGCTTAATTCTTATTAAGATCAGTTCATTGTACGAAACTGACATTGGAGATGATTAATACAAGAAGGAAGACCTTGCTGATTACATAATTAAATCAATATGTTTTAATAAGTTACTATTATTTCTATATTTTAAAACTTTAAATTTCGTGATTTGTAACACTTAAAATGTAAGCTCGTTAGCTATTATTTGATTAACACTTGCAACGAAGCACCTTTTAGAGATATTCTTGTTAACCTCTTCAAGTAAACAGAGTTAAGTACGATTGCAATCATGATTTGATCTCATGACCTATCAATTAGCATTTGAAACAAACTTTTGAATTTTGCGGCCAAATACTCAAACATGACTCAAACGGTCGTCGAGAAATGTGTCCCTGTCACTTTGACATATATCTTTCACATGTATTGTAAAAACAATTGAGAATTCGGGGGTTAGCCCCATCCTTATTCATACTCAATATTATAAATGCAAAAGTCTGTCTGTTTGTCTGTTTACATGTATAACTGAACGAATTTCAATAACACTGGTATACCCTAACCGGGGTTAGGACATAAGATATTTTTTATCCCGGTAGTACGTTCCGTGGGGTAATTTCCGAAGTTCACGTGGGTAATGGCACGACCAGAAGCTAGTTATTTATAAGGACAAACCACAAATTATTTAGTCACTAGCAGGCTCTGAATTCCTTTTATCAAAAGTCAACGTAGATTTAGCTAAAGCGTTTGATAATGTCGAGCACCAAACCCTTATTCATGAACTGCATAATATTACTCATAATGCGATAAAACAGTAAACTGGTTTGTATCGTATCTAGTTTACAAGTCGTGAGTAAACTGTGGTCCTTAATGGGAATGATTTTAAGAAATATGTATATTGATTTAAGTCCATTGAATTGAAAACAAACTGCTTAATTAACCTAATATGTAAGAGTAACTGCTACTAGAAGTTAATAAGGCCTTATTTGTGTATTTTATTTGTTAATAAGGCCTTAGGAACTTCTTTGCAATGTAGAAGTTAGAGGTGAAATACTTTTTATTTGGAAGGAAAACACTTTGCCCGTTCCTACGGGGAATATATTACCGTAACTTAAATATGTTTATCATTTTAATCGAACTTGTAGTACCGCAGGGTTCTATTCTTGGACCTATTATTGGAATTCAATGCATGTCTGTAATTTATGTTACCATTAGACTTAGTTATTTAATGTTAGTGTTGAGTCTTTGTGTTTGTGTAGTTGACATCTGAAATGTGCCTATAAACAATTTAACAGATCGATCGTGCGTAGCGTCGTGTGATTGACGATTAGAAACGGAAAGCTTTAAACATACAGTGATGACCTTATATAATTGCGTGAATCTCGTGACCTTAGGAAGATAGTTTGTCACAGATGTACTGTCGTGCGTGTCGCAGATAAAACTGCTAGTCTGCAAGTACATATAGAACGATGATTCTTCGACACTGAACCTTCAAACCTTTAATAGTAAACCCGAAGTAAAGTTACGCCAGTACCCTATTAACTCTGGTCAAACCAAATTTTTTACAAGACTTTAGTTTGCTGGACATGATAACTTACTCCAGGTTTGGGTTATTCCACAAATCCCTATTGACAATCCCCATCGGTTTAAAAATAAAATACAAACAACATATTATATAGGAATCACGAAGTCTGATTTCTTATGGAGGTAAGGAAGGACTCATTGATTATTTTTATAATCAAACAAATTAAACTAATGGCTCAATTAATAGCCTAAGTGTAAAATATTTCTGTCATGTCATATTACAGTCTAAACTTTACTACAAAATGGTGATATAATCTTTTAGAGATCGACTTATAAATTACTTTAACGTAACTTTGTGATTAATTATTTTAGAACTTTTGTTTAGTTGAGTTTTTAGTTTAGTTGAGTCTAGTGGTGGTACGTATTGTATTAATAATAATTGTAAAGCTATGTGACTTTATTAAAAAAAGGTTAAGAGTCCTTATGGAGATCCAGTGGGGCCACTTTTGTTAAAAAATAAATCTCGTGAATGTTTAAAAAAATCTCTGCCGCTTCTTGAAGCATCCAGATACACATATTTGAAGACATTCGTACTAGCTTTTTGCTTTATTTGTTTGCGCCATCTTTTTCAACATTACAGAAAACTATTTTATCATAGAGCTGTTATGAGCGTCTTAAAACCTACGTATTTAGATGTCTCACTGAGTGAATGTTATAGATTTTGATTTAATAAGCAGATTTATATACGAGTTTATTTTTATTTTTATAAAAGTGGCACCCCTAGTTTTATATAAAGACTCAACTAAACAAAAGGTAAACAAAAGTTCTAAAATAATTAATCACAATGTTACGTTAAAGTAATTTAAAAGTTGATCTCTAAAAGATTATATTATTATTTTTAGTATATGACATGACAGAAATATTTTACACTTAGTCTATTAATTTAGCGATTACTTTAATTTTTTTGAGTATTAAAATTATCAATGAGTCTTTACCTCCGTAAGAAATAAAGACTTCGTGATTCTTATAATTATAATAATGTTGTTAGTATTTTATTTTTAAACCGATGGGGATTTGTGAAATTTTTGTACACAAATCCCCATTGATGGGGATTCGTGGACAAAAAGATCACAAATCCCCATTGATGGGGATTGTCAATGGGGATTAGTGGAATAACCCCCAGGTTTATTCATATTTTGTGGTTCTGTCTAAGATCGAACAATCAAATCCAAGTTCCCTCTCGCTTTCTGTCCAAATAAAAGAAAAAAAAAAACCCGTCTAAATTTGCGCAGGAGTTCTTAAGCTACTAACGAATCTTACTCATATCCACTAGGCCATTGAAGCATGGCCTTAACATGTGGAAGATTAGTCGTTTCGTAACATGACCTGGATCTGGTGACGCACCTTCGAGACAGCGAGTGTTGAAATTATGTTGTTTTACAACTAATAGTATGCGTATGAGCACGTCGGCGGTGTCAGTCGGATGATGCGATACAAATTGCTCTATAATTTCTTAATTTCTCATGCTGTCTGAAATTTGTAGTTGTTTCTTATGTAAGTTCTGGTATCTTCATCTTAGATCTTGTGTTTGTGTTTTTGCAGACTTTGTTTTGATGTTTGCGAATCAGCAATTTTGATTCTGATTTGTAACTTCTCTATCATAAAATTACGTAGGTAACTGTTTGGCAAGCTTACCACATGTACTGGGGTCTCCCATTTTGGTTTGGAAAAGCCCACGTTTCCTCAAAAGCTAGTATGACCAGCGTCACATTTTTCCAAGCTCTTTGCAGTTAAATCAGGGTCTGCGACTGTAATTTTAATCTTAACAAACACTGACATAGGTGTCGTAGACAGCATTGCAGGAACTGCACTGCAGTATCTCGGTTCCTCCACACTTTTGTATCTAAAACAATTAACTTGTCTTTTCCAGATTCAGGCCAGCCTTCAGTGACTCCTCTCCAGGGTCCAATACTCCTACGCAACGGATCAGTTCCCGTGGTGCCGCTGACGTCGTACCGGACGATCAACAATGGCTCCTTCTACCAAATACCTGTAAGACTTCTTTATTATAGCATAAGTTCCCTGAGAGTCTTCAAGTTCTGAATGTAAAAGTTACTTCTAGACAAGCGTGCTCCATTGCTTACGTGAGATAGGTAGACCAAAATTACCAAATCTGATGTTATCGCTTAATGTGGTGCTAGTAGTTCACGCTTACTGGAGATAATAATATATCCATTAGTAGGTGTAGTGTATCAGCTATTTATATATTTTATTTTATTTATTAGGCAAAACAAACAGTGACACATTACCTTTTTTTAGGAATACAAAAAAGATACGGCCAAATAAGTAACCAACAATAGTTTCCATGGAATACACATAAAAAATAATCTTTACAAACCATGCTATTTAAACTAAAACCTAGTAAAACAAAAGTAAAGAAATAGTCATCATGCAAATCTTAATTAAAATTATTATTTTTTATGGATATTTATGTAAACTAAACACTATTTCGTGCACATCAGTACTGAGGTAGCTGTCACTAATGTCAACTGTCAGTTCACCACGAATGGCGGGAAACAGTTGGAACTGAAGCGTGCCAGCACGATAGGATTGGTGTGGTGATGAGCCAGTGTAGTCATATAATCAACTCAAATACGGGATCAACAGGAATCTACAGTAGGTACAGGCACAGGCTTGTTCGCGGGTGATAAGGTGACAACTTTACAGAATCAGATTGATAGCGCTAGAATTGTAATCATTGACTAAACACTTTGTATTAGTTATATAAAAGTATAAATTGTATACACACTGCGTTTACACAAAGGAGTAATTACTGCCTATTTTATGGCATACGCAAATACGTAGTATGACTTTGAACATAACTATGAAGTCGCTGAATGATTTGAGTAAATGAAAATTGTCATAGGTGGGTTATGCAAACCTGCATTATTTGAGTTAAGACAAAACAAATGATTGTTCGTCACGTTTCCGAAGGCTTGAGTTAAACAAAATATTGCTTAATGCAATGTTCATGGTGGGCGAGGATTTGTGCATAACGGTTTATTTAAAAGTCGTAGGTGTCAAGTTTCCTGGGTTTCCTACTATGTTTATACTGAATAATTAAAACCGATTATAAACTTTATAGTCTGTCTTAATAGTTCGGTACTGCTTACGTAGAGTTTAGGCGTATCGACTGTTGTCCAGTAGATGTAACAGTATTACGGTGTCTCACGCTTTAGTGGATAAGTTTTTTTTAAATTTCAACCATTAGAAAAAGATTTGGCCCAGGACTAGGGTTGCCAACCGTACTCTAAAATAGAGTATTGTACTCTTTTTCTTGTAGGTGTACTTTATAATCTATAACACTAATAGAGTACGATAAAATACTCTTTATACATAAACTGACTTTTTTGGCATAATCTTCACTGATTATGCCAAACACAAAAAGACTTTCTGTTTACTGAACTAATAAACTAGTACCCATAGAAACCCGGGCGTTTCTGAACGCAGTCACAATCAGTCACGTCAAAATATAATGTCAATGTGACAAGCTGTATTGGGAATAGATGTCAGATGTCGTAGAATATGTTTATTTAAAATAAATTGGTGTATACTCTCAGTTCCCGCGACTTTCATTCACCGAGAGTCTTTTCGGTCATGAATATGAAGTGGCAAGAAAAGAGAAACAGGGTTTCATTAAAATTGATTAAAAATTAGCTCCTGATCTATATTAACTTATAATCAAAATGTTTGAAGTCGTAAAAATCTTTTTTTAAACATAAAAAAATTGTTATGTACCGCTAAAAGTGATAAAAAAAAACAATAAATAGTATTCTTTTTTTATCTCTATTGTTTATTTACCCTCTCTGAAAACAGATATACTCTATTTCTTCTAGAAAAGTTGGCAACCCTACCCAGGCTAGCCTATAGAGGTTGACATTGGAGGTTGGAGGTATCAGATGCATATGAATGTATCTGATACCGTACCTAGAATGTAAAAATTAGAATTGTAGACATCTACCATCCCGCACTTGGCCTGCATGGTAGCCTGCATGGTGGCACTGGCCTGCATGGTGATAAAGACCCACTCCCTCTCACAGAGAGGAGGCCTGTGTCCCAGCAGTGTGATTCTGATAATAAGATAATGTGAGCATTCCTAAGTTACAGTCATGGCCTACACAATTATCGGTGAATTAAAACAAATGCCTATAAAAACAAAGGCAAATGCCGAACAACATACAATACCTTTATTTGCTGAGGCAACATTGTTAAGTAATTACGTACATTTCACAAATATCAATCTTAGCCGACAACTCAGACGGAATGGCGTCGAAGATTGCATTGTTTTTTTTTAAATAAATAAATCTGAATAAATGAATTTCTATGCCGTTATTATAGTTTCAAAATGTTGAATAATGGAGACGATTCAGTCAAAAGATGATATGAGCATTGTGTAAGATAACAACTAAAGGCTCCTGCAGATAGACGCGACGCGTCAGCGCGACGCGATTTTAGTAGAGCAATTTCTATGAAAACTTTATGGAAATTGTTTTACCAGAATCATTATTTTCTTTTCTTTTTTTTGATTGTGAGAACATTGTAGACATAACATACTGTAGATCTGTGCACCATTTTATATTTTGCTAAGTACCTGGTACATGTTGATGGGCCTACACTGTCCTCTCATACCTGTATAGTTGATCGAAGCTTTTAACACTGTAATTTGGAAAAATTGTAAAAACCATTTACTTTTAAAAGAGTAACCGTGGAGTTTCTTGCCGGCTCTTCTCCATAGGAAACGACCAATTGGAACCGTGCACCTAGCTTCTGACGTTTCATAAGTGCCCTTGTAGGTTTATGTGAAATAAAATATTTTGAATTTGAATTTTGAATTCATGTCTCACCGTCTCACCGCGCCTGTGTTTTTCTCTTTTGTTATTTCTGAATTGTAATTTTACATTAAATATTCGTAAAGAAACGAACAAACCATTCCAAAATATTTCATCAAACATTCAAACATTTTGTTTCTAAGATATTGTGATATCGTTTACTAAACAAAGTTAGTGACTACGTAATGCAAAGGTGCTAATTGCATGTAGAAACACCGTCACAAGAGCAGAGTCAACACCCGAAGTGTGGTACAGTAATGCTTTACAATGTACACAGCACTTTGACCCTTATGGACTAATCACACTTGTCACAAATGATTCACAACTTTGTGAATTTTTAATTTTCCATAATTGCAAATTGATGCAAGTGCGACGTCTTCCTAAGGTTTCATTGGCAATGAATATTCATGCGAGCTGCACAGATTGAAATCAGTAGCGGTTTTGTTGCCAAATGAACTGCATGTTTAGTTGGATCGTATTCCAGTACAACACTTAAGGTATTCGAATACAACGTCGTGTGTAAGATTATCGCAAACAGAAAATATTTCATAGATTTTCAAAACAGCCACGTCCAGCAATATAATCCACACTACATTTCCCATAATGCCATTATTTATACAACGCCTGATTAAAATTGCGACAGCGTAGGTTCACTAGAAGCGTCCGACACTTCGATCTAAGTCACTGTGAGTCACAGGCGTGGGCTCCTCTGTCTCTGCGATAAAATATAAGTCGTGACGGATTTATATGATACACGGCATGCTGTCGACATTATTTATAACCTTATTTGTCTGCCATTACAGCTGGGAGCGTTCACCTTTTCTTTAAAACTTATGCTTGTCTTGGTTTAAAAAAAAATATAGAACTTTTAATGAAAGCCAACGATTGCCATGATAAATCAACTTTACATTATTTGGTGCTAAGGTTTTAATGTTTTCTCTACTGGCGCTACTTTTCCCTAATCATCTCTTTATTTAATTTTTTTATCCTATCGTGATCCCATCAATTTCAAACCGTAAATTTCCAACACCGAAAGTTGTAAACGCTTTACCACATGGCAATCCTTGCCTTGATCTGCTATTGTAATGACATTGTACCCGATTTTTATTTGAGTAGGCAGTAGCAACTAGCAATGCCTTGGTCTCTCACTTTCGCTTATTATAATCTACCTATCTAGCTATCTTCGTGACTTTTGTTTAAGTTATACCAAAATTGTTAAAATTACAAAATTGTTAATAAACTTTTTACAAACTTTTATTATTATTTTATATTTTAAATATATATTTTACTTAACAATTCTTTATTCATAATATATATTTTTTTATTAAAATTAATTTATTAATTAATTTTCTTTTTTTTTCAATATTTGTAGGTAATAAATAAGGTAAAACAACAAACAATGTCGGTAGTGCCTTCAAAAAAGTTTGTTTGTCATAAATTAGCAATTTACCTACAAATAATCGTTATTCTCATTGTATTAAGCATTAAAAAAAAAAAAGTTATTTTAACGAATCGGTACCTACTACCTGCATTGTACCTTTTCTGAATGTTCCTATGATACTCAACTCAACTGATATCGACCAAACGAAGCGATGACATCGATGATTGATTGATGAACTGCAGATATTGTGCGCTTCTATCCTACACTATTAAACGAGCAATATTTTCACCCGAGCAGAGCTGGCGACCGAGCTCTGCTCGGGTGAGAATATTGCTCGTTTAAAAGAAGAATATTGACACCTTAGAATAATGATATGGCAGCATGGAATTAGTAAGTACACTAAGTACTTACTATCATGGCAGCATGGAATTAGTAGGAACTTTCCTATACTATTAAATGAGCATTCTCTATTTTCACCAGAGCAGAGCTCGGTCGCCCAGGTAATTTCTAATGTAATGAAATTATTGTGGAAAAAACGTGACTAAGACCAGGACCATTGGCGATTTGTGGTCGCACGCATGACACTTAAAACTTCTGCCAGCATTCAAAGGCGTGACAATGATATTGTACAACAATCAAAATGCAAAACTTGACTACACCTTCGTCATAAAGACGCACATAAGCGAATAAAATTTCTGAGTTTCAAGTAAACTGCGTGAGTCACATCAAAATGTCATTGGTGAACGTGAACGGAATAGACGCGAATTACAAGACGAACGTACGTGTTGTCGTCAACATGGCCGCATGACGCCGCACAGTAATTTCAAACTGAAAAAAAAAAAAAACAAACTGGCTATAGCATACATTTCTTCACCGATTTCCAATTATTTTTTTTCTTAATCTAGAGATATTTTACAACAATCGCTCTGTGCCCGTTTTTCGACATCCGTCTCTAAAAATTAGCGACATAACCTCAAATGTTGAAAAATCATATTTTGTGCTCACAATACGATGATTTTTTGGTTAAATAATCATAAGCTCAGCATTAGCGCTTGCAACCACTAGACCAGTGTTCCTCAAAGTGGGCGATAACGCCCCTTTGTGGGCGCTGAATGCCTAGAGGGCGCGGTAACGGGCCCAGAAAAAATTGGGGGCTGTTGAAGTGGTTTATGGTGACGATGGCCGGTCCGGTTTGTTCGGTCACAGATCACAGATATATAATATCGATGATACATTCCCCAAAATCATTTAAATAAAAAGAGACTCTTACTATGACACAATAAAGTGCAACTCAGGTCGCACAGCGCTAATTACCTACAGTAATATTCACTTTGAAGTTGCCTCTCTTTCTATCGGGTAACTCTTAGATCTTCTGACTGTCCTACGTAGGTACGTTACACTCACTGAATTGGCCCAACTATCCGAGCACGCCGCATACTTGTAATTTCATACCTAAAATGCGGAATAAACCATCTGTATCCATCTGTAGTTCGGTGAAGCCGAACGCGTGGTCGCGTCGACAGAGAACGCCTTCCGGTTTTCTGAACAAAAAGTGATGTATGAACGCGACGATCGCGTATTCGCGCGAACGATCTTTTTGGTTAGGACGCGGGGTTAAACGGCCTTCTGACAAAACTGCAGTGCTATTCTGTAACCATCTCACCGTGAAAACTTAGGTGAAGTGAGCGTGGAGTGAGCTGTCATTCCACAGGGATTGACACTATTGACAGCTCACTTCACCCAAGTTTTCACGGTGAGATGTTTACAGAATAGCATGGCTGACCTTAGAATAGACCTAATCAGCACAAATAAAGAAATCAAAATAACAATTTATTATCTCTTTATTGATTAGTATCTAACATATCTAAAGCTTAATTGCTGATAAACTAGGAAGTTTTTTGAATAATATTTATATGCAGATTAAGTGCACACCAAAACAGGCCATTCGATTATCAAATATCAGTACATTACGAAAAATTTACGTGACACGAATGATCTCAAGGGATTATCTTGCGGGTGTTAACTGACGCCAAGGAGGCAAAAAATAAAACAATTGAACAATTTTAGTATGTTGTTCTGAACCTTAGCAGAATAAAAATGTGAGTATGGGACAGGACAGGTATTTTAGTGGAATTCAGATGCTTTTTTTTAAACGTAGACTGGTTTCACTAAAAGAAAATAAAAATAGGTAAATAAAAGAACAACCTAGGAATGACGCCAACTCAAATCTCAAAAAGTCTATTCTTGAACACAATAGACTAAAAATAAGTTGTAGAGAATAAAATGTGACAAAAAATACACTCAATCTCTATAAATCAAGTGCAAAGTATCATGGCAAATCGATTACCCGTACCTACTTGCTACCGAGAATCAAGTATTTTAATTTTAAATTAAATACTCTACTCGGCACTAACAACTTACTGAGTTACACAGCAGGAAACACCATCTAATATATCTTAAGATATATTGGGCAACATCTAATGCACTTACATAGCAAAAAATAATTAGCATTTTTCAATTAGTTTTATTTTAACCTTTGTACGGTCGTTAACAGACATAATAATTTAAATGATGGATCTGGGAATATTTCTTACAATTAAAGAAGTCAATAAATTTAGTATTTTTTTTGTAACATCGTAAACCTTCAGCTAATGATTTTGAAGTGCTACACCTGTGGACTTTACAATTGGTAACGAAACAGTTTAAAGTCGTATAAAGTGAACTATTAAGTCTAATCATTTTCATTTGCAAACTTGGGGCGCCATAAGATGGGCGCCTCGCTTCTCAGGTTTTTTGCTTGTAAATAAGTATGTAAATTTATTTCATTCCATGCAAGGTTATTGACACAGTTGCGTCTAAAATATGCTGGATAACTTTAGAATTGCTAAATAACGAGCGCTTGCTAAATTAATGACACGATCCAGTTTCCCATTTATATTGCGCAATCTAAATTCGCTATAAATCACTGCAATAAATATGCATACAATTTTTTTTGTGTTTAAATATGATAAAGTAGATATTCTTGCACGAGAAATTCAATATTCTGAGCGGGTACGTGTTTTGTGTCGTTGGCTATTTTGAATCTCAATGAGTGTTTTATGTCAGGCACATTTTATGCATAAACTAGAATAACAATAGAGGATTGCAAAATTAAAATTTATATTTTTATACTCTGTAAGGCCGTAAGGTTTATAGTTCTGTAAAATCGAATTAATGTGGCGGAAAATGTGGATTTTTTACATCGTATATCACCGGACGTATCTTGAGAACATGATCCAGTGTTGTAAGGTCGAGCTGAGTTAACGTGATTTTTTCTGTTTATTGTTTTTTATTTAGAATCCGTTCAGTTAATTAGTACACTGTGCAGTAGCAGGACGTGTTAATTAAAACATTAATCCGGTACCGGACATGGATTTGTTCTGTTTGAGTGTGAGTTTATTTTTATTATTTGTTTAGTTGTAGTCCTACTTCCTACTAATATTATAAACGCGAAAGTTTGTGAGGATGGATGGATGGATGGATGTTTGTTACCCTTTCACGAAAAATCTGCAGAACGGATTTCGATGAAATTTGGCACACAGATAGTTTATAACCTGGATTAACAAATAGGATACTTTTTATCCCGATATTCTCACGGGACCGAGACGTATGCGGGTAAAACCGCGGGGCGCTGCTAGTACGAAGATAAATTGCAATTATTAGTTCTGTTTGTGGTTATGTTCACACATTAGACTAAGTAGGTACTATAATGGCTAGGAGTGATTGTAAAAGCTTCACATACTTTATGTGCAGTCAATTTAATTGTTTTTCCTTAAGCATATTAAAAGTTGCATGTTGTTTACTTATATCGTGGTAATATGTGGCTACTGGAATGTTACCATAATATTTTGAATCATTTATGTAGATACCTACTTAGTTATTTAATTATTTTGAAGTCACTCTCAAAATAAATGCATGAAATAAAGACTCATTAAAACATTTTCCTTTTGATGCCAAAAGCTGATAGCGGTACAAATTACGTAGCTTGTTGATTCTTATTATTTTCGTAACGTTTTTGTTTTTATTTTTTATCGTTGCTTGTTACAACAACTTCTGTCTGTCCCTGCATCACATCATCGTTTGTCATTCGAGTTATTATTGTTTGAACACCAAACAATGTTCTAATAACCACCTATACTCAATTTGAAATAAGATTAGACATTTAAACAAACATTTTTTACAGTCCGTTTAACCGATTTTGACTTCTATACCGTAGGCATAAGGATGGCATTAAAAGCAAAAATGTGCTACAACACCAACTGTTTACTGCAGCTGCGATTTGTCATGCCACCAACGAAATAACCCTTGGCCTACGTACCCATAACCACATCACTCACGGTTTTTACATTAAAGTGGATGCGCTAAGGTGGCCCACCAAATATAAATTTCCTTAAGTGTGTTGTATGTTATTTGTTACGGTCGCGAATCATATTTTGATAAAGAAATCAACCTGAAGCGTCGTGCAGAGCGGCGCGGCGCGGCGGCGCAACGCGACAGCGTGACGCGACTCTAACAAAACAATTTCTAAGAAAAATTCACGGTAGAACAATTACCGGTGTCGCGTCGCGGGACAAGTCGCACTAGTCTGCACGAGCCAGGAACTCACGTGAAAATTGCAAAAAACGTAAGAAAATTTGAATTACACGGGCTACTCTGGTGCTTTCTCTTTAAAGAGTGGAAAAGGGATGCAATCTTAGAAATTGAGGAATTTCCTCTATTGGGAAAATCTACGGTCGCGACGGCAGTCCACGAATCGTTTGCCAGGACATTTCGTTGGAGGGTATCGAGCAATCGAGCTACGAATCATTTTCCTGGGACATGCGATACTTTGTAAATCTTGGCTTCCAATAGTTTCAGTAGTAGAGAGGGTCGGTCCCAAAGACTTACCCTAGAAAAAATGTAGATATATAACAGGTTAACAAAATATTTCCACTGATTAAATCAGAGTCAGTTGAATGCACGGAATTTGATATTAACTATCAAGAAAAAACAACATTATTACGTAGGTATAGCTCGCAAGTACTTAATTACTTTTGTAATTATTTCCAGATACTATGGACTGCGCTATCTTTAGCTCTGGGCTACGAGCTTCAAGGTCAAATCATCAGAGGGGTTCCGTGCGTGAAGCGTAACTTCCAGTTGTATTGTCCAACGGCTGGAAATACCTATCCATTGTGAGTATAAATGCTTGTATTTGCTTATACTCCATTTGAAATAAGATTAGACATGTCATTTAAACGAACCTTTTTTAGAGTCCGTTCAATCGATTCTGACTTCTATACCGTAGGCATAAGGATAGCAAAAAAGTGGTTACAATACCAACTGTACTGTAGCTGCCATTTGTCATGCCACCAACTCAATAGAAGTCAAAATCGGTTGAACGGACTGTTAAAAAGGTTTAGTTAAATGTCTAATCTTATTTCAAATGGAGTATAGAGTTCTGCTGTTGCTAAGGGCGAGAACGTTGTGACAATTCGAGTAGGTACGAACTATGTGACAATAATGATTAAGAACGTGGACGCCTCGTAAGTCTGTCTTCTCTTTTATCTATTGATTGAAAGTCAACCAAGACTAGTGCAAACCCAAAAATAAGTAATTAGGTACCATCAAAGAAGTTCATATCGAACCAGTTTCAAAACAAAATCCCGTGAACACGATGACCACATCTGTTACCGGCCCGGTGCTATAGCCACCGAGCGCTGCAAGCAAGAATAGCCCTTACAGTGGTTAGATTTGAACTTCTTCGATGGTACATGACAGTCAAAAAACTGTCGCCGATGTAAGGAAAATAAGTATTTTAACAAGATTTTTGAGAGCTACCAAGCATCTTCGAAAGTTCTAGGACTTCTAGACCTCTGGTTGCAGTAGGTTCTAGAAATAGACAAAATCACCGAACCCAGATTTTTCATTTAGGTACCAGTTTTCTGCCTTAAATGATTGAGGGTGGGATCTAATTCTGCTCAGATTTAAAAAGGCTAAGAACATTAATTTATTTATTTTCCAAAATGTTACAGAGACAAAATCGAAAACTTCATAGATGAGAACAAAGCTTTAATAAAGCGCATGTACGGTTCGTTCACGACGCCGGCGGGGAACCGGGTGCGGCGGGCGCCCGGCGTTCCGGACATGCATGATGCGACCGGCGACTCCTACTTCAGACATGTGCGACAGGCTGCTAATACACCGCTGCCTGATGCACAGGCGGTCAATAATACTGGCAGGTGAGTTTCAGAGGCATATAGTCAATTTTACGTTTGATGACGAAATTCAAGTGGACGTGGGCATGATTGATCACTTGGCTAGTTTGAGTAATCCCTGGCGAAATGAAGACCTAGAATGGGCTTAAGAAGCCTAGGAACACCGATGGCAAAATGCGGGGAAGGCATAGTTAAACTTATCGGGAAGACCTGGAAGTTGGGCACAAAACAGTAAAGAATGACGTAAATGGGCTCGTTAAGAAGCTATGTCTTGCAGTGGCATGAAAAGCCTGCTAGTACTTAATGATAATGATGAAGGTGATTAGTTTTCCTGTAAGGATAGGAGCAGATATAATCATGTACCATCAAAGAACTTCATATCTATACACCGTAAGAACTATTTCTGCTTGCAGCGCTCGGCGGCTATTGAACAGATATGGTCATCGTGTTCACGGGATTTTGTTTTCAAACAGCTTAGATATGAAGTTCTTCGATAGTACCTACACAAAGTCCATGATAATATCAGCTCATAAGCTTAAACTCGGGAAGCGCTAAGGTAGCCCGCGAAATTAAATTTTTCTTAAAGTTTTTGCAATTTGCAGGTAAGTGTCAGGTTGTATCTCGATTCAAATATGATTCGCGACCGTACGTAAGAAAATTTGAATTTCGCGGGCTACCTTGACGCTTTCGCCTTAAAGAAGAGCTACTGAACACTCTTGGATCATAGGTGCTAGGTAGGTAGATGTATTATACAATGTGAAAACTACAATACGACAATCAATGAAAATAATGGCAATATACAAAGGCAAGACAAAATATTCCTATGCACTCGGCATAGGTGTATATTGAAATTATCAAATAAATCTTAACATTGAATAAGAAAAATTATGTGTCGAAACAATCTTAATAGTAGGGGGTTGGGATGGCTCTTGCCAATCATCCGACTGGGTATAGTGAGTAAACGTCTCTAAAGTCTTGCTTTTTGATTGAATTTTTATATGCAAACTAGAAACGTCATTAGATATAAAAAGTTTTAATTGTCTTATCGTCGTCTCCACATGGTAGGTATAGGCTACGCAAAACAAAGTAATGACCGCAATATGCTGTTATATCCTTTTCTAACGAACTCCTTAGTGTAATCAACTTAAATATTCACACACCTTTCATTTCGTAATTCCAGAGTGGACGCATGCGAGAGCAAGACGGAGATAATGACACCGTATTGGGCACTCAACTCGGCGAGAAAGCTGCGCGCCATCGTCAACACTATGCATTTTGAGCAGGCGATCCATCAGGAGACGTGCAGGTAGGTCGCATTGCATTTAAATGTGCAGTTGTGCACCCGCCTTACGTAAACTGACGACAATCTTAACAACTCATTTTGAAATAGTGACTTTCAAAATAGTGGGTCCTTTATTATTTCATTTATTGCGGGTCACACAAAATGTCACATACAATCCATATAGTATTAATAAAAAAGACACTACTACTAATACCTACGTGGCTTAACACATGTAGGCACGTGCTTCCGTATCCAGTGCCTAATAAAGGGGGCTGTCCACCTTGTCGGCCAATGTTTTAAGGATGCTGTTGGGGCTTCCACGCAGCCTACCCATTATTGACACCGCCCGCTATCTCATTATAGCATGAAAATACGGGCAACACGGGCTTCCACGAACATCTGTGAAGCGCCGCAGAAGCGCGGAAGCCCCATCAACTTACTACTGAACCGTACTTACTTTATGATTGGGCAATATTTTTTCGGTCATGTTTACGTAGTCCTCAATGTTTCAACACTCGTTCCATAGAGCTCATCATCTACGAGTTTAATGCTTACCGATTCACAGCGGGATCATAGTGTGCTACATTATAATAATATTTAGGTGTAAAAGTCATTTTTTTTGTCGAAACCCAAGGATAGGCTGTTTAAAGCTGGGAAACCTTGGTGTACACCTGAAGAATATTAACCAGCTAGCTGCGCCCCGCGGTTTCACCCGCATATGTCTCGATCCCGTGGGAATATCGGGATAAAAAGTATCCTTTGACCTAATCCAGGTCATGTGCCAAATTTTATCCAAATCCCTTCAGCCGTATTAGCTTGAAAGCTTAACAAACAAACAAACTCGGTTTCGCATTTAAAATATTAGTTAAGCTTCACGCGTCACCTACGAATAATAAAAGTCGCTTCAACCCACTTTTCTAAAGATTTACTTTACTATCCCATAAGCATTTTTGTTTTCAATAATTAAGAACTCTTTATATTTTTCAGTAAAACAACAACTGCAAGATGTACACGCGACTGCGGCTGCGAACAGAAGTACAAATGGCACAGACTGCTGGCGTACGACCCAAATGACGACTGTGCTGGCATTTTCATGGACTGGTTCTTATTCCCTTCCTGTTGTGTGTGTAGGTGCAACCCTTGATGCTCACACATAAACGTTATATTTATAATTATTACTTGGTCCTAGTGTCTTCGCACTGAGCGTATGTCCAGTGTAGGTGTTGACGTTGCGTAGATGCTGCGTCAATGCATACGATGTGAGCGTCGCGTAGATGTAACTGATGACATCAAAAATACGTCACATTGACGCGGCGTATCTACGCGACGTTTTACGTCTATTCTGGACCAACGCCAGGTGGGAAGGCACCCTAAAATGAATTTAAGCAATTAGCATTTACGATCGCACTGGTGCCTGGTTTATACGATGGCAGTGACTGGATCCAGTGGCTCGGAGTTTCGGAGTCAGTTGGTTCATGTAGAAGGCGGACGGCAGTAAGTCAGGCGGGGGAAGCTACTCGGCCCGTAAATAGACGGGAAATGACTTGAGGGCGCGAAGTCAGCACTGGACTAGGTTGAAACTAGTGTCTAAACGAGCCCAGTTGCAAGTCAGCGCTGTACTGACACATTACTGGGCCCGTATGAACCTGCCTTCAGTAGATAATATTGGAAGTACGATTGCTAGAAATGCAGCATTGGAATTGGAATGTTTCGTGGCCTTGGCCCAACGCCCAGTATTTGTGATTATTTTGATACCATGATCAGTTAGGCTTCCTGTACACGAAGCTGGAGCCGCATCGCCGCTGAACCGCATGTTTGTGTTAGTATACGAATGAATATCGCCCACGCGTAGATTTTACATTTTCATTCTGAGATGTTCTGAATATTTTTCATCTTGCGGTTCTTGGCTCCGGCGTCATGTACATGAAGCTTTACGAAATTATGATAGAATTTTAATGTAAGTAATGTGATTCGGACAACGACAGAAGTTTGTCCGAAATGGTTGACAAAGCATCTATATTTTTAGATCAAGAAAAATATATATATAATATTTTATTGTGACTTTCAAGTGTCCCTTGGGCCAACTATTGATTTCCTACCTAGATCAATAGTACAGTATTGCCCCAACTATATTTTTAAGTACTGTCTTTTCTTTTAAATAAGCCAGCTGATTGGTATTGACTTTTTGCAAAGCTCTATTTTATAATCAATATTTCAATAAAAATGTTGACTCTATTTCTATTAGACTATCAATCTTATTTATGATTTTATGTCTCTAATAAATATCTAATTTTATTTGTAAACTTGGTACAGTCATAAGCAGAAATAAATAAATATCATTGAACACGATTTACACGATTGACAACAAACTCACAACATCTTTTGTAAATTATTATTCGACATCAAAATCATGACATTTGCTGTTGTCTGTACTTATATTATAAAATATAGTTTATCTCGAAAAATGTATTTAGTTTCAAAATAAGAAATGGAACACTGCCATTGTATAGTTTAATAGGTATTTCATTTATTTAAAAGACGTAGAAAATTTTCGATTTTGTGATCGATTTTATTGATTTTCCGAACAATCGTATTTTTAATTTTTGTTTAGGAGCTATAGTATTAGTACCTAATACCTTTTAGTTTAAGGACAACTACTAATATATCTTTTAACTAGGCTACATTATTTGTATTCATATTTCTATGTGTGAAACGTATAGAGGAGGTTTTCCAACTAAGAATGTGTAAGTAATTTAAAGTCGATCTCTATTTTATAGTAAAAATTATAACGAAAACATTCTGCAATGTTGATTTGTCAAATTCGTTGGAAAGCAGCCTAAGATACTCAGATATATTTAAAAAAAACTTTTACCTTTGAATATTAAAAGTGCAATAGACTATAATAATGACTTTTTATTTATTAACCTTTTTTTTTTAAAGTATTTCAAAGTCAAAGTATTTTATTTGTATTTAAATAGTCTAACTCGTTTCAGTCGTTACATACAGGGTGGCAGGGACATCAACGCGAAAACTGATACCATACATTTTGACCGCGAAGGTATTGCACTTTTCTATGAAACAGCAGATTTTTTTTTAATAACCGACGAAAAATTTCAATCTTGAACTGAATACATGGTTTCAGTTTTCGCGTCGACGTCCCTGCCACTCTGTATATAAAGCCAAATAAATGAATAGACCTTGATAAATAAAAATAGAAGCATAGATGAATCGTATACAAGATTTTTTTATTGATATCCCAAAACTCTAGGGTATGAATGAGACCATATCAAAGAATCAACTGGCATGTTTTTTTTTCCATTCAAAATAATTCGAGATAGATCGATTTATGTAAAAACCCTGTGAAAAATAAAAAATATTTAATTTTAGAATATTTTTGTTCATAAAAAGAAAATATGACAACGTCGTATTTTCTTAGCTTGATATGAATTATTGGTTTGAATGAAAATGATTTACTCGTACTTATCAATGAAAGTTAGATACACACATCGAGAGACAAGTGGTAAGTTATCATAAAAAAAAATTAATTGACAAATAATTTATATGCTAGTTGATTCTCTGACATGGTCTTATTAATACCCTAGCTTATGGGATATATTAAAAAAACCACGTTGTATAAACGAAATTTCGCTCCAAACGCGATCAAAATCGCGTTAAAAGCTTCGGGGCGTACGTTGTATACGATTTGATTATATTTTTGTAGTTTTGACAACCGCATCTCTGTGAGTGGTTTGCTTTTAATTCTATGTATGTTCTGACAATAAAGGCTCGTGCAGACCAGCGCGACGCGACGGCGCGACGCGACTTGAACAGAACAATTTCTAAGAAAACTTCACGGTATAACAATAACCGGTGTCGCGTCGCGCTAGTTTGGATGAAGCTTAAATTATTGTGGTATAACAGGAAAGTAAAAAAAAAAAATCACACAATAATTTCAACGTAGGCAATTTATTTTCTATTCATAAATTAACAAAAAAACAGGACTGCATATATACATATTATTGTGTTTCTACTTACATATTATTGACAGATTCAATTATTTCGGTTCCACCTTCTCTTTGGCTTTAAGCTGCTCAAACTCTTTGAACACTTTCTCGCTAAGTTTGTCTCCATCATCGTCGACTTGTTCAACAGCCACCACCTCTGGTATGTAGAATTGCATCATGTTTTGCACCTGTAATAGAAGAGGACCCAACATGAAAACTGTAAGCAATTTTTTAGTGTGGGATTTTATTACACCTTCTTGGTCTAGTTAAGACGCAGATATATGCCAGTGACCTTGAGTGGTTAGCTTGCGTGCTCTGTACTGAGCTCACGTAACGCATCGTCGTACATCCAGCCATTAATAGGACTCGCCCATCAACGAGCGCTGTCCCAAATTAGACGCATTATTAATTTATTATACATACATAAAACAAGTGGTATTTTAATAAAACACGTACACTAAAAAATCTATAATTAAATTATGTTTAAAATGGTGAAGGCTACAGAAAAATACGCTTGTTAGATTTTGCGTGATTCTCAGTTTTATATCCTCGTTACGACATAACTTTACAAATTAATTTCACTATACAATATAAACATAATCTAAAATATTCCTATATTAAGTTACTAAGAAAATGCTCTAATTTAACATATGTTTTTTCCAAATCATTAACACTACTCGTTCAGACGTGATCTTCAGTATAAAATCATTAAAAATCGATTATCGTCGCCTTAGATCTAGTCATCTATTGGTCGGAAATGCGAATGCTAAGCTTGGGACTCCAGGTTCGTCTCCTGGGTCAGACAGAGTTGTTCGGTTTTTCCACTAGGAACTTTTCAGCAGCAGCCCAAAGTCCAGATTTAGGCCATGTTAATAGCAATAAAATGGAACACTACTACTTTTATTAAATTTTATGAATCGACGTATGACATTTTATTGAATTTTATGAATCAACGTATGACATTTTATTTATTTTTTTATTATTATTCTGATTTTAATGTAATTTGGATTATTGTAATGATTTAAATAAATATTGCATGCATGATGTTTCTTTTATAGGTATTTAGTTATAGAAATTCAGACACAATGTAAAAACTGTTATTTAATAAATGAATTTAATTTAATTTAATGATCGAAATGTGGGTGTCATACTATACACACTTTCACCTACCCCTTTGAGAGTAAAGGTGTGATTTTACAAAGCAGAAAAAAACCAGTAGAGGTCGAAATAAAAGAGTCTGACGTGGTGACATGTGGAACTAAATATTTTACTTAAGTAATGCAGAGTACTCTTTGCCGAAAAGTGCTTGTAGGTTTTGAGTCCCCACAAGCAGTGTTTTTAATAATTTGTTTAAATTCTTTTACTCATTTCCAATCAAATTGACATAAGTGCGATAGTAGCACCCTCATTTTGATCGTACTCTTTTTTGCCAAGCTGTACATATCAACAAAATAAAAGTTCAACTCACTCCATTCTTCAGAGTCACAATCGAGCTAGGACATGAAGAGCAAGACCCCTGCATCTTAAGCTTCAGTATACCGTCTTTGAATTCAACAAACAGAACATCACCACCATCCTCCCAGACAGTAGGCCTGATGCGTGTGTCTAGAAGCTCCTTTATCATTTGGACTATCTCATCATCTTCTTCATTTATTTCTGAAAATTATATTTAAATCGTAAATTAAATTACTTTTATCAGAATGCATTAAATATTTACACTAGGTAACCAGCAATAAGAACATGAAAGTCATTGATCTCTGCATAATCTGCAGCTGAACAACCTCTTCATTGATCACTAGTCTATACAATAATAAAATAGTAATGAAGTCTTAACTGTACCTACATTGAATTTTTTTGAAAAAAAGTCGTTGCTGCGAGATGTGGGAACAAGTCTGACGCCGAAACAATAGATTTTGTTTTTTTTTCCATTTGTCTGGATGTATGTTCCGGATTGGATCAAAAACGACTGGACGGATTTGGGTGGAATTTGGCACACAGATAGATTATTACCTGGATTAACACATAGGTACTTTTAATCTTAGTAGTACGTTTCCGTATGATATTTTCCGACATCCACGCCGTCGAAGCCGTGGGCAAAAGCTATTTATACAATGAAATAATTATTAATGATATAAAGAGGCAGCTTACGTGTATCACCGGAAGGTTTAGCGTCAATAACAACTGGTAAGCCACTGGCGAAGAAGTCCATAATAGTTGCGTATATATCAGGCTTCAGAAGTCTCCAGTCAACATCATCATCTTGTTTGGTAACTGTCACAAACTCGGGGCCAAAGAAAACTGATTTCACACCATCAATGCGGAAGATCATTTTTGCTGGAATTTTAAAAAGTAAGTATGCATTGATAGTGTTCATTCCAATACGTGAAACTTCACACTATCTTATAAAAGAATACA
The DNA here is from genome assembly GCA_914767755.1 of Agrochola circellaris. Classification (NCBI taxonomy): domain Eukaryota; kingdom Metazoa; phylum Arthropoda; class Insecta; order Lepidoptera; family Noctuidae; genus Agrochola; species Agrochola circellaris. The sequence goes on from OU611858.1 coordinate 11,024,104, forward strand.
AAATGATTTTTATCAATTATCTTCTCTTTTACTTCTTTTTTTTGTGTTAACTACTTTTTATTGTTTGTGTCCAATTAGGTCTCACAATTATCTCAAATAGTGCATTTAAGATTTTGAAATTATGATTTTGATGGTCAAAACCTTTCCTATTGGTTGGTCAATATCTGTTTTATTTCTTCAGTTTACCTGTACAGATAGTGCCATCCATGAAGACGCCCCCCACTCCGCGATTACTGCAGTGCTATTCTGTAACTATCTCACCGTGAAAACATAAGTGAAGTGAGCGTGGAGTGAGCTGTCATTCCACAGGGATTGACACTATTGACAGCTCACTTCACCCAAGTTTTCACGGTGAGATGTTTACAGAATCGCATGGCTGTACTGTGAGCTGTACTTTAGTACGGAGCGGAGCATCTTCGTGGATGGCACTATCTATACTTATGAGTATAATATTACATTCCTCACATTGTTTACAACGCTCATCTAAAAAGAAAATTGACAATAGTTGAGTATTTTTTTTAATATTCTTACTCAGTAAGTCAATAGTGACTAAAATTCAAAAGTCATTTATTCAAACTAGGCTGAGAATCAGCACTTTTCGAACGTCAAAATTACACCCATTACCCACCCTTCACCACTTCCTAGTGCTTTAGCTGGGAAGAAGTGGCGCAACAAACTCCCCAGCAGCACTGCTGTCTTTTCAGTTAGAAAAGAATAACTTGATTCTATACAAAATAATTTACATTACTCAACACAAAACAATAAATAAATTTACTTGCCTTATTGACAGCTAGCACACTCCAATATACCAACAAAACAATCGAAATCTTTATTCGAGCAAAAATAAAAACATTAACAGAACTTAATATGGGAATAAAAGCTTCGAGGCATAAATAACTTACCTAAAGGACTGCACTGTGCTGCTCCAATACTAGGAAAGTCCATTGTCTGTCCCGGCTCCAGTACTTTAACTCCTGGTAGAAACTTCAAACTGTTTGGATTTGGAGTGTCCTGTGTCTGTATGAACATTGTTCTGCAGACACAGGTATTGACAATAGGAGCCTTCTTGTTGACATTCTTATGAACAACTTGTGACAATCCACTGAATTGCTTGATGCTGTTTTGGCTGAAAATTCGAATAAATTCTGTACTTTCAAAACTTTACACACTATGAGTAAAATGAAAATTATAGATCAGATCTAGCCTTCTATAAATGTTTGTTTTACTTCATCCCAATAGTATGTATGCATGGTTCTTACATAATGTGTAAAATACGTATATTTATTCCTACAGGTACATCATACATCACTACATCGAAAAAATAGACACTTTCCTATCGCCACCAATTACTGTGCTTAGTTCGTTGTTAAAAAGTAAGCTAGTCAGGATGGGTGGTAGCTTGACTGACTGCTCAGGGGGCATCAGACGTTTTTATTTAGAACTATTGGTTCTGGAGTCTTAAAAAATGCACCCCCTGATGATGTTAGCATGTTTTACCTGAGCACAGTTGCCGCGCAAAAACGTCCACATTGACTACCCGTTTTATGAATTCTAAATAAACTTCTCAACATCGTTTATGTATTTATAGAAAAACCATTCACAAATTTACAGCACTTTTCAGAATATTTTATTATTTATTTGCGATTTGGACAGGTAGAAAGAAAACTTACACTTTGACACTTTTGACAGTGACGTTGTGTGTATGTATGACAGTGATTAGGGCTGCATTCCGAGTTATGCTGTAATCGATTTGAGCGTGCTAACGCCCGTACCGAATAAGCGTGAGCACGTTAACGATGTATCGTGAATCGTCATAGATGACGTCATGACATACGCCATCTTGCGATAACGCCGACCATACCTTTCACTAATATCACCGTGAGCGCTGTCAAAAATGTCAGTCGTGCTGTTTTGTTTTGAGTCGTATCTTAACTTATTACTAACGTGGCATTTTCGAAATTGTGCTTCTGGCTACCGTGGCCACCTAACCAACGAAGAAGAAGAAATTTGTAGTTTAACACTAAGAAATATTTCGGTTCTAATTCGGAAAGCGGCCTAGGGTGGTTGACTTCTGTGGTGCCAGAAGGTTACTTTTGTAACCTTTTAGATGATTTTTAACTCCTTGAGGTTACTTCTAGGTTACAAGACTCAAAAGGTTACTTTTAGGTGATTTTGCGGAAAATTTAGAATTACATTTTTATTTCTTACATGAAACCAACATGAAACGTAACGCAAAACTTCGTTCGTAAGGCAGTGACTGCAACTCCTAAAAACAAGTATTTCTCCTTCGCACTAAAAGATATTGAAAAAAGTGCCAATACTCATAAATCATGGTACCCACTGTCATAAAAGCACTTTTGTAGTGATGATACATTAACTGGAATCAACTAATCACCATTTATTGTTTTGAAAAAGGTACCTATTTTACTCTAGTTGCTTATTTGTTACAAATTTTAGAATTTTCTTAAAAAAACACTCATTTAGTCATAGCTTTTATGGAGATCAAGTTAGGGCTTTGCCACAGAGTTTTTTTTTTACAGCAAATAACCCCAACTATCGCCCTGTTTCGTTGGATCCACGATTTTTTGCCCACTCTGTATACTCTAAACCAGCGACTAAAGTCCCCGCGTGTGTCTCCAGAATTATAAATGTACTACTACATTATAAAGTATGTACTAATTCCATGCCTTTACTTGTATATAGTGATCTCCACAGAGTACCTAAGTAGGTAGTATCTTTAGATGATCTCGCCCCAGTGTATAATCTACATAATCTATCTAGTCTTTGAATTATTTATTGTCTGTGTTTCTAGTTTATTGTCGTTGATTATATGAAGAAATAAAAAAGACAAGAATTAGCAGGTTCTTCGTTTAGCAGAGTTAATTTCGTGTTTTGTAGTAGAATTAGAACAGAAAGAGAATAAAAAGGTAACACAAAGCTATGTATTCTGCTTAAATTAATTATTATAATGTCACATTGATATTATCTTAGCAATTGCATCAAAGTTCTGTTGACAATAATGTTGAGGCAATCATTTTTGCTTTAATGAAATTCCTTCTAAGTTTACATTATGTAGAAGGCTTAATTTTTACCTCGTTGAAATATTAAAATAATACACTTGTTAAGTTATACTGTGATGAAAATTTGCAAAATAAAACTTGTGTTTGTAAAAATTGTTTCAGTTTACTATTCTTTTGAGTTTTTTCTGTAATACCTATAATATTCAGTACTGCATTTTGCCCATATCTTCATAAGTACCTAAGTAATATGTGGTCTAAAACAACTTTGAACTATTTAGTGCATACATTTATCTAGGTTTGAGAAATTATGAATATACCTAAAATACTGGTACCTACCCTCAAGTTTTGTATTACAATGCGTCGTCGAAATGTTATCTTTCGTACGCACGGGCGATTTTTTGTTGCGACAATTTTTTAATGGCGCACTGGATTTGGGACTCACTTGGCGCCGACAGTTGAGGATCCAAAAGTGCGGTTTTTTGACGCCCTGTGGTGCGGTCTGTTGGATTCTCAATGCTCGGCCCAGAGTTGAGAATCACCCGTGTGCTCGAAGGCTAACATTTCGACGAATATTTTTTGCTGTAAGTATGTCTGAAATATTTAGAGAGTTTTAACGCAACCTGGTCAGTGGGTCGTCTCAGGGGGGTGTGTAATGTTTGGCATAATAACAAATGCTCTAATTTCACTTAAACTAACGTTCATATGACATAATTTTCATAAGACATAATATCAAATGACATAAATTCATATGACCTAATATTTCGTATCATATAATATTCATTTAACATAATAACATTTAGTATAACGTTCATTTTATATAATTTTCAATATGTATAATATTCTTTTAATATAACGTTCATTTGACCTAATATTCTTATGACCTAAAATTCATGTTTAATGGGCACAGTTCTAGCCTAACTCAAATGGCACTTAACCAAACCTTAAAATATTCTATGCAAGGTCGAGGGTGGGCCTGGTCGACGGAGCCCCGCTTCGCGGGGCTCCTACTTATGGGTGGTTTATAAAAAAATAACCACGAAGGGGATGGCGGGGTCTATTCGCTCGCTTCGCTCGCTCACACGACCCCGCCATCCCCTTCTAACCTAACCTATCCGAGTCGGGGTGCCCTAAAGTCCAGATTTCATCCAGGTGGTCAAAAGTTACTTAGAGATTATGAATATTATAGTAAATGAATAATATGCTAAATGAATATTATGTGAAATGTGCATTATAGGAAATGTTCATTATGTCATATGAAATTAGGTAAAATGAAATTATATCAACAATTCATTATGTCAACTGATCGTTATGTTAAACAAAATTATGTTAACTGAAATTATGTCAAGTGAACGTTAGATATTTTGTTATTATGCCAAACATTACACCCCCGTCTCAGGGACGGATTTGCCTGCTTACTTTTATCTAATAAAAGAATATAAATTATTGTTCACTAAATGCTTAATGAACTTTTGACCTTCAGGGACAATGGGATGGCTATAGTCTTGAAAACAAGACTTCTGTTGAGTCTCATTGTGTGTCTGGCAAAATGTTATTATCTCCCAATTCTGATTTACTCAATGTCTTTGATAGCAGGACAATATGGCAGACCCAATGAGGGGCCGTGGCAGGGGCTTGGCCCTTCTACAAGCTTTGAAAAAGACCCAAACGGGCATGTCATCCGATGAAACCAGTCCGGCGTCTACGCCAGATGCCAGTGCAGCCCCAAGTGTTGCTCCGAGTGTTGCTGGTGCAGCGAGCCCAAGTATTCCACCTAGTGTAAGTTATAGGTCCTCTTATTTTTCCATAGTCCATTCAGTCATTGTCATTATTTCATGATTTTGTGTGCTGCAATTGTGACATGTGTTTATTTTCATTATGTTTCTGTAACAAACAACCAAGGTAGACTGATGGCTCGCTGAAGGTCGCAGAAATACGCTGGATGCAACTAGAGGGAGGCCTATGTCCAACAGTGGATGTCTTGGCTCCAATCCTATCCTATACTATTAAATGAGCAATATTTGTAATCAAGTTCTTGAAAACGGCACTAATGATTTCGATGAAAGTAGCAAAATAGGGCATTATGTGGGCGAAGAATCGATCTAGCTAGGTCTCATTTCTGGGAAAAATCGTTTTCTCTATTTTTGCTAAGCCGAGCTTGGTCGCCCAGTTATTGATGATTATGAAAAACAAACAATATTAATCTGGTTCTTCATGTTCTTGCTAAATTCTATTTTTACCATTGACGTCTGGTTTTAAGGACTTCCATCGTTCTAGCTTTGTCTAACCTGACGAATGAATGTACAAAAACGTTCAATCTAATTATCTTGTTTTAGTCAAAATAACAATATTTTGCAATTCATTCTCTGTGATTTTTTATTGTGGAAACAACTTTCTCAATGTCATAAGAATTTAAACAATACTTTGAGCATTGCAATATTTGTAACAACAACATTTAAAGAAAATAATTACTACTTTCATTATATTTCAACTAAACTGATTATTGTCGTGTTTATATCCTAATTAAATACAGAAATTATACTGCATTGTTAATTGGTACCTGTCATGATAAAAGAAACCGCAGACGCCCTTTTGATAAGAACGACATTAAACTGAAACCTCAATAAAGCGTTTATTTCGTATTATCATCAGCTTGACTCAAAATTAAACATTGATTTTACCTATTTTACCTTATGTGTTGATAAAAAAGTGACATATTTCCCTAATGAAACATACACACTGATGCATAATTATTGCAGTTATTTTCCTCAGTAAGTTCCTTGACTCTTATTAAAGCCTCGTGCAGACTACCGCGATGCGACACCGGTTATTGTTCTACCGTGAAGTTTTCTTAGAAATTGTTTTGTTAGAGTCGCGTCGCGCCAGTTTGCACGAGGTTTAACACTCGAAGCTTTTAGCTTCTAACAGAAGTAATTGTCAAAACACCGTCCAGTTCAAGAGATTTTAGTTAACTATTCTCTGAAAAATGTTGAAGATAATAATTTAAGTAAAAAAAGATAATTTTGAGCGAATAGTGATATTATATTTATGTTTTAATGATAATTGTAGGTATGTTCATCGGCCACATCTGGGTCCACAATTGGTGGACGAGGCAAAATGGCAGCAATGCTGCTTGCAAAGGCTCAACAAAAACCAGGAGGTGGGTAAAATTTACCTTTTGTCTGTCACTAAAACTTTACCTCATTCAAGTTCACTGTATTACATGGGGCTTAAATCTGCCTCTACCTAAGCCTTCGAGAATACTGGTATGATGATTCCCATAATGTAGACCACTAAAACCAATAGCCTTCACCGCGATAAAAAATCTCACGTAATTTTTAGCACAATTCTGTAACGGTATCATATAAGCTACATGCACTGGTGATTTAAAATCCGCGCTGGAAAATCGATGGTTTGATGCAGATTTGACGCGATGCGGTGCGAATTTAATTCGCGCGAATATTTTGTGGACTATGGGGTTGTATGACGCTCGCATAGCGAAATAAAAACCTCCCCTGTGGGTGTGGGGCAAGTTTGATGCGAAATACCACGATAGAATATTATTAAAGGTAAGATTGTGGGAGGAAATGAATAAATAAAGAAATATATATTTTATTAGTTCTGTTGTCCATTGTTGACATCGTCTCTCCTGATGTGTTGTGCATGGAACTGACAAAAAATTTAAGACAAGGAATTTTATTCGCAATGCGTGTTAGTTGCAATCCCGTAAACTGAAAACCGCGCGAATAAAAATCGCGCGGTGAGATGTCGCAGTGCGGGTTAGGCCTTAGATAATGTGGGTCAAGACTTGGGATGCCAACTTTATTTAGAAAAAATAAAGTATTTCTGCTTTCAGTGAAGGTAATTATAGAGTAAGTACAGACTTATAAGAAAGAGTATAACTTTATATTATTTTTAAAACATAATTTATCTTCATTTTTGCGGATAATAACAAGTTTTTGTGTTATTTTTTAAATAATTGTACGACTAGAAGTTTAGACTACTAATTCTGAGTTCAGATTGATGAGGTACTCCGTTGGTATCAATTTTAACGAAGCCCTGTTTCTGTCACTTTGCAATTTTGACTGAAAATCTAAACCTATTGCCACCCTCGTCGAAGAGGTAAGGTTTCTGCAGCCTCTAACTACGACGCTGGCAGGAATGGGGCCCCCTAGCCCCATGGATCGCGGGGCCCTGGGGCACTTGCCGGAGAGTGGTCAAATGAAAAGCCGGCCCTAACCGAAAAGAGTTCGCGAGATCTCGTACGAAATTTGACGAGATACAATCTCGTAAAATATGGCCGGGATCTCGCGAGATCGGGATCTCGGCGAGACGAGATTGCTAGGGAATGCAATCTCGTCTCGCCGAGATCCCGATCTCGCGAGATAACGAGATCGACAAATGCAGCGTGACGACGTGTATTTCATAGCGCGGCTGCGCGCGAACTGAATCCTGGCTTTTTCAGCAGCAGGGTATTTGGCATGCAAAATCAGAAGTCGTCTGTCAGATGATACTCTCGACATGATGTGTTTTTTGAGAAGCCATTTTCAGATAAACTAACTTGCCTTTCCGTACCTTGATAACTTCATCTGACTTCTACTTTAAACTTATTTTATTTGATTAATACGATCTCACAACATTTATTTAAGAACTTGTGAAGTTAAGTTTTTGTTTTGTTGTATTTATTTACCATAAGTAATGTTCCTATTACTCTTAATTATTGAAACTAAAGTAATAATTTACAAAAGACTAAATATATAGATAATTATTGTTTTGTTACCAATATTGTAAGAATTTGAACTGATTAGCTACAGTAGGTATAATAATTATAGACATACACAAGTGTTATTAGAGTTAGAGACAAAATAATAAGTACTCTGTTGATTTTTAAAATAAAACTTACATTATTTTTATAACTAAGCAACGCAGTTTCTATTTAATTACATATCATGTCAATTACTAGTTCTTAAAACAAGCATTTGCATATGTTTTAATTGCGATTCTCCCAATCTCGCGAGATCCCGTAATTGCGAGATCCTCGCGAGACTGGGTTTTGAGTCTCGCGAGATCTCGCTAGGCGGAAATCTCGTACGAGATTGCATTCCCTAGTCTCAGTGAGTGCTGTATTAATTAAATTCAAATTGAGAGTCAATATAAATAGAGTATTTTAGCGTACTCTATTGCTTTTGTAGATTTTAAAGTACGCCTACAAGAAATAGAGTACAATTCTCTAAATTAGAGTACGGTTGGCAACACTAGACAAGACTATCCATACTTAGCTAATTAACATTATTAATGCAAATGTAACTCTTGTCTGTCGGCCTCTGTAATTATTTCAAGCCTTAACGGATTTAGACGAAAGTTGGCACACGGAAAACCATGACCTAGGATACTTTTAATCCTGCTAGTACGTTCCCGTGGCATAACTTCTGACCTCCACGGGGGCGAAGCCGCGGGCATAAGCTAGTATTTTTATAAGTTGTACTTTCTTGTAGGGCCGCCGCTTTTCTCACCTGCTGCTGACGTCAGTCCTCCGATGAGAGGCGCCGGAAGAGGATTGAAGCTGTTACAATCTCTGTAAGTCAATATGTAAAATAGTATGATCCGATGACCGGTATGACCGATTTTGTACTTATATGAAGGATAGAATGTGCATTGGAAAACGGGACATTTTGCGAAAGCGACATTCTGAGAAATGGATATTTTGCGTCCTAGAGGCATTTTGAGAAGTGTTCATTTTGCGACTGAGCCGTATCAAGTGTCATCTTTAGTGGTACGTTTTGTAACATATTATTCCGCGGCAGACAGCGCTTTATGTACGTAGTGAGACAAATTGTCAAGCGCGCGTAAACTGCTGCGATTGGCTGTTGATAAATCTTTCAACCAATAGCAGTAGTTTACGGGCGCTTGACAAGTTTTGGCGATCATTTTCGCAAAAATGGCCCTTAGAGCCCTCGCAATCTACGTGTATGTATGAGAAGCGGTCTCTTTTCTTCTAATCCAAACACTGAAACGAAGTTGGCATGTCTATTTGTTTTCGGATAAGGCTCAACAACGAATTAATGGGGTTGCAGTTTTCTCCATATTCAACAAAAAAAATATTCCGAGGAAGGTTTTGTCTCTCCTGCGAAACCAGGTCTGGGACATGATACTTTTTAGTTCTGTCACTAACAGAAGTTTCTTTGTTCAGACAAGCTTCTAAAGCGGCGGGCGATAGTTCGAAGTCAGATGTCCAGCAGATATCGGAGAAAATGGCTGAGGCAACCGTGGCCATATCGAAACCGCTTGGAGACGAGCGACAGAAGAGAGTTTATGTAAGTTGACAATATTGTATTGTTATCATAATACCATTTTAATGTAATCACTGGTGAAATAAAAATCCCCTCATGACTATAGCTTTATTTGATGAGGACTATTTCATTATACTAAAACCTTATTAAAGACTACAGGCTTTGATTTTTGGTTCGGATTAAGTGTTGTAACGGTACAAATAAGTAACAGTATTACATCTTCATAGAAAACTCTTTGAAATCTCAGTGTATACCAGTACGCAACAGTGTCGAGTGCTCGTCAATTACGCACAGACGCAGAAGGTTTATCTATCGAGCGGCCGTAGGTAATTATTTCAAAGTCACAGCCGTAATACTGTTACTTTATTATACTGTGGTGTTTTTGTTTCAGCATTGGACTGCACCCTAATTGTGTCCAGACTCCGACACCTTAATTTCACACGATCAATCACAATCTGTTTCATTTTAACCTGTCAACAACATTCATTGCGTTATTTACATTGTTGAGCAGACAAATTTTTCCAACATATGAAGCAATGGATTAGCAATATCCTTCAAACTGATTCAGATTATGTTACAATGAGGTGTCAGAGTCTGAATTTGTGTCTGGTTAATACACGCCCTATAACGTGCGACATAACTGCCGAAATGTGGATTTTCAACAAACCTCAGCCTAGTTTTTCAGAGACTAAACAGGTAATTACATTTATGATAAACCTTTTTACAGCGAGAAGTAAAGGACACGCCCCCTGTCACAATGAAAGGTACCAGCGGCACACCCGTCCAAGTGACTGCCAACTACATATACCTGAACTTTGAAGAGAACAATGTGTATGAGTACGAAGTGAGGTACGATCCGGACCAAGATTATAGGAATTTGCGCTTTAAACTCCTGGCTGGTAAGTTTATTATGCTATGAAGTTAAATGTTGGGCCAGAATAGTTGAATTATTTTCTACTGGCTACAGGTCTACAATAAGAAAAATACCAAATGATTTTGAGGAAAATAAACCACAAGGAATATTATTTGGTTTCTCAAAAACTGTCAACTAGCCTATTTTGGAAGTGCTTTCATCAGTCTTGTACAAATTTTCACGTAAACTCTTTATTGATCAAATAATATGTGGAAGTACCAAATTTATATCTTTTTGATGTTATTTGTTTGTTCTTCATATATTATCTGATTTTTTTAAAGGAACGGTCTTCTACAATTCAATTAAATTAAATTTATTCAGTAATAATCTACATTGTTTTCGAAATTAACCAACATGAAACATAATTATACACAAATATTACAAAATAACGATGTTCAAATATTATTATTAAAAAAAAAACATGCAATTTAATATAAATTACAACTTAACAAGTTAAAAAAAAAACAGTAGTGCTAACTGCAAAAGAATGTAACTTAGTACTTCCTCATTGTTTTTTTTTCGTATGTATTGATTGCCTTTCATTTTTCAGAACACCGTCAGTACTTCAAAGAGAAGACATTTGATGGTACTACCTTGTATGTGCCCCATAAACTGCCTGAAGAAGCTCTTAACCTGGTGTCCACCAATCCTTTTGATAACAGCAAAGTCAGAATCACTGTAAGTATATCCTAAAATTGAAACAAAAATATCTTAGTTTTTAGAAAGAAATAAAGAAAAAGTATTTATTGAGACTCGCACTGGAAATCACACATTAAGGGGACTACAGGACCTAAACGTGCCTAAACGCAAGTTTTATAATGCATAAAAGATTATGATCCACTGCAGTAAACAAAATCAGAAAAATATATGATATTCTTCAGGATATATGCTAGTATGATAGTGTGTTGAAAACATAATACAACTAATTTGATACGATAGTAAAAAATCATGAAGATACCTCTAAAAATTTCTTTTAACGATTAAAAATCATATTAATTTACATGCAACCATTCTGATTTTTTGTCAGATTATTCTACAAGCTACATATTAGCATAATAGTGTTTTAATTTTCCAGTCCAATCAATAGATTTTCTGTAAATCGCTAACTGCTTCATATTTTGCAATAAATTACCTGCGTCGTGTCATCGCGCTTCTCTTTCATTTCTATGCAGTCCGACAGTGACCGCGCTTTAGGTGTTGTAAGCCTCTTAAACTAAATACACAGTAAACATAAATAAAAAATAAAAAACAAAGTAAAATTCAACAAGAAAAAGAAAGAAGTCCTGTACGAGGCCAAAAGGCTCCTATCTCAGCATGATGCTGCGACATAAAATGAAAAAATGTCGCAGCGCTGGTATTCTGATAGGGCCCGCAGTGACTTCACGGATAGATAGATACAGAATTAAATAAATATAATAAAAAATAAATACGTGTGTGAAATACAATAAAAAGTAAAATATATGTAATCCGCGTGTGGTCTCTGTGAAGAACCTTGTCTGAGGAACTGATACAGGGTCAAATTAAATTAGCTAGTGAAACTGCGCAGGTGTGATGAGTATCGATATCTAAACATGATAAAACAAAAAAGAAAGTGCAAAGGCTTATACCATAGTTAGACTATTACCATTTCTCGTTGTGTCTACATGTTGGGTGATCTTCTCACAAATTCGTCTTTAGTTTAAGTTGTACTAACAATAGTCATTTAAGTGCAAACATGTTACTAACAAGCGCTCTTTAGACAAAGGAATCTGGTATAAAACCATGCAGAGTCGGCCTTTTCGTGTGCCCTGGTTTGTAAATAATCATTTAAGCCGAAAATTTGTTGTTACTGCTCATAGGCTCAGATCTGGACACATTCCATGCAATAAGTTTGTGTTCATGATGAGGAAAACGAACTCTCCTAATTGTGTGGAGTTTGGAGTTGTTGAAGACCACTTATTGATGGACTGTGTTCGGTATGAGTCTGGGAGAAAGGATTTGTTTAGGGTATTGAGGTTAACCCTTTCCCTGCCGTCACCGTAATATTCCGTGTTTCGATTCTGATGCCCGTGGCGCTAATCCCGTAATATTACGTTCTATTTTTTCGATATCCAATTCTTAACTACATTAAAAAAAACGGAAGAAATTTGATATTATTTATAATACTTCAGGGTGTGTACCTACTTTACAACAATAAAACTTTTAAAACTCAGACTCATCATTTTGATACTTAGCAATGAAATCTAAATGCAGTAATCAAATGAGGTGCTTTTACAACCCTGACACACTGCGCCGAACCCGTAATTTTACGTGGGCTAGTGATGCGCTAGTAAAATCTAAATAATAAAAAAGCAATGGTTTTAAATTATTAATTATCTTGTTAATCCATGTCTAGACTATAAATTAAAACTTTAATGGCTTTTTTTTTAAATTGTCATTTGAATAATGCACAACAATTGAAGAGAATCTGTAGAAAATTACGAAATCAAAAAAAATATATTCTTGGTGTCGATATTATTTTGGGGCGTCACTAATGCAGTTACAGCCTGACGGACACTGGCCGCCATCACCGTGATTTTCCGTGCGGCGCAAGCGACACGGACGCCATATTTGTTGGTAAACATCAGTAGCCGCAGCGCCGTCCCCGTGATAACACGTACGCTTCGGATGCCTAGTGTTGAGAAACATTATGTTGGAAGACGACGAATTATTGAATATTTTAGAAGGAGATATCAACATTGGCAGTTCCAGTTCGAGTAGTACAAGCGATGAAGAATCGGTAAGTTAGTGTTCCCATAATTTTAGACTTGATAAAATATAATAAAATGAAAGCAAAGCTGGACAACATAAAGTTGACAATTTTACATTCCAAACGATATTCAAAATATAAAATAGATAGAAAAGAAAGATAGTTTTTGTAAAGAATTGCTATGTACTTACGCGTTTCATTATGTTGTATGTTGTAAATTATTAATCTAATATACCACGCCCGTGGAGATTCAACAGAAGAAGTTCAAGAAGAAATCCGACCGTGTTCATCTCCGGAATATTGAATTAATAAATTATGGCTGATTAGATTATGAGTGAGAAATTGATTTGTGTGTTAATTATAACTACCTATTATTAAAGATTGCTTGTCAATAACATATTAGTGTTTTATTTTGCATTAATCTATATACCTACGGCTCTACCTTAAGGTTTTAAACACGATGTCGCAAGCAAGAGCTAGTACTTACATAATATCGATAACAATTATTCAGATTTCCCAACACTGTTCGAAATTATACCTAAACATGTCTGGCCCTGGGGGCACGATTACTGTAGCAAAATCTGGCAGGGAAAGGGTTAAACAGACTTGAAGTAGGCACATTCAATCAAATCTTGGCTCAACCAAATGGCGATGATGCGAAGAGTGTTTAGGTTCATGGCCCAGATATGAATAGTGTGTATTTAGGGTTTCTATGGGACTGACATACGCATTGCGGTTATAAATGTCCCTAAATAAATAAAGAAAAAAAAAAAAAAAAACAATGTATGGGTCTTTTTGTGTTATCCGAAATAAAATGATTTTATTTATTTATTATTTAATATTAACGGGCATAGCTTGAGTCTTGAGTCTAAAGAGAAACTTTTATTTTGACCAGCTTCATTAAAGCTGGTCTAAATAAAAAGTGTTAGACATGCAGCAAGGTCACGCACGGCATCTACATCGTCACATGCGTACTACGCATCACTCTGACGTTACGCAAAAATCCTGCGCAAGCAAAGTTCGACGCGCGACTAGCATATATGTATGTATACAACGCTCCGACATCAATCGTCGGGCAGTTGCCCACCAGACAACACCCGTCTGGCCGAAGGATCCTCCCTTTTCTATGGAGGATGAGTGAACTTTACATCCTATTCCTCATCCTTCTATAGTCTATAGCAACAATAGTTTTTATTAAAAGAGTGTGCAATTTAAATTTTAATCTTTTCTCTCGTTATTATTACAGGTTGTATTCCGTAGAACCCGCCGTCTTAGTGAAATGATACATATCTACAATGTGATATTCAAATGTATAATGAAAGATTTGCAGCTTGTAAGGATTAATCGCGATCATTTCAATGATAAAGCTGGCATACAGATTCCACAGCATAAACTGGAAGTTTGGCCTGGGTATGTCATTTTTACAAATAGTTCATACTTAATTAAACTACCTCGTTGGTCAAGTGGTCGCAAGCGCTACTGCTGAGCATGAGGTCCTGGGTTCGATTCCCGGGTCTGGCAAAGTGTTATTGGGTTTTTCCATCGAGAATTTCTCAGTACAAGCCCGGAAGCTGGATTTGTGCCCGTTTGATGGGGCCTGCATCCTATAACATGGGTCTCGAACAACTCATCTAGCTTATATTTTTTTTAATATGACGTGTAAAAGTGACTCCAATATCCTATTTACAGAATAAACAATTCATTTAATTTCATTTCATAACTGGCGAAATGTGGGTGAACTATGGGTAAACCTCTGCCCAAACCTTTGGGAACACAGGCGCAGCTGTGCCTGTATTAACCAATAGAATCTAACGTAAAATTCACAATCTTTTATTATTTTACCAGTAAATTACTTAATTATCTCAATAAGTCAGCAAAAAACAATAACAAATACTTATTATATCACATATTTTTCCCCCTTCAGTTACGTGACAGCGGTCGACGAGTACGAAGGAGGTCTCATGTTGACCCTGGACTCCACGCACAAAGTACTCCGCACACAGTCAGTGCTGTCATTTATAAAAGAGACCGTTCAAGCAGAAGGTGCTGGCTGGAAGAAAGCTATGGCCGAACGATTGGTTGGCAGTTCAGTCATGACCATGTATAACAAGAAAATGTTTAGGTAAGTACTTCCTAAGCCTTTGAGTGGAATGAGAGAATTCTAATATGAGCCCGTGCTTCCCAGTAGATAGAACCTCTGAAAGGCAAACGTGCATCTTTATCGACAGAATCTTCGCGTACGATTGCGATATTTGTAATTTAAAATAAAATTACACTCGAGAGCAATGAATCCGGGTCACTTAAAGAATGTTAAAAATCTCGGAAACTAAAAATGATAGGTTAATGCAATAAATTGTATTTAATAGACAATGTAATACTCCTTAAATGAAAGTAAAAAAAATATGAGTCACCATACATTTTATTAACACAAAATTACATAAAGAAAAAAACTGCTGATCTCTCCTTAAAACAAAAATAGGAAACATGAAATTTTTGAACTTTATTA
The DNA here is from genome assembly GCA_914767755.1 of Agrochola circellaris. NCBI lineage: Eukaryota > Metazoa > Arthropoda > Insecta > Lepidoptera > Noctuidae > Agrochola > Agrochola circellaris. The sequence goes on from OU611858.1 coordinate 11,039,558, forward strand.
CGATTTTCTTGAATTTTAATACTTCGTATTGCCTCCTCGCGCTTCCATTACTGCGTTTACGCGGTTTGGCATGCTGTACACCAAGTTCCTTATACGATTTTGGGGAATATTCTCCCATTCCTCTGTGAGAGCAATTTTGAGCTCACGAAGCGTGATTGGGGGAGGGTTTCGTTGTTTTACGCATCTGCCTAGCTCGTCCCAAGCATGCTCGATCGGGTTGATATCCGGGCTGCGCGCTGGCCACTCCATACGAGTAATGTTCATCTCTTGAAGGTAGTCATTCACAATCCTACCTGTATGAGGTCGGGCATTGTCATGCATAAATATAGCATCCTCACCTAAATTGACCATAAATGGACCAACGTGATCATTGAGGATTTCTTCCACATATCTTACGCTAGTTAAAGAGCCGTTTTCTATGATCACCAGCTCTGTGCGACTTTCAGAAGAAATTCCGGCCCACACAAGTACAGACCCACCACCGTAGGCTACTTTTTCTTCGATGCATGCTTGCTTGAATCTTTCCCCTGGTCTTCGATACACTCTGTGTCTTCCATCGTGCTTGTAGAGCATAAATTTTGATTCGTCGGAGAACATAACTTTTGACCAATCTTCAATACTCCAATTTACGTGGCTCTGGGCATATCTTAGTCTTGAAATACGATGCCCACGCTCCAGTTTAGGGCCGTTTGCAGGTCTAAGGGGTTTTAAGTTAGATTCAGCAAGCCGACGTCTTACTGTCCATGCACTTGGGTTACTTCCTCCGAGGCGTCGAAACTGATTTGTGAGTTCAGTTCCTGTGAGAAAGCGATTTCGAAGCATGGTGTTCACCAAGTATCGGTCTTCTCGTGCTGTGGTACACCTGGTTCTGCCCGTTCCTGGTCTGCGTAGGTTAGAACCAGTTTCTTCGTAACGTCGGAGAACTCTTTGTACTGTTGACAGCGACACACCGACAGTCCTGGCTGTATCGCGCTGACTCCGGCCGGTTTCCAGCATTGTAAGTATTCTGGTGCATTCTTCAGGCGTAAGCGACATAATTTCAGCTTGAATAATGAATATAGAGCACTATCAACATGGTTTATGTACCCACATAAATGACAGATTACAAACAAAAGCAAAACCAAATGCTGTAATTTCGTAGTTCCATCTTCGAAAGTGGCCCTTTTTCAAATTTGATTTTTTTATGATATAACTTTACAATAACTAAGAAGTTTTAATACCTTCATTTAAGGAGTATTACATTGTCTATTAAATACAATTTATTGCATTAACCTAGCATTTTTAGTTTCCGAGATTTTTAGGATTCTTTTAGTGACCCGGATTCATTGCTCTCGAGTGTAGTTGGTTGTTACAAACATTTCAGTATTGCTTTCAAGCAAACTAATCGACCTAGAAATAACCTTATTTTTGTGAAATAATAAGGTTAACATGTACAAGGCCCGTTCTACACACACGTTTTTCTTGGCATGACTAGCGCGCCGTTCCGCAAAGAAACTCCGTGTACAACGGGCCTTAGGGTCGATGCCCACGATGCGTTGAAGCGGCGGTGTCGCTGCGGTGTCCTACATACAAATATCCACGGTATACCACTCGGTGCGTCCCGGCGCCGCACCGCACGTACACCGGACTTGCAGCCCACGAGACGAGGTGGGGAGGGGTGTATCCGTTGCGACGCCGGAGTGTGACCGTGTGACTAGGGTTGACAGTCCGATTTTTTACAATCGTGTCCGGCCCAATATACACAAGTCCGGCCTGTCCGGCCAAATATACACAAGTCCGGCCTGTCCGGCTTTTGGTCAACCCTGCACCGCCAACTGATTATTGATTGTTTAAATGACCTACTTTGAATGTAATGAAGAAGGCTGATTATTGATGGTTTTAGTTACTTACTTTCAATGGGAAGAAGTTACAAATTACTTTAGTACGAACAAAATGAATAACAGACTTCGAGTTTCCGTTTTGATGATCCATTTGTTATGGAACATCGATTTTGTTATCGGTTTTTACAGAAAGTTTTTGCTGATATAAAAGAACCAGTTGTGAATGTTTCTTTGCGACCTATGAATGATTGTTATGGCAATTGGACTATGGAAGTGTGTATTTGGTGGAATGATTTTTTGCGGACTGTTGGTTTGAAGCGTAAGCAGTTGTATTTGTATGGTCCTTCTAATGTTGGTAAATCATCATATATTGAAAGTTTGATTGGTCGTGTTAATATGAAGTATGTTTTTTACCCGGGTGTTGGTAACTTTTTTATGCAAGGGTTTCGTGAAGGCTACCATAAAGTTATTCTTTTTGAAGAGTTTTCATACAAGTTTTCTGTTCCTAATATGTTGAAGCGATTGTTAGAAGGAAGAAAGTATGCTTATCCCGTTAAGTGTGAGAGTGATATGATGATTACATTTAAAGGTCCTATACTGTTTGTTTCAAATGAATTAGATGATAGTATGGATGATGCACTAAATACACAAATAAGAGTTTTTTTTTTCTTTTAAATCCAGTGTGTCAGGCTTTCAGGACAAAATGTCCGGCTAAATATGAATCGTGTGTCCGGCTTTTCTATTCTTGGGCCTGGCAGCCCTACGTGTGTCCGCCAGTGCGATGAAATCTGCGGTGCAGCGCCGCTATGGCGTAAAAACGTTACAGCGAGGCAACGCCCGTATGACAGCTAATGCGGGGAAATGTCTGTGGCGCCGCAACGCATCGTATGAACAGGGTCTTAAGCTGCCAATTATACATACAATCATATTCATATACTTTGTCCTCTTTAGGTCTTAAAATGTTCTAAGTCCTAACTTTGCCTTTTACAGGGTAGACAGTATTGATGATACACAGACACCAAAATCAACATTTGAGAAGATGGTGGACGGTCAACCAAAGCAGATTTCCTTCATCGATTACTATAAGGACAACTATGGCATAGAAATCAAAGATTGGGATCAGCCATTGCTAATATCCAGGTAATTAACTCATACACATAACCGCCCCAAGATAACAATTCGCGATTCGCGAAAATTTTGGACTATAAAGGGTCTGTTTCACCATCTGCGATAAAATTTCCGTTAACGTCTAGTACGCAAACGGCTATTTAATCGCAGATAATTTTATAAAAATGTTGTTCCATTTTTGAATTCATTCGGTGAGTAGTAGCTATTCGGACATCGTAAAACAGTCCCTAAGGCCGCTCCTATTTAACCGAGTAAGCCCGACTGTGACCAATTGGTTACGATCGACTCACGCGGCTTAAATCACTATTTTTTACTGCTAAATCATGGCTAATATAGTCTGTGGGCTGTTTCTCTCGGTGGCCGGACGGATATTCTCGTCGATTAGACCTAAAATAATTAAAAAAAATCCGGTAACAGAAAAATTAAAAATATGTCGAACGTGACGTAAAGCGCGCGTCAATTTCAAACCGCGGCGCTAGACAGAAGCGATCGTCGCGCGAATACGCTAACTGTCGCGTGCATATGTCACTTTGTGTTCGGGAAAGCGCCCTCTGTCGGCGCGATCACGCGTTCAGGTTCACCGAAAACACGCGCGACGCTCGCTTTTAAATAAAATGCGGGGTGCGCCGTTGCAATAGAACGCAATTACGCGACCTTAAATATATTATAAATTAGGACACCTATTTATTCGACACCTGCCATGCTATTCTGTAAACATCTCACCGTGATACCTTGGGTGAAGTGATCTTGATGTGAGCTGTCATTGCACCTAATGCTAGGGATTGACACTATGGACAGCTCACTTCATGCTCACTCTTCACGGTGAGATATTTACAGAATGGATCGACTGTATGGTTTGGTTACGAGTTCCTGCGAACTAATTTCGCGCGACCTTGCGATGGTCGCGTAATCGCGTTCAATTAGCTGCAATCGCAAAATAAGCTTCTGTAATGTTAACAAATCAACATTATTCTTCTAGGGATACAAAACGTATGCCAGGCCAGGAAAAACCGACTGACTTCATGATATGCTTGATTCCTGAGCTGTGTCAGCTGACCGGCCTTACGGATGATCAACGAAGCAACTTTAGGTTAATGAAGGATGTCGCTACTTACACCAAAATCACGCCAAACCAACGCCATGCAGCGTTCAAAAAGGTAAGAATTATTATTCACTGCTTTTATTGGCATCTTTATGTATCAGCAGTGCTATTCTGCAAACATCTCACCGCGATAATTTGGGTGAAGTGAGCTTGATGTGAGCTGTCATTGCACCTAAAGCTAGGGATTAAGACTAAGGACAGCTCACTTCATACTCACTTCACCTGACTCTTCACGGTAAGAAGTTTTTAGAATGAATCGACTGGTCGTCTGTTCCGCCTCTACAGAAAATTACTTAAAATAATTTAAACTCGCAATAGCATCCAGGAATACAGTCTGAAAATACCCGTCACGTAGCCGTTATCTACGTATTCTGTAAGTACTATCTAACTAAGTAACGTTGAGCAAAAAATCTGTGTGAAAAATCGCTGTTTACGGCAGCGCGCAATGTAACGCACGCAAAGCATTGTGCTTTATTGATGTTAAGATGTCAATTTCTATAATTTTAAAAAAATCTTGAAAAACAAAAACTCTAAAAATCAAGTTGGATATTTGAACATCAATATCTCCGTAACGACAAGGTTCGCTTGTATAGTCAAGTATAAAAAAAATCACAATGTACAAGAGACTCTCACTTTTATTTAGCATCTTTTTACACCCTATAAACTCATAATTTATGATTTCTTGTATGATTAACTGTTCATTATGTTAACTGTTTTAAATGTACCCTAAAAAAAATCGTAACGTGTATCAATATAAATTAATGGGAGGGGCTCGTGTGTAAGTTATAACAGCCGCACGGGCCGATCGATCAGGTTAAGCTACGCTTGTCGCGGTCAGTCCGTGGATGGGTAATCATTTTAACATACCGAGACACCTCCGTGCCTCTGAAAGCACGTTAAGCCGTCAGTCCCGGCTGTCATTCTTGGACCTTTGACAGTCGTTACGTGTCGTCAGAAGCTCGAAAATCTGACAACCAGTCTTACCAAGGGGTATTGTGAAAAAGGCTAGGCTGATTGATTTGATTGTATAAATATAAATTAATTCTGAGGTATTTTGCCTTATGTAATTTGTTAATCCAATCTTCCCCATATTATTACAGTACATAGAAACAGTGATGAAAAACGAAACTGCAAGGAATCGCCTGGCGGGTTGGGGCCTCAGCATAGCGCCTGAGACAATCAACCTTACTGCTCGCACGCTGCAGCCAGAAACATTGTACTTCGGTAACAACGTGAGGGTGCCAGGCAAACCCAACGCAGATTGGAATGGTGATGTCGCTAGGCAACATGTGATGCAAGCCGTGGATATCATCAAATGGGTCATTTTGCACACTGATAGGGATAAGCAGGTTGCTAGTGTAAGTAGATTAATATTATGTAGATTGAATCAATAGATTATGACCATTAAATATGTTAAAGGATGGCTCAAATGGAAAAATTTACATAGAATTTGTTCAAATTCAAAAGTCATTTATTGAAATTAGGCTGAGAATCAGCACTTTTCGAATGTCAAAATTACATAAGACAGTCCCCCAAAACGCCCACCCTTCACCACTTCCTAGTGCTTTAGCTGGGAAGAAGAAGTGGCGCAACAAACTCCCCAGCAGCACAGCTGTCTGTACAGTTAGAAAAAAAAAAAAAAAAACTTGTTCTTTGGTTTGGCAAAAGATGTGTCGGATTTTTTTTCTTAATACTTTGAGAGTTGTTTTACACTAATATAGCGTTTTATAATCATTTATGTGTATTTGATTAATGTGATTGATGCTCACGGCATTGAATGATAGTGGATCACAAAATAAATCATTAGGAGTGTCAGCCCCCACGAAGACGCACCCCACTCCACACCGCTCAAAGTCAAATCAGTTATTTCAAATAGGCCCTTGTAAGGCACTTTTGAACGTCAAAGTTTACAAAAACAATTATTGATTCTAGTCGCCCCTTCCAAAAGGTAGTTTTCGTATGGAGAAGAATGGGCAAGAAATTCCACCGTTACTCTTTTAAAAAGTGTTACAATATTTTGTATATGTAGGTACATTAGTTACATAATAATATGTGAAGACGATGCACCTAAAAAAATACGTTAAAAGAAGAATTAATAAAAATGAAGCAACGAAAGATAAATTAATTATTTATGTGATAGATACATGGTTCTCACATATTTACAAACATTGTAAAAGTAGACGATTTTCCTAAAATTTTACAATTAATAAGTGAGTGTGAGAAGAAGTAATCACAGAATGTAAAATCAATGTCATATAATAAAAATAATAATTTATACAACTTAAATTAGCAACCAGTTTGATTTTGTCTAGATTTTTGCTCCGTACTACAGTAAACGCGGAGTGGGGAGCGTCTTCGGGGATGGCACTAGCTGTGCCGACTAAAAAAAAAAAACACATTCCACAGGACTTCCTAGAAACAGTGAAGCGCTCCTGCCGTCCTATGGGGATGAACGTCGCCGAACCCCAAATGATTCGCTTGCCGAACGACCGCACCGACTCTTACGTCATCAACCTGAAGAAGGTCATAACATCCAGCTTGCAGATCGTAGTCGTTATCTGTCCCACGGCTAGAGATGACCGTTACGGCGCTATCAAGAAGATATGCTGCGCTGATAATCCTGTTCCATCGCAGGTAAATAATTTATTTACTCAGCGTGGCCTGGGAAGAGTGTAGTGCAGAAGATTTTCTGATCACATAGAATAATAGTGAGACTTGTATTATTAGTGCAAAGTTGTACGAAAATCAACGCTGACATCAAACGGCCTCGTTTCAGCTGCATGCGTTTTTAAGATATAAGAAATTATATCATCGCCAGCACGCGGAGCATGACAACGGGTTTTGTCGACGGAAGAATAGACAAAATGAACGTTTGTGATTGTTTATCTGTCATTTTGTCTATTCTTCCGTCGACAAAACCCGTTTATATGGTTGTCATGCTACGCGTGCTGGTCCTAAGTACACTGAGAGCTATACAAGATTGATTAAAGTATTAAAAAAAAAAAACATCACTAGATTAAACGAGGGAAATAATAACCAATAACTTATTAGTCGAACGATTTTGCTGTAAAAAAAACACTTTATAATAAATACCAACATTATTCATTTCATTATCATTAATTAATATTTTTTAATTTTAGGTAATAAACGCCCGCACCCTAATGAACCAGAATAAAATTAGATCCATAACACAAAAGATACTGCTGCAAATGAACTGCAAGCTCGGCGGTACTCTATGGAACATCAGTATACCGTTCAAGAGTGCTATGGTTATCGGCATTGACAGTCATCATGACGCTACCAGAAAGAAGCAGAGTGTTTGCGGTAAGTTGAAGTTTTAACGAACTCATTGCTTACCGTGTTCTCAGACGTGTTAGAGCGATTATTGCTCCAGTACAAGAGAGAAATTGATGGCTCTTGGCTAAATAATAACGGCAGCACGGGTCGATCGAAGGTTCAGCCACGCTTGCTGCGGTCAGTTCGTGGGTGGGTGTCCATCAATTACGTATAGAGAGCCCTCCGTGCTTCGGAAAGCACGCTAAACCTCTGGTCCCGGCTATCATTCGTAGATTTTTACAGTCGTTATGGCATTAGCCTAAAAATCTGACAGCTAGTCTTACCAAGAGGTATCGTATTATCCAGTAACTGTCATAGACAAGTAACTGATGTCACCCGGGGTGCAGACTACATATTTTATGTTTTTTAATGTATTTTACACAACATTTTTTTTATTTAGTTTTTTTTTTCTGTATCTATCTATCCGTGACATCACGGCGGGCCCTATCAGAATACCAGCGCAAAAAGGCTCCTATCTCAGCATGATGCTGCGACATTTTCATGCTGAGATAGGAGCCTTTTGGCCTTACTATGTTTTTTCTATTTATGATTTATTGAGTGTGTTTTTGTTTAATTTGAGATAAGAGATCTCAAATTAAACAAAACACACTCAATGCTTGCTTGACTCAGTAAATAATTTTTCTTTCTTTCTTAACTGTTGTCGACGTCAGATAGGTAGGCGGTCGCTTCATGTAAAACACTGGTATTCAGCTGCATCTGTTTAGACTGAAAGTCAACCCCAACATAGTAGGGAAAAGCTAGGCAGATTGATTACTAGAGAGAAATGGAGCTCACAGGATTAATCTGTTCTACTTTATTCTCGGACAAGTACAGGCCAACGTTTAACACGTGGATGTCGTAAAAGGCGATAAAATGTAAACGCAGACCATTAGAGTGACGGCAAACCGAGCCGGAGCTAAGATACCATGCCATGGCAGCAACAAGCTTCTGTCTAACAAAAACCCGCAATCAACAATCTGCTGAATACATAATAATTGTTCTAGCAATTTGCCTTTTCGCTGTCTATAGTAGATTTGAGATTCTGAGACAGTAGATGTAATATAACATCACACCGGGCTATCCATAGAAAGGTTAGGCCGAGCTGTTAAAAGTACACAGACAGACGTCAAACGATTGCCAGAAGCAGTTTGCATGTAAGCGCTCAACGGTTTTCACGATATACAATCTTAGTTTTTGTTTACACTAAACCTCTTAAGGGGTCATTGTACTCATTATTATGAACAACTTTCACTATGGGAACAACAATGAAATCGCGAAAAAAAAAAGGCTGCTGTTCCCTACATTTATGTTCGTCTATCTCGTCGAAATGTTCGTTCGTTCGTTATTCATAATGATGAGTACAAAGACCCCTTAAGAGGTTTAGGGTAAACAAAAGCTAAGGTTGTATTTAATGTCGTTTCGAGTGTATTTTTTTATGAACAATCGCTAGTTCATACGACATTTGCCGTGGTAGGGCTCGTGCAGACTAGCGCGACGCGACATCAGTAATGGTTCTACAGACAAGCCTGTGGATGAAATAAGGGATGCTTACTGGCTTATCAATTTTATTATTGATGCCTATAAAAACATTTTGATAAAATTTCGATCATTACACTGTGCACATAAATAAATAATTAAATATAATAATCTTTTGTTTCCAGCCTTCGTAGCGTCATACAATCAGGCGATGACGCATTGGTACTCAAGGGTGGTGTTCCAATCGAAAGGGCAGGAGATAATCGATAATCTTAAGGACTGCCTCGTGGAGTCCCTCAAACATTTCCTCAGTGTTAATGGAACCTTACCTGATAGGATTATTATGTACAGGTATGTTGCAGAGCAATCTATACATTTAAAGACGCTTTTCGTGTCGTGTTTGTGTGACCGTGTTGTTCTTCTAAACTGCGCAATGGTTTTAAATGCGGTTTTCACAATCATTTAGAGAATTTATTCTGGAAGGTTTCTGTGTATAATACATTTAATATAATATACAGGGCGTCAGGGCCGGGATTCGGTACATGATTCTGAACCGCGTTGAAAATTATCGTCGGTTATTTAAAAAAAAATTTGGTGTTCCATACATTTTGACCGCGTAGGTATTGCATTTTTCTATGAAACAACAGATGTTTTTCTTATTAACCGACGAAAATATTTCAACGCAGGGATTTCAGAATCATGTACTGAATCCGTAACAGTTTTCGCGTCGATGTCCCTGCCACTCTGTATAACATTTACATATAATAAAGAAAACTCAATGTTTTGTCAAGTTGTAAAAGCCCTGCGAAGCGGGGGCGACTCGCTGGTTTGAACCGATAGAGCCCGAAGTATGCCTGAACCCCACTCAAAACTCAAGCATTACTTAAAACTCGTTTAAAGCCTTTTGATTGGTTGAAACTAGTTTTAAGTAATGCTTGAGTGACGTTCTTTAAGGGGCGTCCCCCCGCTAAGGTAGCCCGCGAGATTCAAATTTTCTTTAGTTTTTTGCATTTTGCAGATCAGTGTCAGGTTTTATGTTTATTAAAATATGATTCGCGACCGTAACAAATATGGCTTTACATAATTATTATCATAACAATCAGCAATACAACTCCATAAGTTAGCATAATTGTCAAATGTCATGATTTCATGAAATAGTCATTCAATGGGATTACATGAACTCAGAGAGTTGTATTGATAATTTTTATGATTATAATTCTATAAATAAACATTTGATCCGGCCGCGAATCATATTTAGATCAGCATAGAACATGATACTGACCTGCAAATTGCAAAAATTGTAAGAAAATTTGAATTTCGCGGGCTACCTTGACGCTTTCGCCTTAATACGGGCCTTAAGTAGCAGTGGGCGGGGCCACATTGCTCGCAGAACGGATGGCCGATGGGGCCGGGAGGTTCAGGAGTGGCGACAGTTACAAAAGGCACAACGTTGGAAGGCCTCCCACAAGGTGAACCGATGAGCAGATTGTTTATCTGGCGGCGCTTAGGGGAGGCATATGTCCAGCTACGTCTATAAAATACAAATAAAGTTTTTTAAAGGGACAAAGAATAAGCAGGTTAAACTTTTAAGAATCAACAATCATTTTTTTTATTTAATCAGGGATGGTGTCGGCGACGGCGAATTGAAAGTGGTCCAACAGTACGAAATACCACAAATGATGATCTGTCTGTCAGTACTAGGCGCTCAGTACAAGCCGGCACTTACCTACATAGTGGTGCAGAAACGCATTAACACGCGGATATTCATGAAGAGTGGTGGAGGTTTTGAGAACCCGAACCCTGGGACTGTATTAGATCATGGCGTTACTAGACGTGATTGGTAAGTAAATTCTGATATTTTTAAATAGAATAGAGTACTCTTTATTATCTAAATACACCATAAAAATTACAGATGTAAATGTAGAAATTTTATATAGGGCACATATTAATACAGACAGTTCATTCCGCAAAATCATTGTTAAGATTATAATATATATAATCATTATTAAGATACCCCTTGGTGAGACTGGTTGGCAGACTTTCGGGCTTCTGACGACCCGTAACGACTGTTAAAGATCCACGATAGACAGCCGGGACCAACGGCTTAACGTGCTTTCCTAAGCAAGGAGGAATCTCGGTATGTTAAGATGGTCACCCATCCACATACTAACCCCTGCAAGCGTAGCTTAACCTGATGGATCGAACCGTGCGACTGTTATTACTTAGCCACGAGCCTAATATCAGAGAGACATGATCAAGTTTCCAAGATAATGAGTTGTTGTGAAGTTATGTCGAAATTCAGAAGATAGTCGTCATCAAAACGCGAACATTTTCAAGATACATTCATAAAATTAAAGTACGTAATCATCAGCCTAGCCTTTTTCCAGCTATCTTGGGGTCGGCATCCAGTCTAACCAGATGCAGTTAAATCTTTATTTTACATGGAGCGACTGCCTATCTGACCTCCACAGCCCAATAACTGGGTAATACCCTTGATTCATAAAATAAAACGTTGCCCTTTAATTCCAGGTACGACTTCCTAATAGTCTCCCAAAAGGTCAACCAAGGTACAGTAACTCCAACTCACTACGTAGTCATCCACGACTCTAGCGACATGACGCCGGACCAGTGCCAAAGAATTACCTACAAATTGTGCCATCTATACTACAACTGGCCCGGCACGGTCCGTGTGCCGGCGCCGTGTCAGTACGCACACAAGTTGGCGTATCTAGTAGGCCAGAGCGTACATTCAATTCCTGCTTCTACCTTGTCTAACAAATTGTTCTTCTTGTAGATAGTTCTTATTAGTTTAAACTTATAATAACCTGAATTTTTTAGTACAGTAAGATCATTTTTTTTTTGTTTTGATTGTTTTTTTTTTTTGTTAATATGCGCGTTGTTTTAAGTTTGTGGGTATAAAGTTTTATTGTAAACTAGCTGTTTTGAGAGCAAAGTAATTTGTATTTCTGAGACTAGTTAATTTCATCAATATCAGTTGAGCAGTTTAGCTACTCAGACAAGCTAACAAACTATCGCATTTACAATTTTGTGTGGATGCATGTGTGACTATGCGATCGGGATTCATTTCATTACGCATTTTTATATCAAGTATCTTCCCACCGCTAGATTATAATTTGACTGCGACAACATTATTCATGGGTGTGATGTGATTGAATGAGAAAATGTAAAATAAAATGATTATTTTAATTGAATTTATGTCTAAAAGTTACGAGTAAGGTAGAGTTGGTAAACATATTAAGGGTGGGTTGCCATCATAAAGGCGGTGTTCCATAGCTGTTCACGGCTATGCTACACACGTGTACTTAGTTTCGCTTTGTATGAAAATGTAGGTGGGATCGTCCGCTGCGATCCACGGCTAAGTTACGTACGAATGGCATACAAATGAACCGCGCCGCTAAAGTGCGTAACCTGTCCGTACAAATCCTTTGCAGCCTTTATCCACTTGTAAAATTATCAATATTTGATTATTTGCTTGATTAAGTCTCTGAAGATTAATGACTCTGATCCATTGACGCAAACCACTCTTGATATTGGTACAAAAATACCGCGCATATTACAAGTTTTCGTATTAATTTCATTCGTAATTAATCTTTATTTTTTTTGTTTAGTACTTAAAATTAAGTACATAGTTTTAAGAATCCGCCTATCCGTGTTTAGGTCTGAAATGATTTTAAGGAATATCGATGATTTTAAGGATTATCGCAGATAAGTTAATTTTAAAGCTTCGGCTGTAACTTTTTACGATTTCAATAAGATAGAAATACTTCAGCCTGTGCGTCGATTAAATTAAATTGATTGAAGGTATGACCAAACTAATTATTAAGTATACAATACGATTAGTGCCCTTTTCTACTTTTCTTTTGTTAGATAAAATTGTAAAATCCGATTATTATTTCCTACCAATTGACCACTTTTCTTGTATACTTCGCACTTGTTGGTAAATGCACAAATAAGTTTAGATGGATAAGCCATAGAGTATAATATAACACTGGATAAGCCTTAAGCACAATATTCCGAACAAAAAAGTCTGTCTCTTTTGGTGGGGGACGCGGTAGCTGCTACCCACTTCAATAGACATTTAAAAGTTATAAAACTTTGAACAATAAAAAAAATTAACAAAAAAAATTACTAAATAATTCTAACTAAGAAATTATCGACATGTCAATTTTGGTTTCAAACATGACCTCAACCCTACGGTAGTCTCGCTATCATTTTTCCTAAAGGACATAATCGCATGTCAAGTGCATGTATATTTTGCTGATTTGACGTATATTTTCGTAATGCATAAGAAAAGTATTTTGATCTTTATGAACATAAAAACGAGATTTAGCGAGAATAGAAGACGTCACAGAAGCAATGTGAGGAAAATACTCGATTCATGCTATATTTTATGTTGAATCGAATTGTATTATGAGGTTAGGATTTTGAATTTCAATAAAAACACGACCAAATATTATAAAAAAATATTAACATACCTTCCATATGTTAATATTTTTTTATTCAGTTCTTTATGTAAGTTTGACGTATATGAACAATTTTTACAGAATGTAACAGCACAGCTAGGCATTTTCACGGAGCTCCGCGCGCCTTTAAAACGATTTATGTAGTGCGTTAGAATCGATTTGAAAGTAGTTTTTATGAACGTACTAGAACATTTGTTCTTGTACTTTTACAGAGGGGAAGTGTTCGTAAGGCTTCTCCAGTGTTATATACTCTAAGGGATAAGCATGTCCATTTCTGTGGAATTTTTCATTCATTCACTAGGACGTAGTGGGAACCCGACTTGCGAGTTTTGGGTCGTGGGTTCGACCCAATCAGGCGCACATTCTACTTCGTGAAGTTTATGTCATCACCTGCACCACTGCCTAAAACCGTAAAAACGTTCTAGAACCAAAAATAGTTTTGTGTATACGTTGTGCCAAAATAAATTGAGTCCGGCTCAATAGTTTTTTTAATTTTTAGTAAATTCTTGCATTTTTTAAAGGTATGATTTTTTTTAAAGATTTCCATCTGGTGCGAGCGTCAATGTCTAACGAGAAACCCAACTGTGTTTTTCCTGCTACGAAAAATCGGGAGTGATAGATTATAATCCTCCAATCCTACATGCTCTGCATTCTCAGTGTTGTCCAAATCTTCTGTATCATTTACTCTATTCTGTAACTTCGCATGTCGTCACTTCCCTTTAGCTCCATTTTCACCTTTACTAGAAATTGATAAATGTTAATTAAAACAGTTTTCTATTGAAAAACTGCAATGAAAAGGACCATCCGTTTGGGAGCTACAATGCCATAGACTAATGCACAGACAGGTAAAAGGATTCAAAGTTATAATAACCCTGTTTTACGTCCGGGGTTGAAAACAAGAAGACAGCAGGACTCGTAGATTCTCTCCCTCAGTTTTCACAGTGTGTTTTTACAGAGTAGGATTGCAGAACTTAATCCAGCCGTTCAGAGATAGGATATTTGTTGATGCTCTCCACTGTAAAACTAATGAGCAAATGTGACATTTACCTCTAAATGGTTTAATTGAAATAAACGCCCTGAGTTTGCATAGTTTGCCCTGACAATTGCATATAGGAAGTGATCTGAAAGCATGCGCAAGTCTACTACAAAAAAACATTACCGTCCTTCTCGTCGTCGGCAGTCGGGTAATAATATCACGCCACCCTAAAGAAAACAGCGCCTAGGGAAGACAGCGCTTAGTTGTAGACTACATACATTTGAATATATTGTTAACTATTACCAATATCCACCGATTAGCAGTGATAGCCTAGTGGTGTGAACATCGGACTGCATAGGTCTCGAGTTCGAACCCAAGGCACGCACCTCTGACTTTTCGGATTCATGTGCATATCGTATTATTATCACTTGCGTCAAAAACGGTGAAGGAAATCATCGTGAGGAAACCGGCATGCCTGAGAGATATTTCTCGACGGCATGTGAAGCCAAATCAGAGGCCCCCATGGGCGGCTTTAAAACTCTGACACCAGTTTAGTCACTAACCACACGAAAAGAAGAACTATTGTGCGAATAAATTACATAGTTTAAAAGGGCACACCCTTTTGGGAGTGGAGGAATGGAGTTTCTTGCCGGTTCGTTTTATAGGAAAAGTCGAATAGGCAGCTTCTATTCCAATATCTATCATTTCATACGCGCCTTTTTATTAAGAACAATATCTTTTGAAAGCCTTCTGCCGAGTTGGTAATCCTGTTCACTGCCTTCCGTATGCAGTCTGTCCAGGCCGCTCGTCAAGTCGTCAGTCATTTGTTTAGCTGGGGGTTTTCCGAGGCTACGTTTGCAGACTCATTCACTGCCTCCATTCAAGGTCTCGTCCTCTCCAATGGCCATCTTTCCTGTGACATTCATGGCGAAGCTCCCGCCACTTCAGCCTGACCATAACCCTTTAGCGAGCTATGGTCGGAGTTTCTTTGAAGGATAAGATTCGGAACATTCAGCAGCACCACAGTGTAGAAATCTTCTAAAGTCCCCGTCGCCAGAAACTATAAATTTTGTAAACAAAGAATTTCTACTAAGTTTTAAAATTTCTCTACTCTACTTCAGCAATTTTTCTTGTGCATTTAATTAAAATGATAAGAAGTTGGTTTTTTTTTTAGCATAGTTTTTTTTGTGATCTGATTGACTACCTCGACTTAATTTAAAATATGGGTGTAGTAAGTAAAACACCAAAAATATTCCTAACCCCTAATTGTTTTACCACCGTTCCTAAGTTGTAATACTCACATGTTTCATGCTCAAATGATAATATAAGTCGGTATTACTTTTAAAACTAACATTCTCCATTTGTTATTTCAATTTGTATTTTTAAATGTTATATGACGGTCAGCGCAGACTGACGTGCAGAATGGTCGATTTGTTTTTGTTGACTAATTGATAGCGAACGCGCTGACTGATCTGCTTAAATATAATCATTGTCAATGTTTCAAAAACATTGTGGAATGTAAAGTGTATTGTAATATTTTATGATTATGGTTTTAATAAAACAATCATTCCATAATTTTGTAAATAAGCATTCTAAGAGATTTATATCGATGTTAATAGCTAGTCTTTGTCTCTATTATTCAGGACAAGTACTTAGAAAGAGGCCTATAGTAGTTGTCTGAGAGGCCCAAGAGATTTAAAATGATTGTGAGTTTTCTGGTGCCCATTCCTGACTTGGTAAAAGTGTCTTAAGTCGGGTCTACACTTGCGCACGCGCACAAACAGTGCGGTTCGCGTTTATCCTAGGAACATAGTATGGACACCTTTGGATATGCTCGCGAGCGGTTAGCGAGTAGTTCGCGTGCAAGTTTAATGTACTCTCGCGGACACGAACAGTACGTTTCGCGTGCATCATAGAAACATTGCGAATGGTTCGCGCGCAAGAGACAGTCGAAACACTCGTTTTCGAAAACATCGCGTACATGCCTGTGCTACCTCGGATGTGCTCAGTGGTTTGAGACCGATCGAGACACGTTGTGTGATCGGTTCGTGCGCGTGAGCTTCAATTGCGCAGGTGTGGATCCTTGCACGCGAATCGTTCGCAACATGCGCGCGCGCGTATAATGTGTCGCGTCCATAGTCATTCGAGTCGACTAATGTGCACGGTTCGTGCGCGTGCGCTGGTGTGAACCCGCCTTTAGAAGATCTACTTACAGAAATTAATATATTTTAATTTCTTAAAATTAAAAACTCGCTGAATGTACAACCTCCTTTTTTAGAAGTTCGTTAAAACCTTTAAAAAAATGTTGATTTTATTGAATACTTGTATAGTTGTTACAATTTGTAATGGAGCTCTAAATACGAACAAATGTTGACTACTTGTAAATGAGTAATAAATTGAATTACGTTATTATTTTTGATTGCCTTATATCTGAGGAAATTTATATGGGTAAGCATTTCTAGCGGTTCCAGGAAGCTATGATGCCGATAAAAATGGTTGTATCACCTTTTCGGGTCTGAATTGGTCGTGTAGGTACCTGCCTAAGTCATGCCAAGTCTAGATTTAACTTAGTGTTTTATAAAACCTTTAGCGCTGTAATAATAGATTATTTTGTAAGAGTACACACAGTTGTATTTTTTTGTAATAAATCATTTTGTACAATTACAATGTTTTTATTTCCTGTCCCAAAGTCCTAATACCCGCACCTTTTTTATTTAAATAATTTTCGGTTCAACTACGTAGGTACATACTGCTCTTCACGTAAATAGGGGAAGGGGGGCAGAACGGGCCACTTAAGAAAATAACTGATCAACAACCTTTACTCAACTTTACTTTCTAATAAGACTTAAATAATTATTCATAGATATTAGATGGTTTCCAAAAACTCAAATTGGACCACTGAGCCTTCATCAGGCTAACTGTAAGCTGAGACGTAGGTCCACGCAGCGCAGGGCAGAGCAGATTTTTTAATGCATGAACGTGCTGACATCTGCGTACGCTGCGGCGCAGGCACGTGCGACGTGTGTCTGTGCTGCTCTGCGTCTCGTAGAGCCGGCACAGATTTCTGCGCAACGCATGCAGGTCGTCACTTGTTTTTAACCGTCATAATTTTGTTTTAGTGACTGATTGTTTGTACTAGCTAGGACGCGAAAGCATGCGTTCGTGGCCTATGTCTGCCTCGTCTGCCCTAGTTCCTAGACGTTTTTGGTCCACTGATGTCACCTAATGAAAGCGTAACGTAGTCAGAAGATATAAGAGTTACGCGATAGAAAGAGAGGTTACTTCTAGGTGAATATAACTGTGGGTAATTAGCGCTGTGCGACCTGAATTGCACTTTATTGTGTCGTTCCAAGAGTCGATTTTTATTTAAATGATATTCTGGAGTGAACCATCTGTAGGTACTAATCTATGACTGAAATTAGACAATCTGATTATCACAACATGGCAAAACAAACTTTCCTTGCTAAAACTGTGCTAACGTGGAGTCCTCATGACACCACTCATTCAGAGATGGCGTTATTCCTTTCAAAATTATTTAGGTGGAGCTTTGTACCTTTTTTTTTTTTGCAAGGTTACCTACCTTTTTCCTACTTACTCCGCGAAGTTTGTGCGTGAAACCATGTGAAACGTCCATCTATATCCTACATTATGTACAATTTTAATACTTAATAATTATTATGCTTTTCGCGTTGTTGCGCGGCCGTTGTTAGGCATGCGAGGGGCCGAAGCCAACTCGCAGAGGCCCGTTAGACTCGGTTCAGTAAAAGAAATGAAGCCCAAACCGACGATTATGCCTGTATGCACTGTGCAAGCAGACTGGAGCAGTGGTGAACCAGAGGTAACGGCCCCGACTTACGAGTTGTAAGTCGTGAGTTCGAACCCAGACAGGCGCTTTAAATTTTGTAAATAATTTCAACACCACTGCTCTCAAAACGGTGAAGGAAAACGTGGAAACCGGCATGTCCTAGACCCAAACATTCGAAGACATGTGACATCTACCAGCCCGCACTGGGCCCGCGTGGTAGTTTAAAAAAAAAATATAAATCGTTTATTTATAAAAAGGGGCACATTTACAATTAGCTACAGGCCACTCCCTCTCGAAGAGTGGAGACCTTTTTCCAAGCAGTGGGAACATTATAGGCTGATTATGCACTTTGCAAGTGCACTCAAGGACAACCCCTGATTGGTGTAGGACTATTGCAGGATATGGAAACAAAAATAATTATTAGACTATGAGTTTGAGTGGCTAAGATGGACTGGTTACCTAGAACTATGGAAGGACTATGACCCCTGCCTGACCCATGTTTTAAATATAGGTACAATACACGGATAAAATGGCAGGGGGTGACTTGAATACTCAATAATGGGGTCTCGGAAACGGTCTCTATCACATAGTGACGTAACGAAAAGGGGGCAACATATACTGTGGTGCTGGAGGAGTGGAGAGGTTTCCACGGTATGTGGACAATCCCGTAACTACGGTCAAGATGCCTACCAGCATCTTACTGGAATACTTCCTCCGAACACGTTTTCTGTACCGAACCTCCACTGAAGCGGGCCAATAGAGGAAGGAATAAGGTGGTCGTGGTCTCGTTTTCACCCCAGCCGGTCAATCAAGGCAAGCCAGACATGAGGAACAAGACTTCTCCCGGGAGATAAAATCCGTGGGGTCGCTACTGCCCAACAGCTCGCCACATGCTGGCCTGTGAGTTGCTATAATTTTTTATAAAATGATAAAGTAAAATATTCGTATTGTAGATTTACAAGTTTTGTTAAGGGGATGTCAAGATGTTCCAGTTGGTGATCATCATCATTTCAGCCGAAAGACGTCCACTGCTGGACATAGGCAAGCACCGCCACTTCGACCAGTTCTGTGCTTCTTTCGTCCACCGGATTCCTGCGGCCTACACCAGGTTATCGGCCCACCTTGTGTCTTGTGCCTTCCAACGTAGCGTTGTCTTCCGGTACGCGGTCGCCACTCCAGAACCTCCCAATAGGTACCTATAACCTTTCAGTTGGTGTCTTGACATTATCAGAAATATGTTTGTTATCAGTGTTGCTAGCCAGCAGCACCATCTGCACAAGAGTGCCTGATCAGCGATCATCACTCATCACCAACTGCGTTGATTACGCGGATATGTAGGTATCTAATTTTCTTTTATTGCCACTAGCTGATCCGAAAGACGGTGTTCATACAAAAATCGCATAGAAAAAAGCACCTTCAGATTTTACCGAATTTTCCATAATTTCGAGCAACTTTTCCAAATTTTTCTTTCCGTAAAAACCTAATTCGAACTATTACGAACATTTTAAAACAAAATAACCAAATCTGTCCACCTCAAGTGATGCGCTACCAACGAACAGCATTTTATTTTTAGAGTTCTGTTGTAAACAAGGAACCTTTATAGGTTCGGCATGTCTGTCCGCGGTTTAGCTCAGAGTCTGTTAGCACTAGAAAGCTGTAATTTGGTATACATATTAATCACGCCGACAAAGTGGTAAAATAAAATCAAGAAATTTCTTTTTTTTCTCGTCTTTACCTACCATGGTGTGGGGTGACATTGGAAAGACCGTTCAAAAATATTGTGGGTGTATGACAACCACGTTTCGATTCAGGGATCCGTTTGCGAAATATTAAGCTTTAAAGTGCTCATTTTTGTAAGAGTCAAGTGCCAGTTAAATGGTTGTTTTTGGATATGTAAAATAATTCACGGCAGTGGTATAATAATAAGATTAAAAGGAAAACTACCACAGCTAAGTAAGTAGACATTACAGGTTGACGAGTAATATATTAATCGACCAACTTACATTTGCAGTTGCAAAAACATGTTCTGCAACATTCTATATGGGAGAACATGTTTTTCAACTACAGTGATAAGTTTGTTCTTGGGATAAAGTCATCCCAACTACGGAACCCTTCATTGTGCGTGGTCCAACACGCATTTGGCCGGTTTTATCATAAAGATTTTCACGAAGATCATAGATACCTTACCTCTATTGGGTCTAAAAGCAACTACACAGTGAAGAGATAACTGGGACAACGCAATCATTCCATAAGTCATGAAAAATTATACCTACACAGAAAACGGGCTATATTAGGTATAGTTAGATTACTGTAACTATAAAGCATTATTACAATTTTATCGACAAAAAATGCTCTAGAATTATCCCTTTATCGTTTCACTCATTGATTCTCGAATGGTCTAAACGTTTCCTAAATATTTTCGCCCTAATTAGCTGTAATGAAGTCTTGCCCCGCGGCTTTGCTTGACAGGAGACGCCGAATGCACGCACTCTCTAGACAGATGTGAATTAGACAACTTAATACCACGATACTTTGTTTTCCATTGCTCTGAATGATTATCTCCTATTCTTCCACATACATTGATGGTTTTAATTGTAATGTAAGATACGAAGATCTTGAAGATACAGCAATGTATCGGAACTGGGTGAATGTGTGTAAAAGACTATTCAGTGTTGCTAGTATTTCAACTGTTGCAATTTCTGATTGGCGGAATTCCTCAGCTAATTTCCGAGTATAAAATTATTGCCAATTTAGATGATTTTACAAAATCGTAACATTTACTAGAATCTATACTGACACAAAGATTAGAGGGTTTGGTAATTTTCGAAGATATCTTTTGTAGAAAAAAGTGCTTAAACTTTCAAGTCAGTGATTGAGGATTAGGTATTTTTTTGACGAAACGGACTTTTCTACCTATTAAATATAATCATTTTTGGCCTTCAAACGTAACGTCTTCAACCAACCAACAATGTTTCCATAAATAGGTAGTCAGGTATCTGATTGAATGTCACGTTGTATACCTAATTTCTAAATGTCGAGACACGTTAAAGCAGTGTCGGGTAGGGCGAGTAAAGCATAGTGTTACATCGATAACAAACTTCTAGCAGCTAAGCTGTGGGCTGACGTAATGTATGTCGGTTTCCACCTCAGAACAATCTGAAATACCGACGGCGTGTGTGGGAGTGCTTCGTTTAACGAAAGAGCGGCAGTCCATCAGGAGCAAGCGAGACAGCGCTATACAGAGTGAGGAGCACGGTACAATACGCTGCCCGTGGGAAATGCACAGTAGTGGTCAGATCAGAGTGCGCGCGCGCCGGCCCAGTGCACGTATTATTGTATTGGAATCTCTACTGCTCACAACAGCTTATGAGATTATGTTCGAAGAATGGACACCGGTTTTATATCAACGACGCAAGATTCAATTTTGTATTCACATTTTTTTGAACTTCAGATAACGTTTTTGTATCGAAAGTTATATAGGTAGTTCCGTTGGGTACCTATAATGCGATGATTTTTTTTAGCGATCGATTGAGGTTTCTGCGGCGGGCTTTCGGTCGGGATGCAAATGTGTTTACGGAGTTTGTCGGCACACGCCTATAATAAAAGAAATACATGCTTTAATAAACACGTTTTCATGATGCTGCACGTAATGAGCAGATTTACTCGGATGCCCGGCAGTTTTATAATCATAATCTGATGATAATGTTTAGCTCAATTAATTAAGCGACTTTAAGGTTTTGAGTTTGGTATTTTTGATAAAGTAATATCATTTTCGGTGCATAAGTAAGCATGTACCTAAATTGCAAATTTTTTGTTCCACACGGTTTAATTGAACACATTCGTATGCTGATAGCCACCTCAAACACCTTGATTGGGACCGAAACTTTCCAAGAAAAGTTGTTTAATAGTTTTCTACGTCTCATTAGAGATGCTATCAACCTACACAAAAATCTATCGGACTGACTAACTGCAAAATGTGATTTTTTATATTTCAATTTACAGTCGTAAACTTAATAATACCGTCGAGAATTTCCCCCGCCCATCACGAGTTATCAATCAGAATCGCCTGTAATTCGAAGTTTACACCTACGCAAGCAGTAAAACAAAAACTATAGATAATAGAACACAAAGATCTCGCGTGTATTCCTCACTTCCGAACGAAATTTATCGTAAATACAATCAATTATTTGTTACATAATTAAGTATGCTGTATAAATAAGGGTCATTTTTGTTTAATCTGTTGGTTGGTGGTTCTTTTATGTAGTGAGGGACAATAGTGCTTGAAACAGGGGTGGGTTGGCCATCGATACATATCTTAATTAGGCCGCACAAGGCGATCATCGATTATTTTTTCTTGTATCCGGCCGATTCCGGCCCGCCTGACCGTGACTAATATTTGTAGAGACAGATGAAAATACTAATTTCTTATTTGGGACGTGTGTCTTTTTGTGTCAAGTATAATTTCGTTGAAAAGGGAATTATGCTTCGTTGAGTTTCGGATTTAGGTAGGTACCCATGGATGTGAATGAGTGAAATCCAGACTTTCGGAAATGAATACCTATGCTGGAAATCCTATCTTTTTATACTTTTTCCAGTTGCAACATGGTAGGGACCTGTCCCATGTTGCGTTAGATATTGAGGCAAAAACGGGCCTACTAGTTGTGCTGCCAGTGAAACCTTCCTTCTTCAACTATCCTTGGCTGGTAGGAACCAGGTTGCCTGCAGAACGTTTACCTGCAGATAAAACTGGAAAGAATATGAAGAAAAGACTCACATTTGTTCCATTCATTTCAGAGAAAACATAAGTCATAATCAAACTTTATTTGTATGTATAGATGTAGACATCTGTATGTAAATACTTAGGTAACTTATTGCCTAGGTACCTATCTATCTAAAATATCCATCTATATTCACTGAAACCCTTTTATTACGTGAAAATAAACTGTCGAACAAAAACAAATTCAGTAGTGGTTTGCTGTTACCTACCATTTCAATTAATACAACGCAAATATACACAATTCTCCTGCCAACTAACTTCTATTTCGTTGGAATAAGGATTTTTATCGCATACACTTTCTTCAATGCTAACCAGGGCCGTTGGAGTAGTAAAATAGTTAAAACGTGAGAATCCCTGCAGAGAGCGCGGCATACTATGCTCCTGCGAATATCTCGTTTTGCATAGTTATTTGATGGTTTTATCGATCGAAATATAAGCTGAAATGCTTACTGACTTTTGAGTGTTTCGCCTAGGTATTAATTAGACATTACTGCGCTTATATACCTGCAATTAATATTGTTAACCTTACATATCTACTGGGTTGAGTCAATTGTTTGCATTACAAAACCGAAATTATTATGCAATTTCCGAAGATTGGTTCTAAATTCAAAGTAAAAAAAAAACGCAAAAACAAAAAGCAAATCAGTTGGCGGACCCGATCGTCAATCTAACCGAGTGTCTCATAACTACGGTTTAGCTTTTACCAGGTTTCAGAGAGGTAATGCTCCATCGTGTTTCAGTCGGACATAGCCTGCGGCACTTTGCCGTGGGAACACTCGAGCCTCCTTGGATTTACTCCCGTCAATGAACGAGGTTTAACTCCCTTTAATCCGAATTTAGTGCCGTTATTAATGTTTGGTTTTGATGGTAGAATATTTGTTATTTACAATTATTTTTGTGTCTGTTGAAAATGTGTTGAAGAGATATCCTGAGGTGGTTTGTTGAGTACGTAGAAGGACTACTTATCTTGAAAATTAACAAAAGATAAAAAAAAATCGTTTGTCTTGAAATACTATACTTAATATCGCCACTTCAACTAAACAATAGCTTCGTAGAATATCAGCTGGAAGGCTCTTTAAAATTGTGTAAGAGTGGTGGCATCTTTCTCTCACCTGAAATAGCTTATTTTAATTTTTTGGAGATCTTGTTCAGGTTTGAAAAACCTATTAATAATGTCAGCCTTGCCTAAGTTTAGACAATGACGAAATCATTAAAAAATTACTCGAAAACCAAAATGTCATCAAATCAATCAGTCCCAATGAATCAATCGAAAAAACTTCTCATTTACATCCAAACTGCCGATTATAATAAACTGGACAAACACCAAAACGATTTTGGCTGTCCAATCAATTTGTGTTGACAGATATGCCCATTATTTGCCAAATTTTGACCATAAAATGTGAAAAGCCTTAACTACGAGTTTCATGGATTGGTATTTCTCAATCAATCTGAGAGTTGATTGTGTATTTCATTATGTTGATTTGGAAACTAGATTTTGTTGACGAAATCATTCGGTGATATATTTTGTTCGCTGATTAGTCTCAGACGAAAGATAAAAGTCAATGGCTTATTTGATTGTCTATGATTTTTGAGTGTAAAATGTGTTTGGGATCGTCCAGTAATCACGTGAGGCTTAAAGGGGGAGGGGTTCGGAAAAAGTCACGAAATGTCACAAGGGGGAGGGGATGTAGTAAGATAACATGTGTATTTATTTTTTCATTGGACGCGCGGTTTGTAGACCGAAAAGCGGCTTGCCGTTGCCAGACAACAATTATACTTACCTGTATTAAAACATTCTGAAAAAAATTTAAGAAAACTTTTTACCAAAAAAATACGTGACTTTGGGTAGGGGGGTTAATTTAAAAACTCACCGCGTATCACCAGGAGGGAGGGGGAGGGTTGTGTGGGCAGTTATCATTCCTGCCTAATTGGTCGATACCTAGTTTCACTTGACAAGGCAATCAGCGCAGTAAGCAGTATTATTTGTTCATCCTTCCGTTGTCTCTTTTTTTTGGCTCTGGAAAAGAATTAATGAATTATATGCACCGACCTAAGCGTGGTTTAACCAGACTCGAAATCGAATGAACCCTAAGATTTGCACTAGCTCCTGGAGCCTCATGCTTCATGGGGCTACAGAAGCCATTGCATATCAAGGGACAATTTATTTGGTTTCAGCATACGTTGATTTTCTTAAAAAAAAATAGAACTAGGTACGTTCTAAATTTCCAGTTTCTTTTGTTTTCGGGACTTTCCATCAATCGGAGAACCTGCTTGTCTATAACGTCTTGCTGTGTGTTTGTGGGTATGTAAAAATAAATTGTCATTTAATGAATCCTTTAGATGATATTGGCACGCTTTTTTTTTTTTTTTTTGAGGGTGGGAAATTATCAAATAACTTCTCCCGCTCTCTTCGTGTCAGACTTTTACTGACTAAAACCCACCCGTGTTCCTTCCGTTGCCTGTGTGCCGGGGTCGCGATATCCCTTTCGGAAAAACCCGCAACCCCGGCAGGCATTGGCCCTTCCGGACCCCGTCAGTTGGTGCTGACATCTCTTTGAGGCGCGCGTGGAACACAACGTGCCGTCGACCCGGGCCTGGTCCCTATCCGACGGCGAGCTACCCATTGCTCACCGTCCGCAAGCCCGCGCCTACGGTGGCCGGAAGTCGGCTCTCGACTCCCGACGCCCGGGGCGTCTCCTGCGGCGACTAGGGGCGCGAGGGCGCGAATCTTGCCTCTCCCTCGCGCGCTCCGCCTCCTCCTTCGCGAGCATTACTGCTTCGCAGAAGGAGGTGACGGCCTCCCATGCACTCGCTCCGGACCATGGCCTGAACCAGGGCCGGACGCGAGAGATCGCCGCCGCCGATCGCCTCCGTGAGGACACGGCGGTGCTCCGCCCAAGCTGGGCAGACCTCCACCGTATGCTGCACCGTGTCATTAAATTGTCATTTAATGAATCCTTTAGATGATATGCTGGCCCTCTAATTATAAATGTATTATAAAGCGTGTTTTCATAATAAATAGCAATGAGATTCAAGATTTTTTGTATTATAAATAATCAAAAACATAAGTACCTACCTAATTACATACCTTTTTTTTTTTTTTTTTTTTGAGGATGGGAAATTATCAAATAACTTCTCCCGCTCTGGGTGGAGCGGGAGGGCGTGTCAGACTTTTACTGACTAAAACCCACCCGTGTTCCTTCCGTTGCCTGTGTGCCGAGGTCGCGATATCCCTTTCAGACAAACCCGCGACCCCGGCAGGCATTGGCCCTTCCGGACCCCGTCAGTTGGTGCTGACATCTCTTTGAGGCGCGCGTGGAACACAACGCGCCGTCGACCCGGGCCTGGACCTAATTACATACCTAATGTTTTCAATATAGAAATATTATAAAAAAAAAAAAAATGTTTAAGAAAATAAAATGAATCAATGAATAAATGATGCACATAAATATAGCTTCACGGTATTCAATTAATTGCTTACTTAATTAATTGTAATATAAATAACAAACTAAAAGAGAGTGTTAAATAAAAAACACTGATATTATAAAAAAAAATAAAAAAAAAATATGTATGAAAAACACTAAGCAAACTTATCTTTCTTAAAGATTTAATTTATAGTACCTAATGATCACTGCGTAGACACCTGTTAAATTTGTAAAAGTGTCATTTGAATGCTAAATGTCGTCTTAAAGTATTTTATTTATTTTATTAGTTCCACGTGACGACAGTCGAATACAGTTTGGCGATTGTGACATGTCAAACTATCGAGATTTCTGTGCTTTCAGTCATGTGTATAAGAAATTAAAATTTGTCTTTGGTAAATATTAATTTCTTATACACATGACTTTCTGGAATAAATGCTCTAAATGATGGCAAAACTGCATCAAAATGCATTGTTTAGTTTAGAAGATCTGAGCGGTAATACGGGCACTCACGAAAAGCGTCTTTGTTACTAGATATGTTTAGAAATGAATTAGCGTAGAATTTTCCGTGGCTTACTGTAATGAAGCACGTTGTTTAAGAGGGCGCCTAAAGGTCCACTAGCGCCACTCTTTAAAAAAAATATTATCTCGTGACTGAGAAGGAATTATGAATAACGGCTAGTAAGGACCCTCGGTAAGTGTGTCTAGAATTTTCTAATACCTTTTATAAAGTTTCATATTGAGACACGGAGCAACAAAATACGATCTAGAGGAATGTGGCCGCTTTTCTTTAGATCGTATTTTGTTGCTTCGTGTCTCAATATAAAGCTTTATAAAAGGTATTAGAAAATTCTAGACACACTTACCGAGGGTCCTTACTAGCCGTTATTCATAATTCCTTCTCAGTCACGAGATAATATTTTTTTTAAAGAGTGGCGCTAGTGGACCTTTAGGCACCCTCTTAAGGTAGAGAAGGAACAATATTTAAATTACCACTTGGTTTCTTCCGATGGTGGTAATAAAATTAACTTTATTTCTTTGAAAATGTTTATATATTTGATTCAATAATCAAATATATAAACATTTTCAAAGAAATTGCACATACTTAAGAGCGTGCATTTTGAAAGTGGGCAACGTCGCAAATAGCTGTTAAATATTTCGCGGTTTTGATAATTTAATGGCAGTCTTACTAAAAGGGTATCGTGTTACCTAGTAAATAGGTTTTGGAGTTCAGATAGGGAGTCACTCCATGTAAAATACTGGTATTCAGCTGCATTCGGTTAGACCGGAAGCCGACTCCAACATAGTTGGGAAAAGGCTAGGCAGATGATAATTAATTTAATGGCAATATTACTGTATGGAAATATGAAATATAGCTGTCTAGTGAACTAAAATATTGATTTTGAAATGCAACAATTAATATCTAGTTTATTTAATGTA
The DNA here is from genome assembly GCA_914767755.1 of Agrochola circellaris. NCBI lineage: Eukaryota > Metazoa > Arthropoda > Insecta > Lepidoptera > Noctuidae > Agrochola > Agrochola circellaris. The sequence continues at coordinate 11,067,324 of OU611858.1, forward strand.
TATACATAGTAATATATTTAGTATAGATTACTTAGTTTTTGATGTAAAAAAATATTTGGAAACTTTCTAAATGCTCTTTTTGCGATGTTTCATATTTCCATACAGTGAATGTATATCACTCGAACACAAATTCCTCCTTTTCGATCAATATTTTTGTATCTTGAATTAATGATAGGACGATGATTATTTTATGTCTGAAAGAATATTCCATAGCAATGGAAATCGCAAAATAAAGAATGTGAAAATGTCGTGTAAAAATAAAGATATAATTTTTTCGGTTCCCAATAATTTTTTATCAATATATTAAAAAAATGATTTTATCTCGAAAACTGAGAGGAATCTATTTTTTTTATGATGTCACTATTTGGCCCCAGGGTGGTCCGACATAGACATCCCAGGACTTATACGGAATTGAGCATCACCGACCGACTGGAGCGGATAACTCATTCAGAGTCAAGCGTGACGGTTCAGTTACGTTCACTGTTCAGAACGCACAAAGTGCGCCTGAAGAAGTTTTCACTTCAATAATCGTCACCATTGTTTAAGTATAGGTTACGTGTAGGTATAGTCTGCGACATGATTTGAACTCTGTAGGCACTAAATTCGAAATAAAAACACACGCGTTAAACACCTAATAAATCCATATTTGGACAAGTCGAGAACACTCCGCAGTCTCATTTAAAATGTTTGCACTTCAAACAATGTAAAGGCACGGTCCAAGAACATTAAAACGTAAAAATATATTTTTGTCATCATTTAAATAATGTATCGATATAGTGTAATCCGATGAGGGACATCAACCGTGTGATATTTCACGACAAAACCTTGTTGATATAATTTAGTTATAATAAGAAACTTTGTGGGTTGTTTAGCGATCGCGACTTCGTTCGATAATGGAAACCAGCGATATCAGGTTTAGAAAATTCAGTAGGAGGAATTTAGAGCTGAAAAAAAGCTGTGTTTATATCACCTCTAGATTTTAGTGATTGTAATTGCTACCATACGGTGAGACAGCTACGTGAACAAAACTTTCTCAAATGATAATAAATAGATACCTATTTGCAGCAGAGTGACAGTAACAGGCTACCATTTATTGGAGCTTCAGAATGAAAAATTTAGACAAAAAAATATATTGTAAAACTAACGATATTCTGCAGTTAAACATAACGAATAATAATAAGGATGGACATGTGGGGGCATCTACATCGCCGCTTGCGAACTACGCATCAAAGACCTCACGTCATACAAAATCCTGACGTCACACAAATCCTGCATCGCGCAATTAGAGTTTACCGCGCGACCGACTTATATAAGACTATCCGACATCAATCGTTGGGCAGTTGCCCGCCAGACACGACACCCATCTGGTCGGAGGATCCTCCCTTTTCTATAGAGAATGAGTGAACTTTTCACCCTGTTCCTCATGCCTCTAAAGACATATATTCTACCTTCTGCATAAGCACTTCATAAATAAACCATTCCCATACTCCAAGTTATTTTCTCATATCAGTGAAAACCCTGTTATTCAGCGGATGTGTCGACTCGTACCACACAGGAAGTCTTTGTTTGGCGCCGACAAAGTTTCCACATCGCTTCGACATACAGACAAATAAGTAACCAAAATACGAACATAATACGCGTTCTGAGAACAACGCGGAAAACCGATAGGGTGCATTTATAGCCTTTACTTAATGTAATACCAACTTATATTTGCTGCTGAAAATTCGCATAGTCATTCAAAATTAAACTCTGTTCCTTGGACAATAAGTGTGGCGGTTTTCACGGCACGGTTTTCTGGGTACGAGTTTTTTATTGTCCGAATGTTATTGTCGCTCATCGTTGGTGGTGACATTTCGCAAATATGTCGCAAGTTGCCGCGACCACCGACATAAGTCGGAACTTTTGTGGCAGGCGCGATGGGAGGCCGTTGACTTATAAAATGAATTAATTGTTTTTTCAATGGTCGGTCGTAAATACGTTTTGTAGATCAAATACGAAGTGTTTTGGGATACATGATGGATCGTTACTGGAGAAGCTGTTTTAATTGTTTACATTTTGCCTCACCTTTTTGCAGGGAGCCCCGGAGTCCACCATAAGTAAGTTGGAGGTTATTGAAGAAATCTGTCGCTAAATGGCAAACAGTGACTACATGTAGAAATGAAGAAATTGGCATAATAACCACTCTCATTAATTGTGTTAATGACAAATCCATGTTGCAGAAGTAGGTATGATGACCAGTACCAATTTAATGCAGGAAAAGAAAAGCTATATGCAAAGGAGCTAGCGAATAATCCACTGCGATGCTAGGTATAGATAATAAAAGATATACATAGTGAGTCTACCGAAGTGGATCCTCAAATCCAGGACACCACCTACCAACAAACAACAGTTAAAAATCATCACGGACCCGATAAATCCCGAACGACACACGAACGATGATTCATAACGCTACAATCACTAGTCGCCACGTTACATGACATGCGCAAGCGCTTATTTATACCCCTTTATCGGATGACGTCCGCATAAAGGCAGCCGCTCGAAATAATAGGGGGACAGGCAAGCCATTGTACGGAACATGTTCAACCATTCATACGATGAGTAAAGAAGAGTAATGCCTCGCAATAGTCATAATTTTAGTACACGTAGTACAAAGTAACGCCGACTTTACCGACTTGCAGTGTAATTGGGTTTTTTTGTTGGCGGTATGTCTTTACTTGAGTGTTTAGGGTGTGCCTGAAAGTCAAGTAAAGATGTAGTCTTCACCTCCACCGGCCCTATACATCGATACTGCCACAGATAGATTGCTGCGATTCAAATGGTCGTTTTCCGGTAGTTTAGCTAAATCCCTTACATTTTAGCAAAATAATGAGTTGTAAATTCCGTCCTTTGTGCCTCCTTTCCACTGGTGCACGTCGAACAGTCCCTTAATATTGGACTTGGTTATTATGTTGCGTGCAGCACCTGCCTAAAACCAAGTTAGTGTATTCAATGTAACCAGAAAGACATGAGGTGACGAAGTTTGAAAGAGGAAGTGAGAACATTTCGGTTTGTGTGTTGACGACTCTCCTGCCGATCTATTTTGTAAAAATCTCGGTGATATTTTTACAGAATACCGAATAACCGGCTGGAATATTTGAATCTCTGAAGAAGTTTCAAAACAATTTGATGAATATTTCTAAAATATTAAAATATTAATATTATTATTTAATATTCTCTGTCGAAGAAGTACCGCAAAGGTTTTTTTGGACATTAAAAGCTGACAGTATAATATTATGGTGATTGAGTTCAACTTATTGCAACATTTTGTGATGCAACTTTGCCAATTCATGTAACCGTCACAGAAAATAGTATTAAATGTCAATCGCATTGAACGGATGACATTTGGAGTAGTAAAAAACATTTCAGTTGTTTGCTATTTAAAGTTCAAATAACCAAAGAGACTACTCAGAAGTGTCATACATCTAATAACAGTAGTAGCCTTATTTATATTACTAGCAGCTACTCGACGTCTAGGTACCTACTGATGTACCTAATCAGGAAATCGTAACAAGTATCTATTATAGGAGATGCACCTTTGCGTTTTACTAGATATTTCGGAGTCCTCCACGTTATGTCCTGACTAAAGATTGCAAGTTTACAACAAAATATCAAACCCTCTGTTTGAGATTTCGGGCTAAACCGGTGTAGGAGTCAGCATTTTATTTATTTATATTATATTATTTTATTATTTATGTAGACACAATAAATACCATAGAGAAACGATATAATTATAATGTTGAGTACAAAGGTACTGCTTATTTCTTAAGAAATTTCTGCCAGGAGACCTGCGAAAGGAGAAATGATGAAGAAATGTAGACTATTTAGTGTGTGAGAACATGAAGAGAAAAATATAAATATGCGAAGTCTCAAACTAAAATATTAAAATATACCTACACGTATAAATACACGTAATAAATTAATATATACTTAAAAAAAAAAAAAAAATTTAAATATAAACTTACAAACCATAGGTATATAAATACTCACAGTTGAGAGGAAAGGTAATGCTCTTTTACTCGATATTTCCTAGTTTCTTCGCAGAAATGGCGAGACGAATGATGCAATCCGTTGAAAACTGATCGCTACTTTGTCTAGGAAGGTCGGTCTTAGATGATTTCGATTTACATACAGGGTCAAATTAAATTAACTTGGGCAACTCCGCAGACGTGATGGAACAAAAAAGATATAAATTAGATGATTTTTTTGTGTGGGGTCATCGACCGCATTTAGTGTGGTCACTTGAAAATATCAGTTAACAAATCAGTTTTTTTTGTTAAACTTCTTAGACGTGATAGGTACACCGATATCTAAACACGATAAAACAAAAGAAATCTGATTTTTTCAACTCATACTTACTCATACAAGTTACAACACTACCAGCTGTCGTTGAGCCCCCAAAAAACAGCAAATCCTTTATTTATCTTGTTGCAATCTCAAACTCAAAGCATTTATTTCAAATAAACCAATTACAGGCACTTTTGAGTTGTCAGGGGTCGGTCAGTCAGAAAGATGAAGCTAGTTGCCCATCCCAAAGCGTAGTAGGTTCCTATAGAGAAGAACGGGCAAGAAACTCCACGGACACTCTTTTGAACCAAAATATTGTTACAAAATATTGGTTACATAATACTTATTAGGTTTGAATATCGATCGAATACCCATTACGTCAATAAAGTTTCCAGAAAAAAATCGATATCAATTTCGATATCGGTCTGCAGTTTCGCTAGAAAATTTAATTTGACCCTGTAAATTGTAATAAAATAACAGATTCAACTAATCTTGCATTTCAATAATTCAGGGGATGAAAAGTGAATACCTACACAAGATATTTCAAGTTTCAGCTTACCTACTTGTTCTTTTTCATTGGAAATCTGGACGTAGTAGTAATTTTAGAGGGTGCCTGGGACCACGCCTTATATTAAGTTATCCTAACTTATGTATATTATAAATGCGAAAGTAAGTTTGTTTGTTACGCTTTTACACTAAAACGGCTAAACGGATTTGGATGAAATTCGGCACAGGGGTAGACCTTGACCTGGAGAAGGACATGTGCTACTTTTCATCCTGGATCGTAGACGAAGTCGGGGGCAACAGCTAGTCTAATATAATATAACTACCAAACTAGACTTTTTAAAACCGTGTGACAAAAACAGCGTAGTCTAGTATTTTTTACTAACGATTTATTCTAGTGAATAAAGTTTTTTTATTCGAAAACTTGTCGATTCTTGTATCGATATGTGCAAAAAAAGAATATAATCTGGCCTTGTCCTTACCCCCGGTCCAATGTTATGACTTATTTGTCTCGCCCGTACAGATTTATCGATATTCGAAGAATAAAATCGACTAAATCTGCATAATACATTCATTAAATAACATATAAATTGATTTTTTGGCGTGGCCGCCTGTTCTGATGACGAAATAGAAGCATATGGACAATAAAATGATAAGGAAGGAAATAAGACGTAAAAACTTAGTTGAAAATGTCATTTGTTTAATGATTTGTGTGGACAAGTGTAGATAGCCATTAATATAGTGTTAATTGTTGATGTCGACTCTAGTCGGTTCTGTGCCTTTTTGTAATAATTTAAATATTCCAACTGTAGACTTGACTCGTCACAGAATGGTTTTATTTTTAGAAGATAAATATTAATCGCGTACTTACATAAAGTTAAATATGTTTTAATTCCTAAATAAATGTTGATTTCAGTCAGAAGGCAGCATGTCTCAAAGAAACTTCAATTCCTTCAGTAAAGATTGACTCTGGAAAAAATGGGTTGTTGAGATGTGTGATGTTGTGTTTACTATTATGTGAAGTGTGAATAAAAAGAGGTAAGTACCTAATATAGGCTAGGGTATATTGGATGATGATTGGTTTTTGTTTAGAGTTACGTTTACGGAACCCTACAATGACACATGTGTAGCATAATAAAAGTGTTTCGACAACGATTGGGGACTGCACCCATATACCTACCTAAGATAATATGTAGCTTGATTGTTTTTTCATCTTTTTATTAAACTGGAACTCAATACCTAACATTAGCTTAATCTAATGTAAATATTTTGTAGTAGTTCACACACAATTCATTTAGGTTTCTTTACTTTATTTTGTAATAAAACACATAACAAACCTAATTTAAGGAGCCATCAAGAACATAATAACAAGCTAATTAACTAAATAACATTAATTTAGAAGTTCGCAGCGCTAATGATGAGAATCATTAATGGCTTCACATCGACCATTTTACGAACGAGAAAAAAATAATCGAATTCTTTGACGGTCACCTTATTATGTTGGCTTATATTGTCTTATATTTGGTGTCGTAAATTACACCATCGTTGGTCGGTATTAGCATTTTTATTGTCGCATACAGAATGGGCGAGCGATCGTAATTTAATCTTCGGACCGCAAAATTGAATTATTTATTATATTCAACGGTTTGTATAAAAGGTAATTGGGGATTTCAGTGCAAACATGATTAGACTAATGGTGAGTGATCATAGTTATTAACTTATTTGAGTAATAAGTGGGAAGATTTGCTTTCTCTCTTTGAAAGGTTTTACGCTCAAAATCTCAAGTTGAGATCAAATCATTGGAGCGTCTATATTTCTCTATTACATAGTCTCTCTATTTTTAAAAGAAGTTCATGATTGTATTTTTTTACTAGCTTCCGCCAGAGGCTTCGCCCGCGTGATATCTTAATAAATTACGGACTATGTTTCTCAGTGATAATATGGCATTCTATTGGTGAAAGAATATTTTAAATCGGTCAAGTGGTTTTTGAGTTTATTCATTGCAAACAAACAAACATACTTACTTACAAAAAATCAAATCTTTTCTCTCTATTAGTTTAGATAGACGTAGATATGTTATACTGTATTTAGGTACGTATCTATTTTCTTAAAGTAGTCTGATTTGATTAAGTTGTACTTATGTAAACTTAAAAATCTTTTGGTAATTTAACACCAAGCACTTTAACACCCTGTTTTTCTATTGAAATCCTTCAGCTAACTTCATTTCGTTCTTCTCAGATACCTTCTCGTTACAGTTCAATTCAACTGTGGACTGTGGATATTTTAACTGCAAGACTGTTCCGTGACTTCTGAATCAGGAGCGAGAAAAATGAAAATGTAAAAAATGTTTTCCTATCGTGAAATGGAAATGTGACGATCAGACAGCTGTGGGTGTGGGAGGTCTCTTTCGTGTTTGTAATATGACTGTGCATTAGAATTGCAGGAAAACAAAGTCACAAAGACACACATAATTTATATCGGGTCACCTCCCATAAATTACCTTAATATAATTATACATGAAATGCAACTGCTCCCTTCTATTGATTAATCTTTAGTCATTGCTTAAGACCTTCGCAAATGAGTTTATCATAATATCAAAAGCTATAAAAATACCATCGACTTAATAAAAAAATATTTCTTTTATTATTGACATTAAAAAATTAACAAGAACTATAATTTAATGCGAAGACTCGACTACCTGTACAACAGTGGAATTCAGTGGCAGATTGCAGATCAAAATTATTAATCATTCGGAAACTCCATATCGAATACCGTACATTTTTAATCGATTTCTCGTGAATGCGAATCGATACCGCAATCAATAATATTATTGTTTTAGTTTTGTCAACCGTTACGTTTAATGTTGGTGATTAAATTTTCTTGAATTTCGCGATTTAAGATTTGTGGGATTTTTTTGTAAACGGTATTTGCTGTGTTACCTTATGTTAGGGTGTTATAATTTTATTGTTTTGATAAGTGGCTACAGAATCACCTACACACAGATATTCAACTCTCTAAGGATTAAAAATCTGGGAAATCCAAAGGATCGTTCAAAGAAGTGATAGTTTTCAGGGGTGTTGTGCCGTGTTGTGCCAAATTTGGATACTTTTCGTAGTAGAGAATTTAATAGGTAATTATTTAATGAAGCTACTATTTATATTTGTTCGTTCGTACTACTTCGGGCAGTTAGGTAGGTACCAACCTTGTTGATTGTCTAATCATTTCACCACAAAATGAGCGGATACTAGAAAATAAAAGTGTAGGTTACTTAGCTGTAATCAACACTCTTTACAAATGGATTAGTGATTCTAACATTATGTTATCACCGCGTGAGTCAGCGGGGACGCACCTTTATGGACGTAACATCGAAGAACTTCATATCTATAATTCTATAATTCGTAAGGACTATTTCTGCTTGCAGCGCTCGGCGGCTATAGAACCGGGGCGGTAATAGATGTGGTCATCGTGTTCACGGGATTTGTTTTCAAATTGCTTAGATATGAAGTTCTTCGATAGTTCATGTTATGTTTAATTGTAAATAACTAATGTAAGGTTTATTCAAATCCATGTTTCCAATTGATGTTATTTCCACTTAAACAAACATCAACTTTAAGTTAGTGTAAATAAGGTTGATTTTAGACTGACTAGTGCTGTTGAAAGTCATAAAAAAATATTTAGTTGTAGCGCAAACTGAACCTTATGTGTAGGCATTACAGTTGTTTTTCCTAAAAATTCGTGTGTGTTTACATGTTTGGCAAATAAATTGCGAACGCAGATTAGGTACTGTACTAAAAAAAAAACAATAGACGACGTATATCTAGTAACCTAATTCGCTTAACTGTTCTTAAACAGTCATAAAGAACCCTGTAAGAAATCTACACGTGCTTCACCTCTCAACGAGGCATCCTCAGGATGACGATTGCCTTATTGCGAACCCGGACTCGACGTGTTAACACGTCAAGCGTCGAGAGCAGTGTGAGCCCCTTCGCACTTGTACTGTACTCAATATATTAGGCAAATAAAGAATGTTTATTTCTGGAACAAAATAGTTATCATTTCAGGCTTTTATTCCCTTCCTAATGAACAGCATTAAGCATTGAACGTCTTTAAAGACTGCCTCGTTGGTCTAGTGGTTGCAAGCGCTACTGCTGAGCATGAGGTCCTGGGTTCAATTCCCAGGTCGGGTAAAGTGTTATTGGGTTAATCTATCTGGAATTCCGCAGTAGCAGCCCGGAGTCTGGATTAGTGCTCGGTTGATGGCAATAGGCTTGCCTCTTATTACGTGGGACTTAAAAATAATTGGCGAACTGTGGGTGTAAATTTCCAGTATAACCCGACCTCTCGTTGTATCGAAATACTATTCCATGCGAGATCAGCTTATACTGGAAATGTATAGCTTGATATATAGAATAGAATAGAATATAAAGTTTTTATTAGTTTTTGTTAGTTTTTATATACCCGTGTGTACTATACACCTGTGCCAAACGTTTCGGGGCAACAAGACGTGATGTTATGGTCTTTGAGGTTGATGTCGCAGTTTTTCTAACAATGTCGGTATAGGGAAATTCCCATTAAGTAACCCCCTTATTTATACTTATTCAAGATTCTTGTTTATACCATACTCTTTTGATTAAACTATGAACTTCTGCTTTACAGATAAGCCTGTAGATTTTCCATATAATTATTCATAAGTATAATAAAATATTTAGTATCAAACAAATAAAGAACTAATAATATATTCTATGGTCGATAGATACCTTTGCGATGAGGTATTAAAAATTTTATGAGTTTTTAATAAAGCCGTTAAATCTGTAGGTAATCGATAAGTTGGATCAAATCACGTCATCAATCATGACGTTTTCCTACAGCTGCACTGTTACGTAACGGTTGATTACTTATTAAGTTTAATCAGACATTTGTTTAAAGGCTTGTGAACAAATGGAGGGCTAGGCTGAAAATTCGGAACATAGTTTAGGGGCATGAGGAACAGGGTGTAAAGTTCACTCATCCCCCATAGAAAAGGGAGGATCCTCCGACCAGACGGATGTCGTGTCTGGCGGGCAACTGCCCAGAGGTTGAAGTCGTGAGCTTGAATATACAGGGTGTAAAAAGACACATCACAAAGCCGTAAACTACGCATACTGTACGTATAGCTAAGTAGCTTTGCGCAAAAATTATTGCTGGGAACCGTAATTTTTTTTTTTTAAATAAAAAAACAAGTTTTTATTGCGCGCAATGTAACGCGAACCCACGCTTGAATGAACGGATTCAGTGTTAGTTAAGCTCCGCCCCTACGCTACGTAGGTAGGTACTTGTTGTTCATTGCGTTTTTGTAACTTCAAATGCGTAATCTGTTAAGATAAATCTAAAATTCAGGTAATGTTTGTTTGGAAAAAAGTTTCGTATTATCGCATAGAATTCATTTTCGTGAAAAAGTAAAAAAAAAAATGCGACTTTGACCTTCAATATCTCCAGAACCAGTGGATTCCCAGGTATGGTCTAGTGGAAAAAAATGATGCAAATAATGGGTAGAATATGTGGCTTTCGGCTTCGGAAAGTGTCTTTTTACACCCGATATGTCCACCGCGCGGTAAACTCTAATTGCGCGATGCAGGATTTGAGTGACGTCAGGATGTTGTGTGACGTCAAGTCGTATGTCGTAGTCGATGCGTAGTTCGCATGTGGCGGTGTAGATGCCGCCACAATAGAACATAATAACAGCCGCACGGGTCGATCCTTCAGGTTAAGCTACACTTGCCGGAGTTGGTCTGTGGATGGGTGACCATCTTTACATACCGAGACTCGAGACACGTTAAGCTTTTGGTCCTGGCTGTCATTCAGAAGCCCGAAAGTCATCAAACTCAAAGCATTTATTTCAAATAAACCAATTACAGGCACTTTTGAATAGTCAAGGGGGTCGGTCAGTCAGAAAGATGAAGCTACCAGTCTGACCACCAGTCTTACTAAAGGTTATCGTATTACCCAGTTACTGGGTTGTGGAGGTCAGATAGGCAGTCGTTCTATGTAAAATACTGGTATTCAGCTGCATCCGCTTAGACTGGAAGCCGACCCCAACATAGTTGGGAAAAGGCTAGGCAGATTGATCCCCAATGCAAACTAAGCCGACGTCTGTTTATGAGTTCACAATTCAACCTCAGACTGCAAAAAAAAAAACCTTACAGTAATTCATAAGACGAACATTTCACCTTAGGCAAAGAGCTTCACACGGCGTCTGAAATCCAGCACAAGTCTACAAAACATATAGGGTGGTCGCTGAAACAGACAACGTCACTATTTACCCTGTCACTTACTGTACATACACGTCTAGAAATACCCGATCATAATCGTTTCTACCGACCGCTGTATCATCACGCACAAAACTGTCTTCGAGCATCCGACAATGAGCACTAACAAAGACAAGTTGAATAGAAAAGAATTTAAGCCGCGACTGTACATCTTGAAAGTTCTCACAGCCCATGAGAATGCTCTTTACAATCGATATTCAAAAAAAGAACAGCATCGATGTCTCTGTTGTCAACGGACAATTCTTTTGGAGATCAACAACGACGCCACTCGTTTCATTTTCAACCTTGACTGAATGGAGATAAGGTTTAATTTTCGATTTAGTTTTAAGAATTTTATTGTTCCGTTTCGGTATGAATTGCGTCACCGACTAAAAAGACAAAGCACGAACCGATCGTGTCGCATTGTCGGGCTAATGATGAGCCAAAACATTATTTTTAGAAGGCGTTCGGCTAGCCGGCCGCTTTATAAGGTATACAGCGATCGAAGTGCAGATACAATTCGCTTTTATGGGGCCGGTAGCGTGCTTAGTTGTTAACACGCTCGAGTTTTCCGATACGATGTTAGCAGTGATTGTTTGACAACTGATACAGACGATTCATTGTACAATCGGTACTGTTATCGAATGTACTTATTCGATTTACCGGACAATTACATCACTATTTTATTTTCAATATAATGGTATATTACTAAGTTACTCTCAAAATATTATAATTAGGTCTCATAATAAAATACAGTTAAAAAATATTTGGCTAAAAAGTGCCAAAATTATAGGTCTAAGAAAAGACATCAACGCGCGCTTACCCCTTACAGAATATTCATGCTCTGGGATTTGCAAAAACTAATTAAAATACCTATGGTATTTATTGTTTCTCATAAATAAATATTAAATTGAGGTCGAATTTATTTTAAAAAAAACAAATACATTCAAACAAAAAAAACCTAAACGAAAAACTGTCATACTTTTCACAAAAGAAGTTAAAAGTTTGAAACACTGTGAAACACATCCAAATCACAATATCAGACACAAGTCCCGTAAATTAGAAAATTAGCAACGCACCAACCCTCAGTGTGGTCGCAGTGACCATTCAATACCTCAACAAAAGCCGGACAATCACACTTTTTCCATCACCATAAAAGGTTTGTTTCTTAATAATTGTAAGCAAACATTCTGTGACACTTTGCAGTTTATAATGCAACAATAAGTCTATGAGCCCCCGTCGTCACGTATAATAGATGCCAATTTCGAAAACAATTCATCCCCTAATATGTTTTGATGTTTTCGGTCATTGTCGCCGCTTGTTCGCTTGATTGCTTGTTTATAGCCGTGACGGCGTTGTAAGGAATGTCCGTTTAGTCACAATGCTTTTGTTTCTATTGTAGTTTCGCGCGTGTCTTCGAAAAGTCCGTTATAATAATTGTGTTTGTGACAATATGACTTGTATAGAGGTGTGACTAGAGTAGAGTTAGTGTCCGTGTGGTCTGGGGAAGAACGGGTCATCTCTCTTTCGTGGGTTACGGGACTTTCATTTGTTCATTTGTTAAGCAGTTATGAATTTCATCTTTGGAATAATCCATCACGATGTGAGCCTCTCGATGCTTACTAACTACAGTTATACCTGCTGATATATTTAGCCTATTTCAGTTAGTAGTGCAAACTAGTAATTATAAAAAGTGAACCAGCTGTAGGATGAACATGGTTTTTCATTTTATAAAATATTTAGAATGTTCCGAATTTCAAGGTCAACAGAGTCCAAATAAATTTAGTCAAATTCGCTTGAGTACCTACGTGTATTTAAATTTCGAAAAACTAAGTGTAATTTTTTATTTTTTTTATAATGTGACTCAATGCTGAGTCTGAAATTGATTATTAAATAAAAGTCGTAAAATTAAATCATTTGTCTAAGAAATCGATAGAATTAGGTCACTCTTGTAAATCTTTATTGTATATTTCATAGATTTGTTGTTAGTTAACATTAAAACCATTATTAAATTATTCATATATTAGGAAGTAGATCCATGATTTCTTTATGGTTGTTAAAAGTAACAATTACCACAGATAAAATATTTTCCTTTTGCTAAACTTTTGTTCCTACAATTTGTCTCCATTGTAGGTGCATTGAAGTAGGTAGGCATTTCTTAAAAAAATACACACAAGGAAAATTAAATTACCTACACACCCAGTCGAACAGATGAGATTTTTAATGTGAAGTTTGTAAAATCCCATAAATTGTACTCATAAAGCTTAGACAATCATAGAAGAGAAGATGCATTATACATCTGAGATCCTTATTAGGAATTTGAATAAAAAATATATTTGATAGCTTCCTTTAAATAGGAGAACAAAAAGTTCATTGTTTGAATAAATTTTAACCGTTTTTGATTATTTATTACTTCGCAACCGAATACATCTCCCACGCCTTGTTAAATATTTGGCAATGTCTACATAAATGCAATAAGTTATGCACATATTTTTCATTTAGATAATATTTCGATATAAAAATAGGCGCTAGATATCGAATAAGTGTTTCATAATCATATAGCAATAGGAATTTAGTACCAAAACATGAATTTAATATCCTATTCTAGAATCTGCTAAGTCTACTATGATAAAAAAAATGTACAGTAATTTTATTTAGAAAAAGTGACCGTTCTAACATAAATACTGCTTGCTACATTAAAATATAACATCACATCAATATCGTGTATCGATTGTGTAATGTGAAAACATAGGAGGCGGCGCGTACGACGGTAGCCGTGCGCACCGAACATAAATAACCGACCACGCCGCAAACAAGTCGTATTTACGACATTATTATATTTTATACTTACGCAGTACATGGAGGCTCTAATACGTGGCCAACCTACATAATAACGAGAACGCGCGGAAGGCGTAACCCGGTGGCAATACACCGTCTCGCTCGACGACGCCCCGGGCGCGCGCCTAAGCGAGACGAACAACCACAAATTTATTGAAACGAAAAAAAAAACTTAGCTACTGCACTCCGCGTCGCCTCTACAGAACTAGATACATTTTTCCACGTCTCCGCGGGAGAAAGAGAGGCATACGTCTGCCAATAAGTGCGAGCAGGACAGCTATCGGTTCGCGGGTAGGCGCGCAGCTAAACGGCCGGTCATGTGGGCGCTGCCGGTGTTGCGCACGCGCTGCTACCTCGCCGCGGTTGAGTTCCACGCTCACGCTGCGTCGCTCGGCTCGCTTAGCCCGTGTGACCTTTACTTGGTGAACTTAGGAAGCGTCGTTCGCTGTGAAACTTCCATTAGAACCCCTCCGTCCCGCGCGACAGTGATTCTTCGGACCTCCAGCGCAGCAGCACCAGCATTGGAGCGAAAGAGATGGCTGGTGGTCGTCAGCGCCGTAGCTAAAGGTATTCGTAGAATGCGTGATCTGTATCGGGCGGGTGGAGGCGGCGCGGGGTGCGGGGACGTTCGGAAGCGGTGGCAGCTCCCATCGACTCCTGGGGTTATTCTTCCTCAGGCCACTGCTGCTCGAGCTACGTACCAAGCGAGCCAGTTTTTTCTGTCCACCGCACCGCACGCCACACACTCGTTAAGCCCGTGCCAACACGAGAAGTCGCCACTAATAAATTACTGTTTTTTACTGCAAACGCAACAGTCATCGCCGCGCAGCCGAGTAATTTATACGTAAAAATAAACATTAATCAACAATATCGCAGTTACTATCGCCCGAATACAGTGAGTACTCTGACATTTGTTCTTATATTTGTTGATTCAATCGTAGCTTTCTTAATTTTATATCTAGAGGTCTTCATTTCGAAATCTTTGCTAAAGTTCTTGCATATTTGCTTCAAACTAAATAAATTTAAATAAAAGTGTAACATTCTAAGATATAACGATTGAATCAATAATACAATTTTATTTCTGTGTTATTATAAGTCCTTTTTTAGATAAAATATTATAAAACTTTAGTTATCATTCATTAATTCATTATCATTCATAATTAGCATTTTCATCACATTCTGCTTGATCATAATATTCACACACTCTCACACATACGCGATTCCTGTTTGGATATCACACATTCACAGTTCTGAGTCTTTAGGTCAGTATTATAAATGTTGATACATTCGCGATAAACATCGCGAGTATTTTAATTATAGTTCGGACGGCGCAGGGCTTTAAAAATAGTAATTCATACAGACCACAATTATAGTCTCACATTTAAGAAATGATTGCAATAAACTTTATTGAGGAATTTCAAACAATTACAGAAAAAAATGTTCCCATCCTTTCATAAAAACACACAGAAATATTATTTGAATAATCGAGGCTATTATCATGTAAATGTCGCCTTAGCGCCTCTCGGCGCTAGCACCACAAAGGACATCCAAAAATATTGTCCTTATTATAGTTTTTTTTAAACTAAAATCATGTGCACCCACCGGCCGATCCATTCAACGTAAGATAGTGACCATTTTATAACGATTTATGGTTTATTTAACAATAAAAGAATAATGGCTGTAGAAAAAAACATTGAGAGATATTTTAAGGTAACACTTGAGGCTTTTGTGATTTCTAAACGTTTTGTATGGCACGCATCATTAGACACACATTTTGACACCTCTAAGATATGTTCCCGTGTGACTTCTATGCGAATATCCTTAATTGATGCAACTAAAAAGTTTTCAGCGTAAAACATGCCAAAGAAATTATATTGTCATCCGCTATGCTTTTACAAAATCTTTTCAAATGATTAATTTACATGGAAGACGAATAGACGAACGCCATATTTGAAGATTACGTGGTCTTTCGTTTTGACTAGCATCAGTCAAAATATCAGTACCATAAAATAATTTTAAAAGTTGTGAGTGTAAATCCAATAAATATACCCGGAAATTGTAAAAAAAAAACAATAATCTTTAAAAGTAATGTTTTAACACGGAAACGCAATTTTATAGTCACAATATTAATTGCAGATTAATTTATGTATGGTCAACCATTGTACTCAAACTGAAATGAATCTTTGATATTTGCGGTTGATAATTAAACTCCATAGGACGAACAGTTATAAATAACGATAAAACCGGTGTTTAACTATAACCTTAAGTTACAATACTGTAAGTTATTTCTTGTACTTATGGCTAGGTTCTCTTTTTGTGGCTGTATATCTCACTGACAGGGTTTAAATATAAAGTACTCATTATTATTATTTTAAAATTTATTCCGATAAACTTGTAAAGTAGGCACCTAATTATTTATACTTGATACGGAAATTCATTCACACAGGTTTTATCATTTTATTAAAAATATAATTCCAAGCAATTTTCATGGAAACATTCTAAAACATCAATTTATAAATTGTTTAAGTTCAAAACCTATTTAAAACCAAAATGTTTTTGTTACAATCTTCCTTGTTAAAATATCTGTTTATTAAAGGCAATCTCAAACAAAACTTGCGTGTTTCTAAATGCATAAAACCCAAATATTATAATTATAAGTTGAGTGATCCTTATCGAGCTGCAAAAAAGCTAAATAACTTATTTATGTGTCAAGTCGTGCCAATTTCTGTAGCTCGAAGCGCCTCGATTTACATCCATAATTATTTACAATGTGGGCTTTGTAGGCTAAGAGCCGGAAAATCAAAAAATAAATTTTGCAAGTCTTCGCTGTCTTCGCTTCTTGCTAATTGTAATGAGAGATTTTATCTTAGGTAATCCTGGTGTTTTACTTATTCATAGATACCATAGGTCAAGTTTTCTCACTGCCTAAATCTCTCTCTCTCACTAAAACTGACTCATAAAAAATCAATGTAAAAGGACTTAACGAATTCATTGATTTCTTATTTACAGATTTGCAATTCAGTTCATATTATGTACCTATTGTAAAATTAAAAGAATAACCAGAATTCACATAGGCCGGTATTTATAGGAAAAACAAAATTTTCTGTTTCTTTATTTATCCACAACCATTCTGTCAAAATTTACACGCCACAAATATACGAAACCATTCCGATTTCTCTGTATTCACACAATGACATAACGTGCCACTAGATTAAATTGCTAAAATCATAAACCTTTGTAGCAGTCGCGCGATAAATGTTATAAACGTAATATAAAATGATCGAGCTCCCGGTCTATAGCGTATCGCGGTGGCGGGGAAACACGCGCTTGCGCACCTTGCAAATTGTGGATCACTCTCAATTATAGCTGATGATAATCGTAGCCTATTTTAATGGAAGTTTAGATTTTGTGAAGCGAAATATTTGCATTTAGACGGAAAATGATAGAGGAATTTTCAAAATAAGGATGAATAAATTTTGCCTTTGGGAGTTATTGAAATATCTGCTGATTTTTCATTTCAATGCCGCTGTAGTTTTTCTACGTGTTGATGAATGTTATGTTTCAGTACCTATTGTGATTAGAAAAAGAGTTTATTGTATTTGAATGGGAAAAAATTACCTAGCCTATGTGTCCAGTATCGTACCTCTTTAATTTTGTATGTCTGTTTTGAAATTTATCATCACATTCATCACTAAATATCAATCCTCATAAAAGTTATTTTTCATAAAGTCATAACATAGTTAACCTAACAGCATTTTATAATGTTCATTTCAAACGAATATGTCCCGCTGACATTAAAAAATGGCCTTTAAATTCGCCACTTGTAGGTGCCCATATTTAAATTTTCAAATATCGAATCCGTAGAACGTTTCGGGAATGTCGAGGACTCACGACGGGGCGCCTGCGCATCGCCACTTTCTTTCAACTTCGCCGAACCACACCGCGTTCGGTTTTAGTAGTGATGGACGGTTTTAATCGATTTATATGTATAATCGATTATTCTTATTAGGGTTTGAATTAGTATAATATGTAGAATAATTTGTTGTATTTTTTGTGAGAGATGTATATTGTCAAATGAAGGGTTGGTTGGACGTTATTTATCGTATTGTTTCCTAGAAAATATATTTCTTGCATTTTTTTCTTATTAATTTTTAAGACGATATAGTTTGTTTGCAAGTTCATCGTTTTATGGTTAGGTATATTAAAAGGGTTGTTTAATTGCACAAAATAGATATAACTAAGCTACATGCATCTGATTCTGAATGCAAATTATAATTACCAAGCTGAACTAGTAGGTACTAACTCACATTCACGATCCACATAATGGGATACTAAACAATCGATTTAGTCGATTTGCATTAGTCGATTCTATATTAACGAACGCCCATCACTATCTTGTTTCACAACAAATAAAAGGCATACTGTCACATACATACGGGCACGTATTAACACATTGCCCTGTGTTTACGACCAATGGGGAGGAATAATCTCAAGACAATGATTATTTATTATCAGAAAACCTTTTGTCATGACACCGCCGACCGAACGCTGTACCCATTTATAACCTTTTGGTACTTAAATATTGATCGAGAACACTGGTTGTTATGGTTGTTGGTTTTGAAGCTATGATTATAACTGATATCATTCGATTAAGTATGATATACAGTTTGGATACTGAATGTTATTGTAATACTTATGTCGCATTTACTGAGAAGGGTGGAACTTTGGAGGGTGACTAAAGGGTCATGTCATGATGGTAGACAGTAGTTAGCATCTTTCTGTAACTCACTGCGCCGATTATCAAAATGGTCTTATCCTGGGTGTCCTGTCGTCTGTACGTTACAGGAACTGGTGGATGCTAGTGATGGCGCCAAACATGTAGCCGAATTCGGAAAGCCATCGACACGACAAGAACAAGATCAAATCGGTTGCTAACTGTGACTGACTGAGTGATTTTGATACCATCATGATGAGAATTTCATATAGCAGTTTTTGTAGAGCCTAAGTCAGTGTTGGATGAGTCGAGAAAATTCCTGATGAAAAACCGCAAAAACGTGAATATAGCACTGTCGAAAATTGCGAAAAGTTTTCATGTCACCATTTACGGTATACCTAACATTCTTTAGTGAGTCGATTCCTTCTAAGCATTTCAGCAACACATTCTCATACAAGTTTAAAACTTAAACCCACTGATAGTATTTCACGTAAGCTTTTCATTTATAACAATAGCTTTCCGATTATCTTCAGTTCCTATTTAGTGTTTTGTGCCGAATACCGTTCGTGGCTTTAAAACTATGTCTATTTCTAATACTTTAGTGTATATTGGCGTTCAGTAGTTTACTTTTTACCCGATGGTCTTACTATGTTATGTAAGTAAGGCCCGACGACTCCGTTCTTAACGCGGAGACTATAGCTGAACAGTAGAACTATCAAAAGTCAACCACCAAATTGTTGACCGTAGCCGACCCTGCTATCACCAAAACTATACAAACGAAGGCGTCACAGACAAACTCAACAAAAGCCGATATATTTATACATAACGAAACTTCTAAGTTTTAACATAATTTGTTCACAAAGCAAACTGGCGCTCAGGCAGGATACCTTTGTTTGAACGAGATAAAATACAAAAGTTCGTGGGTTCCGGCTATGGCTTATCTCTCGGGAATCTCGGCTATAGATAAACGAATTCCAAGTTTAGATGTGTTAAGTATTAACATATAGTTTCATAATAGGTTATGAAATATAACGTAGGGATGTTCCTGTGTATAGTAGAATATGCAGAGCATTTTGTAGGGGATGAATTCGAATTGATGTTATACCCAAGATCGTCCAAAAGCAAATCTGTTTCGGCTCACTGATATCAATTTCGTTCTACATATATCTTTAGCGTTTTTTGATCAACCGTCGTTGTTTGCTATTAGTGGATATGTTCTTTTGCAGTTAAGATGGCTGATTTGATCGTCCGCCACTTTGTTTCTGAGATTTTTGGCTTAAGTTGGAAAACTTTACTCTTTAAATTCTTGACGAATCAGAGCTTTTCTATTATCTATCTATTAGGATTTTAGCTAATATGGAGATGATGTTTATCGACTCGTTTTGATTAGTCGCCAATTACGATATCTTAAAGTGTGTTCATTATCAATAACTGAATCACAGCAGAATGCATTCGTTAAAGTGAAAATTTCGAAAACAAAGGAAGTAATTTTATCTTCCAATGATAAAGGAAATAACATGCAATAGTATCGCAGGCATATCTTCAAACAGGACTTAAACTTATCGGCAACATAAAGACATTGATAGTAATTGCTAAGATTACCGACAGTGCCAATTAAAGGAGGTGTTATGTTAAAGAATTGATACATTCTTTTGTGTGTTATCTTAGTTTAAATAGTGGGTGAGGCGAATAGATAAGTTATCGTATGTTTGCGTTCGAGTTGGTTTTTGTAAGCTTTGAAGAAACTCCGACAAGATAACATTGTGGATAGGTATTGATGCCATTTGTTGCTGATTAAGGTGGTACGATTGAAACGTTATTATTGGTCATTATTTATTTGGTGTTATCTTGAAGTATTGGTACTTCGTGTTTGGTGAAAACTTTGCATCAAATTGCCGGTTTACCTAAAGATGAATCACAAACAGTAAGTCGAATATACTTTCGGAAGCCATTAAACATTGTATCAGTTTACTGCTATTGAATATTATTTTTACTTGCAATTATTATGGGACAGATAATCTATTATATATTTGAATTTTTTCTCGATCTCTGAACAAATATTTTGTCTTCGCGTTTGTTCTGTTTAATCACGAAATTGTTGAGCTGTGTTTAATTTTTTTTCCGTCAAACTATTTGACACTTCAAGGTATATTACGATACCTTATAGGCACTTAGCACGTTCATTCACAAGCGACACATCCATTGAGTTCGGTTTGTTTGTAAAGGTGGGTTCGCATGGCGCTATTTGCGCGGCTTGACCGCAAACATCCCGCCGGTTAGCGCCACAGGTGACGTTCTACCTGACCGCTTTTTGTATTGTGTGCATACCCTTAATGTTACAGTTCGCCTTTGTCCGGCCGATTTCGAGTGTTTGTCTCGCGTTTTGAGAGCTTTTTGTGGATATCAGTGCTATCAAGAAATATTTTAATAAAATCTGTTTTTGTATCGATTCCTCTTGCTATTTAGTCTGTTTTATAGTTATACTTTAAGTACTGGAGGTGGAACTCTGGAGAAAAACAAACGTTTTATACTACCTACAACCATCCACCGTTCAATTCTAAGTAGTGAATAAAATAGCCATCTAAAACTTCCACATAAATGCGAGATGTCGAAGTAAAATCGCGTAGATACGGACCTCTATAAAAAGGCAATTCGACTCTCCCATATAAATTTAACTGACGATACCCGTTCGGTATTATAATGTGTATCGTCTGTATAGGCAAGATCGTTTGCATCCCACGAGAAAAACGCTGCGGGCTATAGAAAGTCCCACCCACACTGATCACAACTCACGCGCCGACGAAGCGGTGAAAAAAATGAATAATCTTTTTTTTTAAACGCGGTTCAACAATTCGCTGCCGTGTTACGCGCTCCGCCCCCCGCCTTCTGATTGGTGAACAGTAGCCGAATTTCATTTTTTCCATGTGCACACGCACGCACGAAGATGCGTATCGAATTGATTAGGTCATGTGAGTGACGTCATTGTAGTATTTTTTTTGTACGATAGTTGTGCAAATATTCATTATAGATTGTTATACTGTATATCTACCTGATGCCCAAGTATTTGAATCATACAAAAATTCAATTAATTAATTTCTGTTGTAGCCACGACAAGTTTCTTATCAATAAATGCCGACACGATTACGACAATAAGTTTAACGTTTTAGAAAAAAGCTAATAAACAGATCATTTGCAGTTATTTCGACACATATACAAAGGTATATAGAAGGTAAAACAATTAATAAGAAAATAAAATGGATACGTAACTGATAAAAAGGCAATACCCAATATACTCGCTAAGAACGACAATGCTTCCTCTGCTTCTGTCTAAGTCAAGGGTTTAGAAATACGTGTAAAAATGAGGCAGGGAAGCAAAGCATTTAAAATAAATTTTACCTAACGCCTTTAAAATAATCTTCTATACAAGAAATCACAGCGTTTAGTCCACATATCGACATTTAAAAGATTCTCACACCTATCTTAAATGTTCTATTAACATAAAATATATTGCATGATCAGACATCTTAATTTAAAGGTCGGTATTCCCCGAGGCAATACAATCACTTAATTGATAGATTTAATGTGTGAGAAACTGAGAACAAACATTTTAGATCAAGATTGCCTAACAATCGTGTTCTTAAAAATGTTTTAGACACTCTTGTAATGAAATAGCGTTCTTTAAAACTGGCTCTTCTTTTGTATTGAACTGTTAATCCTTCGTTCAATATCGGCTTCGTTTTCTGACTTACCTATCTGGCCTGTAAAAAGCACTCTATCCTGGCACAAATTGTGACCGAACTATTCATGGAGTTCAATATTTCGTTTTTACTTAAAAAATCTGAGATGTTGGAGATCCTTAAATCTAGATTACACTCAAATTCTTAGGTATGATGCCCGGGGTCATTTAGCTTTGTAAAACGTAGATTGATATAAAATCAGTCTCGCATCCACGAGACACCTAAATATTTTTATTTTGGGAAATAAAGTTATTCAAAACGACTCTTCCCCAGATTAGGAGATCAAAAATATACATATAGCTAAACAGCAAAAACAATAACAATAAATACTAATTTAATTACCAAGCAAAATTATCAAAGAATAAAATTACGCTTAAAAACTGCCCACACGTTACACGTTCCTATATGCTACAACATTTTTACCTACAGTCATTGATTGGCTCCCGCGTAAACCAGTAGCCGACTGCGGCATATACATTATGTGTATCGTATGCGTGTATTTATTTAGCTACCGGGCACGCCCTCTGTGAGGGTTTGAGAGGACCGTGGGAACTGTGGAATATTTTATGTACTAGTCTGTGGTTGGAACTGGAACGAAGAAGTAGAGTATTTTTTATTACTGTCTGGTTGGCTTTCATATAGGTACTTCTTTTTAATATGAGAACAAAAATAGTGAATTTATTGAGCAAAAAGGAAACTCATTCTAAATTTAAATTGTTTTGGGAATGTCTGACAACGCACAGCCGCAACTGTAATCAATGTTATCATAGTAAAATGAAATTCGAAATATAAATTCCTCAAAAGTTCCAGAAGTGCACTAAAAAGGCTTTTTCAAAACTCGAGCTCAGAGCAGGTCTCAATAGAACACGAAGTGTGCAAAAAAATGGCACAGCATGTAAGAAAAAATATAATTAATTAACAACCTCAATCAACTGACATCACTATACTTAAAATTAGTTATACAACAAGTTAATCCGCTAACTACATGGTCAGTGGAGTACCCAAAGACGTAGGGGATATAGCCCGGGCAGCCCGCCGGGGGCTATCCGACCGAAGCCCAATATATCAGCGCGCATACTTCGTTGCTCCGAAACAGAGGATTCAGTGGAGATATGTTAGAATTGCATTTTGTTAAAAAAAAACATTATACATAAATAATTTGACGGATAAATGAATCGGATTAAATTGAACAGTTTTGGCATATTTTCTAAAGTATTTACTTAAGCGATTGAGGGTGGATGATAGAGGAAAATCTTTTTTCGCCTTGCATCATTTTCACTGTGCCGTAATAGCGGCGCGTATTTAATTTCCAATGGCATCAATTAATACTTTCCGAGTGATCATCACGAGACGCGTAAATTTTTCTGTAGGCACTTTTATTAAAGAACCTTTTTCTAAAATAAAAAGTAAATTATAATAAATTGAATTAAGTATTTGACGAAAACCCCAAGGGAATACTCGTACCTTGTCATTCCGACATTCATATAAAAGTTAAACAACTCCGTTCCCTAAAACATAAACACAAACATAACATAAACATAACCAGCGAACACAAGAAAATAAATCTTCTAAAAATAATATAACCGATTACCGTCTCCACGGCCGGCTCTGTTCCCATTCAAGCGCATACCTTTCCTGTGGGAACGTGCGGGACATAAACTGTTTCGTTATTTCTGCTTACACTCTCATTTGTATATTATAATTTGACCGCAGTGGGGTTGAATTTCAATCCTTATTATTACGGTTATTTTAGATATAGGTACTAGGTATTGATAATAACATACACTTCCAAAGAAAAAGAGATTTGTTCAGAAAGGTACTTACAATATAATTTTTCGTAGGGTTCAAATAAAACAACGTGTTGTTGAAATAGAACCTTAATGTGTCTTTTGTGACGCTCCTAATTATAAAACCATTTATTATTTACACTACTCTTTTGATTAAATAAATAAAATGTAGGGATATTTTATATAAAATTTAAAAATTCCAGCTACCTTTATTAATTGTATAATTTTCTCCATACACATTCTGAATTATTCATGAAACAAACGTGGTAATTATAACAACGTGATTCAGCTCATGTTTGGAATTCTTTCAAAATGTAAGGAGCGAGCTGATAATCGCATTCCATCCCTTTCATTATTACTACCATGGATCTACGTGGGAGTGAGACAGGCATTGCATTGTTCGTAAAAATGTCAAATAGAATGATAAACATAAAATTTCGTGTTGAAACGATGCGCTCGCGCACGCGCCGAACAATGAGATGGTAATAATTTTATTCAAATGTGGGTGATCATCAGCTTTTATGTTCCCTTGGTATTTGTTAAAAGACCGATTAATTTATGAGCGAGTTTTGTTAACATTTGTTATTTTTCTTAAATATAGTTTTTAAAGCGAGATTTTTAACGGTGGTTTTAAAATCTTGTCTTAAGGGTTTTAGTGATAGATGCAACTGATGAATAATTTTAAATGATTTTGGCAGGGGAAAACATGATGGGTATAGGTAATTATTCTTAAAGGGTCCGTCAGACAGGCGCGACGCGACACCTGTAGAACAACTTCGGTGAAGTTCCCGTCGCGTCGCGCGTGTCTGTGGGAGCCCTAAAAGCGTAGAGCACTATCGCTTAGTTAGTATGTTCTCTTTTTATTTATTATCATTTCGTATTACATCGATTGCATTGTTACTTGCTAGCAAAGCACTTAAATTTTTAGGACGAATATGTCAACATGATCAGTTTATTTATAAATGACATAATTACAATTAATTAAAAAGAAATGCAATCCAATGACAACAATAATTGTACAACAAAACACTCGTTACACGTTCCCAACAATAGTTACGCATGGAATTCCTAGAAAGCCAAAAGCCGAATGCCGAAAGACGAAAGCCGAACGAACTCACGCTGACTCGGCAACGTGGCCTCATTGAAAGGTGCACAATAGAATCAATGCCCATAATAGACCGTATTAAACGTTACCATAAAGGCATTGACACAATAACTTGATAAATATTGGAGACGTAGTTCTGGCTATTGTGTTAAATTATTCAAAAAACATCATGCATCGCATCTTTGGCGTATCCTTTGAAGTTCGCCAAAGTAGGTAAACGAATTCAAATTCATGTGATGCTCAGTGGTTGTTTAGTCTGTCAATCTATAAGTATCAGCAATAGTTAAAATAATAAAAAAACCTTTAAAAAGTTTGTTTTAGGGTGGTATTAGGAGATAAGTAGAATGATTAATTCAAACACTCCGTTCAACCACAAATTCCCCAACTTCTGAAAATTAACAATCGCGTTATTTAGTCGTTTCAAAGTTAAACATCATAGGACATACTTAACTTTTGCTGTTCTTGGTTCTATCAATCATCAGCAGGCCATAATGTAGGCAACTATCGAAGAACTTCATATCTAAGCCGTATGAAAACAAAATCCCGTGAACACGATGACCACATCTATTACCAGCCCAGTTCTATAGCCGCCGAGAGCTGCAAGCAGAAATAGTCCTTACGGTGTATAGATATGATTCTTCGAGAACTCTGTCTTAACTACTGCAGATAGAATAAAAATCAGGCAAAGTTTACGATGCACTCAGCATTTTATTATGTTGTGATGAATTTTAATTACTGACCTTAAAACCTGGCAGTACCACTGACAATGTTTTATGAACATCATTTGATCCATGGTTCAAATAGTTCAATGCTTCGACGGAGCATTAAATGCTCTGTGTACCACGAACCGAATAGCTACAACTTTTTCGCATAAACCTTTACTTCATCATACATGGCTTTTTTTGCTCTAATTGGATGGAACATTACTGAAGGAGAACAGTAATGTATGGCAAAATACTTAAATTGATCGATTTGCACAACAATGTATTTAGTGTTTCAATGTATTCTGGAATTTTAAGTAATTAAAGCTCGTAGTGGCAGTTTTTGTTAATAATTATTAGGGTGCGATGTTTACGGCTCGCGAGATTCTATACAATGGTATTAATGAACTGCTTCAGTAATCTGTTGTGGAATAATTTATTTTCTTGTCTTGCGTTGTTGCTATTATTCATAAAGGTTCGATGAGTTCACTTAAGTTCATCTTGTATGAAGGAAAAAGTACTGATAGTGGTTAATCTGTTGATATTATCATGTAAGTACTGGGTGAGCTTCAAGAACAATCTAGAAAAGTATAAGTAAAATAGACGATGCTTGCATTAGTGTCAGCGAATCATCATTATCAATCAATAGGATTGATGACTAATAATTGGCCGTCAGGTACTCTCTAAATAAAAATATTGGACATGTATTTTTTCTTTTTTTACGTAATCAAAAGATAACGGCGATACATTGAGTTAAAATGTGGCATGAGGTCACTCCTTGCTAGATTTTATACTGAATTGTGACGTAGCGAGCCCCCACTCCCCAACTTTAATGCGTTTTATCTAAGTAATTTTTTATTAATATGATAAAACAAAAAATACGTGTCTAATATTTTTTTATTATCTGACTGACGGACTAAATAGAATTACTATTTTATTACCCAGGCATCATCACTATTAAAATGATCCTCTTACACTCTCAGTTGAAGAATGAATGAATGTTTCGGCTCGCCAACTTGTGCTAAATACTTAGCTTGATAATCATCTTCCTAGTTTTAGGATGTTATAAGTAGGATACTGATACCGTGTCACCGACATTCTTTAGGTTTTTTCAATCAATCTTTCCTAATTAATCATTGTTTTGACTCAACACTTATGAAATGAACCGCAAACCACTTATGACGCATTCCTTATAGGTAAGTACCTAATACTGTTCGTACATCAGCATCATCTGCGTTGCCAGATCACCCTGAATTATAGTTTATTTTCAATATTTATCTCCCTGATTTTTACTTTTGAGGAATTCTGTTACTGATTGATCCCTTAACTTCATTAGCTTCATCTTCATCGATAAAACATAAACGTATTTAAAAAGTTTTTGTAATTTTATAAAAACGGTTTTACCAAGACCTACCCGGACTTTGATCTAGGTATCTTTGTTCATTAAAAGTTGCAAAGTCATTGTGCATAGTCAGACTGCCTGTCTCATACAGTCAGGATGAACTTATCACGTAAGTACTTCTACGTACCTACATGTTTCATGTAAAATGCGTAAAGCGTGCCATTTGACGTCATAACTTCATCAGTCATGACGAGATTTTCCCTGAATATACTTTATCTTTCAAGAAAAGTGTGAATTTCGTACGAATTGTTGGTAAACGAAGTAAGTTTCATAAGTGTGAGGATTTTTGAATGCTTTCATAGTTATGATTTAGTTCAGACCTGGGTATCTCACAGAAGGCCCTGCCGGATAAATTCGCATCGCATTGCTGGATGTTCACAATGCGGAACATGCTCTAATGCAGGATAAATTTGCATCTTCTACTGCAATACTCAATGTTCTTGCAGCATCCAGTGATTTTTTAATCCAGTCTACTATGTTTCTATAACTCAGTTCGTAACAGAACTTTTTCCATACAACCATTTAATACATAGAAATTACCAATTTGAATTTGAAGATACAGACATTTCTGATATTTCAGAAGCCATAACCTATAATTATACCAAGGAAAACGATGACCCATCAATCACTCACATAATTACAACACAGCAAACGATTAACGGTAAACTAGGTAATTAAAATCGATCCCAGTAACAAATGTCAACAGTTCAAGGGACAACGATGTGAATCAGCGAACACGGTTTAAGATGAATCCGAGGCCTATAGCCCATGTGGTGCATGAGTCATCGCTAGATCCGCTTGGACGCATTAAATATGAATATGATGGCATCAGTTCATTTGTGGTTTTGTGAGATAAAATAATATACCTGGTTAAAATCTAGTGAATAAAGTATGGGTATTAAATCACTGAACTTTTAAACTGTCCAGTTTGAAGTGTAGCGCTAGAAATCTCGCAAGTGAACAAAAATTCAAGTGTTAAAACTTAGTTAAAGTGGTAAAATATCACTTTATCTAAGGCTTCGTAAAGCTTTGTAAAGTCATGAATTAAAGTAGGGCTCTAAAAGTAACTCTATGTCAAATTAGTATTCTATGGACGAGGCACTGTTCATTTAGACTCCATTGATTTTACTACTAAGACCCAGAAACGGGTAATTAGCTAAAAACAGAAAGGAAATAATCTAAAAATGCCTTCACATAAAGGACCCTAATGGCAGTGACCGTACCTAATTGTGGACAGCTGGATAAAACCACCTCTATAATCGTACAAGCTTTCCCGGTAGACCCCTTGACCCGCTGGAAATGTCACGCACACTTCATCACATAATAAAATAAGATTAATATTAATAATGAAACAACAGTAAAATTATATTGGCGCCATAACCCTTTGGTGATGAATGAGCAGTACTTAATGCAATGTCAGGCATGCTGAATCTGAATGATATTCCTAATATATTCAAATTGCACTTTAGACGATCGTAGTGCTAAATTATAATTCCCAATCATGAATAACCTTCGATTTGCTGCGGTATTGGAGATTCGGTATTGAGCTCAATCTAGTAGGAGGAATGTTGATTGTCGTCTTGCGTAATACTTGCTAATTGGACTACCGAAATTATGGAAACAGTGAATTATGTAATCCAAGGTGCTATCTTACAGGATCCAAAAGTTAAAAATAAAAGCTCACTAAGAAATAGGTGTAATAGATTGGCAATCCTAACTAATATTATAAATCTTCTGCTTTTCCTATGGTAAGTGACTAACCTGGTGTCAGAGTCTTAAAGCCGCCCATGGGCCTCTGACTTGGCTTCACAACACACACACAAAAATATCTCTCAGGCATACTCTAGGCATGCATAAAATTGAGTTTGTTTGTTTGTTACGCTTTCACGCTAAAACGGCTAAACAGATGTGAATGAAATTTGGCACTTGGATAGAGGACCATGACCTGGATTAGAATACCTATAGGATACTTTTGATCTCGATATTCCTACTGGATCGAGACTTACGCGGGTGAAACCGGTGTTTGCAGCTAGTCATATAATAAATAAGGCATTTTCCAGCTTTTTTAACTAAGTCTATTCTTCCCCTATAAGTCTTCGCCTCAAAATGAGAGAATTTGTTTTCAATCCAATTTATTTGCGCGAAGCTTCTGAAAGGTATCATCGCATACCATCGCCCCATAGGCCTTCTGCTGACCTCAAAACGAATAGCGTTAAGCTCCATAAATCGTTTGGAACAAAGAAAACCTCTTTGCAGTCCGTATGTAGCCAAGTACCTATTTACCCTCCGTGACCGGGACTCTTAACTCCTGACCGACAATGGTTTTTATGACCACCATATCTCACTGGCCGTGACCATCCGATGGTTATCAAACGTTAACCGTGTGTGTGCCCATTTAGGGACTAAAATATGTGTACCAAATGTAAAGATCTGTATGATTGGTGATTTTTTTCGCGGGCGCCTTAGAGTTCGTCTTTGTCGTGACTTCGAGATGTGATACGACTTGTATCGACAATCAAGTTGGCAGAAGGTTATGTAATGGCAGAATGTTTTATGCAACCTTTTTTCGCATGATATGGTGGAATAGACAAGGTTTTTTGCGCGTAACGTTGGTATTGCGTCTTTTTATTAGTTTTTCTGTAGGCTAGCGGGTTCTATTTTTGAATTCATGATGATGTTGATAGGCTACATATAACCTAGGGCTCATTCACTGAAATACTTTTCAACGTTTTAAAATAGCACAATGGGTACCCTAAAATGGGTTGCATTGGATGTCCATTGTTGTAACTTAGTCAAAATGATGCCAAAGAGGTTTCCTATTATATTTACTTTAGATTTCTATTATGCATTGAATTGTAACAAATATATATTTATGACCGGCACTAAACATACCTACCCTCCCTTTCAGTTATTGAACGAAAGCATTCCAACAGACCATTCACCAGTAGGTACCTACATATATTCTACGAATTTTACAGACAAACCTATTCGTGTAACGCGCTGGAAGCCCTCGAATTGGTTCCCACAATTAGGTACAAGTTACACAATACTCCACAATAATACGAGTAAAAATAAAGCCATTGAACACTGCTAATCAGCAGACACTTATGTCCAGTCATACTATGAAATTTAACTATGAATACTCATTAAAGTTGAGTTTTAAACTCAGACGCGTAGGTATACGAGGGTTAAGATAATTTGAATGGAGTTACGTAGCTATAAAGCAAGTCATAAGTGCCGCTTCACGCCCGTACCAAGAATTAACTTTAATAGCTTCTTTAACACGCGAAATTTGAATATTGTGTGAAAATCAGCGAGTAGTTTGAATGAGTTTTCATGTTTAACGCTTGAAGTGACTAGGGTTGTAAGTAGGAATGTTAATTTTCAGTTTTATCTAATGTTTATGATGTTTTGTCTTGAGATGAACAGGATTTAATTCAGTCCACTCAATATTTCCCTAGACAGTCTGGGAAATGTTACTTTTCCACTAAATAAACAGCCCATTTATTAATTTAAAGAAGTCTTCTAAAACGCGTCGAAACGTATTCTTCACACTACTCTCGCATGAATAATGCATAAACACCATAACTAAAACAAAACGCAATCGTTCACGCACTTGCAATTTTACAACGATTTTTACCTCACCTAATTACACAGAACTACGACAGCTAGAAAGTACACTATAACGCCCGAGGGCGCGGTAATGACAGAAGCCGAAAATCATCACCAATTTACTGGTAAACTGTATACCGGTAAACAGTACGGTGCCCAAATAGCCGGGGTCGTGTGTCGTGAGTGAAATACACGGTAGCGCCGCGAGCCACCGGGCGCTTTCCCACCGTTTTATAATGCCATGTATGAATCGGTACTGACATTATTACAAATCACTTGAAAAATGTGATATGGTAATGTAGCCCATGTCGTCAAGTAATATTTTTTAGAGCTAAATCTAATGACGATTATGTCAAAGTGTGCCATTACTTGCTAATCACACATTTGTAGCCGTACAACGCAAGTAATGATAAAATAATGAACAATGAGCTAGAAGAACAAAAAGGTACTATGGAGTGAAAATAGAAAATCTGTGACCATAATAGCGTAAGAAAATCAAGTAAAAAGAATGAAACATGAAACAAGAGAAAACGAAGCTTTCAAATAATAAATAAGTTTATTATCGTTGCGAAAATAAAATTTATAGCACACAATCATAAACGTAGTTTGTTCACCACAAGCTAATAAATCTGCAGTGGAGTTTTCCCAGTATGAGCCGTCAGGTTACCGTCGTGCTACCTGTTCATTGACGGCGCAGGCGCACGTGGTGGGGGCTGCGCGCGCCTTCCGCGTAACGCTATCAGTAGTTTCCGCACCCTCGCGCCGCCGCAGTTGCTAAACACGCCCGCTCTTGGTCGCACGTACTGTCACATTGACACATCTAGTCACTTTAAATCCGCGCTCAAATAATGACACTCTCCTTTCAGTCTTAATTGTATACACATAAGTTCGAATTTTAATTTAACAAAGTTTTAGTGAAAGTGTTAAGTTAAGCTTGTAAAGCTTAATATCTTCTTCGTGGGCAATCGATTTTAAAGGTGCGTATTTTAATAATTCATAAAGTGTTATTATGACCAATAAAATAAATTATTCTTGGCGTGTACCTATAAAGGTTACTTTGTTAAGAAATAATGTAATAATAACTTCATCATAAAGATCGTTTAGCTTGAAATTACTTTGTATATTTAAATATTTGATGTGGATTGAACGCGTGAAATATTATTAAGGTATCGAATTACTCATTAAATATTTACATACCAATTAGCCTCTTCTAATATTGCTTCTATTATTTATTCATGACACAGTGAACGCCACTTGTTATCCTTTAAATATGATTTAATAAGGTGTTAATGAACACATTAAAGAAATAGGTGTTGACTCTATCATTATCATAATCAATTGCGACGGTTAATGACGGGACTTAGACATTAGGTATTCCATCCTCCTCACACCACCACAAACAGAGAGAGACAGAAACACAAATTCGACAACATTTCCAAATACTCTACACACAACGTTATCACTGCACACTTACTAACAAGACAGCCACCGAAACATGAACTCTATACTTAGCACATACAGTCACATATCGAACGCACACGACATTTGATAACTTATCATTGTACAGGCGCTCAAGCCCCGCCCGTCGTAAGCATCACATCTTAGTCCAGACAAAATGTTCGCCGTGATGCAAATTGACGAGGACCACACACGGGATTTCAGACGCAAACTGCGCCCAAAATGCGAGTTCGTCTGCAAGTACTGCCAGCGTCGGTTCACCAAGTCTTACAACCTGATGATACACGAACGGACCCATAAGAGCCCGGAGCTCTCCTTCAGCTGCGAGGTTTGCGGGAAGAGTTTCAAGCGACAGGACAATCTGCGCCAGCACAGGTGAGTAACAATTATCTTTAACTTTTCTCCTTTCTTCATCATCGTTCCGAATTTAACCTAGAGTACTATCAACATCGAAAGTAGGTGATGAATTTCCAAAGTGTTTTGTGGTGAAAACTTGCAATTAATAATAATCAATTTCATAGCACTTAAATTATCATCGACTTTTGCTGTTGAATGGTTATCAATAATTATGTCTACTGTCAAATGCTCTGTACTGATTTAGAAGCTGGTTTCAGTATAGTATCTTGGGTGCTTTAAAGCATTTATTTTCAATGCATAAGAACCAAAAACCTTTATACCAAAATTGTACCTACTGATTTCAAGCCGTCAGAAGCTACATCTCATTTATTTTCTTTGTTTAACAGTTGACTGTTAAATTACATAATTATTGACCGACTCTACTTCCTTTTTAACCTAGTTTTAC
The DNA here is from genome assembly GCA_914767755.1 of Agrochola circellaris. Taxonomy (NCBI): domain Eukaryota; kingdom Metazoa; phylum Arthropoda; class Insecta; order Lepidoptera; family Noctuidae; genus Agrochola; species Agrochola circellaris. The sequence goes on from OU611858.1 coordinate 11,100,591, forward strand.
GGTATAAATAAATAATTAATAACATTAGATTAATGTTTAAGCGGATTCAGATTCTAAGAGTAATTAATTACATCAAATGTTGTCTCTTTATTATTCAAGAAATTAATTATAAGAGTTAACTCAGTGTTTTCATTTGAAGGTGTACCTGGAATATGTTGTCATCATTTTACTGATTTGATAGAAACAGTTTACTCTGCATTATAATTTTTTTTCTGATCTGTTTAATATATTAATCGAAAAGAGTTTTGAGAGTACGAATTCTTTCGTTTTCACCTTCAAGAATATAATCCCTCAAGAGCTATATTATAGCATTATTTCAGCATTCGTCAGTTAACGTTTCAAACGAATTAGAAACCATTTACAGCTTACTGTTATTTCAAGCACATTTTTGAATTGTTTCTATATTTATGTCCTATTGTAAGATCAGCAGTTTTTCATCTTCATAGATTGTGTTTTATTTGTTTGATGTTTGAAGTGTCTTTAGACCAAAGTTACCGTTAAATTTTATGCGAAGTCTCTCTCGTCTCTCTCTCTCTCTCTCTACTTTAAATGAAAACTCTGAGAAGACACTTACAAGTCTACACTTCTACAGTCAGAGAAGGATACAATTCATTTTCTCAAAAACGATGTTGAACAATTTATCTACAAAATCTTTTGAAACAGATGATCTCATATCTGTACCAACTGCAACAGAAGAAGAATTCTTTCCCGTTGTAATCGTCTTATCTAATTCATAAAAGGATTAAGTATGAACTTAGTACTAGCTAACCTACATACTCCGCGGTTAGCTGTCCAATCACCAGTCAGGTGTGACAAGGTTGTGGTTACTATGGTCACCATATATTAGGGTCCTAAGCTTCAGGGAGGCAGTCGAGTGTCCAATGTAATATACTACTGTTACACCATTACCGCAGATTGAGGTGTTCATGCGCAAAATTGAGGAGGACTTTATGGTAAAATAAGGCTGTAAATTTAGTGATGTAATCATCATCTTTTGCCTTTGATGTCATTCATTCCAGTATGAGTGCATCTAACTGTGAGCTCATTTTATTTGATGCTTAAGCATAAATTAGAGTATAATGTTTTCACTGCTGGGACACAGGCCTCTTCTCTGTGAGAGGGAGTGTGCCACATCTACCACGCTGACTCAGTGCGGGTTGGTGGATGTCACATGTCTTCGAATATTTGGTTATACATTGACCTCCAAATTCCAAATCAGGGTCACAAACAACTTTATTTTTTTGGAAAAATGTCGCGTCTTTATATGCTAATAAGGTTTAGAAAATTAGTACTACCAGTGACCTCTGTTCTACGCAACGTCATGAACGTCTGTCTTAGCTAGTAGTAGGTTTTCAATCACAAATTGTGTTGTATTTTCCATAGGTTTATAAGTCATTATTTAAGAGCTTTTCTCTGTTTTTATTAAATTCCATTGGACGTATAGCAGTTAGCAGCACTTTGGCTTCTTTTACCTTTTACCTCTCCAAGATTGATAGTCCAAAACGAAAAGATCGTCTGAAAAGTCTATAAACTAGTAAAAGATAAATTTTAATGAGAGCATCATCAAGGCTTCAGTCAAGGGACGGTCATAAACCTTAGTGACATTGACTCATTGCGTTCTTAAACCGAGGCAATTAAACATATTTACTTTGCGTTTATCAGCGCTGGAAGATTTTACTATTGTTGCGTATAGACGTATTATAGACGTTTAGTATGACGGATTGAAGTTTAATTTCAGTACTAGTAGTTAAGAAATAAGTTTGTCGATTTTAGACGTGGGTTTCTCTTTTGTCTCTATTATCAGTCTTTCCTTCTGAAATATTAAATTAAAGCTTTTGAGACTGTTTTTTTTTGCTGTTGTAATTTCTCTACAATTTCTGCCTCTTTCCCTACAAGTCGAAGACTTTACTGCTTCAAAGCAGGTACTCGATATAATTAAAATATATGCTTGTTTTACTAAGCGGATATCGTCAGTGGATACAACCAAATGCTTGTGTAAAGTAGCACAAGCTATCTAAGTTATTAACCCTAATGTGGTCTCCATAATCTTGGTTTTATTCCTTGCTAGAGTTTAATGTAAACATATGTTGTTCCTCACGATTCCTTCATCGCAACTGATGATAGGTGCATGTAAGAAATTGTACACAGATGTTTTTGAAATATACACAGTTTTAGAAACGCACGAAGACGAAGAATATATATGGGTTCGTAATATTACATCACGTTTGTATTATTTATATCCAATATTTCAAGAGACCGCTTCCTTAAAATGGATCAGTTATTAACTCTACAATCAGAAAAATATCTTTAGTGTGCACACCACTGCTGGAAATACCTTTTTAAAGATGTCCTACAACTTTTGACTGCCGCACTTGAAAATCTAAATCATCTGCTTCATTTTTAATTCCCACTGTGATCCTATAACCCGTCCAAGTCTTTTAGAAAATCTTCTCCAACTGAAGTCCATTATCAGAAAAAGTTCATATTATTTTTTGAACAGTCGAACTTGATTCGTCAATAATAACATATCTATCTAATAGCTAACTAAAAACAAAATCCTCTTAACTCATCATCTGTCAATACAAATTCAATGCGGGTTCAGTAAACTTCTTAAACATTCGCATGTCATTTGGAGCGACATTCCGTGGTTGTCACTCGTAATTATCATACAATGTGACGGTAGCTTTAAGTTGATAGGGTCGCGACCTGATGCAAATATCTTGAGACAATGTGTTGTGAACGAAGGAATCTTGCCGTCGGCCTCGGCATCGTTTTCTTGGGGAAAATTTGTCCAGGGTTTTTGGGAGTGGGAAATTTCCTGCTTTCCCTGTAATTAGTGGAAAAATGGGATTTAGTTAGTTAGTTTCTTATTTTGAAAAATTATGGTTTTTTAAAGGTTTGGTTTTCGTTAGGTTGGATTTTTGTTTGGTTTTGTGTTTTTTTAGCCTAGAAATTGATATCACCAAGTAAAATATAAAAAATCTCAATTTTCTTCTTTTATTAATTTTTCTTTACTACAATTACAATAGTAAGGAAGATCCAGTCCCCAAAAATAACAGTTTCACGTCTTCCACATAAAGTCCCCCATATTTGAGCATGTGCGATGTTCCGTCTTCCGTCAATAACAAACGGCTGTAAAACTATAATGCCGCGATATTACGCCGTTACTACACTGTTGTGACCTTTCCCGACTCAGGATCTAGGTGGGAAGATCGTGAACGGTATCTTGAAGGTACCTTTGGAAATACAGAATCAAAAAAGTATTATTTTCCAATGCGAAGAGTATGATTTTTTTTAGATTCTTGTCCTTCAGAGTAGGTATGAATAGTCAAAGCAAGTCATAGATTCTATTGGGCACCTATGACTTAAGTTTTCTAGAAATCTATAGACAGAGTAACAAAGATAATAAGCGATGGAGACCTTACAAACGCTCATTTAAACAAACATCCAACTCCTCCCTTTTGTCAACAAAATCCGCGACTTTCATTCTAGGATTGCGGCACAAAAACACGAATTGTCGTGTGTAATAAAATTGTAGAACACACTGGCTCAGTGCACGCGTACCCCCGTGTGAAACGACACAAGCCAGCACAGGGCTACCGCGAGATCGCCGATAGATCGCTCATGCTGCGTGAATCGTGAGCTCGTGACGGGACCGTGTGTTAACGGTTCTTAATGGGCCCTAATGCTTCCGAAACTGTGCGAACGCTGACGGTAGCCCTCAACAGGGAAACACACGTGAGCCAAGCGGTATAATTTGCAGTTTATGCCTCGCCGTACAAGGCACAACAATGTGTACCACGCTTAACAGTAAGATGATTACGGCAATTTGTCGGTAGGGAAGTGGAGTGTCGATGGCATATTTGGATTATTGGCAAGTGATCGATATAATGTGAAGGCACGATCTGAATGTAGACATAGATACAAAAAAACAAATGAAGCAGTCTCCTGATTTGTCTAAGTTATCTTTCCACTTCTTTAGAAAGGAACCATGGAATAACAAACTTTGTAATTGGGCTCCTCTGCGTAGTCTACCAAAATCACTTAACTGAAACAAACGTTTTGTCAATCAATTCACCAAAAATCTTAAACCCGTTCACTTCAGTGATCAAGAACCTTCTCCAAAGCACCACTTTCCTATTCGGGCATCTTACCATCATAGACTTCCTTCACATATCGCTGTATGTAAGGATAATGAGGCATCGTGTGAAACTCCGGAAACTCGGAAGGCGGCGTGAGTGCCCCGGGCATAGAGTACCGCTACTGATTGTTTTGCTAAATGTTACCCGTTCGTATGGTTCATAAAATTTATGAAGATCATGCCTTTGAATTGACGAGTTGTATTGTATGAATCGATCGTGTTTATTACCATAGAGGCGTGGGTACCAAAGACCTTATTCTCAGTTTTGCACGTCCATGAATGGGCTTCTAAAAGTGTGGCTAGGATTTTTAATTTTTATCTTTTCTTATGTTGGAATAAAAATATTGATGGCACGTTCTCTGATTGAAAATAAATTTATTCAGCTATGGTTGTGTTTTTTTCAATTTTGTTCCTGTTGTGGCTACCTTATGCTCTTTGGAATAAATATTGTGTGTTGATAGATTGATTGGCCTTTTTATTGAAAGAAATTGATGCTACTAAAGCAGTCTGATCGGTCGTTACAAATATGGCAAGATTCAAAATGGTCTTGCGAAAATTAAAGGCATGAATTGCAGCTGTAACTTAACATAAATACAAACCACAAACCTTGTATAAATCGAGTATTGCCATTAATTATTCCCGTACTTTCCCAATTAAACACGCTACAATCGATACATCGTTCATTAATCTAGCTAAAACAATACATCTTGCTTAATTACGATTCTAAGCAGAATCGAGAGTGCGATGTCCCATATAGTTAGTGCATTAGGTCATCGGTGCACGCCCAGTCTCTGCCGTAGTACTTATCTGTTGCATCGCTCGATAGGTCGATCCATTCGATTCACGACTCGAGAGAATCGAGTTGACGTATCGATTATTTTCTATATACATGACCATTTAATAAGGGATCTTCTTTCTTCTTCGTTTTGGATTGTAAAACAAAGGATTTTGGTGAAAATTATGTTTTGGTGATTAGGCTTATAGTCAATTTCATCATTTTTGAATATTGTTTTGCTTATTTTACGGCTCATATCATTAAAAGTAATTAAGTACCAAATATCTCATCAATGTTAGAGTTGCCGAATAAGATCAAGCACGATGCAAAACGTAGCAAGATTTTCAAATACAAGTAATGTCCTATTAAAAACTCAACTCCGACCTAACTGAAACTGAACAATACAATAAAACAAAACAATACAGCTACAACAGCAAGCCTTAAAGAAAATTGGTTCACATCTTCGACCGTTAAAAGGTCCGTATTTACCTCGATACAGTTGATACAAACGCCTTTAGTTCAGTATAGTTCTATTTCTATTGGTTCCAGTTCTATTGGCCCTAGTTCAGTTCATAGTACACAATAGTTCGCGCGTCCGTCGCGCCACAGAGGTGGCAATGCGGTTAATTGGCACCCTTTGAGAAATCTTTGCTTATATACAGGCTGTTATGCCGTTCTCATTTAAATACTAAGGCCAGTAGCTTCGATACACGTTAAAGTTTCAATTACTGGACAAAAATGAAAGTTATTTGTGTGTGTTTTTAATGAAAAAAAAAAGGGTTTCTGGAAGCATGAAAATTATATTATTTCTGCGATACGGTCGTTTCTATACCTAGTACCTAGGTATGACTGGAACAAGAAGCATCAAATTCCGGAGCGATTTTAATGGAACTATTTTATTCTATTGTTCTTAATTGAAGAAAAATATTAAATTCTATAAAATAGTTGAACAAATCTACGACATGATTTATTTTTAGCAACCATGATAATTTAATCTCCACCTCAGAAGATGATAAAACCAAGTCGCACAAATGATTTCATCCGACTCCCTCCCATTTCTACAGTTAGACTCCTTACACAAGACAACGTCTCATCTAATGGTTGAATTACGTAACACAACAGCCTGTATACGGGAACAAAGCCGCTCAGTTCCCACAGTCGCACATACAGGGTGTGCGCTCACGAACTAACCTAGTGTATCGTGCGGAAGTGGATAATGCCGCGTCGGCCGTCACCCGCGCCCTTTACTGCACTGTATCGAGATCTAGACACTTGGGTTTGAAACACGTGGAGAACTATTAGCCCGGATTGCGATCAGGCTGTACCTTTTGTTTTTAAAGGCTTTTTTGTAGAACTAAACCGTTTTAAGTCGTGTTTGTAAAGTTGCTCTAGATTTTGATTGAGTCGTAATGCCAAATTCGATATTTATGGTAATTAATATTAGTTACGCAAAGGTCTCAATGAAACTCGTATTCAACGGTTTCGAAACTCCTACTCATGACCGTGACTCCGTTTTTATAATAAACTTAAAAATTTATTTCGGATTCGTTCGTGTATTTTTGCCATTTTTTTTGCCACGAACCAGGTGATCAAGGATCTTAAAGTTAATGACAAATAATTTGTTTCCGCGTCTGTTTCGGGTGTTTATTAAATCAAAAAACAATGTTGAGGTTGTTACGTACGAAAAGAAAAAAAATCTTTAACACCTGATACGAGTTCACGGACATTTTAATATCTCCATCACGATTTCGCATAATTAAACTGATGAATTGATGACACTTACACGCTTGGAAACTTTTTTAATCACCGTTGATTTTTTTGCGGACGCATGTTGCCTGGTCAAATATTGTGAAACTAAATTGGCGAAAACAATAAAATATATTAAACGAACCAACGGATTTCTTTTTAATTCTTCGTTTTGATTAAAGCTACCTTGAGATAAACATTTTTTTTTTGTAAAAATTGTTTCTTGTCCAGATTAGAAGTTTGTATTTTTGTAAAATAGAACCTACCTAGATGATTATTTGTTCATCTATCTACACAAATAAAAATGAAATGCTGTTCGTTGGTAAGCGCATCACTTGAGAACAGCTGGATCGATTTGGCTATTTATTGTTTTAAAATGTACGTAATTAGGCTTCATGGAAAGAAAAAAGAATGAGAAAAAAAAAAAAAAAAACATTTTTTATGAGATTTTTGTATGGATTATTGAAATTTAGACAGGACAACGTCTATCGGATCAGATTGTTTAATTTAAAATATTAAAAACATGTGCAAAGGTTTGTTGTTTTAGCAGTAAATCTTTTACAGTGAGACGTTTTTTCATAAATAAGTCCACTGAACTTTGACGTTAATCCTTTTAAAAAGTTAACTCCTTCTTTGTTGCGGTCGGTACAGAAAAATCTTAAAAAGGGATTCTGAGCTCAAAGCAGGGATTTTGAGATCAATTTTTAATCTTATTTTGGGCCTAACAGTATTAATTTTGATAATTTCTAAGAAAAAACGCGATCTGTCTTCATTTAAAAGTAATACATTGTTTATGTTTTCTTACGGCTGTTTTAAGGAAATTATTTTTAATCTTTTAGGATTTTCGTTAATAAGATTTAAGCTCTAAGTATACAGAATGGTGTACTTAAAAAATATTTATTTCTCCTTAAATTCAATAAATTAATAAAGTTTTGGTTTTTAATGCACTTAGTGTACATTTTTGCACAGTGGACTTTCTTTTAACTTTGTGTGGCAGCATGCTAATTAACTATTTCTGGTTTCGAAAATACATTTGTTTATTTTTTTTATTAAGTACGAACCAAATTGACGAAATTAACTTATTTATATGTTTTTTTTTGTTATTCTATTTAATTTTTTAAGGAAGATGTTTGATTTATGAATTGGGGAATTGGTGTATTGAACAACAGGGTGTTATTTTTTTTTTTAACTGTAATAACATGTTTTTTTTCTTAATTGTTGTAGATGTAGTCAATGCTTGTGGCGGTGAAGGTGATGGAAGCACGATCCTACTACAGCGGTCTCTCTTACACAAATAGAGTAAGAATCTATTTAATCAATATATTTTTACCTGTTTATCTTACCAAACATCATCATTGATCTTAATAATACAACCAAGTACGATCATGAACGAGGACCGCAATAATTGATGATGATTTAATAAAAAAAAACCATTGATCGTGCAGTTTATAAATGCCCTACAAGCATTATAATATTAACAGTTTGAGGAATTTTGAACAAAAAAATTGGGATCTGGAATTTTATTTTTATTGCATTGTTGTTACGTTTTTTTAACATAATACTTTTTGTTACAGAGAAATCCATTACAACCCTAACAAGGAGACCATGTACTTACGATGGTGATTAAATACGTCATAAAGAATAATGACGTCATCAACGCCTGTTACACCTGTGGGCTTCAACTTTACATAACAGTATTCGTGCTTCGTCAGTAACACCGCCAGAATGGGATATTGCAATGTTTTGGATATTTTTTTTGTAAATTTTCGGCCTCCATGTAAACCTTCGCACTTTTTAATTTTAATATTTTGACTACAATTTTGTGATATTTGGACCGGTCGGGTTGCTCTTGTTTATGTTTTACTTTTTATCTTTCTTGTTTATTTTTTGTAGTTTTAATAGTTTTAATATAAAATCTTGTGATAAAAAAATGTTAATTGATTGAACAAAAGCTAATTGAGAATTATGTTTTGAGGTATTTTTTAATTCAGAATTTGCAATGATAAAACTAATAAGAGTGACCCTACTGAAAAATTACTTTTTCAAAATTCAAAATTAAACAAATAAAAACATTCTGGTGATTTTGTAAATAGTATTTATTAGGATAAGTGATGGTAGCATTTACAGCTTAACTGCTTAGAAATATTTTAATGTAAAATAATATTTATATTATATTTAAAAAATATTGTTATTAAACTTGCTAATACGTAGGACGTATATTCATGTATTATTTTAAAGTTATTAGAAAATCTAAAACTGTTGGATAATAACTTTCAAATAATATTTCAGTTCTAAAATCATGACCTCTCAATATTTTTTTTGCGAACGGTTGATTTATTTGACAAAACGGTTCATTCCGTATATGTTTTATTTATTTTTAATTAATTTTAATTTAAGTATAACATTCCATTTATTGCTTAAAATAATGTATATTATGAGGGTTGTTCCTAATACCTAGAAAAAATATGGGTAGTAAAGAAATTAATGTTGGATAAAAAAAATATAAATACTTACATGGATTTATGAAAATCCTTTAAAGTAAAAATCAATTTATGATCCCCGTGAAAATATTTTTATATCCGAAGTTTTTCTATAAGAACGTAAAACATACAGTAGGTATTTTGTTTCAAAGAAAATACCAACCGCTTAATTTTTTAAATATCCCAAATGAACCATGAATGAAATAATGGATATGATGATTCGGTATATTTTTAATTATCATTATTAACGCTTTTTATATCCACGCATTTTGGAATCGTTCACTAAGACAGCGATTACGTTTAGTTATAGTTTATTATACCTAAGTTTATTTAATTTTGATTTAGCGATCTCAATTTTTTATTCAATAAAAGTCTGTTTTGAAATATTGTATTCCACTCGAAACAATTTCAATTATAATCGCAGCTAATTATATAATCAAATATGTTATAATTATTGAGATAATTAAATCAACAAACACTTGAAACCTGGCTTCCATAAAACTTTACAATATTTCGACATTAGTGCGAAGTAAATGTAAGGCTTTAAAAAATATTTTTGTTTTCATATGATTCTTGAAGCGCTGTCTTTATACACGATATATAAATATATTATATATTAATTGTCATACAGACACCCACTAAAATTGCTTAATTAATAATTATGCTTTAATAAAATTAAAAATGTATCTAGATTTGGTAAATAATATTCCATGTGCCAATAAATAGATGGGGTTAAAGCTCTGTCAGTAGCCATATTTTTGATATAGATTTAGATGTAAAAAATATAATATTTTGAATATATTTTTATGTATGTATGTATTCCATTACATTGTGTAGATCAATGATAATAAATGATTGATTAATAAGATATTGTCGTTATTTTATTGGAGTTGATACCTTTATGCAACATCATAATTGTGTTTTTCACCTTTTGTTACACTATAGATATTATGTAAACAATGATGGCACGCATATTCGCAACAATAGTTTCATAGAATATGACAATTATCAACAAAAAACATTTTGACTTTGGCATGCGCACTGTCTAATACCCCGTATGTTTGGACACGACCTATGTCAGTTAATAGCCCAGTCAATAATAATATGAAACACATCGCGAACGCGTATGTAACTACGATTTTTTTATATATTGTTAGGTCGTGACAGTAGTTTAAACCCAAGTTTCCAACCTTGAAAATCTTGTGCTGCTCCCATGGAGTTCGATCAAAATTCTGGCACTTGTTTCAGATTATTTGAAAAATACACTTTAATGACGCGTATGTATCTTTGTGAAATTTCCGTTTCCTCGATGGGGATATCGAAATGAGTCAGTCAGAACATAGCTAAAGTATCCCGCCATTGTGGCGGGATGCTTTAGCTATGTTTTAAACCACTTTGGTAAAAACGTAGCTAGATTTTCGATGGATACCCACAAGAAGCAGCTATATAAAAAATTCACTTTTAGGAAAAAATATGTCCATCTTTGACTAGCTGTATCTTCGCAACCAATTACCTAGAGTAACAAATAAAGCTTGCGTCACAAAAATATGCAGTACAAAGATACCTGAAAACGCGTCCTTAAGGTATATTTTTCAATAAAACTGAAACGTGTCAGAATTTCGCAGTTTTTCGAGCACTATGGGAGTGGTACAAGGTTTTCAGGGTTGCTAACTTGGGTATACACTACTCTCAGGGGCTCTAACAATATTTATAAAAATCTTAGTTCCATGCGCGTTTACGACGTTTGCCTTTTTTGTGTCGATTTTGACTGGGCTAAAATATAGAGGTGATGCGAGAGAAACAAAACAAGTCAGTGCAGGTGCTATGGGAAGTATTGAGAACATAGTTATTAAAAATAATAAAACAAAACATCTATAGAACGATAAAAAAACAATCAATACAGAATTTGCAAGTAACCGTTTATTTAGCTTATCAAGCAAAGACAAGGTTGCTAATACTACAAGGTATATAGGCGATACAGTAGGCAGTACAGAAACCGGTTTCAATACGAGTAACACAGAAGCCAGGGAAGCCCATTTTAGTCATGCACCATCATTATAGTGTTGTGAAATATATACCAACACTAACGATCCGACGGCTGATGATGTCAATCTTTCCTAAGAAAACGAGTTCGGTATTAGAGCTACAGACGTTTTTTTGCAATGAACGACGTTGATGGTTAGCTTAATCGTTAAGTGCAAATCATTTAATATACTTGTATAGACGGTAGCCTATCATTTGAATAGTCAAGTGCGACGCGATAGTAGAGACGGTAACTGTAACTTTGATGTTAGAAAAAATTAACAGAACTTCGGAACTTCTGCTTAGATCTCTCTAGTCAGGTGTCCTATACAGATGAAGCTGCTGCACCAGTGATATATATTATATAATAACAAATAATTTTATTTATTTATTTATTTATATCATCACTTACAACTATTATTACAGGTACAACCCAATGCAATAGTGAAGCAAACTTAATAATAACAACTTAGTTTCTAAAACTTATTACATAAAAAGTTATTCTTGTGAATTCACTCAGTGTACAAGCAAAAATGTCAATTTCCTCCGCTACATGGTTAAGGGTGCGAAGCGCCCGCGTCAGGGGCGCCTCATTCACCATAATACAAGGGTCTGCTTACTACCTATACTGAAAAGACGAAACGGCTTCCTGAATTGCATTCTCAAGTCTTTTTGATGAGCAACATTTCAGGGGTCGACTGCAGTAGGCTGTTGGTGATTTTCTCGATGGCTTCAATTGAACAGTTCAGTCTTGTCACTTTACCTCTAAAAATAAAAAAGGTCTGTATATTTTGGAATTGATTAAGAGATATATAGCAATAGAGGTGGTTTTATACATAGGTGAAGCGGAAAAAGAAAACTGCTCTTTACTTGACTTTAACAATACGAGTACAATAATGAAATTGCCAACTTTGTAGGTTTTTTTTAAGACTCCTAATCAGTTTATCACTTCTAAGTATATTGTCTTAAGTATTTTCTATTATTTGTCAATCCTTTGCTACTTTATGAGGCACTCCATTTGTCTCATTAATTTCTGGAGGCTCTTCAGCTCCTCATTTGGCCCAACAATTTGTGTAGATAAATCGCATCATAGGTTGTAAACAACGTTTGAAATATAATATATAATAATACTTGGACGAAAGTCAGGAGCTTGGACTACTATGCTATAAATACTAGTAAGTATTTTCTCTATTTTCTTTTACTATAGGGAAAGAACACACCATTTTCAAGATAAACGCTATTTTCTCAATTACCTACAGTTACTGCTTACTGACACGGCCTACTTCACAATCCAAAAACAAGAGATTCATCATCAAAACTCCTAGATTTTCGTCTCCACAGAAAAGGACCTAAAGACTATAGTTTAAAACAAAGTGGCTCGTATAGCTAGTGCGTAAATTCCACACAAGTTACATCGGACTTGTCCAGACAGGTTCGCGCGCGTAACGCGGTGGCGGCCAGACGGCGGGGCACCGCTTACTCATAGCTGTCTCAATGTATACGTAATGATACGGACACGAGCTGATATGATATGTAAAATGTATCAAGCGTTGATTAATAAACACAGAGTAAAAATGTAGATGATGAAATGTAAAATACCGTAGAAGCAAATTCTGCAGATACAGATTCAAATGGGTATCCTTTTAGGATGGGAATGCTGGGATGACGTATTTCATATATTATTTAATTTTATGTTTTTAAGGGTGCTAGAAGTCTTACTAAATGATATAAACATTTTTATCATAATTGGAGTAGGTGATGAAGCCATTAATGAGGGAAATAATTAGCTGGCTGGCGTATGTCACCGAGCCCAAAGATAATGTAATCGCAAGCTAAGTCCCTAACAAAAAGCTGCAATTTCGAATATTTCTGAGCAATAATATTCAACAACTTGACATGATTATTCATGCAAGTTTAACGAAACATTACAAACAAAATTCTCAATTGAGCAATACGCAGCATCCGTCTAGCATGAAACATAACGTGAGTCAGCCTCTCGTTTCGCGACTCATATCGGTCATCTCTGATCGTATCTCGGGTCGTCCAACGGAAGCAAAGCAAGCGAGAAAGCTGAATTTTTATATTATAAGTCACTATGAGTTCCCACGGCACAGTTTTAAATGTTCTACTAATTAGTGTTGAGATATTATAATCTTAAAATGTTTTGTCTTAGATTTTCATCATTGTGAATGATTTTAAGTTTATAATACAACGTATTCTGTATTTCGTGTTTTATATGAAGTCTTTGTAACCTCTTCTTCTAATATGTCACTGCTGAATTTGGGATTACTATTTGACTCTTCTTCCATATAATCAATGAAATCATAGGGCTAAAGCGTTTAAATAATATATGTTAATTTTGTTAGTTTTAAGTGCTCCATTTGATAAACGTTTGTATTTCCTTTGCATGACCTAAATGAAATGTTTTCTTTCTTTGTAAAAATATTATTTCAATAATCGTATTTTACAGATCATCGGAATTTACATCAAGGAAATCAAAATTATCCTCATCATTACTTCTCTTATTTCGTACATATTATATATAATTCATGCATTTGTTGGCAATAACGATAGTCAACTATTGTGGTCGTAGCAGTCACAACACGCCTGATAAACAAATCACATGTAGGTAACACCCCGAGACAATTCTAATCAAAACCAGACTCGAGGTTGCTTCTGAAAATCTTTTACCTACTAGAAAACCCAGTATAATTTTTCTTAAACCTCGACCAACAAAGCTGTAATTGATGATGGTGTTGCAAATAAAAGTATAATATTAGATAAAACTACTTAGACATAAGGTAAACATTATCTTAGAACAACGGTAGTGAAGACGGTGGGGTTCAGCCATGGTCCTTGTTGTCACGAGTTCACACTTCACCTCGATGTAGTTACATGGAACTACCGGCTGTAACAAAATAATAATTTATTTAATATCTCATACAATATTTAAAACAATGGTATCGTCTATCGTTGTCATGAGGTGGAAATGACTAGAACTTACATTCGAATAAAATGAAAGAGAGAGATAGAAATGCAAAGACTGATGGCATTTAGTAGGAAATAAACAGTCAAATATCAAATTAAACACACTAGTATAGAGGAAAGGACACATAGATGGTGGAGATGCCGTTGCGCATGCACTCTTTGAATGCACAGGCGTCACCCAGATTAGAACAGAGACCCTCGGGGTACCCGGATCTTTCACAGATATTCCAAATAGATCATGGATACGTGATAAACTTCTGGAGGAAGGAGGGCTGGTTGGAATAACCACTGATGACTGCCATGGCCCACGCACAATGGTCCTCCCCATGGACTAAGTATGGAAACCCAACTCTCTAACATTGAACATAGTGGAGATGCAAAGTATGCAAACCCTGGGTAGCCCTACTAATTTGCTGACTGGTTAATAATTTTAGTTTATGATGCGAGAAAAGAAAAAGTACAACTGAATGCAAGCATTCATGCGTGCTCATGCTCACTTCAGTTTCAAGAATGGAACTTAGAACACAGAACATACTAAGCTGGTTGGTTTGCCGATACCCATAATCATGTATTAATAATTCAGATGCTTCAGCTTATCTCACTAAAGTTGTAACATGTGCTTTGAGTAAAGTGCCTGTAGGCGGGTAAAGTGCTTGAGATTGTGAATTGCAAAATTTGTCATTGAATACTTATGTGATACATTTTGAATCAGCATTCTTGTTTGTGTATTTCCATGACTAACATTGTTTCTTCCAATAATTTCTACGAAATAATTGTGTATGTTTGGAATCATAATTCTCCTGCCCTTAACGCAGGAGAATGATTATATGTATCTGTTTGGAATACATAAATTTAATAATTCTCAGGGAATATATAATTTTTGATGCCTTGCAATTTTTATAATTAATACGATAATTTTCTCGTCTCCTATCATAAATTATTTCTTTTAAATTTTATTTCTCCGGCAGCAACAATCGTTACCTACATTTCTCTCTCTTATTTGTTATATGATGGTACACCTTCTTAATATTATTGAGTTTATTGCCAATCCACACTATTTCTATCGCCAATCGGACTTCCCAAGACGTTTGAATCGAACAAAAACAAACACACGAAGTGGCGGTATCGCGCTAATTTCGCTCACGGCACAATCACACAATACGCGGAAGGCAGCTTTGTACTGTTGCAGGATTGTGGCAGTACAAATAGTTTGTTTTATTTTGTTGGTGCTTTGTAGTGATGTGATCACGATCATCGTTGTGTAGATAGGTACCTGAAGCAGAGAGAGCATCCGGCCAATGTACGCAGTCACGTTACCTCCCGTCTCTGTAGCCCCAAAGTATGAAAGCATGACATTTTCATTGGAAGTATGTGTTCATCTCATGCCCTGCACAATTCCACCGGGATATCCGAGGCCCGTGGGCCTCGAAGTCCTAAGCTTGTCGGTGGTCGGCCTCTTCCGCGCCGATGTACTGGTGGTGGTGGTGATGGTGTCGTAAGCGGTGAGTAGTATTCGAGCTCGACGCAACTTCAGCGGCCGGTATCACTGGACTCTCGTCTGGAGCAAGTTCCGGCAGCTGTGAGACGGAGCTGAGCGACGAATCCGAACATGTTGGGTGTGTGTCGTGAAGAAGTCGTGGCCGGCTTCTAGTCAGCATTTCATGACAATGATTGTTGATATCGCCGTATTCACCATGTCATAGTATTGTTTCAAATCACATCTAATTAATTATTGTCGTAATTTTGGAAAGTTTATGCCGATGATCAAGGCGCTCTGTCTGAAAATTAAAGAAGGCTGATAAAATAAGTAGGAAAGAATGACGTAAAAGGTAAAACTGGGATGAAACTGGTTGTGAATGATGATGATGAAGTTAAATATGAATATGCAGTAATGAAGTGAATAACGTTTTTCATAGTTAGGGTTAGGTTTTGTCTGATTCTACATTTACACGAAGTAGTTCACAATGTTTTACTTGCATTCCAAATTAATTCGGAGGTATAAATCCCAATTATGAGTATTTATAATGTTCAATCTACGGCTCAGTAGCCCATTACAATGTTAAATAAACACACAAACTTGTATTCGAATGTGTCTAATCAAGAGACCAATGAAGATTGTCCTATTATCCTGTAGAATTGACGTTAAAATGAGAGGTCATGTTAAAGTTGTGATGCTACAGTGGAAGCGAAGCGAAAGATTTAAAGGAGCTCATAATAACATTAAAAAATACAACAACAAAAAAACGACACAAGGACAAGTACAAGCACAAAACAGACACAAGCACACGCACAAACACAAGCACAAGGTAAATACTGGTATTCAGCTGCATCATGTTAGACTGGAAGCCGACTCCAACATAGAGAAAGGCTAGGCAGATGATGAGGATGAGTTACTTATCAAACCATCACGCTTGTCATTCCCCAAGGGTTAGGCAGAGGTGTACCCATAGTACACACGTTTTGCCAGTTATGTTTACGTCTCATGTAATAGGGGCTCATAGTTTTCTGGTAACTAATCAGGCTATATTAATGTCAGGATCTTTCTAAGACTTAGTATAAGGTATTCAGTATTAAAGTTCCTTGCAGTTGCATCGAAATCTGTAAAGTTTGAGCTTCCTTCAACACTGAGTAAGAACAGTAATTAGTTCCTAGACATTTTGATTCTTGTCTACGTTAAGTAAATCCGCGGCTATCTTGTCGCTATACGTACTGGCGATATCTGGTGTGTGCTTTATCGTATTGATAGATTGATTTTAAAATATCTTTATTTTAACATAAACAAAACAGACAAATGACATTCAGATCTTATTCTAAAAGCATTAAACATTGTGATAGGGTGCTTTGTGCAGACTATGGCGCCTATATACAATATTTACGTACACATAAATTATGTAATGTATAAAACAAGAAGTTGTTATGAATCAGAGGTATCATATTACTTACGTTAAATAAATATTGTACTTTACAGCGCGATGATACAAAAACGCACTTTATCGTATTAAAAATAGTTCAGCTAAGCCACATTATATTATATCCTTCAGTGGATGGCTCCTTAATATGATAATACTATTGATTTAGACGGGTTATAAAATATAACATTTATTTTATATGGCGATCCTCATTAGGTTAAAATGTCACTAAAATATGTATGGAGACTCCCGTGATCATTCACGTTATGCTCTCTAGTGATTGCTTCGGTTTTATAGATTTGATTGTAATTTGGATTACATAATGATAGATACAATAAATTTGATGGGCCTACACTGTCCTCTCATACCTTTTATCCTTCGATCAACAATACCAACGTTGGAAACATTGTAAAAACCATTTACTTTTAAAAGAGTAACCGTGGAGTTTCTTGTCGGCTCTTCTCCATAGGAAACGACCAATTGGAACCGTGCACCTAGCTTCTGACGTTTCATAAGTGCCCTTGTAGGTTTATGTGAAATAAAATATTTTGAATTTGAATTTGAGTTCGTAGTTTATGTCTGTGTCTTATTTGTATTTTGGTATTGTTTCATAATAATGCAGTTATTTCTTTAAAATACTCCCCTACACAGCAGCTCCTCCTGACTTTATGTGTTTTCACTGGGCAATCTAGCAATTAGAAAGAATACTTTAGTTATACTTTACTTTGGTTGCTCGAAGGTATATTTATTTTCCCTTCCACGTTTTTCTGATTGTTAGAAAAAATATCGTTTTTTTGTAATACTGGGTTCTAAATTTCAGCATTTTTATTTTGGTGCATGCTTTGCGAATCGTTTTCAAATCACCTGGAAGCGAGGCCGCATTTTCCGCCTATACTACATGATTGGCCACATTTTATAGTCGAATAACACAGTATAATATCATAATAAGTGGCGAGCATTGGCCAAGGCGTGGGCGAGTGTGGGCGAGCCAATACTAATGAGGCTAGTTCACACACATTGTCTTCTACCAATGTTGGTACAATTACATGTTTATGTCCTAAGCTTTATAGGCACGCGTAACTTTCGCGAGGTTACGGTGTTAATTGCGTTGTAATTGGAGTGAATCTTTAGCTCCTTATAGAATGTTAGGACACACTAACCTATTATGGATATACTAACTTGATAGAATATTATGTTAGCCAAGAGCTTTTCTTGAACATTTTAGAATTTAGACATTATGTCGAAGGTTTCCTCAATCATCCATCGATATCCTACTATACAATGTGAAATTTAATTCGTTTGCATCCTCTTAAGGGGTCATTGTACTCATCATTATGAACAACTTTCAATATGGGGCCAACCCTGAAATCACGAAAAAAAAATCAGCTGTTCCATACATTTGTGTTCGCATAGCTCGTTATATTGAAGGGAACAGGTGATTTTTTTTTCGCGATTTCAGGCTTGGCCCCATAGTGAAAGTTGTTCATAATGATGAGTACATTGACCCCTTAAGAGGATGCAAACGAATTAAATTTCACATAGTATAAATGTCAAAGTTTGTATGTTTGGATGTTTGTTACTCAATCACGCACAAACGGCTGAGCGGATTAGGATGAAATTTAGCACACAGATAGTTTATAACCTGGATTAACATATAGGATACTTTTTATCCCGGTAGTAAGTTCCCGTGGGATAATAAATTTTCCGACCTCCACGCGGGCGTAACCGCGGGCGAAAGCTAGTATATTAATATTATAAGTTCGAAAGTGAGTTTGTTTGTTACGCTTTCGCGTTAAAACGGCTGAACGGACTTGGATGATATTTGGCCCATGGGTAGATCCTGGGTTGGGACATAGGATAATTTTTATCCCGATATTCCTACGGGATTGAGACATATGCGGGTGAAACCGCGGGGCGCTGCTAGTTAATCTTAAGTTCGTTCTGAATTGTGTCATCGTCTGAAGATACCATCACCCTTAACGACTTAAACTTGGAAAGATTTGCTGTCATTATTCGTATGTAAATTATAAAATTAAACTAAGTTAGTTTAATTTTATAATTTGCTCGTTATTAGCAATTATCTCTTGGGGTCGTGGTCCTCAGTTTTCCTAATAAAAGTTCAAAGACCACTATATTATTATATAGGTATTTGCCAAGTTTTATTATGATGCTACTATTTCTTTCATAAAACACAATAATAAAACCGTAGGTACCTTAATCCATCATTAATAATTTCTAGGAACCAATATTTATTGTTGAACATTTTATAGCGATTCGATTCACAATTCATTGGTTCCGACGATTTTGTGTTCGAATCTTAAATCCAGATTTATGTTGAATTTATTCGTTCCACGGGTAACCGCAAACTAATTAGTCTATGCAATGTCAATGGAAAAATATGAATGACAATATGTTTTGTAGGATTATGAATGGTGGAACAGTCAATGGAGTGCTGTGAATATTTTGTTTGATATTGGTGCGCAAAAAGTTTGCTGTTTGTAAAGTTTTTCGTTATTTTTTACTTTTTCATGAGTTTTTACGACTTGTAATCATACCGAAATATTTATATTAAATATTATTTTCATGCGACTTCGCTTTGTTTGACTAATCATTTCTGTTTCGTTTCCACCCGTCTTCTTGATATTTTATTACTTTGTTGTAACTTCTCTTTTTTTAAGTGATTGGTAACATGATAGGTTATTGCTTATTGTAGGTAAAATACATCATTTAGGCCCAGTGTTTTACCCAAACTTTCGATCATGACAGTAACTATACTCCATTTGAAATAAGATAAGACATTTAACTAAACCTTTTTTAAAGTCCGTTCAACCGATTTTGCCTTCTATTGCGTTGTTGGCATGACAAATGGTAGCTGCAGTAAACAGTTGATATTGTAACCACTTGTTTGCTTTTAATGCCATCCTTATGCCTACGGTATAGAAGTCAGAATCGGTTGAACGGACTGTAAAAAACGTTTGTTTAAATGTCTAATCTTATTTCAAATTGAGTATATATAATTTAAATCTTTCATCATCTATCCCCAAAAGTATGAGTAAGTCGGTTTAACTTTTTTTTTGTTACTGTTAAACA
This sequence comes from Agrochola circellaris, assembly GCA_914767755.1. Lineage (NCBI taxonomy): Eukaryota > Metazoa > Arthropoda > Insecta > Lepidoptera > Noctuidae > Agrochola > Agrochola circellaris. Next base: position 11,120,742 of record OU611858.1, read on the forward strand.
GAAGAAGTAATCTGAAATTATGTAAATATTGATATTTCCTCACCACCATTTATCCTAGAAGAAACTACTTATAACTAACGATTTTTATAGTAATTAATATATCGTGGTGGTTCTAACCGCAAACTAATTACTTGGTATCAATGGTTCATCATGAATGAGTGGAGAAGAATGACGAACGTAAATTTTTAAGAATGATTTGCGTGTGACATGGTACATTATGGAACCGAATTTAATTAGTTCATTCATTTGCGGTTTTGGCAGTTGTGTTCTTTTCATTCATGTTGTTTTGGCAATTATTTGTTTTGATTAATTGGTTTTATGGTTTCTTAGTTAACCATAGGTGGTTCCAAGAAATTTAAAATATCTGTTCAGAGTAAACAATTTAATAATTACCTTAAGTTTGTTGTAGCGAAGTAATATTTTACCAGGCATAAGCAGAGCAATATTAGGAAATTTCGTGTGTTTTGTCTGTTACAAGTTGTGATCGGCCGAAGATTTTCAGTAAATCTGCCTAGCCTTTTCCCAACTATGTTGGGGTTGGCTTCCAGTCTAACCGGATGTAGCTGAATACCAGTATGTAACATGGAGCGACTGCCTATCTGACCTCCACAACCCAGTAACTGGGTAATACGATACCCCTTGCTGAGACTAGTTGTCAGACTTTCGGGCTTCTGACGACCCGTAACGACTGTCAAAGATCCACGAATGACAGCCAGGACCAACGGCTTAACGTGGTTTCTGAGGCACGGAGGAATCTCGGTATGTAAAGATGGTCCAACCCCGGCAAGCGTAGCTTAATCTGATGGATCGACCCGTGCGGCAGTTATTACTTAGCAACGAGCTCCTCCGAAGATTTTCAGTAATACAAAGAAATACTGAAAATCTTCGGCACCCGAACACTATTCTCAAACTACTCCATCAGTTCTCATTCTCATGAATGCTTCGCTTTTTGTTTGTGTAAAACAATGTAATTTTCATTTCACCTGTTGTAAAAAGAGTCGACAATACTGTTATACCTACTCAGATGCTTTAGCACAATCTGAGTGAACTGAAACCACTTTATATTCAGGTCTTCGGCCACATGTCATCTAATAACTCATGTAGGTATATAAGAAATAAGTTGGATCATGTGTCGATAGAAGAAATTCTATGCCCAGTAAATCAGTTTGTGTAACATTGTGTGGGTTGACACATCTGCTGTACGTGGAGCTACGAATATTTTTGATTGAGCTGGGGTTCTATCTCCACAATGAATGAGGTCGAGTGATAAATGATAAATGATTTTTATTTCTGTAAATAGGTTGTACAAAACACTTTTACACGTCAAACATATTGTTTTAAACTAGATGAGGTCGGCGTTTCCTATCTGACTACTCCGAGAAGAAAGGTTGAAACAAACTCAGAGGTCACAGTCTCTTTTAAAGTCCAGACATAATCTTGGTCAGATCATGTGAAGATCATGTAGATTGGTGTCTAAAAATGGTCTTTTGAGTAAAGAACCACACAGATTGAGTGGACCTGTCTAGTCAGTACACGCATTTGTCAGTGATCGTGCAGCTCAACTCAGAATTTAAGGAGCTCAACGATTCGACGAACAATACCAAAGAAAGGACATTTGGGTAGGCCGCATAAATTACTCAAGCTGCCCGACCATGATAAAACTAAATGAGAAAATAAAATAACAAGGAATGATCCACATAGTCTTCACATTCACAATTATTAAAAATATAATTATAATACTTTAAAAAGTAAATATTCATGTCACGACGAGTGGTTTACGTCTCCTTCTTGAAGAACTAATAGATTACGTCAAGTGGATGGATAGTGCCTTAATGTCTGCTAATGAAAATATCCTGGAGTAATCATCGAGAAATTTATATGATTTAAGTTTACCTACATTGTGCTTATGACCGTCTGTAACAGATTTTTTGAGGATTTTGATAAATAGGTGAATGGTGTAACGATAGGGAAAAAAGTCAGGTTTGTTATCGACACTGTATGCATTCATGTGTTCCATTAATTTGTGTTAGAAATAAGTTCAGAAAAGCTAACTTCGCGTTAAAAAACTATGGCGACAATCTTTCAAATGCAGTAACTTTTTATTTGCTGCACATTTTCACTTTCACTAAAAACAAACACTCCGAAAAGTATTCCGAACAACATTATAGTTCTGAGTGCGTGTGAGTGATGCGGACGATCATTTGTCATGAGATCATAACATGTCGTCAGTGGTTGCGGGTTGCGGTCCAGTAAAACGCCGTGAAATTGACTTTCGGAGAAAGTTTTTGACTCACAATGTTGACGCGACCTAATTTTTCTGTTGACCGATATGAGCTTTAAGATCTTAGTCGACACAAGTTTTTTTTTCATTTGGAAAATCTTTACCTGACTTTAACGAAACAGATAATTTTCTATCGGTTTAATCGACCCTTTTCTCAGCAAATATGCCATTTAAGTCCTTAAGATAGACATTTCGTGAAGTCAAGACAACTATGCTGAAAGGATTATTTCACAATAGTTTTGCAGGAAGTTACAGAAACACCGCAAATCACACCTATGACAAGCAAAAATCTCGTTATAGAAACAAAAAAATCTGGAGACAACTGCTGATTACGAAAGAAGGATGAAAAGTTTGAACTTTTATAACAAGACGGCTTTTCATTGACTTTATTATAACGCCAAAAAGAAAAACCTTTAAGAATTGAAATCACAAAAAGGTCAGCAAAGGAACGTACTTATGCTTGAACATTTTAGCGACCGAAACGTCAATTCTTTAAGATGGAACAAGAAAAATAAGAGGAGCAAGTGCCAGGACGGCATAAATAACGCGGACACAACTACATACGTTCGACGGACGGTGTTGTACATCGTGTCCGACACGGCTCGGCCGTTGAACGGTCTTTAGTGCCCCCCATTCACTACGGATGGGATCGTGGATGAAGGGTTGTGTCGAAAGTATACTTATCAGATTTTATTGTTTAGATCGCTTTTCATCTAGCTAAAACACAGTGATTAATTTTCTGGTTTGTTTCTCTTCAGGAGACGAATTTGCTGCATTTACGTAGTAACAGTTAACAGTAGTATCCACCTATTTCTGTTCGTCTTTAATTAAGTGCATTATTTGCGTTGCTTAGTCCTGAAACAAACAGACACAGATTAATTATTGCTTTCTTTTTTAAATTAGGTAGTACTTTCTTCAACCTCATTCGGGACATCTAATGAAATAGCTTCCCAGTTGAGCAGTTTTGTATTTATGCTCTAAGTATATTTAGTATAATTAGTATTTACCTATTCGCATGCCAACCCTATCCCGTTGTAAATGACTATCAATATAAGTGAAACTGAAGCGATATCTCCATTGAATAAATCGCCAGGTTGTACCACATGATGGGGTGCAAGAAACGATGGCAAATGCTTGCCTTTCTTAAACCTATGTGCCTTGTTGGGCAAGCTAAGTGTCACACAGTGAAGTACTATCGAAGAACTTCACATCTAAGCAGTTGGAAAACAAAATCCCGTGAACACGATGACCACATCTGTTACCGGCCCGGTTCTATAGCGGCCGAGCGCTGCAAGCAGAAATAGTCCTTACGGTGTATAGATATGAACTTTTTCGATGGTACCAGAAACTACAGATAGGTACGTTAAAGACTAGGAATATTAAAGTAATGGTTTTTAATCTTCTAAAACCGATTTATTCCAGCATTTTCTTGTTTAGATGTGCAAGACAGGTTTTGCAAATCAAGAAATAAAACAGGATCAAAAAATAGAACAACTTCCATTTTTACTCAAAAAATACATTTTCACCTTAAAGATTTAAGGTAATTTTTGAATATTGCATTACCAGATATTTTTGTAGGTAATATTTATTCATCTCATTCTTTTTTCTATTCACAGGCCACACGTCTTCAGGGTCTCATCACTACGCCGACTGACATTTCAGTGAACTTTTGCGAGAATTTAAAAAGCTTTTTGACCTTCCCACACTTTTTCGATGTTTTGCAATCGCGTCTTCTTTGTCAAATGTGTCCCTTACTTTTAAACTTGTAAGTTATTTTTAAATTTAATGATGCACTTTATATGTCGTCTTGGACACTTTGTTTTCGATTCATCCTCGAAGGTATTTAAGTGACAATCCATTTTTTTTTAACCAATGTGAAAATTGCTTGCTAACTTCATCATACTGTTCTGTAATCATCTCAAAATTAGATCACCTCCCTCTGCTCGCGTAGCATAACCACCATAGAAACGCGTTTTGTCGACGGAAGAATAGACTAGATGACAGATTGTGATTTATCTGCCATTTTGTCTATTCTTCCGTCGACAAAACTCGTTTCTATTGTAGTCATGCTAAGCGTGCTGCAAGGTCTTGAGAAGAGAAAACTTAATCACCAGGGTTGGCAAGCATTTTGGTGCTTGCATGAGGAGAGGACACTTGCCAGATTTCTTTGTCATTCCTCATCATCAAATATTTTCTGAATCATTATTGAGCGAGCAATTTTTTTCTAATGGTGTAACTAGTTTTCTGTGAGACGAATTTATTACTGCAGTTTTGTTGTAAGAGGCAACTGAGGAAGAATTACAGTTTACCTGACCTGACACAGCATAGCTGATATAGAATATATCCTACATAAAGCCTGCCCTACGTGTGGGGTGCACTGACTTGTCGCGTGCGATAGCCGAGCCTTCACTAAACGCAGGGGTTGACAACTAATAGCTTTTAAATTAAAATATATTATTTATAAAAAATTAACAACTGTCTTAAAAGTAGTGACAGTTCTTGCCTGAGCGCTTATCTATTTAGGCTGAGTTTTTGAATGCAAATAATGCATTTTATATATTGAACGGGTGTAACTAATTTAATTTGCATATCTCTGCTCTATTAAAAGATTTTGTGATGGGTATTCATATTTTAAACACTGGTTTTAATAACAGCGTTAGAACGCAACATAAATTACTAGAAAACATCGGACACATCGTGGGTAAAGCCCACCCATGATTCTTACAACACTGACCCGAACAAAAATCGCGACTAATTAACAATAATAACGGCTAAACAAATAGAAAGTTGGCACTCAGAGCACCCACACATACAAATACATTATAAACGACACTATAGAACACACGTGTTAACAATTAAAAGTCTTAGTTTAACAAATGATCGCTCTCAACAGCAATTATTCCCGTCACGGCTATTACAAGACGTATAACGGGCCGAGCATCGGACAGATCTCAAATTATAGTTTAGATACGGTGGTTTTAAACCCACACACTTCCGCGTTTAAGTGCCTTAATGATCTGATATTATATTACAATATTGTGACTGGACGGTACCGTTGTTAGCCAGTCAATGGATGCGGTAATTGGGGCCTGAATGAACTGGTGACACTAATAATCGTATTTTTTATTGTTAATGGTACGTTGGATGCCCAGTTTTGGATGTGACCAAATGGGCCTGTTTCCTTCACAGCAGCTAGTGAACTTTAATATACTAAACACTCAAGCATACCTTTCTAAAGAACAATAATGGATATATGTCGTTGATTCAATTAAATGCGATGTTTCTTCTCGCGTATTAGCTCCCGCTTTATGACGTAGCCCATGCTGACGTAAAATGATAAGGAACGCCGGCTGTACTGAACTGTCTACACAGGTCTTCTTCTTGTCGTGTGGTTAGCTACTAAACTGGTGTAAGAGTTTTAAAGCCGCCCATGGGCCTCTGACTTGGCTTCACATGCCGTCGAGAAATATCTATCAGGCATGCCGGTTTCCTCAAGATGTTTTCCTTCACCGTATAACGTGTGAAAACGGTGAACACGAAAAGACAGAAGTGCGTGCTTTGCGTTCGAACTCGAGACCTATGACTTGGCAGTCCGACGGTCACACCACTAGGCTAACACTGCTGAAGAGTCTAATCATGAATCCCTTTAATATGTTGTTTGTCTTTACTTTCAATATTCTTCTGACACCTTAGTCTACATTAAGCTAAGCTCATACTGAAAGAACATCAGTGTTCATCCAGTGACTGCTTATTAATTCAGATTTTATAGTTTTTTAATTGTTAGTAGTGGGCAGTGATGCAATATTCATTGATTATATTAATGACCGTAATAAAAATACATGTTTGTTTTAAGAGTTTTTTGTTTTTTGTTCGCATTGCATTGTGTCAATATGGCTAAAAGTGTCTAGAAAAATCACATAAATACTTTCCTGTCAAAGCCAAAAAGTGAATAAGACTTTCTTGCTGTTTTTAAACTTTTGTGCCAGTGTCTTTTTGGGGTCCTGTAGTCGAAGGGTGCAAAACGGAACCCTATTAGTAAGCATCCGCTGTCCTTCTGTCTGTCAGCGGGCTGTATCTCATGAATCCTAATAGGTAGACAGTTGAAATATTCACAGATTGTGTATTTCTATTGCTGCTATAACAACAAATAATAAAAATAAAAAGTTAAAATTAAAGGGGGTCCCCATATAAGAAACGTATATTTTTCGGCGATTTTTGAATATTGTACGGTGGTCCCTACGTGTGCAACACCGATTCGCAGTTGGCCGGTTTTTTATTATGTGTTACAAAGATTGTTCATTGGAAAATAGAAAGAATAGCTTGCAATATGTTCGTCTTTGAACTAAAACTACACTTGACATTCGACGAGCACAAACTTGCACCAAAAACCGCTAAATACGTTAAGCGTTAAACATACCTACTTAAATCATCATTCTGTCTCCGCCATCTTCAAACGATTAAGGGAAATCAATCTTGCTTCAAAAATGGTGAAGGAAAACATAGTGAGGAAACCGGCATGCCTGAGAGATATTTCTCGACGGCATGTGAAGCCAAGTCAGAGGCCCATGGGCGGCTTTAAAACTCTGACACCAGGTTAATCACTAACCACTCGAAAAGAAGAAAATAGAACTATGTTTTAATTGCGTCTCGGTGCAAGCGGGCCTAAATCTTACGAATCCTACAAAGGACATGTCATTAGCAACATAGTAAATAGATGTATCGTTTTTCCCAAAGTTTATGGATCATTCCTGATTAAAGGGTAGGTATATTTTTAATGGAAGGTACGTCCAAAGGTTGTGGATGTGGGACTGTTGCGAAAGATATTGAACGATCCCGTGATGTTATGTCACGAACGCGGGGCGGCGCTCGCGCCGATCGCGACCCGCGTGGGCGGCGGAGATGTAGGGATGTGAACGTGCTGAGGTTAATGATTTATCGATAGATTTTAGTTTTTGTATATTCGTGTGGTTATAAATGTTTCAAAGTTAAATTCCTACTCGGTAGATAACGTGAGTGTGAACATTAGCAACTAGATTGAGGAGCTGGCAGATTCAATCTACAAATTGTGTTTTTTTTACAAATTTTTTTTTTTTCGTTAGCCATTATTGTCCCACTGCTGGGCAAAGATCTCCCTACTCTCTTTCCAACTCTCTCTGTACAGAGCTGCCAAGGACAATCTTTCTTAAAGGAGTCTAGCTTATCCCGCCATCTCCGTCTGGGCCTGCCGCGATGTCCATAATGCTATAGAAAAATATATTACCAACAAAAAAATGTCTTGGAATCAAGAATAACAAATGTAATGCAAAGCATGTAAGGCTTTAAAACAATTCACGAATAATGGATTAAGGAATATATGAATCGACATGGAATTTATACAACAACATCATACGCATTGGTAAGTAAGTATTCATCCGTTTTACCTTAGAATTAAAGCATACAGCCTCGTTGATTTAGTTGTCGCAAGTACTACTGCTCAGCATGAGGTTCCATTCTCGGGTTGGACAAAGTGTTATTGGGTTTTTCTATGTGGAATGACCCAGTAACAGTAGCCCGGAGTCAGGATTTGTGCCTGGTTGTTGGCAATAGGCTCGCCCCTATTACCTGGGACTTAAACATAACTGGTGAAATGTTGGTGTACTACCTATAGGTACACCTCTGCCTAACCCTTCGAGGAAACGTGGTTTTATTTTATGTAAAGCATATTAAACCTTTCAACTAGAGCAAACTAACGTATACAAATGTCATGAAACACGTGAACACATTATTTTTACTAGACATTAGGAGGCCTAGATTCAGCATAAGACATTTACTTAAAATGATGATGAAATGTGCAGTCAATTACTGAAAATAAAGTTTTAAATAATCTACGACGATAATTATTTAGAAAATATTAACAAAATAAAATTAAAATTAAATTTATCGATAACAACCACTGCCACATCCCTACCCGCACATCTCTACGTCGCAGGCGCAATCTTTTGCTAAACCCGTAGCTGTGGCGACAGACAACATAAGATCACAAACGGCCCATAAGAGCGGGCCTTTAAATATATAGCCTTGTACGTTAAATGTCTAATGTTGTTTCATTTGCTGTCTGCCATTACAACGATGTGCACTCAGATGTCGATGTTTTGTTTTAATCACTTTTTTTGTTGCTTTAAATCCATTGTGTTGGCGATTTTTCGTAGCAATTTGATTGATTCGATGAGGTTGAATTGGAGCTGTAGATTTGGATGCATTTATGTTTGGATCATGGAAATGCAAAGCGTTCCTTTCCTATTAATGGCCTTTCTACCGTCGTTGTCATGAATGTCGAATTGTTAGTAGCGTCCTCTGGTTTGCTAATCACACCAAACAGTGGTGGTCTTATTTATACTTATGATTATTGACGATAAGTACCTACTACGCGAAATTATCTAGTGTAAAACTTGCCTTAAGTTTGTAAACGTAATGTCCCTCAAAAGTCACAAATTTTTGACATGTGTGACTTTTAAATATAAAATAATTATCATTATGGAGCTCCAACTTGAGTTACTATGTCCAGGCCAGTACAACTGAATTATGAAAGATTTAATTGGTCATAGTGCTGAAACTATAACATTTCAAATTACCGAGTTTGCTGAACTGTCTCTTTCATTACCGCTACATCGTTTAAGCTTTGCCCTGAGCCTGAGCCTGAGGGCAAATCTTTAAAACAAAGACGCAAATCTTAGTAAAATCAAATCTTAATTCTTCCTGTCGTGTATATTATATTTTAGTCTAAAATGTATTTCTTTGAAGTGTCGGACGGGAAGTGAGATCATGTTTGTTCCGCACATCCAAAGCTTTTGTTTGAAAAGTTCGTTCGTGACAGGATTTCGACGTCCGCTTGACCTTTGCTTATTTTAAGTAACTTTGTATAGAATAAATTGTATAACTTTGTAATAATAACTTTGTAAATAATAGAATAATAGGTACCGGTACATAGAAATCGTGACCGTTTAAATATATTTGAAGGTACGTTTTTAAAGAAAATTCGCGAAGTAAAAAAATATTAGTCACTTTGTTGACACGAATATTCGTAAATACTCGGAATGTTAGTTGTTGATATTTCCGCTTTGAACTTCATTAAAGTAAATTTTCTAATAATATAGTGTACCTATGACCATAGTTTAATTTGTTTTCATTGTTTCTTTCTTTCGTAGTGTCCCTGAAATAACTACAAATAAATCCTACCAGGCCAAAGAAACGGGCAAGTGACCTCACGTGATTCCATCAAAATTAATGGCTGTCATATGTTCTGTTTGACTTACGAGAAACATTACATGTAACATCTCATCATTATTCTGTGCAGAGATGCGCCAAGCGCCAACACTGTCATTGTGTAATGTTGCGTGGCGTCTGCGGGACGTGCGCGTGGCCTGAGCGTGGCGGATGCGTGACGGACGCGGCGCGGACCGATGAATGGACGCACCTCTCGGCCTGCGCCGGCGCCGCCCACCATTGTTTCGGGGACAGATTATAATAATTTCCCGGCAAATCAAAAGCATTTTGGAATCGAACGATCGGCTCCGCTGATGTTATTAAATCAATGCGAATACTACGGCTGATATGATTTGATACTAGAAAGAATGAGTGAAAAATGAAGAAGACACCTTTTCTTTTGTTTTTACTATGTGTGTGTGTATTTAAGAATAAGGATCAGAAACAAGCATCAAGCGTGTGATACACACAAGCATTTTATTTCAAATTAAACAAAGACTGCTAATACAACGCCATGTAGGTACCTACCTATTTATTGTGTGGCAGAATTTTGATAGCATAAGAAGACCTATACCATAAGAATTCTGATAAAAGGCAAGTAAACTAAAAAAAAAGATTTTTTTTAATGATGATTTGTTTTTTTTATTTTTATTTAACTTTTAAAGTGAACCTAATTAAAGATTTTAGTGATGTCTTCAAAACAGAAAAGGAAATAAAGAAGGAAGTGAACCACACACTGTCGAATATTTGACTTTTACAAGTGTCAAGATCATTGAATCATAGTACAAGTAACATAATACACGTTTTATATCTGATGCGACAGCTTGCAATATGCATATTTGTGAGAACAATACAACTCCTCTAAATACGGGGTTCATTTGAACTCGCGTGTTTTCACTCACCATTTGCATTGGAATCACGTGAAAACGATCTCCAACGCCTTTGTCAACAACTTAGGTAATTTATTCTGAACCACAACAACTGAAATTCATCTTTATGTCATTAAAGATAAAGTTCAGAATGTCAATAGTGAAGGCCCACGTAACACCGGTAGCTACACGCTATTTTTGGGTTAGGAGTTATAAGTTACGTGATCCCATTAACGGAGAATAGACTGTTTTGTCTAAACTAAAAGGTTGATTTTGTTTTGAAGCGTGGTTGGTTTTTGCGCTTTTATGTATAAAGTTGGGGGCAGGTAAGACCGGTAGCAAGCGGACAATAAGCGATCAGTCATCTTGTTAGATAGCTGGCAAGATGATTACACTGCATGCTACGCCTCGCCTTAGGACAAATTAAAATAAAGCCTTGCGTTTGTGGGCTGACTTTATTGAAATAAATCAAGTCGTTTTTGTGGGTCCTTTTGTAATGAATTTATTTTGCGTGTAGTGGAATTTTGTAATGAGTCACGTCATGTTTTTTATTGAATTTTAGGGTCTTTAGAGGTGTTAAGTAGGTAGGTGATTTTCGTGGTTTATTTCTGATGGTGGGTTAAAGCGTCTTTTTTGAATGTTTAAAATAAAAATAAATCTAATTTGTAAATGTAGGTATATGGTACTACATTTTTTTATTATGACTCCTTGTTTTATTCCGTCATCACTAGCTATATATCCACTTGGCTTTATAACCTCTTCCTTTTTTTAAAGTCGGTTAAAATGCACTATAATTTACTGAACTATATTATCGGTGAAACTAAGGAAACACTACTCAACAATGATTAAAATTAAATTAATTCATTATGTTACTGTTTATTTTTTTTAATATACATACATACTTAGTTATTTAAATAAGTACCTAATGTAAATATTAGTTGTATCAGGATATAGTTAAATTAACTTAATAGACAGCGTAACTTAGTTGAACTCATTATTCTACAATGAGTTTCGTAGCAAAAACGCTACGAGTACCTATTTAAGTTACCTAAATTAAAATATTACACAAAGCATACAAAAGTCACAGGTCTTTTTATTTCTTATTAAAATAACATTAAGTATCATTTGCCGGATAAAAATCGTAGGCATTTTGACTCACAACATATTCGGAACAAAATTGCAAAACCATGTACCAATATGTCCGCGTCAAAAACCGTTGGTTTTAAGATAAAAGATTAAGTTTTTAACCCTAAAATGTGACTTGATCACGTATCTAATAGACTCTTTTATTTTTTGTGGTTATAGGATGTTTGACGTCATTGTTAACTTTAGACTAGGAGTTGTACTACCAGATATTTTATTATGTTGAATTGTGTGTCTAGATTAAGTTAATTATTTATGGGGCTGTGTCGCCTGAAATAAATGGTATTTAAAAATAAACTTTTGAGTATTCTTTGTTTCTTCTTTTGCGTATTCCGAGAGTAACATAAAAAATAAACTTTTGGATTGTTTGACTTTTGTTAAGTGTCAATTTGGTGTAATTTTGGTCGCTATAATGTAAACAGACTACGGCTGCGACAGTAGCAACAATGGTTGTTTATGAAAATTAAATGCAAAATCTAATTGTAGAAAAATAAGGGGTGCCGAAGAACATAATATGCAAAATTTTAAAGATTTTGCTGCAGCTTTAACGGGGCAACTTACGATGTTTTTTTTTTGCAATCTTTTAAGTGTTTAAAACTATCATCGGTCTAAAAAGTACACCTAAATAACTTTACACTTCTACAACTTTATTTGAACCATTTCTTACTTATGATAGAAAATGTCTAAATATCCGCTATAATATTATTTTCTACCATCTGTCTCCAGCTCCTAGACTATTCAACAGCGCACATTACATTTACAAAGTAGCTAGTATTAATCAACACTAATAGATTTGTCTGCGCGTTCGTGTAACAATATACTAAAGTCACGCCTACATCCAACTGTCAACTTGTATTACATTTTTTGTACATAATATAAATAGGAGAATAGGAATACTTTGTTGGTTTGAACTAAGATGAAGTTTTAAATAGTAACAATGGTTTTTATTAAGGGGACTACAGGACCTAAACGTGCCTAAACGCAAGTTTTATAATGCCTAAAAGAATATGATCCACTGCAGTAAACAAAATCAAAAAAATATATGATATTCTTCAGGATATATGCTAGTATGATAGTGTGTTGAAAACATAATACAACTAATTTGATACGATAGAAAAAAATCATGAAGATACCTCTAAAAATTTCTTTTAACGATTAAAAATCATATTAATTTACATGCAATCATTCTGATTTTTTGTCAGGTTAGTCTACAAGCTACATATTAGCATAATAGTGTTTTAATTTTCCAGTCCAATCAATAGATTTTCTGTAAATCGCTAACTGCTTCATATTTTGCAATAAATTACCTGCGTCGTGTCATCGCGCTTCTCTTTCATTTCTATGCAGTGCGACAGTGACCGCGCTTTAGCTGTTGTAAGCCTCTTAAGTTGTGATGTCATAAAAATATAGTATTCATTTGAGGCTACAATAATTATTGTCCATTAGTAGGGTGTTAACATAGCTTGCCTATTATACGGCATTTTTGTATTCTGGTTCTCCTTTCTTTCAAATATTTATCCATTCTAAGTTTCTAACCCCTAGCCTTTTGAGATTACTTTGAGTACAATATTTTCTTTCAAATGTCTTTGGAGTTTTTGATGATATTTAATGTTCTTTTTATGTGATAGCGATGATATTAATAACTCTTATAATATTAAAGCTTTTCTTCATACAGCATACTTAGTTGATTGACTTACAGCATACATAGTTGGTTGGTTGATTGTTTGGTTGTTTGTTGTTTATAGCTATAACCTGAAAAAAATAAACAAAAAGAATTATTCTCTTAAAAACCCAAAAACATTTGACACTTTTAACAAAACTTTTGCGTAGGATCTAACAAGATTTTTCCACGGAATATTTGTCAAGGTATCGTAAGTAAGTACGTTAACCGTGCCAATGCGGACGGGTCTTTTTAACACCTCGCCCGTTTTCGGTGCGTCGTATATCAAGTTAATGTTATCTGCGGCGCGCTGTCTCCGTGATGCATTGCGCTTGCGCATACGCTGATTAACGAAATTAATTTGTCACACAACAGATTGTTGGCGGTCGTAATTAATTTGTAATTTAAACGAATACGTTCTCGTTTACATGTGGTCGGATTTTTGGGTTTTGATTTTAGATAAAAATAATTTCTTGTGAAGGTGGAATAATTAAAAAATATTGTGTTTAAATCAACGTCGCATCTTTTGTTGTAGATCTTATAAAATAATGTTATTCGTTTTGTAAAGAAAATTTATGTCAACTTTACAACAGCATAAATCAATGTATAAATTATTAAAAACAAATGGCTTTGCCTACTTTCCAAACAAAATTATTACTTTTTAAAACAAAAAATATCTATGTTAATTGAGACAGATACGTCCGGGGCTTCCAATACTGTAATTTAGATAAAAAGGTGTGTGTCCCAACACAGCATAAATACAACATGTCCAAACAAGCTTATCTCGTGACCACCTCAGAGCTCTCCAAATTAATGGGGACCAACGATATTTCACCTTTTTTATTAACAACATTTCCGAAAAAATAATTAGCGTAATATGGTTAATCAGTGAGTTGAGTGTAAAAGAAAAATTATAAAACGATTCACTTATAACTTTTTTTATACCGAAAGCCCTTCCTTGAAACTAGTTAATTATATGATCACTGTCAATAATGATTATTGACCTTATAAAATCATCAATAGGACCGATGGCCAGACAAAGGGTTCCGTCGCCGTTAACTCGCCCGCAAACGTATGAAAAAACAAAGCCAATTTGGCCTAATAAAGTATAATTAAAAAAACAAATTTTATTGTGATACCCGTTCACGCGTTACTATTCCTTATTTTTAATTAATCGAATCGTTTATTGGGAAGTCTTTGGTCGGTGCCAGTGATGGTATTAGATAAAATTATCCTTTCTTATTGTGTGATTTGTTACGCACGTATTTAAGGGTTAAAAAGTCGGGTGCTATTAATGGTGCGTTTACGATTTCGTTTCGAAGGGAAATCATAATATTTTTTTCTAGGATCCTGATTGGCTCAATTTTGTTTCATCAACTGTATTGATTAGAGCGCCACCTATTAAATTAATTTCACAGCGTTTCAATATCGCTACAAAATATTAAAATATTAGTTATACCTACGTCAATGAATTCTACCGCCAAGAAAAGTTCGCCTTTATTTAAGGCATAAGAATTATTAGAACATCACGAATTGCAATTTTCTGTAGGCAATATTAGGGTTAAGATGGGTAAGTTATAATCTATTCGGTATTTAAAAAAAATGAACAGCAGAGCATGGATGGAACACCTTTTGTAATTTAAATTATTTTGAGATGTAATACACGCCCCTCTTTATCTGCATTATTTCAACCTCATTGCAAACAGTTTAAAAAAAGAACAGAAATTGAATAATTCATAAAGATTTCAACTTCACAATACTAAACGCTATAATTTTTATAATTATCTAAATTCGTTGCCAGTTACGGTTAACTAATATGCAATTAAAATTTTCGTCTGTCTGTCTATCAAAACGTCCTTCGGTGGCATAAGATGAGCATTTTGACAACCCCTGTCTAGGGGGCCTGTTATTACGGTTTCTCGATTGGGCACAAACCACAAGAGATGACAATCAAATGATATCTAATTATGTGCTAGAGTTTTTGTTTTAATTGGTCTGATTTCGGTTCGTTGTTTTTAATGTTGTTATTTGAAACGGGACTGTTATGTAAGGTGTCTAGGTAATAATAAATTATATTCATACAATAAGCCATGGAGGTGAATAGGTGGTGGTGGTGGTGGTGGTGGTGGAAGGTGTAGTTTTGATGGCAAGGTGTTCTATATAAAGCATTATTATATAGCATCAAGTTTTTCCAACTGAACGGACAGCTGTGCTGCTGGGGAGTATGTTGCGCCACTTCTTCTTCCCAGCTGAAGCACTAGGACTGGTGAAGGGTGGGCGTTTTTGGGGGACTGTCTTATGTGATTTTGACGTTCGAAAAGTGCTGATTCTCAGCCTAGTTTGAATAAATGACTTTTAAATTTTGAATTTATATTTGTGTCTAGTTATTTGTTTCCTATGTGGCGCAAAAAATTACAAAAAGTTTATAAAAGCTTTAAAAGGACAATTTTTTTCTTGAGCCAGTTATTTATTTATTAGATATTTTTTTTCTATAGTCCAGTGTATAATAGCTATGGTTAGGTAACTAAAAGTCTCTAAAATTTATTGCAGCTGGCTACTGAAATGTTCCTAAATGCATTACGAAAATAAGGACCTACCGTCGACGGGAAATTCATAACTTTCATTTTAATTTAGTTTAATATATTAAATATTTTTAATAAAATATATAATATATTATTTGAGGGGTTTGGCGGTGATAGCCGAAATCCAGGCTTTCGCCTAGTTCGGCTACAGATGTCTAATTAATTTGTAATTAGAAAATATAGCCTATAAGATATGTGTATTATTTTAAACGATTATTTAAATAAACTTATTACTTATATGTTCATTTCAGACACACAGTCCATAAAATTGCTCCTTAGAAGGCGTTGGGAGGGTTGGTTGTTATAGTTATTCAGACAAAACTAAAAAAGTTTTAGTTAGATATACTAGTGCACGATTCGGCTTTCAACAGCGTCAAAACTCTTAATCGGTATTGAAATATTCTTCAACATCTCTTTAAATTCTTAACCAGGTACTACATGACATACAAAACAATCTCTCTGCAATCAATAAACATTATTCACTGAACATTAGTAATAACATCAAAGCTAAGCAGCCGAAAGTTTATCCTTTCTTCACAACAATCGCGTTAATTACATTTAAATCTCTTATATACATAAAGGATGTTAACAAATCGATTCGTCTCGATTGTCTATCGAATCGTGATTTCCTGTCGATGATATTTATCAATCGATTCAAGGTGCGTTTCGTTTGAATACGTTTTTAATGCAACGTTCTCCGGAAACAAAGGTACTTTTGAATACATATATGTAGGTACTATAAGTTGGAACATGTGCATACAACAACGTATATGCATTCATTTTTTATTTGAATATAATGCATCCTGAAACAATTATTACTGTAAAAAAATAAGCAGAATATTTTTTAAATTCCTTTTTGTATGGCCTCAGCTAAGATCATTCAAAATTCAAAAAAAAAAATTCAAAATATTTTTATTTCACATAAACCTACAAGGGCACTTATGAAACGTCAGAAGCTAGGTGCACGGTTCCAATTGGTCGTTTCCTATGGAGAAGAGCCGGCAAGAAACTCCACGGTTACTCTTTTAAAAGTAAATGGTTTTTACAATGATTCCAAGTTACAGTGTTAAAAGGTATGAGAGGACAGTGTAGGCCCATCAACAAGTACCAGGTACTTAGCAAAAAATTAAATGGTCCACCGATCTACAGTCTGTTAAGTCTACAACGTTCTCTCATTCACAAAATTTAAAAGAAAATAAGCTATATAAAAGACAAATGAAATTCCTAAATAAAATAAAAACCTATTTAAACCAAATGATAATGGTTGCCATTACTGCTGTAATAAATCAAATTTAATATATTGTAAATATACAATGTCAAATAATACAAAGATTATGTCATTTGTAAATTAAAATAAAATAAAAAAGTAAATTAAAATAATTATCGTAATTTGGGAGCAGTTAATAGACATTTACATAGTTGCACATTGCCATGTCGTGTCATCTATTATAATATAATAATAGTATTATAAAAAGGTATTTGTGAGTTTGTATGTAGGGGGTAATCTTCAGAACTACTGATCTGATTATGAAAATTATTTCACTAATGGGAAGCTACCGAGTGTCATATGATATCCTATACTATTATCTAGCTGAGTCACATATCTGGGTTTTTTTTTTCTCTATTTTCATAGCCTCGGGAATGTGATACAACGTTGGTATACCTGTACCCTAATTACGTAATACACGATCAATCAGAATCTGAATCGTTTTGAAACAGATTGCTAATCCAATGCTTCGTACGTTCGAAAAAAAAATCTGCTCAACAACGTAAATAACACAGTGAATGTTGTTGACCTGTCAAATTGAAACAGATTAGTCGGAATTGTTAACGAAAATGTGTTGCGTAATTCGATAGCTGGACGATATGTTTATCTATTTTCATCCGAGCAGAGGTCGGTCGACCAGGTAATTTTATGTTAAAATAATACATTTTACCCGGATGAAGTCGCGGGCAGAAGCAAGTATTATCAAGAGGTGTCCCTGAGCGCTTAAACAAATACACCTAGGTGGTTGATTCAGCAATGGTGATAAATTTAATGTCACGTTCAGTAGTGCACTTTTTAAGAGGCTCGTGGCTAAGTAATAACAGACGCTCGGATCGATCGATCAGGTTAAACCATGCTTGCCGCGTTCGGTCCGTGGATGGGTGACCATCTTTACGTGCCTCGGAAAGCACGTTAAGTCAGTTAAGTCAAGCCCGAAAGTCTGACAACAAGTCTTATCAACGGGTATTGTAATACCCAGTTACTGGATTGTGGAGGTCAGATAGGCATTCGCTCTATGTAAAATACTTGTGTTCAGCTACATCCGGTTGGACTGGAAGCCGACCCCAACATAGTTGTTAAAAGGCTAGGCATATGATGATGATCAGCAGTGAACTTTTTAAAGGCTGAATTTTTTTAATGAATATTGAGCAGATTATGACAACAATCGTTTTTTATTGTGCTACTAACCAACTACAGAAATAGAACTTTTCATAATCAGTGTACAAGTAAAACCCATTAAGGGCAAGCATACAATAATTGGCGACGGCTTTTTATTTTTTTGTTAAAAGGTGCGAGCGCCCCTTGATTGACGCGGCCACTACGTCTTTTTGACGGGCCTGGCGTATTTTATGTGTAGTGACTTTATACAGGCTGTTTAGAATGTAAAATATTTAATTTAGTTTTATTTCAGGATATTATTGATAGTGTGGTTATCTAGACAGAGAGAGAATGAGAGAGTATACTAAAATACCAACAAAGCTACTTTTGTTTTTGTTTCCAGGGATTAGATTTTATTTTCCAGCAATAATTTCCATAGCGTATTTGTTTTATTTGTTTGCGTATCAAAATATTATGAAAAAATATTGTATATGAAAAAATATAGAAAGTCGAGCATGATCTTTAAATCGGAAAGTTTCTTTTAGCATATCAATCCGTAAATGTTAAAAAATAGCACAAATAGAAATGTAATAAACATAAAACTGTTAACATCATTTGAGTAAATAAAAAAAAAATACAATTATTTCAAGGGTTAGTTCCAACCATAGATATCCGTGGTTCCAACTATTGTATAACAATTTCTAAAATTAATATTTTTATTTTACTTGTAGTTTTTTTCTACAATTTCAAACCCCAAAACTAAACACCCTTTAAATCACATTCTTCCCACAGATGCGTATCGCCAGCACATTATCGGTCGGTAATCGAGCTCACTACGTTTCGCAAAAAGGTGTAACAGAAGCTGGCAAATGAGCGCGAGGTAATGACTGCCCCTTAATTTAAAACGATCGACGTTAGCGCCGCTTATTACAAGCTTGGTAATTGCTCATTTGTTTTGGATATATTGCTAAAGTGTTAAACATTCCGATACCAAGGTACATTTTAATGTAACACACGTAAAATCATGTTATTTTTGTATGTGTCCATTTCTTCTCATCACTTATTATATATAAAATTATCCTGTATTACTATACAGGGTAATTTTATATTGGCTAGCTAAACTCCGAAGAAGCGATTGGTATCTAGACATGATGAAAGGAAAATTAAAACATTCGATTTCTTTTTTGGGAGGTCCGTAAAATTTTGAAAACATAATGAAAGTGCTAGTATAGTAATAACTACGAGTAGAGATAATAATTAATAAGTAAGAGCTCTGCTTTTTGAAGGGTGAGTTCTGAAATAGTTGTTATTCCGTAAAGTGTACTTACCTCGTAACTGATGATCTTCGCTGCTGGGTCGATGGTAGCAGCTGCACGGGAGTAGCCAAGGGCGAGCGATTGGAGAGGCCTATTTCCAGCAAAGGTCTGCTAAAAGTTGATGATGAATATTAATCGTCCGCCTACACCTTGCATCTTATTACACATCTGAAAAGAATCCATAACTCACTTGATGATTAAGACAAGTGTCAAAGTTCATGTGAACTAAAACATAGACAATTAAAACAATGGTTGAGCTGAGTCTACACTGACCTTTGGCTAATGCACTGTCTATCTGTATGTGATAGCTGATAGCCAAAACTGGTAATTAGCCCGTGATTAAACGCCGATATGTTGCGGCAGGCTCCCACGACTATAGGGATGGCAAAAGCGCTTTTTTTTAAGTTTTTTTTTTTTTACCGCAACGGGGATGCTCTTGGCCTTCATCTCACCATTTTTATAAGTAACCTATGTTTGGTTCAAAGGTAAGACGTCAAGTAGGGTCCTCTTTCTCGTAATATCAACGTTCTGTGATTGTACATCCGTTTGAAAAAATATCATTAGATTATGCTATAAAATTAAGCTAGATGTAAATTTGTTTATTTCTTTATTATTTTTTTATGATCATGGCTAATTTTGCAAAGGAAAATAAGCTCATAAACTGCAAACATACCAC
Source organism: Agrochola circellaris (assembly GCA_914767755.1). Lineage (NCBI taxonomy): Eukaryota > Metazoa > Arthropoda > Insecta > Lepidoptera > Noctuidae > Agrochola > Agrochola circellaris. Next base: position 11,140,876 of record OU611858.1, read on the forward strand.
TTTGGCAACACAAAAACCGAAACATAAATATTGTATGCTTATATCAGAGGCAACCCTACTCCTGATGTTTCTCAGAAGTCTCTCTAAAGTTTTACACCTAAAAGGTTTTAGATTAGATAATTATATGTAATGGGACGAGTGATAGCCAATCTTCACTTCAAGGGTAAAGAAAGGATCAATTGTTTGGTACAAAGATGCTCCCGACGATTATGCGGTAGCATTCCGTTTTGTGGCAACCCTAACGTGTAATTTTCTCGTCAGGATTCTTTTTTTTTGTGACATTTTGTTTGGCATCCGATAATGGCTGGTAACGCTTTGGTGATGCAGCAATTTTTTTATTATTGTCTGTAGCAGTTTGTACATTCATTCTTACTTCAAACAAGAATATAGATTCTAGTCAATTTTCGCATCTATGAAATGATCAATTTGGAATTCTTTAAAATTGTCACTGAGGAAAACAGAACAACTTGAAATCCTATTAAATGAAACATGATCAAATAATAGGCACTCAGAAAATATCGTCAGTAAATTATTCATCTTTCTAATTACCAATAATTGTTGTATTTCAAATAAATCTTCCTTGACTTGCAATACCGTAGTATTGTTACACTTGTGCAATAAAAGTATGGTTTGTCTCAAGATTAGTTTTATTGACGAAAATGGATACGGAGCACAACTAGCTTTGGTGATGTCCACAGAGTACAGTCCTGAACGAAAACTTACGAAAAATGAACGAATTCTACCATAGACTAACTAACTAATATTTAAAATAATTATATGAAATATTATTATTGACATTAAAACTAGATTCAATGAAACAGCATAATTATAAAATCAAGTCGAGAAAATGCCAGCAAATAATAAAGCACACAAAATTGGCATCGACCAAAAACAAAACAGAAAAACACGAGGTGCATTTACGTCATTCTTCAATGCATTTTTTCCGCATATCGCACCATTTTTTGCTCCCAATAATCTTCGTATCTATAAATCAATAACTAAACAATTGCTATGATTGATGGGTCAGAATCAAAGTTAAGTAGTTATGGTTTAATTATAGGCAACGGTCAGCCGACTTTATACACGCCATAATGTTTTGACATCACAATGGACGTACGTTTAGATACGACTTTCTATAAGTTGTGTTAGGCGTGAGAATAGGACGGCGCATGAAGGACGTAAATATAGGTATGAAGTATGAGAAAAATCATTTAAATTGTATACGGAAAGGGCGGCGAAAGATGATAAGAGGATGGGTAGCAGCGTCTTGCGTTCGGCTTATAATACTGCGACTACTCTTATATCCGCGAAGCTTAATGGTTATGGCAATACAATCCTCGATCCTTTCATTGGAAAGGTAATCGGTAAGCCACTAGTGGATATTTACCGTCTGATAAATAGGATGTTGATTCTGCAATTGGGAATATGAAGTCGGTTGTCTTGGTTCTCTGCCTTTGGTCTCATCTACTATGATTGTTTTCATCAGGCTACTGTTTTAACAGGTGTAGGATATTACCAGGTATAAAGCTGTCCAAATTCTATGTTTACTCATGTCTCTTCTTCTTCTTTTCATGTGGTTAGTGACTAACCTGGTGTCAGAGTTTTAAAGCTGCCCATGGGCCTCTGACGCGGCTTCACATGCCGTCCATATATATCTCTCAGGCATCAGGTTTCGTCATCATGCTTTACTTCAAATTCAAATTTTAAATATTTTATTTCACATAAACCAAGGCACTTATGAAACGTCAGAAGCTAGTTGCACGGTTCCAATTGGTCGTTTCCTATGGAGAAGAGCCGGCAAGAAACTCCACGGTTACTCTTACTTTTAAGAGACCTGAGAGATGGAAACGGTGAAGTTTCCATCACTCAGGTCTCTTAAAAGTGATGTAAGATATTTAAGAAAATCAATTTCAAAACGCATTTTAACAGCAAACAGTCTTCAAAGGGACATTCACACACATAGCCCTTCTCAGAAAAAAACAAACTATCTGCTTACAAAGGCTCAGTCATAAAGACTTTTGACACGTGCTTCATACAAAGTAGAGTCAACGTAAATAATGTTAACGAGGTCAAGAATCATAATGTGTGTATTTCGCACTGTCGTAAACCGGCCTACAGCGTAAGAATCAATCATCAATGTTGTATTTTGAGTTACGACCTTATGAGTGTGACTGCCCATAGAGATAGGCCGATGTTATGGAGATGATAAAACTTTTGATGATTTCGCTTCTTGTTTAATGTTTTTGTTAATGTGTGCATTGTTTTTTACTTGTTAGGTTGGTCTTTCGTGATAAATGCATCAGTGCAGGTGAAAACAATACGAAAGCACAGAGCAAGTGCGGTGAATAATTTCTTGGAAACATTGTTGAGAGCGTTTATTCTCAAAGTGGGCAACGTCGCAACTAGATGTCAAGTATTTCGCTGTTTTGATTAATTTGGCAATATTACTGTATGGAAATAAGAAATGTGGCTAACTAATGAACTAGAATATTGATTATGAAATGCAATAATTAATATCGTAACACCGAATGTTTAGTTTTAGATGTAAACAAGGTATTTGGAAACTTTCCAAATGCCTTTTTTACACTTAGCACGGGTACAGCATCAAATTCAATGTTATAATTGCAATTCATTATTAATGTTCTAGTTGGCTAGTTACCCACATTTCTTATTTCCATACAGTAATATTGCCAAATGAATCAAAATAGGTAAATTTTTGACAGCTTCTTGCGACGTTGCCAATTTTTAGGATAAACGCTCTTAAGTGTATACAGGTAGCAGCTGAACGAGTCTAGGATTGTGATAAGTGGTCTGTGATTCGAGAGGCTCATTTCCAGCAGCGAACTGCTGTAGCAGATGATGATTATAATGACGATCTACAATTAGTAAAACCTTATTGTGTGATGACTAGAGATCGGATATTCGGATGCATATTTACCTAAAGTTGAGGTGTTGGCTATTATGGAAAGCACTTTTGTATCGTAAAAATCCCGGGATTCCGGGATTGACAAATTTAGAGTTCTGATTAGAGAATCGAATTTATATTTACTTACGATCAGGTGTTGGCTTTTGTATCGATCGCAAAAATCTCACGATTCCGGAATTGATAAATTTTATACTTTTTGACTATAGAAATTTTAGCTAATGTTGTAAAGCAGGTTGCCAAATTGACATAGCACATAGCGAAAAACAACTGGGTACCTTGAGTTTAGTTAAAAAATGTTTACAGTTGGTATATTAACACCGCAAAAGTAACTTTTATAAGAGGGCTGATTAGTCGTTTCCATACCATGTATTCGATTAGTTGTGCATTCCCGGATTTTATTGAATTCCGGGATTTATATTAAGAAAAAAATGTATTAAGAAGCCACTTCCATAATTTGTTAGCTAAAAATTAACTTTAGTTAAATATGCATCCGAATATCCGATCTCTAGTGATGACGATTGTTTCATAATAGCTCGTACAATTTCGTCCAAAGGAGTTCTTTGCCATCATCGACGAATGTTAAGGAGATAAATACAGGAGACAAAATCGAAGAAGAAAAGAAAAACCCGTCAACATTAACAGGTCCAAATGTTCCAATGTTATAAAACAGTTTCACAATACCTAGAATTCTAAACCTATTAATATTCCAAGATGATTTTAGCAAAAACAGCTCCCGTTAATGCGTCTAAAACAATAATTAAACAGACATCAAATTGCAACATTGTATGTGAAACCGCTTATTATCCATCTTAAATATTGGCTTGTTTCGTTAGCCTATAATTTGTTTAAGGTTATGAATTATGATTTAAGCATTATAATGTTAGGATAATTATTGATTCCCTTTAGCATAATTATGTTTTTAGTGGGTTAGTAGTTTGGTAGTTTTATAATTAGCAAGATAAACATAATCATGCAGATGTGTGTTTAAAAAAAATCATATAGCTTCATACTTATTATGTTGTACAAGTTTAACTTTAATGCCTTTTAGTTCTACGTTCTGTTATGATTATTCGTACGTACTCTCTTAAATTTTTTGAACTGCTTCATCGAAAAGTTTGTAGGTGTGACCTACCTATTTAACAAGTTGATTCGTCAGTGCAAGTGTTTTGACGCTTGCCATTTAAGTTGTTTATATTGTTTAATACTATTCATAAAAGCTGTCTAGACATCGGGGTTATGACCTCGGTCTATTATTAGGTACTTTTTCGTAACATTACAGAAACTTTTATGTAACCTCTCACTGTAATCTTAAAAAACAAAATATCCTTGCACTCTTATCATACTCATTCAGTGGCGGATTTGCCCTAAGGCCCAGTAGGCCCGGGCCTAGTGCGGCCAAATATTAGGGGCGGCCAATCGTGACAAATAATTCACTTATGATAACAAGAAATAACTCAAAGTACCCATACTATATATTCTAAACGTTCGCGCACATTATGGCGGGTGGCACTGCACACAATAATAACTTAAAACCATTTAAAAATATATCCAAACAACTAGGTAATTGAAACGCGTCAGAGAATTTCGCGGCGCCAACCTGTACCCTAATTACGTAATACACGATCAATCAGAATCTGAATCGTTTTGAAACAGATTGCTAATCCACAGCTTCGTACGCTCGAAAAAAAAATCTGCTCAACAACGTAAATAACACAATGAATGTTGTTGACCTGTCAAATTGAAACAGATTAGTCGGAATTGTCAACGAAAATGTGTTGCGTAATTAGATAGCTGACTCTAGTTAACTAAATTTCTTAACCAATTTAGATAAAAGTTGGCAATAAAGTAAATTCATTATGTAGTCTATATGATGGGCACTGAGAAAGCGGCGGCTGATATAACTTACTACATGGTGTGGGGCCTAGGGCGGCCAAGACTGCAAATCCGCCAATGTACTCAGTGCATGCCTCAGAAATATTTCTCGACTGCATGTGAAGCCTGGTCAGAGTTCCATGGGCGGGTTTAAAGCTCTAACACCAGTTTAGTCACTAACCACACGAAAAGACGAAGAGACGAACAATTACAATATTAATTTAAAACGCGCTCAATAAATTAAAAAGATTACGCTTCAAGCATAAAGATATGGGCAGACTAGCGACATGTTTCGATTATTGAATGAGCACCGATGCGACGAATCGATTACGTCCGAGTAGTTGGTACGGTCTTGCCCTGTGCGACGACGGACTTAACAAGGCTTGCTCGATTGTACTTTTTGTAAGGGGAGTATTATAAATGATTGTATGTTCGATGTCGCCAAACTGCAGGGTTCTGAGGTATGCTTTTTTGGGATTTTATGCAAGCTTGCTGTGATTAGGGGTTCGTTTGTGGTTCCTAGTTTACCTTTAAGTAGCTTACATTTTTAAGCCATTGTGATATGCTGAAATTGGCTTTAAATTAGGTCAGTTATAATGTAGGAACATTGATAAGGTTTGATTTTCTATTTGGAATACCTTCACCAATTAGTGCAGCGTGATTTAAAAAGCATTTTTGTGAGTCGATTTTTATACCTACCTACTGCTACATTGTTGACCATTTTCTATTTTATTAAGTACTTGTTGAAAGGCCTACACTGACCTACCGTACCTATTAACACTGTTATTTGAAAATGTTGTAAAAGCCAATTATTTTTTAAAGATTAACCGTGGAGTTTCTTGCCGGCTCTTCTCCATAGTAAACGACCAATCCGAACCGTACACCTAGCTTTTGACGTTTCATAAGTGCTCATGTAGGTTATGCCATTAGGTGGAATATAATATTTTGATTTTAATTTTGACCGAGCCCAAATACTGTAAAGGATAGAGGTAGGTAGGATTTCACATCGTATGTTCGTCGAAAACTTCTTGGTAGGTACTTCGCAGGATTTCCAAGTGAACCTGAGAATGCTTTCCTAAAACCTTGCCACCATCTTTTAGACCCCCATCCAGCACACTCCCGGTTGACGCTAGTCGAACTGCGCACTATCGCGACATGATCGCAGCGACAAATCGCAAGATGCGCCGCCGTCTGTTATTCCGCGCCGCTGCGCTCATGCGTCGGATCCTATCCGCGAACATATTAGTATTGTAACCGATCTAAAGGTTACCGTACAAAAAAGATTCATGGCTTGTGCATATGAAGGTATTGACGGCTAATGCGTATGAAGGTTTATGTTTTATTAATAGAATATTAATAGGGCTTTGTAGATTGTGATAGTGTCGAACGATGTTACCCATAGGCTGTGATTTTGACGATTCCAGTAATAATCTTCGATGAATCATTCTAACATTATCTTTATTTAAGATTCTTTAACTTTTCTGAGCTGGAGTTTTTGACTGGAAGTGACCACTGAGAATCGAAAGAGTCGGTTTTTGCATATGAAATAGATAAGAGAGTATGAATCATATACTCATTGATATGCAATTATGAAAACAGTGATTTATGATCAAACCGAATTCCTTAAAATATTCGTCCAGATTCAACCAGATCCAATTCAGATGCATAGAAAAAAAAAAGTCCCCCATAAAGTCGAGTACTAAATCAATTAGGTACCGGTCATCATCAACAATAAAGTACGCAAGAATTTACATTACACACTCCGACCACGTGACATTGAATTCTATACTAACGATATAAAAGAGGCAACATTGCCTTACGCTTCAAAACAGCGAATGTTCTAATAAATCCACCAGAAACGCAAGACCTATCACAGAGGAACTTACTCCTTAAAACGTAGAACTTAAGGGAAGTCTTGGTAAAATGGTGAAGTGCACATAAGTGGTTTTGAATCTGTTATCGCGGTTGTACATTAGTGAAGGCTTGACACAGCCAGTCTTCTGTAAAGCCACGGCTTGTATTAGTGGCTTCTAATTTATTGGGAACGATAGGACGACTGACGCCGGCCACCCTGACCAAGGATCCATTCACACCAGGTGGGGAGGTCCGGACTAATTGGACCTGTGGCGGATGACATCTGTTTTTGTTTTGTGTATTTTTTTCGTGGAGAAAGTTTTGACGGTGATTGGGATTTATGTTTTTGGTTTTTAAGTTTTGTAGCTTTGATTTTATTAGTAATTTTTGTACTTAGGAATGAAAGATTGACTTGTGTCTCAAAATGATTTTAAAACCCAAGATAAAGTGTTACATAATCTTAGATCAAAGTAAACAAAGTAGCGACGCAGTAAGCCAGTAATTAATTAATCAATTAAATGTTTCAATGCCAGAGTTATGAACAATCTTGTTCATTATAATATACCTATACAGGTATAGTGCTTTACTGCTTAATTGCTTCGGAATCGATATAAACACCTTCAGGCAACCAGTAGAAAGGTCAAATCAATCAGTTATTGTTCATTTATAATTTAAACACAGAATGCGAAGTTCATAATAAATTGAATCGATCGCGTAACAAAAACTTTTGGATTGGAATTAATTAAGTTTCCTTGTATTTTGTGATTTAGGAAACATAATTTATCATAATTATGTCAATGAAAATATTGCATAAAAACTTTATAAAGGAGCCGGATTATTAGGTACTGCATGAATGTGCACCATACATCTAATATACTGCATTTTAAAACTGCCTTTATGAATCCATATCGAGTAGCGGCACGTATTTGTACTTGTACTATATAATATTAACGCATTTCAGCATCTTCAGAGGCATAATTCTCGTAAAATATATTAAGTACATGAGCGAATAAAACCATGGTTAAGCAAAAATATATTAAATAGGTACCCAAATGCAAAACCATTCAAAATTAAATCACAGCATTTTATTACCAAACAATGTCCACTCACACCGAATCTCCTCTACATTTTTATTAACACCCCAAACCAGATAAACAGGATACGGAAAATATATTTATTTGTCCAATCATCAAATATAAGGGGCGTTCTCGGGTTACACGAAATGATTCCAGTATGGCAATCGTTCCCCTGATTTGTTACGATAATCTATCCTAATAAATAACGCACTTCGGCCAAGATTGAGCTGCCTTGTGCTTGTATCTTTTGTTTCACTTTTGGCTGGTCGCCTATTGATTTATTGTGCTCAATGATTTTTTGCATTTTATGGTTCTTACTTGTGATTAACACGGCCTGATGGCAGCTATAGATTTATCAACGGATTTAGTGGTATATCTCCGAGATAGTCGCTTGTTTTTAAAGGTATTGTTTTCGTTTAATTTGTTGCTTTATTATGTCCTCGTTTTTAATGGTAATGCTCTCGTGGTTCGGTTTTTTTGGTGGAGGTTATCTCGGGAATCGATGTGTTTTAAGTTTGTGTATGTCGCATTATTCGATACGGTTTTATATTTAATGACTCCATTACTTGTATGATGTGTATTGGGTTCGTTTAAGGTTATTTTGTATTTGTATAAAAACCAAGACAGCGCTGCGAACAATAAAGTGAAGCATGCCAAAACTACAACTCCGCTCTGTGCATACACGCTCACACGCACACATTTACAACCATTTACAATCAAACTACACCTCACTAAGTGCAAACATGTTTACGAAACCGGCCTCAGTTCACTGTTGACAGCGCTCTGTTTTTGTTTTTTATTTGGTCGGAGTCGGTGGTATGGTTTTTCTATATAATTTACACATTACCTTTGGTAACGTCTGGGTCTTCCGACGTTAACCTCAAAAAGAAGCATTTTCTAGTCAAATGCTCATGAATCATGTGCTCATTATAAGTGGCCATTAAGTATAAAACGGACACGTTATGGCGGCAACTATTATAAAAACAGTAAGACCATAAAACATAGAGCTAGAACTCCCACACTGTGCTACCTCTACAGTTTACTGTATCTTTTAAGATTTAGCGTTTACTGTGCGTAAAGGAATTTTCTTGATGTTCAAATAAAAATAAAAACGACGGTGACAGTTTGTCAAGTGTTGTCATGGGTGACGACCCCTTGATTCATGTTGGTGTTCACAAATGGCACGCGCACATTGAACAATTTCTTCTCGATGGTTTTTGGGCTTATTGGTGATTACTCGCCCGCAAACGGGCGAATAGACAACTCCAGAAATTTATTCCGCTACAAATAAATTAACTTCGTCCGAATCGCCTCAAGAAAAAATAATATCATTTAAAGGGTCGATTCGCCCGTGAGTAAATTCTGGCGAATCACCAATAAGCCGTTGTTTGGCTGTAAATTCAAAATTTAGATAGGGCTGATGAAAGAAAACAGTTAGGGCTAAAACCACGGATATCTATGGGTAAAACTGATAGATACTCTTGTATCTCTCATCCCTAAGCTGGTTTGACCTATGATTTTCCCAAGAGGCTCCTGAAAGTTGCTGATTGTTAGCTAAGGGTCTCCTAACATGTCACTAGGCTTAGCAGCTTATTGGAGACATTTCTGTCAAGCTTACCCCTTTTAACTGTTGGTGGACTGGTAGTGGTAATGGTGGTTTTTTGTGAGCCTGAATAATCTTATTGCCGGCTCTCCATTTCTTTTAAGTAATTTCGGCTCAGAGCTACTAATAATAGTGTTCCAGACGGAATTTCGGCCGTGGCGACCAATCTCAGCGGAGACCAGCCTTCGACGCGGGAGATATTATAGAGCGAACAAGAACAAGAGCTATCAAGAACTCGAAACTAATAGGTACAAATGAAGGTAATGCACTATTAATTCTACGCAGAACATGCCAAAAATACTACCTGACAAAGTAAAGCCTGTAATCACACGCAACATTGATTGCGTGGTATTCGGTCGCCTTGAAGAACGAGTTGTCTACTAAAATCGGTCACCCATGCAATTATCGGCTTGACTAACTGTAGCTTAACTGCGCTGATTTGACAATTAGCGTTTACGGTATATTTTGAATATTTTGGGTGCATTTCTGTTGATGTAGAAATTGTTGATAATATTAAATGATGATGTCACTCGCAGAAGATAGAACAGTATCGCAGTTTATTCTGTTCAATAATATACTGTGTAATATATATCACGCCTGCATTCTCAGAGGGGTTAAGCAGAGGTGCACCTATAGTACACCCACATTTCGTCAGTTATGTTTAAGTCCCATTTAAAAGGGGCCGAGCAGTGCCATGAACTGGGCACAAATCCAGACTCATGAATGTTATTTTAGTAGTTCGTTAGTATAAGTCTGATGCTTTATACTTAACGTTAAAACTGAATATAGAATGGAATAGACATGTAGGTAATGAACTAATGGGATAGGGAGAAAAGAGATCAACACCGTATAGGCGAGTTTAGATCACAAGAGACTGGCATAGCCATAAAGACAACAGGATTGCAAGAAAATAACTATCGAATGTCATATAAAAAATGCATTAGTGTAAACGTGTAACAAGAGACGCCGACGGACGAGACTCGTTCAATTTCGCTTATTCGCTCGTAAAGCCACAAGGCGTGTAAAAAGCCTATAAAATTCAATTGACACCAGTTAAACCCGATAATGTACGAGCGAAACACTTGTGTTAACATAAATTGTCGAGATTCCGACATTTCTAAGTCGTTTATCGGTTTTTAAGCATGTGCTGAAATGGTTAATGTAACGGCTTCGGCAGAGCGGATCCCACGTACGCTGAACGCTATGCTTTAAAAGTTTAAATCACCTGGAGAAATGATAGTAGATAAAAACTGCATTCTATAAAATTAACTATTCTGAACATAGACAAAACACAAACTGATGCTAAGTAATCCTCTCTTTTACCTTTAATTATATTATATATTACATGTAAAACTTAAAGCGGTTTGAGAAGAATATCATTCCTGAAACAATTTATTGGATAAAATGCAATTTAAGACTGTGGCAGCATCTACATCGCTACATGCGAACTACGCATCAAAGACCTGACGTCACATAACATCCTGACGTCACTCAAATCCTGCATCGCGCAATTAGAGTTTACCGACTCACTGGGGAATCACCGCATTCACCGCAGACAGTTCCGACTCACCGTGAACTATGCGGCACCCGGTTCCGACTCACTGGAACCACAGCTGGCGCTGTGAAGCATCGCAAGATACAAGACTCAGCCCACTATTGACCTCCGGTCTCCGGAGGGGAGTGATGTGGCGGCATCTACATCGCCACAAGCGAACTACGCATCAAAGACCTGACGTCACATAACATCCTGACGTCACTGAAATCCTGCATCGCGCAATTAGAGTTTATCGCGCGGTGGACATATATACAAGCTCCCGACCTCCATGACAGACATGACACCCGTCTGGTCGGAGGATCCTCCCTTTTCTATGGTGGATGAGTGAATTTTACACCCTGGTCCTCATACCCCTAAAACTCTAACATCAGGTTACATGATTGGTGTTTGGTGCAGGTTTACCTCTATGTAAAGCTAATAAGCAGGAAACTTAGTTCTCTAACTGCCGTGCCAACTATGTTTTTCATAACAGTATTGAAGCCAGAAGTTTAAACATTTCAGTGGCAGCGGAATTTTTATAATCCACGTTCAATTTTAAATCCTCCAAACTATGAATCCAACATTCCCTCGTTATCAGCTCCAAACATTTGATCAAACATTCAGACAATGCTAACAAATCCCTCAAATATTTAACGCGAGGAACAAAAATAAAAGTCAAATCCGTATTTATCTTAACACACTCAACCAAAATGTTTGGACAAATTTCTAATAGGTATAATAAACAAAATATTCACCCGGTTAAGAAGCTTGCTTGGCTTATTAATTTGTATAATACCACCGACATAACTTGACCTCTTACTGCGCTCTATAGGATTAATTCCACAGGTCAAAGTATAATGGTCGATTGGTAACGATTCAGGAATGGTGCTATCATCTAAGGATCTCGGGCTTTGGAACAGGTAGGCAAAGGTTGAAAAAAATGAAGTAATAATCCGACCACAAGCCTATGATAATCTGATGGTAACGCCATTTTGTCCTGTGTGGTTTGCTGTAAAAAACGTGTGACATGATTATCGTTACTAGGGCGACAAAAAATTTTAGAGCTGGTTTACATTTGGATTGGATGGCAGTGTTTATTGCGAAGTGGTCTTAATGGATACGTTGTCGGAAAATGTTTTGACTTAGGTGTTAAGATTAGTAATGGGTGGAAAGAAAAATTCGGTGTTTTTGGAATTAGTTTTAGATAAGTCGTTTAAAATACTAACGCAAGTATTTGCAATCTTTTGTATCTTTGACAAGTGCAAAAAGAATGGAAAAATATAAATAAACCATATCTCAAGATTAAAAATAACAGCGTAAGTACTTAGTAGGTACCTATAATTCCTTTTTTATACTATTATTTCATACCTACTAACCGTTATTTATGTTTCACATGAATAAATAAAATAAAAAATACAAAAGACTAAAAAACATGGCATGCAGTGTGGCATGTAAGCCCACTACCACCTAATTATAAGGGCGCGGTCATCGAAAGCAACAACGTTACAGATTAGGGATGAAAGTAATATACACGAACACGATAGCATCAGGGGTGTCTCGTTAGTCGCAATAAAAACGTTTTTGTGTTCAAAGTGGCGCGATTTTTTTGCCCGTCTCGACTGGCGGCAATTTGTCGTGGGACTCGGTGTAAACGGAGCTTTAGTGTTTTGACGTCATAATTTAATTTGAACATAGAAGATGTTCACTTCCTTGATGAAATTGTCGTCTATTGATTTTATTTTAGGATATTATTTTTAAAATTAATTTGGCTATAAATGCGTCACTACTGCCGACTAGATACACCGCACTATATTATAGGCAACTAACGTCAGCAAAAACAGAAATAAAAACATGGCCGCTTAATTTTTTTAATTTATAATTTAAACAAAAAACAATCGTTACCGCAAAAAAGTCCACATTTGCATACAAATAACTGGTAACAATATAGTCTTATTAACATGGGTAACGAGACAAAATTAATTACAGGTTCTGGTGTATAATTTGGTACCGGGAAGGCGGTACCCACCTGCGTTGTGGACTTGTGGCCGCCAATGGAACTTGCATGTTCTTGTATATCATTGTGTGCATGTTTGTGTATTGATTTCCGGTAGATACGGGGTTAGCAGAAAACTTAGTGTTGTGTAAGTTGATTTTTCAGTAATAATTAACAAATATATGTAGTGTAGTGTCAGTACGCATACCAGGGTCAAAACAATTTTTCGGTAGGTTTCAGACAAATTTTGACAGGAGATTTTCATCTAAAGCAATAATCTCACTAGCCTAGATATAATGTTAAATAAGCTGCAGGCGTAGTATGACCACAATAGAAACTGGTTTTGTCGACGGAAGAATAGACAAAATGACAGATAAACAATGACAATCTGTCATTTTGTCTATTCTTCCGTCGACAAAATCTGTAGAAAACCCGTTTCTATGGTTGTCATGGTACGCGTGCTGGTGTGCGCAATGCGCATAGCTTTAACCATGCATGAGCTATATATACCTGCTTTTTAAACCTCCTGAACTAGTCCCAAAATGCTTGCACTTGTGTTTTAAGCTTCATTCCCCTTATTTATTTTTTGTTAAGAAAACAGCTCCTTCAAATTTTACCAATAAATAGATATCGATTGCTACTACCTAAAATGACAGAAAAAATTAAAAGGTATTGCCAATAAAAAGTCAAAGATACATAATATTCGCTTAACGTTTGTATCGTGTGCATATCGGTGTCAAGTCCTGTGCAGAAAATTATTGTGTTCGTAGCGATGCGCAATGCCAAGCGATTGTGTGCGATGTTCAGATTACATAGTGCAAAGGCTACTAGAGAAGTAAAGGTAAAGAGACATTGGGGGATTTTGCTAGTACCTACTTAAAAATGTTTTCATATAGAAAAGATAAGTAAATGATAGAGTTCAAGATCTTAAATGGTCGAGATGGCAGTCCGTCAATTACATTTAAAGTTAATTAATTTGAAAATAACCTTATTTTATACATTTAAAGTTAATTAATTTGAAAATAACCTTATTTTATACATTTAAAGTTAATTAATTTGAAAATAACCTTATTTTATACATTTAAAGTTAATTAATTTGAAAATAACCTTATTTTATTATAATATAGGTACTTCATTTCCATTTTAACAGTCATACCCATGACATGGATAAATTAAGTGCAATCAAACCAAAAACTTCACAACTTCATTACCTATTGCGTCACACGTGCCTGTAAGAATACAAGGTGCAACGCTGTAGGTAATATTAGTACTGCCACACACGAACTTATTAAAATATATTAAAAGCTCCACTACCCATACATGAGAACTAAAAACGATTATACTGCTACAAATCTCATAAACCCCAGTAAGTCTAAACCCTAACGCACAAGTCACAATATTTCTAGCAAAAATGTGCTATAATTTAATCCTGAGTATAATTTTCACTGCACAGCGAAGCTACTTCAGTAAAGAAAATTATAAGACATTGTAAATTGTCTCCTGGCATCGGATTGCATAAAAGTGAGCTTAAATATGTGCATATTATTGCATTCATACAAACGTATAAAGACGTCAAAGTGTAGGGACAGCAGAAAAAGTTGTGGTGGCAGTTACTATTAAGTAGTATTTACTAAATTAATTACGTGATTTTACGACGTGGTGATTGTCTGCTTGTACCAAGTTACACAGAAATTTAATGAAAGAAAATTCAACTACTTATGGACTTTATCTAAATACACCTAAGTGAGTATACTTACTTCTGTTGCAATATCCGAAAAGATGGGCCTTCAGAATAAGCAATGGCATTCAAATTTGTTTTAGATCGCGCATTCATAAAAGTATTTAACAGGGAGTAATTATGGTTTTTGTGATAAGGACTATCAGTAAACTGGAACAAAAAACTATAATACAAGTAGTCAAATAGCCTGACTAAAAATTACGTAGCTTACTATCCAGTGAGGCCAGCTTGCACCACAAATAGCTAAATACGTTTACTGCTAAACGAATTTAAAACTGCCGTAATAATTGCTCTGTTTCTGTCAATCGTTTGAAGATGACAGAGACAGAATGATGATTTACATAATGTTTAGCGCTAAACACACTTACACTTGATTTGTGGTGCAAGCGAGCCTAAGTGGTGTCCATTATTTCCCAAACGAATCAAAACTTTTTTGCATTCAGTACACAATAATATTTGAACCGACATCAACACGCGTGCATGTATCTTTAAATATGCCTACAGTACCTATCAGTTCAGTGCTCTTGAGAAGCCTTATCGAATGATTCCATTTGATATCAAACTTTAATCAGCTGGTATAGAGCTCAAATTATGAATAGCAGTCGAGGGATGCTGTGAAGTAAAATATTGGTACTTTGTATAATTAATTAATAAATTGTTATCCATGAATAATAAAATGTACAACTTAATATGATATAAGTGAAATCCGAGAAAAAAGATACAGTGGACGTTGAAAAGTGATCCCTCTTTACGTAAATAAAAATGTATTATGCTGTTTTATTGTAACTGCCGAGTTCACAGGTTTTGGCAATCATATGGACAATAAAACAAAAAAATATGTTATGCAATGAGAGGTAGGTATCTGTATTTTTTTTAGTAATTGGTATTTTTTCCTTCACCATGCAAAAAAGGGCATATACATCGAAGTGCCTTGAAAGAAAAAAGAACACGTATCTAAGCAAAAATAGTTTTTCCACACTAAAATTATAAACATATAATAAATATTTCCAAATACTGTGAAACAAAACAGGAAACAAACATAACCGACACCCGATAGCGCCACCAGTGCCGAAAACGGACCTAAACCAACAAAAATATACCGGAAGACAAAAGATCGGTCCCGATAACATTACCTAATCGATAATTGTATCTACGACACTTTGACTCACACGTAACGTCGTAAAAAGGCGAGAAAGCACCATGATAAAACTATACTGGCGACAACACTAGTTTTGCTGACCATACTCTCAAAAAGAAACGAAAACCAACCTTATTTTTAAGTCACCAAAGTCCTATTATGACTTTTTAATGTGGTGTGATATTTTTGTGTCGTGAAGTCGCGAAGAGCACGGCAATAAAAAAGGTGAAATGTCTCATTGGAAGCGATGGTGGACATATACCCGATAAGGGACCACCGCAGTGGATACTGGTCCCATTTTTAGAACTGTTTTCCGGTACGAATTTTGTGTGAACACTGATATATGGCGGGTAGAGGTAGCTGTGGTTTAAGGTGTTAGAATATAGCCCTTATTATGTACCAAAGTGATTATTTCTTACAGCCAAAAATGTTAATAAAAAAAATATTGTCTAAAACAATTACTAGTAACGCCATCTATGACTCAATCATGAATGCTTAGTGACAAAAATACAAAGAAAAGAAAAAAAAATCTGCATAGTTCTGTTATCTGTGGGTTAATATAAGTTCATGTCAAAAGCTATTTTTTGCAGCAAGCAAGCCTTGTTTCCATAAGGAAAAACCCATTATAATCATAGAGATGGTGTTGGAAGAACTCTATGGCGTATACGCACGCGCATTATCAAATCATCAGTGTTTGTTTTTATATTGTTCTCTGGCTTTAAATAACGATTTATCTAATTGGCTTGTCATAAAGATTTTTTGTCTTCTTACTTAATTTTTTAATGGTGACTCTCCAGTCTAGTTTTCTAACGAAAACCTGAAGTTGCAACGTTTAGACATGTATGAGGAACTATTCAGACAAAATTATGTCATATAAATGTAGTCTTGAAAGCAGAGAATACTACGAACATGTGCATCAGATGACCATGCATAGTGATGACCGTGCTTGCATTACTGAGTATTTTTGTCTTCTCGTTATGTCGAAGGCACGAGTATATTTAAAAACATTATGCCCCAAAATTCGTCACTTCTACGGCATCAGGGGTCAAGCCTTTTCCCAATTATATTTGGGTCGGCTTCCAGTCAAACCGGCTACAACTGAATACCAATATTTTACATGATGCCTACATAATTATCTGAACTCCACAACCCAGCTACTGGATAATACGATACCCGTAGGTAAGACTAGTTGTCAGACTTTCAGGCTTCTGACGACCCATAACTACTGTCAAAGATCCACGAATGACAGTCGGGACGACTTAACGTGCTTTCCGAAGCATGGAAGGGTCTGGGTATGTAAAGATGGTCGCCCGTTCACGGACCAACCGTGGCAAGCATATCTTAGCCAGATCGATCGACCCGTGCAGCTGCCCTTTGTGCCTTAAAAATGCTGCCATAGCCACCTCTGAGGTTTTAATAATTGATGATGATTGAACAAACATACATTTTGTTGAGCACGAGTAACAACCGGCGCAAACGCTGTTACGATAATTCACGATGGCAAAACAAAGGACCACTTGATCCACTTGATGTCTTAATTCTACAAGCAGTTGTTGAAACCGATTCGTAAAGGCTAATTGCGCCATGCTGTATTTGATTGATGTAGTACACGAAAATTATGGAATTTAAACTAGATGAATACCTGGATTCGAAAACAGACATATTTTATGTCGTAAAAGAAGTTTCACTGAACTGAGTCAACCCTTTCTGTAAGTCTGAGAATGTATAGACTCTCACGGTCATGGTAAGTTTTCAGAAAAAATCCTTTCTCGCATAGCGGGCGCATGTCACCATTTCGAAATGTTGTTTTCAGTCAAAATATTGGCATTACGTATTCGGAACCCTTAAGGTTCTTAAAACAATCATAACTTGACTGTACAATTGCTTAGAAAATATTTTTCCTTGGAAAATATTCATGCTTACATTTTATTTTATTAATTGAGTGATAATTCGTGAGCTGTGAGACCCGACGGGTGACGACGGATGTAATAACGAAGTCGTATGACTATGAAGACCATCTTTTTTAGGGACAGGGAACTTTATTTGTCGATCTATTAAGTGTAATACTGGTTCAACTGCATGTGGTTAGACTAGAAGCCGACCCCAATATAGTTGGGAAAGGCTAGGCAAAATATGAAAGAATGCTGTGCAAAAATGTCTTTAGACTCATAATCTAAAGATATTTTTGCACAGCATTTCTGCTACCGGTGTTATTTTTAGTATATTTTTCAGCAATATTTAAATTTCTGCAGCTTTTCAGTTCTAAGATATCTATTAAATTGCACGAAACTATTTTAGCACAAGTTCAGTTATTTATAACTTACTCAAAAAGGAGGTTCAGCTCTTGTCTGTAGGGTGAGTCAATATCTTACTAAACCAAACCAGGACAAATCCTGGTAACACTCAATTGCTGGTGGTAACACAGTATACGATTACAAGATACGACAGTTTCTCAGGGTCTATCACTTTATTTAGTGACAACTTCGGAAATCATCGGGTTTTGTCGGAAAGTAAGCTTTATGCCCGTTTCTTGGTGGTATTCGTCTATGGTGTCGATTGACGTGATAGTGCTTTAAGATAAATTAAGTACGTCTTCATTTTGGTAAGTTTATTTAGATTCGTGTGATTCGACTTCGACTACTTTTGTAAAAACAAATTTGGGTGATGTCACAACAAAAAATCGAAGAAATTAGAGATAATTCAACACCTTTTATAGTAAACTTAAGCTAAGTAAGATGCGGGTAGAGTCAGCACAAAATATACAAAAAGCTTAAAAGGGTGACAAATAGCTGTACATTTTTATAATTAAAGGACAGAAAAAGTTAAACCATAACGGTGCATAAAACATGCAAAAAGTCCGCAAAAATTAACGGGCACGTGTTTTAGCTCAGAAAGGATTAGCATCAAGGAAGAAAGACCCGAAGATTCATACAGTTATCTAAATCCAAACGTAATAAACAGTAGCTCGCTTTAAAAGCCATAAATCATAGAACAAAAAGTGAATGATTAAAATATCACCCACAAACAAATCCAAGCTCTTTGGTCCAAAAGCTACGGTTCATTATTGAATGGATGCCAAAGAATAGACTGCCTAACCAGGATTAAACGCCGAAAGAAATAGAGATCCTTGATTGGATAAAAAAGACATGTCCCAAAGTTGTAAATCCATCATGGACAAAACACGGGTACATTGTCCCTTACATTTCGACCGCAACTGGGTGGGATAATTTTAAACAATAACTTTACATTTAAAATCCGATTATATTTTTCGTCTAATCCGATCTATGATTGAGACAAAGATGTGTTTTGTTAGTGGCCAGTCCCTTTTTCTACGTGGGGCGATGTTTGTTTGCTGTTTGCACGGTAAACTGACTCTTAGCCCTTTTAGCCTGCGGATATTGGCTAAAGCTGACACGTATTGTCACTAAATGGGATTAGATATGAATTTGTTTGAGGAAATCGTACGATTGGATGAACATCCTAACGCTATTTAAATTCAAAACTTTTGAATCTGCCTGTTTATGAAAACAAAGGTAATATAACGGAAAGTGACCATTTATACCAGGAAGAGCAAGAATCTATTACCAAAGTTTATTGTATGTGAGTTTCTAACTGTCGCTCATACATCAAGGAAAAAAACAGAATACGTTTTTTGAATAAAACAATGAATGCCAATGAAAGAATACATCGTTCTAAACTAATTACTTTCATAACTCACATGAGCTCTGTTTATTCTAGTAGCCTCGAAAACCGATTGCCAATAATTTTTACCCGACTGCGACGAAGCCACAAAACGAGGCATGTGTTGGAATGTTTGAACACGAAGGCTAGAACTAGATACGCATTCCTTATCTAGTCCAACGAATATTCATACAAAACCATAGACAAAACAATGGGTGATCAGAATATTCGCATAGAGATAAGATATGTACAAGAACCTTTAATCAGATGCATCTAGTAATACTATAAAACCAGAGAGGAATGATGCAGATGTCAGTACAGAAAATGATCTTCTAATAATAGAGATTAACGAAATCAATAACTTGCTTGTCACCTGTCAGATAGTTAACTCCATCTGGACAGGCAAACAAGGATTTATTTTTGTAAAGCTCAGTAGGAATAGGATTAACGTTGGATATTTTTTCTCATAGTTCTAAGTTTGTATGTAAATTTGTTCAGGTTAATTTCCCATGGGATACGAAGGTGTGAAGTTTGGACAACCCTATGGTTAGTATTTGTTTTGGATTAGCGAAATTTTTGGATACAATGTGTTGGAAGATATTTTGGATCGGTTGCTTGTGTTTTTTTAATTTGTTGGTTGTGTTTATCACGTTTATCATTCCTTTTACTGTTGTCACTTTTGTTTTCTCTTTCAATACTTTTTGAGTCCTCTAGTTTTTCATAAAATATCAACAGTGTGTGACAATTTCTGGTGGTGATCGGACGACTATACTTCATTTGAAATAAGATTAGACATTTAAATAAACATTTTGTACAGTCCGTTCAACCGATTTCGATTTCTATATCGTAGGCATAAGGATGGCATTAAAAGCAAAGAGTGGTTAAAATACCAACTGTTTACCGCAGCTGCCATTTGTCATGCTACCAACGCAATAGAAGTCAAAATCGAATTGAACGGACTGTAAAAAAGGTTTATTTAAATGTCTAATCTTATTTCAAATAGAGTATCCTATATTGTAAGTTAAGATTTGATTAGATTATTTTCCATACTGAATACAATATACTAAAGAAAGTAAAAATCAAACGGTTAATTTAATAAGCGCCTACGTAATGTTATAGACAGCTATACACTATGCCTGCATCTACTAATCTTCAATTTTATGAACTAAGAATTTCAAATTGACGGAGGTGTATCTTGGTATCGAAAGAAATATACGACAGTTGTATTGTGGGCGCTATGGACAGTTTTATGGGATTCTCAATTCAACATATCTGACAATGAATTGTGACATCCCTAGAGATAGCTTCCGCATGTATATTTGGAGGCCATTTTCATTGCACAACTTTCTTAGTGGTAGGTGCTTTAGGGTTATTGACAGGATCATGTGAGATTCAGGTGTAGCTGGTGAAATCAAACTTAAAGTTGATTCAGGCACTCCGAAGAAGATGTACATCTTCTTCTTTTCGTGTGGTCAGTGACTAACCTGGTGTCAGAGTTTTAAAGCCGCCCATGGGCCTCTCACTTGGGTTATCATGGCGTCGAGAGATATCTCTCAGGCATGCCGGTTTCCTCACGATGTTTTCCTTCACAGTTTCTTGAGCAAGTGATAATTATATAATTCAAAAAGTCAGAGGTGCGTGCCTTGGGTTCGAACTCGAGACCTATGACTTCGCAGTCTAACGGTCACACCACTAGGCTATCACTGCTCAAGATGTACATAACATGTATTTATAGAAAGATGTTTAAATAATTTAGTTAAGGAATTTCAATCTCTGCCCAAGAATAAACCTTTCCGCTTGAAAGGATTCTTCAAGAAATGAATCGTTTGGAAGAACTAAAATGGGTTTCGAATAACCCATGAAATATAGCTAGGTAGGTACAGTGCGCGTCACGTAAAAAGAACGCTGGCCGTTTACCACCGCACTGAGCGATTTACCGATTCCAGCTTATTCCATAGTACTAAGTAGCTAATAAAGTACATATTATGATTCTACGAGTATAATAAAAAAAATACACTTATATTATAAAATTAATACCCTAGTACCTTAGGATGTGACTGAACCGACACGTGCGCAGACGCATCCCCTGCACTGTCGCTCAGCGTTCTTCTTACGTGACGCGCACTGTACTGATTTTATTACAGGTGTATAACCTTAAACATGTAGAAACGAGGCAGTTGGATCTCTATAATCAAAGTGATGGAGGACCCTCGAATTTATCACTATAAAATTTAAAAAAAAATCCTAATAAACGCAGGTCTTGTCCCGGGCCAAATAAATCTCACTAACGAAGCAGAAGCTGATTATAGAAGTCGATCTACTGTTCCAACCTTAAATCCGAATAACAAAATTCAAACATTATACACCAGTGACGTCATTTCACATGCATTGGAAGAACGCAGTAACACGAGACGCAGCGATAATGCGTCGCCATACAAGACTCAAGCGCCAGGCGCCGCTTGTTTCTTCATCCAGAAACAACTCCACTGATGAAACGACGGCTTAATACGCGGTGACGGACACTACAGAACCTAATTAAGGCTCACTTTAAACCACCATTATTAAAAGACCCCTCGTAACACAAAAAATGAAGGAACTAAAGGGTCTAGTCAACTGGTTGGGTTTGAAGTCCTTATCTTATCTACTAGCATTGATTTTGAGATTCGAAATCTTGGTGTGCGGTTTCAAAGTGTTGATAACCTGTTCGTTTCAGGTATTTTTGTGGGTTTGTTATTGAGATAATATAAGATTTTGGTGGTGAATTTTTGTTCCTTTTTAAGGTATTTATATTTTATGATTATGTGTAAGTTGAACCAGAAAGATCATATGCTCTGCTCTTGCAAATAACTTTGTAGATGTTTTATTTATTTCTAAAAAAAAACTCGTTTTAACCAGGTATCGGTAACGGGCCCATAAAACGTTTGGATCCTATATGAAAATCAAACAACAGTAAACTATGAATGTTCTATGACCGTCATGTTCATGACACATTTGCTTGCCATTACAAAGATCCCAGAGGCAACAAGTGTGAAAATAAATAGCCAACCGAAATTACATTACTGAGAACACAACAATAAAATGAAACAGCTGTAACGGTAGAGCATTCATAGTTCCTCACGAAAGCAGAAAGCATAAGGGAGCCATGAAAATTTTATTCAGTACCTACGCAGTACTTGTTGCAGGAAGGAAATCAAAAGGTACCGCGTAATTTATTATAGCAATAACGCATACATTCGCAGTTAACAATACTGCACAAGTACCTAGTTACTGAAGGTTTACCGCTTCGGTTGCGACGACACAAAAGTTTGTAGTATCAACGCCTACAGAAGTGTTAACTGTTTCCGTTACTTCTTAAAAGGTCTACCGGTAAAATACTACAGACGGTTCTTAGAATGAAGAAATACATACATTTTAACAGTTGACTAATAGGCTCATACATAATACATACTTAATATATAAGTACTGGTCACCCTCATCTATGAAATATGCAACACAAAGAGGATTGACAATAGGTAAGTTGCCGACCTCATAGAAACTGAATTGCAAAGTTGGGAACCGAGCGAACCTGCTGGGTAGAAATATACAATAATATTAACTAGTGCAATCCAATGCTGGAACCTCCAGAAGAAAATAGGAATGGATTTTTATTTCAATCAATTCTCTTCATTACAACATGGATTCAGTGAAATCGTAATGATGATCGTGAAAAATCTATGAAAGCAGTAGAGAGAAATGATACTGCACTTTGTCTCCTTAAAACTAGTAAATTGTAAAGGGGAAATCATAATCAGCTTCGAAAATGCGTCGGCAGGCGTGTAATTATAAAATACGTGTTTAAAGAAAGTAAGATCGACGATAAAACTTGTCAATGATGTTACGAAGAAACTACCTATGACTTTATTGGCTGTTGCCTTTGTCTTTAAAAGTATATGTGTTGGTTAGATAAAAAGAAAAGGCAATTTAAAGATAAGTGCGAACGTATATAATGAACTGGCAAGACTTGGAAGAATTCTTGTATTAACTACCTGGAATAATAATTTAAACTCGAGATATTAAGTTTGTGTCTGCTGAGATTACTATGATGAGGTGTGAGAAATAATTGACTTGGTTTTAACTTGGACTTGGAAAATAGAATCAATTATGTATATATGGTAGTCAAAGCATATAAAGGTGAGAAAATTTAAACAGAAAATCCAAGTATATAACTTATTATAGCTATAAAGTAATAAAATCGAAGCCAATAAACTTTTCCAGCTATAATGAAATTTCTATGATAACATGAGCTTTGCACCTTAGACAACATTAAAATGTTTTGTCCGGTCATGTTATAAACAAATCACACGGAACATCTAGACTTGAAGGAGATATCTCTAGCCTAACATAATGCTAGACTCGATGAACCGAACAGAATCGAGACAAAAGGATAGCAAGTAAAGCAAGCAAGAACATCGGATGTTTCTGAATGAAGATTTTTACGCCCTTGGGTTCGTATTGTAGTACAATAGCTATAATGAGATAAAGTGGGTACATTACAAGAGATACTAAAGAAGTCCCCATTTTACGCTCAATATGTAATTTGGATTTGATTTGTCATTTGGAGAGCAATTTAGACAACAGTTATCGCTGAAAAATCGAAACATAAACGTAATATAGTCACATTATTTTTTCAAATTGATGTTTCTCTCGTTTGGATACACAGAGAAAAAAGGTATTCTAAGCAGATAATTAAAATTTTCAAATCAATACAACTAAAACATGGTGTTCCAAACAGCACAGCTCTGTGCTGTTTGGAACACCATGTCATCTTAATAGCAACAAAATCTACAAATCATACCGAAGACTTTCAACAAAATGCACAAACTGACATTGTCTTCCCAAGCAAAACATCTGACCGTCAAATTGAATCTTTTTTACTGCAGGAAGAAAAGTAATGTTTCGTAACATTAAATATATCATTCGGCTCGTGTCGGGTGTGTGTGTTCACGTGAAGCGAGCAAGACGCGGCGGTCGCGACAGTCGAACTAATGTCAAGGCGAGCGCAATCAGGGTGCGTGGGCGCAGCGATGGGAATTGGGTGGATACGCTCTGAGGTTTATTTATTTCATTTTTGTATAGTTATTTAACTATGGCGAGAGAGTTATAAATCAAATGAATCAGCTTCTTCTTTAATGAAGGGTAGAATCTAGGCACACAATAATAGTATGCTATACAGTGTTATCTCTATTATTTGTTCTCTTTGTGTCGTTGGCGCGACAATGTTTTAAATTTTGTTGGCCCTAAACTTCTACAATTCTACGGCATCGATCAATTACATCTGTTATTATGTGTATCATTCATTATCATCGTCCTGCCCGTAGCCCAAAAAGTAGTTTAAATGAAAACATAAAAATATGTATTGTAACAGACGTTTAGCGTGCATTCGAAAACCAACTTTCAGTTGGCTAAAACATTGTCAGACTAGAAAAATCCCAATTTTTTTCGAAAAGTCGTGTCTTTGGTTTTATACTTTCGTTTTTACCACCGACTTCCGAAATTAAAGTTATTTTTCAATTTGTAGGGTAGTTTTTTTGGAAATCGGATGTTTTTTTTTTGTAAAATATTTTTATTTTTTTAGTTGTGGTATCTACCCCACACAACTTCGAATACCACTACCTGCTATGTAAATAACAGTAACAGAAACTTATTATAACATCATCACACACATTTGAAGTACGACCAACCAAAAAAAAGAATCATTAAAATCAATTCATAATTGGCGGAGTAATCGAGTAACAAATGTACAAAATATACAGTCGAATTGAGAACTTTGAAATCGGTTGAAAATAATATTAATTTGGGAAGCAATGTCAAATCATGATCCAAAGAGTGGTTTTATTGAAGTCTTTGACTCTGTTGATATGGCTGGCAATTTATTTATGTGGTAGGAGTCTCATAAATAAATATACCAAAGCTTTGTAGGCCATTTAGTTTTAGCGAAAATTGCAACCGACTGGACGGCTTTGATTTCTTATCGTATTGGAAATATTCATACCACATCACATGGGGCCGTTGTACTCAATGCACACGATTTTCCGCTTGAGTCAGGTTTATGTGAAATAGACCGTTATGTTTTGATGTTAAAACCACTATGTGCAGTATGTGCAACTATTTTGTAAGGAATTGTGACCAAACTTATAACGAAGTTCTTTAACGCGACTTGCGGTAGGAGGTAAACTGATAGAAATCGTCACGTAACGGAAAAGCGCCTCCGCAAATTTTTCCAAAATGAAAATCCAAGATGTCAACTGGCCGCGAATTTTTTAATTTTTCGTCATGGTTGTCGTTTTTATAGTTATCGAGGGTGCTAAAGTCGATAGTGAGGTTGAAATATAAATTCAAGAGGCGGCTGCGAAAATGTTGTTTTTGTTTTAAAATGTAGTTTTTTTGTGCACTTAAAATAGAAAATTTGAGGTACTATAATATTAGATCTGCTGGAGACACTGTGACGCGGAAGGCAGAAAAGAGTGTGATGTAGCGCAACTTGGGAGAGGTCTATGTATAGTAGGGGACTGCTAATAAATCAATAAAACTAACAATCAAACCGATGAGTTTGGTTTAAGGGTATCAAGAAAACCTGGATTTGTGCCTTTCTTTGACAATATCTTAAAGAAAACTATTAAATTAAATAAAGACCTTATCCATACTATGCCAACGCTCACCACACTCGCGCTTCAGTAATTGAACGGCGATGTAAAAGGTATCTACGGCGCAAATAACAAAAAAAAAGCAACGATAATCGCGGGTCGCTTTGCCCCGCCCCGCGTCGTGCGCGCGCGCTTCGTGCGGTACGGTTATTGTGCGGTTAAATAAAAATGTGAGCCATTCAATGGGTTGGATTTCAACGCACATTTTAGGGTTGATGATATTGAAAGTGTAAACGTGGAGAATGACTGGAGCAATAACGACACAACATCGCAATTCTCTTTACATTAAAGAAGTTTCGAGTGTGCCTATATAAATTACAGCCTTGAGGTATCCTAAAACAGCAGTCTCTTTCTTGATGTGCGTAAGAGTTATCATCACCAGCCTATCTTGTCTTCTGCTGGACCTTGGTTTCTCTAATCACACGCCGCTGAAACTGGTCCTTGGCTGCTCTGATTCAGCTGCTAGCAGCTACCCTGAGAATATTGTCGTGCCACCTAGCCGGCGTTTGCGGATTCGTGGATTGCATTTAAGAACACGTCTACTCTAACGGTCATCGGTTCTGCGGCTATATTATGCCTGGCACATCAAAACTTCAGTTTGCTTGTGTTGTGGACTATATATCGACTACTTTGGTTCTTAGGTTTCTGTACCAAAGGTGCCAACGGGACCCTATTACTAAGACTCCGCTGTCCGTCCGTCGTGAGCTAGTCCAATTCGCGCATGGCCACTTTTTCTTGGATCACCTTAATTCCGGAGTCGATCCCTCGGAGAGACTTCATAGCTAGTTGACGCGATTTTACAATGTTCTTGTGACTTTTTTTTACCGTACATTTTTGGAATGGCTAAGTAATAACAGCGGCAAGGGTTGATCGTTTAGGTTAAGCTATGCTTGCCGCGATTGATTTGTGGATGGGTGATCCCTCTGTGCCTCGGATAGCACGTTATGCCATTGTTCCCGGCTGCCATTCTTGGATCTTTGACAGTCGCTAAGGAAGTCTTGCCGCTATTGAGAAACGTTCAGTTTATTAATATAGGCTTTATAGCTTAAAATAATTACTGAAAATACGACCTGTTTATTGCACGCCTTCAGTTAAAGCGCTACTGTCCCAATTATTGCAATTAAAGACCCACTCTCACGACGTTTTTCTTATATTTTTATTGAATTATGCAATCAAGAATCTTCATAACCAATTCTCCGTATTCATAATACATGAAGTGCTCACATAAAAATATTTATAAAAGGTCACAATAAACTATCGCTATACAAACCGAATGTTTTATTTGTTCAGCAACTGGATGCATTGCGCGTGCGCGAGGTGAAGACATATAAAAATGTGCGTAGACGCACGACAAGTGGCATGGCGCCCATCGGAGACCATGTTATGTGAATACATTTGTCAAATTGAGACATTTTTTTCATTTTATTTTTCTTTGTGTTTGCTCATTCTTGGGATGGTTGCATTTGAAAGTGAAAAAAAAGTTTTCTTGAGCTGGTACATTTTGAATGATTACAATAATATTTTATGGAGAAAATCTGGCTGGTGCATCTGGTTTGGAAAATTGCGTTGATGGCTTGATGAGCCAGAAGCTGTAGTTTGGTTTGGAGTTTGTTTTCATTTGATAATGTCTAGGTAATTTGTTTTTTTAGTAATGTGCGTTTAGTTTGTGCAGAATAAACACTTTTCTCTCTTTTTTTTTGTTTTCTTTCTATGAATGCAAAGTTGTACAAAACCTATGGAATTCTGAAGACTTCGTGAATTCAGAAATAAATACTGGAACTTTAATAGTATGGTCAGTCTACCAAGTTTCGTTAGATTTCAATATTACGTAAAACAATTTCAAATGAAGAAAAGATAATCGTCATATCGAAGAACCTACTACCTACCAATTTTTATCGAAAAAATTCGAGCTTAAATTCTTGATATTGGACTGGATTCTTATACAAAAATAAAGTCAACGAACAAACATTTAATCTAAATTCCAGAGTCAAAATGACTAATAAAGACATAGTAATGTAAACAGAACACAATCAAATATAAAAGCTCGTAAAATATTCAATGATTCTCGTTTTAATCCGTAGTAGAAACCATGAGCACAGAATAAAATAATGAGTGCAGAAGTTTCAATGAATACAACCAATGAATATTAATTGAAAAATGGAAAACGCAACAAAATACGAAACTGGTAGTGATCAGAGTGGACTGTAAAGCTGTTTATTTAGACACGACAAGGATGTAAAAATAACCTTCCTTTTTTTGAAGTCGATAAAAAACAAAATAAGGATAGGTTGAGCAAAATTGTGATGTTTGAGATATCAAACTGTCAATGAGGTAAAGTTGATACATAACGTTTTGTCTCACGCAACATCAAGTAGGTATGGCTCTCATCCAGCATCAATGACGTGTCGTATGCTAATTCTGTATCGTATTGTGCCAATGCTTCCATATAGTAAATTAAATGAACACTATGTTCTTGTAGCACAAACTATTTCAGAAAACAAAACATCTTTAAGAGGTCGGCCTACTTTTTCATCTGAATTTACATTACATGTGATTTCTCATATTTACAGTGGGCCTGATTTTGCCTTTTAATATCGACTGCACCTTCTCTATATACATTATTATGTGCCATAGCTTCTACCACTGTTATCTAAGACCGTATCTTGTCACAACTCGATTGAAATCCGAACAAATATCTATTGTTAACACTTTAACACGGATCTTACAGATATAAGATTATGTGTGTATAATTTTATTTTGGATTCCTACTGCGTTATACGTTTTTTGTAGGGTCCTATGAATTTTTAAGGCAGTGGTCGTTTGATTATAAATATGGAACTCTTTCGGTATTTTGAGGTTTCCAAATTTTGAAAGTGTTGATCTCGTATAACTATTTTTGTTTGAAGATGCTCTATTTTGTGTATTCACTTACTTCTACTTAAAGAAAATTGTCAAGTTACCTCTAACATTTATTCTGACTGTCAGCCAGTTGCAGAAACGAACTTTAACTTTAAAGCTATCATTAAATACTAATCTTCCACTAATTTGTTTTGACTTGTTGCAGAAAGCAATATTAGACTCAATTTTAATGGTTCTTTGATGAAATTAATGAAATTATTTGCGTTAATGATCCATTACGTAATTGATCCATTATGTCTTTGTGCAAATGGGTGTATATCATGTAATACTTTATCCATTACAAAACATAAGTTAACATCCTTAACATTCCAAAGGTAATAAAATACCGTTTACAAATGAGTAATATAAAAATGGTTACTACATGATTCTTATCTATATGTTGTATCAAAGACAAATCATTGAAAAATGAATCACTATTAGGCATAACCAATGACTCAACTAACCCGGATTCAAATTTGATACATGATAAAAGACTTACAACAAAACCTCCGAAAGGGACTACAGAAAATAACACCTTATTTGCTTGCTAAGCCCAGAATATCTCAATTTCTCTGAAACAATAACACCAAGCATACATCAGGGGTATAGTAAGTCCTTTATTGGGGGACGCCAAATAAAAAAGCCAAGGGAAAAAAATAAGTATTTCGTGAAGAAAGGGCACACGCGGTTACACAGTCCTATCAAAAAATAAACAAACACAGGATTCTACTTAGGAGCGTCGTCACCGGTTACTTGGAAGACGGCTGTAAAATTTATGATCCGTTGTATTGTTGTCAGGTCTTGTGTTACGATTAAAAATAACGTATCTCTAACTAGGTATACTGTGCTCTGTCTGTAAATATATCTGGAGCTGGATTTAATCAAGGTCCTTCTTGATGTCAGCTTTGTTGTTGATTGGTTTGTTCACGGTTTCCGCTGTATCTATGAAAGAAACATCGTCATTGCCGTTACTATGCATTGCTTTGTAATGAGTATTTATTTTAATAAGGTTCTTAAAGGATGAATGAAGAGTTTTAAGGATTAGTAGCAAACAGTAACTATCTAAAAAACTTTGTTGGTCCTTTAGGGGACCACAAGCTGGCATTACACTAAGGACCATAAAAATCTGTTCTAAAACCATTATTCTAACCTACAATTACGGATTTACGAAACTATCTGACGGGTTGCCGATACATTACAATGATTATACGTTTTGTAAACATTATTACATTACTAATGAAGCTGCACTGAAAAAAAGAATAATCTTATGATTATAGGACGCTTAAAAGACCATTATAAACGCATCTATCCTTTAACAGATGTAGGGTTAATAGCGATGGCGGTTCTATTCAATGCATATGTATTCATTCTTTGTCCAATTTTGATAGGGATTTAATTTCGAGTTTACGCCTCGTTTTTTCATTGTGTTTGGTGATTTTATTTGTGGTGCACTTTGAAGGGATGATACTTAGTAGTACAGTAGTTACGGGTGCCGGGGAAAGGGTTGCTCTTTTTAATTCGGGTGTGTCATTGTATGACCATTTAATGGTTTAGGGTTCATATTTTATCTGGATACCGTTGGTACTGCAACAAAAAAATGAGAAATGTGTTTAGCAAAATATTGAACAATTAGGTACCTTAAGTTTTTCATAAGTAGCAGTACAGATTTATGTGCACAAGGGTGCTACTTCAATAATTGGCCAGACATACAAATTACCTACTGAAGACGATGACTAATTAGAAGTGAATTAGATCGCGGTAGTTAAAGTCTCAGTGCTCAAGCCAAGAAAGTAGAAAAATAATATTGCTTGAATCTTGTGGTGAAGGTTTTTAGAAAGTAAAACGATACTTCTGGAAAAGAGAAGAATGTCATAACACAGCTACACAAACAAACTAAACTTCCAATTCCACAGTTGACCACAAATACCGTCGCATAAATTATCGATACGAATATCGCGTTCATAAGCCACGGTATGGACAATCGTTCATTGAGGTTCTTATTTATTTTAAATACAATCATCAGGGGGGCCTCCTACTGTGACACACCTGGGGCGCTGTCCCTTGGACCCCAACCTCGGCGCTTTTCGGCCCCCTTTAATCAACTGTCATGCGACCATTACAAAGCTATAAATCCATTTGCTTTCACCTCCTTCCTTATTCCCATCTTCTTACGCTTCAATATCGTGTAGTTGATTACAGTTGATAAGTTGGTTTATGCGTACGGTAAAGTCCGAGAGCAGACGCCATTTTCGTTTATTTGATTGCGGTGTTATATCAGAACTAGGGCGGGTATGACAAGGTATGTATATAGGTTATAATAGGTAATTAGTGGTAGGAATTTCTTGGATGGCCATTGTCCATCTGTTGGTAATAAACAATAAGAGAAGACAGTAAGAGAAGGCAGATAGATATTTCGAAATTCAAGAAGTGGAAAGCATTGCAACAATATTTCATAAATATCGCGCACAGTGTACTACAGGCTCTTCTTAAAAACTTTATAGAAAGATGATCAGAACCGCATTTTCTGTTGACAAAACTGTTCTGTTTAATGTATAGAAGAGGCACTAGTAGTAAATCAAACGCTTCTACCAACCTGCAAGACTGTATAAGTATGAGTCCCAACAACAACAACAAACAACAATAAACAACACATAAACAATTTGTGATAACAATCAATTGTCGTGCGTTAGTCTCGCAAAAACTCGAAAACGGGTCGACCGATTTTAATAATAATAAGTTGTTTTATTTGTAAGTCCTACTACTATACTGGATTGGTTTAGGAAAAAAGAAAATTAGAAAAATCCCAAAAGAACAGCCGAAAAATCGAAAAAAAACCGAAATGTTGTCTCACGCGGTACGACGTTCACCGGGTCATCTAGTAAAATAATTTATTTTCTTTATCTGCGTTTTAGATTGGGAGTCTAATTCAAATAATCTACTCACCCCAACGCACTCTACCGTTGGACTTAATCTATTTGGGTGGAGTACCTACATGCCTGGGTTTTAACTGGCAAAGTTACTAAGTAATACCTTAGTAACTTTCAGCAGAGCGTGTTGGCCATTTCTATCTCTTAATATTACCTCTATCACTTACTTATATTTGTAAGGTCAATAAGGTTTATCGTATATGTGAATTTTTATACAAAAATCTTTGCTATATGAAAGTACCTGCGCGAGATTATTTTGGGAATAGTCACCCCATTAATTCATGATACATCCATAACAATAAAAAGAGAGAGATGAGCTCGTGATTAAGTAATAACAGCCGCACGGGTCGATCCATCAGGTTAAGCTACGCTTGCCGGGGTTGGTCCGTGGATGTGTGACCATCTTTACATACCGAGACTTCTCCGTGCTTCGGAAAGCACGTTAAGCCGTTGGACCCGGCTGTCATTCGTCGATCTTTCCGTTACGGGTCGTCAGAAGCCCGAAAGTCTGACAACCAGCCTTACGAAGGGGTATTGTATTACCCAGTTATTGGGTTGTGGAGGTCAGATAGGTACTCGCTCCATGTAAAATACTGGTATTCAACTGCTTCCGGTTAAACTGGAAGCCGACCCCAACATAGCTGGGAAAAGGCTAGGCAGATTGATTGATCCATAACGATAAAAAAATGCTCAAAGCTAAAACATTGTCTAACACCTAAACATAATATACAACGATTTAGTTTAATAATCATCGAACCGCATCAGTAACAATAAGCAACAATCATAATATTCATACATCGGAATCCATAACGCACCGTCGAGTCGCCTTTGCCGTTGATCTGACGAATTTGTTATGGTCTCGAATAACGTGGGATACACACGACTGGCAAGGATTGCCAATATTTACAAATTTGAGCGGGCTTTTGGATAAAAGTTTGTATGTTACAAAGTGTAGTGAAAGAATGGTTGAAATTATAATGCATACCTGCTCATCATCCTTCTTTTTGTGCTTATCATGTTTTTTTTTTTTTGGGATCAGTGCTGTTTGTTTCTTTCTTCCAAACGACGGCTAAAAAGAAGTAGGTACCTACTTCTTTTTAGCCGTCGTTTGAGTATTCACCCCATTTCTAGCCACTATCTCTTTTGATACATAACAATCTGTTGATCGTTTCATAGGTCTTCCTTTCATATTCAAAACTTCCTTCGCTAACAATATTAAGAAGCAACATGGCAACGCATTTTTAGGGCCAAAAAGGGATTTTGACGCCATTATGATTCTTGGCAGCGGTGTTGTGTCTGTGTACTTCGTTTTTTTTTTGTGATTCATCTGAAAATATACTTTAGTATGAAATAATATCAAATAAACAAAAAAAGAAATCGTTTTTGTGAGTGTTATTGTATTAGTCTTTTCATTGAAAAAAAAATCCTTTTCCTTTTTTTAAATCCTAATATAATCTAGCAGGACCCGTGAGTGTAATAAAGTACTTATTTAATTTTTTTATCTACTTTATAAAAGCATCATAACCACACTTTTCACATAAATAAATATACCATTATCATTTGGTTTAAATACACTCGAGAGCAATGAATCCGGGTCACTTAAAGAATGTTAAAAATCTCGGAAACTAAAAATGATAGGTTAATGCAATAATAGTATATTATGCAATTAGTGAATAAAGGACGGATTTAAAGCGAGGGCCATAGATGAATCACGAGCAAGTGAAGGATTCTAACGACTGAATCACGACCGAAGGGAGTGATTCATGATGATTGAATCACGAGCGTAGCGAGTGATTCAAGTGTTAGAATCCTGAACGACGCGAGTGATTCATGGCCCTCGATATAAATCCGTTTTATTCATGAGTTGCATACTATACTTTATACCATGACTACGAGAAAAAGAAAGATTTAAGCGAAAATAGACATTTAATTAAGAAAAAAAACTGGCCAAGTGCATGTCGTACCACGCACATTGAAGGGTTCCGTAGTTGAAATGAATTTATCCCAAGAAAAAACTTAACAATGTAAGTAGTTGAAAAACATTTTCTCCCATACGGAATGTATGGGAAGATCATGTTTACCAAACTGCAAATTGAAGTTGGTCGATTATTACTCGTTAACCTATAAAGCCTAATTAGCAGTGATAGTTTTCCTTTTAATTTCGTTATATATACTACTGCTATGATTTTTTTCACAAATCCAAGTACAACCATTTAGCTGGCAGGGGGGGGACACTTGACTCTAACAAAAAATTTAAGTTAAAACCTTACTATTTCGCAAACGGATCCCTTAATTAAAAAATGATTTTCACAAACTTACAATATTTTTGAACGACCTTTCCAACAATACCCCATACCACGGGGTAAATGAGAAAAAAAAATATCTCCACTTTACGTGTAGGGGAGGTACCTTAAAAAAAACTTTTTTTTCTTGATTTTATTTCACCACTTTCTTGGCGTGATTAATATGTATACATATGCCAAATTACAGCTTTCTAGTACTAACCGTCTCCGAGCTAAGCCGCAGACAGACAGGCGGACATGGCGAAACTATAAGGGTTCCTTGTTTACTACGGAACCCTAAAAAAAAGGTTAAATTAATTAAAATGTACATTACAATTGAAACAATTACTAAAATTAAGAGTAATTTTCTTATTATTGTTATTCGGCTGGTCAACTTGTGAAGCGCTATAAATATAATATTTCCTGTGTATCGAGTATTTTTTCGCAAGGAGGTTGTATAGCATTTAGATGGAGGTCGAATATATTGGTGTGTTCTAAATTCAAACACCAAAACAGTGATTAAAAGAGCTTTTTATTCACTGTTTTCAGTGAATAAAATAAGCTTTTTAGAGGGGGAATGGTATAATAGTATATTATGCAATTAGTGAATAAAAGACGGATTTAAAGCGAGGGCCATAGATGAATCACGAGCAAGTGAAGGATTCTAACGACTGAATCACGACCGTAGGGAGTGATTCATGACGATTCATGATGAGTGATTCAAGTTTTAGAATCCTGAGCGACGCGAGTAATTCATGGCCCTCGATATAAATCCGTTTTATTCAAGAGTTGCATACTATACTTTATACCATGACTACGAGAAAAATAAAGATTTAAGCGAAAATAGACATTTATTGAAGAAAAAAGGAAGGTTGAATTAAGCTTCGTGCAGACTGGTGCGACGCGACAGCGCGACGCGACAGCGCGACGCGATTCTAACAAAACAATTTCAAAGAAAACTTCACGGTATAACAATGACCGGTGTCGTCGCGCTGTCGCGTCGCGCTACTCTGCAAGGGGCTTTAATTAAAATGCACATTAAAATTGGAACAATTACTAAAATCAAAAGTAATTTTCTTATTATTACTAATAACAATCAACTTGTGAAACGATATTTATTTCCTGTGTATAGAGTATGTTTTCGCAAGGAGGTTGTATAGCATTGAGATGGAGGTCGCATATATAGATGTGTTCTAAATTCAAACACCAAAACAGTGATTAAAAGAGCTTTTTATTCACTGTTTTCAGTGAATAAAATAAGCTTTTTAGAGGGGGAATGGTATAAATTGTATTTAATACTCCTTAAATGAAAGTAAAAAAAATATGAGTCACCATACATTTTATTAACACAAAATTACATAAAGAAAAAAACTGCTGATCTCTCCTTAAAACAAAAATAGGAAACATGAAATTTTTGAACTTTATTACGATTTTCTTGAATTTTAATACTTCGTATTGCCTCCTCGTGCTTCCATTACTGCGTTTACGCGGTTTGGCATGCTGTACACCAAGTTCCTTATACGATTTTGGGGAATATTCTCCCATTCCTCTGTGAGAGCAATTTTGAGCTCACGAAGCGTGATTGGGGGAGGGTTTCGTTGTTTTACGCATCTGCCTAGCTCGTCCCAAGCATGCTCGATCGGGTTGATATCCGGGCTGCGCGCTGGCCACTCCATACGAGTAATGTTCATCTCTTGAAGGTAGTCATTCACAATCCTACCTGTATGAGGTCGGGCATTGTCATGCATAAATATAGCATCCTCACCTAAATTGACCATAAATGGACCAACGTGATCATTGAGGATTTCTTCCACATATCTTACGCTAGTTAAAGAGCCGTTTTCTATGATCACCAGCTCTGTGCGACTTTCAGAAGAAATTCCGGCCCACACAAGTACAGACCCACCACCGTAGGCTACTTTTTCTTCGATGCATGCTTGCTTGAATCTTTCCCCTGGTCTTCGATACACTCTGTGTCTTCCATCGTGCTTGTAGAGCATACATTTTGATTCGTCGGAGAACATAACTTTTGACCAATCTTCAATACTCCAATTTACGTGGCTCTGGGCATATCTTAGTCTTGAAATACGATGCCCACGCTCCAGTTTAGGGCCGTTTGCAGGTCTAAGGGGTTTTAAGTTAGATTCAGCAAGCCGACGTCTTACTGTCCATGCACTTGGGTTACTTCCTCCGAGGCGTCGAAACTGATTTGTGAGTTCAGTTCCTGTGAGAAAGCGATTTCGAAGCATGGTGTTCACCAAGTATCGGTCTTCTCGTGCTGTGGTACACCTGGTTCTGCCCGTTCCTGGTCTGCGTAGGTTAGAACCAGTTTCTTCGTAACGTCGGAGAACTCTTTGTACTGTTGACAGCGACACACCGACAGTCCTGGCTGTATCGCGCTGACTCCGGCCGGTTTCCAGCATTGTAAGTATTCTGGTGCATTCTTCAGGCGTAAGCGACATAATTTCAGCTTGAATAATGAATATAGAGCACTATCAACATGGTTTATGTACCCACATAAATGACAGATTACAAACAAAAGCAAAACCAAATGCTGTAATTTCGTAGTTCCATCTTCGAAAGTGGCCCTTTTTCAAATTTGATTTTTTTATGATATAACTTTACAATAACTAAGAAGTTTTAATACCTTCATTTAAGGAGTATTACATTGTCTATTAAATACAATTTATTGCATTAACCTAGCATTTTTAGTTTCCGAGATTTTTAGGATTCTTTAAGTGACCCGGATTCATTGCTCTCGAGTGTAGGTTTTTATTTTTATTACGTATTTCATTTGTCTTTTATAAAGCTTATTTTCTTTTAAATTTTGTGAATGAGAGAACGTTATGTAGACATAACAGACTGTAGATCTGTGAGCCATTTAATATTTTATATATTAGCTAAGTACCTGATACTTGTTGATGGGCCTACACTGTCCTCTCATACCTTTTAACACTGTAACTTGGAAACATTGTAAAAACCATTTACTTTTAAAAGAGTAACCGTGGAGTTTCTTGCTGGCTCTTCTCCATAGGAAACGACCAATTGGAACCGTGCACCTAGCTTCTGACGTTTCATAAGTGCCCTTGTAGGTTTATGTGAAATAAAAATATTTTGAATTGAATTGAATTTTACCCCAATAATTATTATTTTCTGCAACCTGCTCACCGAACTTTCTTACACTATCTCACAGTACCTTAGCCATTTCTTTTTCATGTCCTAACCTGGCCATAAGTAAGGCATTGTGCGTCGAATATTACAATAGCGACCATAATGGAGGACCAACGATACCCTTTCTTTGACGGGATTTAATTGTGTGATGAAGTGTGGTTACGACATATTTTTTTTTTATTCGTGCGGCCGAAAGTGTAATACAAAAAATATAACGGGTGAAGTTTTGTATGGAGTTAGTGCTTAGACTTTTTATTTTATTATGGAAAGGGGTTTGATCGTCATGCTTGAATGTTGCTAAAAATAAATCATTATTTCATTATTATTTTCCTTTATTTAATATATATACATATAATTTACATTTAAAAATATTTTTATAAAAACAAAAAAGAAAACAAAAACATTTAAAAATATAAAAAAAATTAGCGCATTCGTATCGGGAACAAGGTCCAAGCTACCGGTGGTCAGGGCTCCTAAGACAGGAATCTCCTCTCTCAGGAGATTATCAATCTCATTATTATTATTTATTTCAATTGAATCATCGACAGAGATAATAAAACGAGATTTAAAAAAAAACTTTTTATTACCAGAGGGAAATATCGATACATCAATCGAGTATACTGCTG
The DNA here is from genome assembly GCA_914767755.1 of Agrochola circellaris. Classification (NCBI taxonomy): domain Eukaryota; kingdom Metazoa; phylum Arthropoda; class Insecta; order Lepidoptera; family Noctuidae; genus Agrochola; species Agrochola circellaris. The sequence continues at coordinate 11,178,878 of OU611858.1, forward strand.
CTTTATCTCTTTAAAGCAGCAGTTTATAGCTTCACAAAGACTGAAACTGGCGAGGTTCAGAATACTTTTTTTAATTTACAGGACATGCGGTAATAAAACAACCGTTAAAGTCTTAAAATTACAAGTACACTGGATCTGTTAATTACCTATTTTAATTAACAAGTGAACGTCACTAATTAAGAAAGCACAAATACAAACGCAGCTCTGATAAACGTATAAAGAAAAAAAGCGATACAAATTAATTTGTTAATTCGACCTCAATCGATTGTAACGCAAGGGTGTCGGTCCATTACTCGATTACCACCCGCCAAGCCGATGCCTTGATTGTGATATAGAGCAATGTAATTGCAATAAAGTGTTGCAAATTATTTCATTATCGTTCTCCTGATTGTTCATAACCGTATCGTGTTGGGTTTACTGCGGTGTTCATCGTAACTCAAGTGCTCACTTGTATTTTGTTGTTTGTAATTTTTCAGACTAAGTGAACTGTAGGTAATTCTTTTGTTGAAGGGCTCATGGCTAAATAATAACAGCCGCACGGGTCGATCTTCAAGGTTCAGCAACGTCGTGCCTCGGAAAGCACGTTAAGTAGTTGGTCCCGGCTATCGTTCGTAGATATTTGACAGTCGTCACTGGTAGTCAGAAGCCCAAAAGTCTAATAACCGGTCTTGCCAGGGGGTATAGTGTTACCCAGTAACTGGGTTGTGGAGGGCAGATACGCAGTCGCTACGTGTAAAATACTGGTATCCAGCTGCTTCCGGTTAGACTGAGAACCGACTTCGACATAGTTGGGAAAAGTCTAGGCCGATTGATTGAGGTAATTCTTTTTGTATTAAGTCTGAGTTACATCTTCTTCTTTTCGAGTGATTAGTGACTAACCTGGCCTCAGAGTTTCAAAGCCTCTGCCTTGGCTTCACATGCCGTCGAGAAATATCACTCAGGCATGCCGGTTTCCTCACAATGTTTTCCTTCACCGTTATTAAATCAAGTGATAATTATACAATACGCACATGAATCCGAAACGTCAGAGGAGCGTGCCTTGGGTTCGACCTCGAGACCTATGACTTGGCAGTCGGACGGTCGGTTACACCACTAGGTTATCACTGGCTAGGCAAGTTAGTATAAAACATACATATTCAGTTTCGTTCACTGTTCAGAAAGAATGCAAAATGTGCCTAAAAAAGTTTTCACCTCAAAACTTCTACGGAAATCGCTTGAAATATCCTAATTATATTTTGTTCGTGCTACTTATTTGCTGCGGGCTTCTTGCTCGCGTCAATTTCATTTCAAGTAACTGTTCTTTAAGTTTCAATCTTATTGGAATAGAAAGAAAGAAAAAGTGTTTATTCTGCACAAACCAAACGCACATTACAAAAAAAAAAAAAAACAAAACAATACCACTTTGAACTTTACAGATGAGCCAAAAGCCTCGTATCCATTATTGACAACAGAAAAGTTTGACAAATTTGATCTATTCCCTGCTGTCAGGGTCAGAGGCCAAAGACAATTACATAATGTGTTGCGACATTTACGAAATGAAAACAAACAATCAAACCTACAAAATGTTGATTGCAAAGTGGAAAAAATAACAGTTTGTGTAACAAGTAACAACAATAACAAGAACAATTAAGCTGTGCGTCGTATCTGTGCAAGAATAGGTCATTGCTCAGCTGAATGCAGTGACTTCGGACGAATCTATTGTCAACAGCGCTGATTTTCAGCAAAGACCTCGCCTCCTCGCGACCTCACGGAATGAAGTTCTTTAACGTGCCTTGCGGTAGGAAAGAGACATAGAGAGAAAGAAAGTGTGAATTTGGTCAAAATGAAAACCCAAGAAGGCGGCTGTGAAAATTAAAAAAAAATCGGTCATGGGTGTCGGTTTCATAGTTTTCGAGGGTGCTAAAGTCGATTGTTAGCTCAATATGTAAATGGTAGCTGCGAAAATCTTGTTTTTGTTATAAATCATACGTGAGAAGGAACTCTGCTCCTGACGGTTTCCCCCAACCGCACACGTTTTTTTTATTTACAAATTTTTCCCGTAATACTCACGCCGCATAGTTTAAAAGCCTAAAGTATCTATAGTTTCAGACCGTGCATCACCAACTGTTCAATGAAACGCACGCGCCGCTGTCACACAGTCAATAGTTCTTGAATGCAGTACCGCCATGAATGCACGTCTGCTCACTTTGGCAACAACTGAACTGCATATACCTGGTTTAAAAATACATAAGGACTTCTTAACATGTTCTTATTTGATGTGTTCGTTTATGCACAAAACTTTTTGGCTGTAGATTTATGCCAAAAAATCAACACTTGCGACCCCCATAAGCAATATTTTAACGACCCCATTAATTTACCTTAAATCGGTAAACTAATCAACATTCAAGTAGTTGTACTAAAAATAAAAACAAATACTACAAAAATGAACCGAAAAATTAATTGAATTTTTATTTTGGGACATTACCAAATCGATAAATTACATGAAGCGATGCAATTAAAAATGTTGACATGTGTCTCGTGCTCACTTACCGACCGACTCACTAAAATGGCCTACACAATCGTAAATAATATTTTTTGGGTTCCGTACTTTAAATGAGATAAAAACCACCTAGGTTTTATTGCTGGTTTTTGCCCAAAATGATACCTAATTGAAAACAGGGACTGAATTACCCAAAAATTAAGGTATCTTTAAATTTCGGTATGACGTCATACCGTTAAATAAAGGTAACCACAATATTTCGATACCGTTCTTTTTTTCAGACCGCTTTCAGTCCCTGATTGAAAATTTGCGAGCACTAATATCTCGTTAGTGCTCGCTAATTTTCAATTCGGTATGGCTAGCACTTCTAACAATACGTAGGTAATAAACTCCTTTTATTTTGTTACTGCACGGCAAAGACCTCTTCTCATAGTACTTTGCGCTTTTCTTACATAACTGATAAAAAGGCATGTTGATTTAGAAAACATGACAAAATTGTACTGTTTTTTAAATATCTTATTTTCAATTTCTCAGGTTTGGCCTGAAACGTCAGTTGCTAAAGAAGTAGATTTATTTCAAGGCTATGTTTAAACTGACGTTAGTTTGCATCAAGTTATATTAAATACTGGGTACCTACGGAACTCAAAATATTAAAAAAAAAAACCCACTTAACCCCATCTTTATTTAACAGATAGAATTTATACGAAGCTCCCAACGTGATTCTGATTAGTTTTTATATAAACTCAGAAGAAGCTGGTTGAACTAATTTTGTATGGAATTAAAACTGGACGTTGTAATGTCCACAAATCTGTGATTTTATTGTGTGCGGCTGTTGAGGAAGCCTCCAATTGTGGGGATCGGTTTATGTTGTAGTGATTCAAGACATTATATTTTTGTTATTTTCTAGTTTTTACTGATTTAGCTTTGTATTTATTAGTAGTCATTCTATTTATTTTACGCAAATTAAAAAATATAAACAAACATACATGATTTTTTTTCTTCTTATTTTTGATTGATTGTTTGTATTTAAGTTATTTTACGCAAATTAAAAAATATAAACAAACATACATAATTTTTTTTCTTCTTTTTTTTGGTTGATTGGTTCTCTCACTATAGAATCTTTCGCCCATAAACTTAGTTGTTTTTAGAAAACTTGCTCGACCTCTGCGCAATTTCATATAAACAAATCCGTTGAATTTTGTTTGATTGAAGAATGAGTCAAGGATGTTTTGAGGAAATAACTAAGAAAATGGGGGTTTGTTTTGTCATAATAATTGGTATTTTGCAAAATAGCGTGCCTTGGCCCAGTACGTCTGTAAACACCATTTCAATAATAGGTAAATATAGTAGGAATGGTGTAGATTTTTTTTATAGATATTTGGCAAATATTCTTGAACTATGTACTTTATCACTTCCTTATTGATGCACTTTAAAGAAGTGCGCCATTTGCTTAACCCAATTTTATAGTAATTAAACGGAGTCGAAGATATAGATATTATCAGTAATTCTTCAAAATGCATTTACTTTAGAACTAAAAGCATTGATTTTAATCAGTCGTGTTTTTATGACGAAACTATTTCTCCATTAAATGCAATTCTGCTGTTAATTTGTGAAAGTGATGACAATCAACATTACCTATATGTTTTTTACAATAACTACTTAGTAAATTTTGATTTTAAGGTGCATCTGTACCTACCATGTATTTCATTTTGTATAGAACTTCCTTTTCACAATAACAACCACATTTATTTACCAACATCTTGCATAACATCGACCAAATTAGAGTATCATTCTTTTTTGTGAGCAGCATGTCGCCATAAAAACATTTTGATGGGACCCTGACCAGTAATTAGGGTATTATTTATTGTGAAAAATCCCTTCGTTTCGTACTTAATTTAAACAAGAGAATTTAGCGTTTAAATTAGCCTCGTAATGTGTTATTTGGCTCGATTTATTAAGTTTTTTACTTTTTTGGTCGCGGCGTCGGCAGACTTTAATTTTTTTAAAATGAAATTAAAGACAGTTTTTTCACGGTCTCGTTGTTATTGGGTTCATAACGCGATGCTTGATATTTTTTATTGCTTCCAATAATGAATATGATGTTGCGATCGATCTAATGTTTTTCTTTTTGATGGCGTTTAACGACACCTAATTTGTTTGAGAATCATATTGATGGACATAAAATTAAAGTAATATTAATTGCCTCCTTAAATGATTCAATCTTTTGTGGCACAGAACATCGGTTGGCAAAAAAAATATTCGCGAACTAAAACTTCGGACGAATATTCTCCAGGTTGAATAAATGTATAGGACAGCATCCTTGAAAATGGAGTCATTGTCCCATCTGACTTTCACAGACATCTCAATTAGTTCAGCTTATAAGATAAGCTCTGTAGATAAGACAAGATAATTAGGATGTTTTCTCAACACAGAGCCTCATCTACCTACTAAGCAACCAATTTTCAACCACCCTTAATAAAATTCATTCCCAATTCGACCTTTTCTTCTACAATAGCACAACCAGAGCATCGAACCTCCAGAAAAAACCCTCCAGCTCCACTATCTTTACAACACACATAAATACTCTACAATAAACCTTTAGGCCTCTTTCAATAAAATTAAGACATTTTAATTATTCGCCCCTATTTTGTCCATACGCTAATTACGGACAGACGGTGGTCTTTTCAAATTAAGCTGTTAATTGAAAAGGCACTCCAGATGCTATTGATGCAATAAAGGCATAAAAACGACTGCCTACTTGAACGTCCGAGAATATAATGAGACTTAAATAGAGGCACTTAATTGATTTGCAATTAAATTTTAAAACGGGTTTTTGCTATACATTTTAATTGTGTAATGTTTTTTATTTATTATTTTCCAGGGTATTTTTGGATTGGAGGCTGTCTTGATTTGGAGATGTATTGAAAAATATTCAATATATTGTGTACAACAAGAGAAATTGTGTACCTAAAAAATCTTGCAGACTGAGCAAAAACTTAAAGAAAATCGCAAATGCCGCTCATTGATGACTTTGCAACAGGACTTGTGGATTTTTGATTATCGATTTGTTCCGAGATGGAATCACATATTTCGGCAAAACGTCATCAATCTCATCAACTGCAACGAACCTGCCTTCATCTTTTCGTGTGGTTAGTGACTAACGTGGTGTCAGAGTTTTAAAGCCGCCCATGGGACTCTGACTTGGCTTCATACGCCGTCGAGAAATATGGTATTAATATGGTATGTGGTATTGTTTTGTTTTTTTTTTGTAATGTGCGTTTAGTTTGTGCAGAATAAGCACTTTTTCTTTTCTTTCTTTCTATATCTCTCAGGGATTTACTCACGATTACCTCACGATGTTTTCCTTCACCATTTTTGAGGCAAGCGATAAATGTACAATACGCACATGGATCCGAAAAGTCAGAGGTGCGTGCCTTGGGTTCAAGCGCAAGACCTATGACTTGGCAGTCCGACGGTCACACCACTAGGCTATCACTGCTTTAACGAACCTGTAATCAAAAGGAAACGTAATTACACGATTACAACAAAAAAAAACTTTGCGCCCATATAAGGATGGCGGCGTTGAGTACTCCAAATCTTAAGAAAACACCAATGAAGGGTTGACAGGAAACTTCCCGGAAATTCTACAAGTTCAATACGTCAATTACTTAGAGATAAGGTTTGAGAGACAAACGTAGACACACGAGCGTCTGTCATCAAACATTAGTGTTTGCGCTCAAACAGTTGATAAGATAAGCTTTAGTTAACGCCGACACAATGCTTCGGCGCGTCAATATTTGTTGTGTGAATACCTTTCGGCCTAGCGCGTGCTAGCGGGGCGTCTGTTACACCGGAGTGGACGCTGGGGCAAAGGGAAAGTGTAATAAAAAAAGGGTATCTTAAGAGGAGAGAATTAAACCCATGTTTCAGTTGGTAAATTTTCTTTTTGTTCAATTTTCTGAAGAAACCTTTTTTGTCCAAAAAAACTAGACTAACTTTTAATCATCACTCACCTACATATTCATCAGTCTACTGGCCTATGCCAGTAGACTGATTAATACTGAAGACGCTTTTACAGTGGCTTTCGGCAATAATCAAAGAAGTCTAAATTGTTCTTTTGGTCTTCAGTGCATCTGTCTTTACCTATGAAAGTCCTCTCCTGAACACAATTATTTAGACTAAAAATCCTGAGTCACCACACCCTAAAAACATTAAACTTAAAAAACAAGTTATTGTTCAACAAAACAAAATACGCGTCGGTGTAACAGGCGGCCCAGTTAATGCACAAACGAGGCACTTAAGATTGTAACGGATGTCAAAGATAATAGAATTTAATTTTGAATGAAGTGTGAACTTTAGTTAAATGATCTATGTTGTAGTTATGAGGAGATGATGCGAATCGTTTCTTTTTATGTATTGTAATTAAGTTTGAGGAAAAACCTTTGAAGGCTTCCGCAGACAGACGTGACGCGACGGCGCGACGCGACTCTGGTGGAACAAAACGATCTAAGTGACTTTAAATGCTTATCACCTAACAAAGATCGACCTTCTATTAATCAGATGATCCTTAAGATTCCAGAGCCTAGACGTGAATGGAGGTTGGAGGAAGATATGTGGATCATCCTAAATGCAGAGAAACGACCACGACGATTAACTTTTTGTTGACTGTTCAAAACTTGAAGGTGTCCAGCGGCCGTGATTCTGTTATGCATGAACCTAACTGAGCTTCTTGTTATTTTTCTCAAAAACAAAACAAGTGGGAAATGTAAGAAAATATCAACTAGGTAATTAAATTAAATGAAATGACATGAAATTATTTATTCTTTAAATAGGATATCGGAATCACTTTTACACGTCATATAAAAAATAAAAATAAATAAGTTAGACGAGTTCGGCGTTTCCTATCTGACTATTCTGAGAAGAAGGGCCGAAACAAACTGTGAAGTCGCAGTCTCTTTTAAAGTCCAAACATAATCTTGGTCAGGCCAGGTCGTTTGAGGAAAGAACCATACAGTTTTGAGTGGACCTGTCCCTGTCCCGTCAGTGCAAGCATTTGTCAGTAAATGTCGACCTCAACTCGGAACTTTAGGAACTCAACTCGACGAACAATACCAAAGAAAGGACATTTGGGTAGGCCGCATAAACTACTCCAACTGCCAGACCATCATTAAACCTAACTGAGAAAAAAAGAAAAGAAAATGTAATATTCCCATAATCCTCACATTCACAATAATTAAAATAATATAATAGTTTACAAAGTAATCATGTTAGTTTGTATATAATATTCAACAATGTCAATGTGTATATAAAACTGGTAGATCTAAGGTAGAACTAAAACTTCCATTCAAGTTTACTTAAAACATTTTAATTATTTTTACAGCTCAGAACTTTCATGGTTCTATCTTGGATTACGCCAATAATTTGTGTAGCTCTAAAGTTTGTTTGCAAAATGATATTTTGACACCTGTTTCTTGACTATCAATATACCTGTAAAGGCAGAATCAGATAAATTATAAATATCCATAATTTCAACACGATGTTAAGCTGTTAACACATCAATAATGTAAGCAATATCGTTGCGTGTGGTGTTGCCAACTTATCCTAAAGTAACATAATATCGAAGAAAAATGAATGTAATATAATGTATTTATTTGACGTAAAAAGTACACATACAGAGTGACACTTAATTAAACGTGGAAATAGCCTGGTACAAATACTGATCAATGACCCCTATGCTAGGAAAAACCTGTTTACAGGGGTCATCCAATTGTCCATTATGGATGTTATAATAGTTACTTACAATTTAATAATGTTCAGTTTTGTAAAAAATAAAATTAAACTAGACTAATACTTTTGACTAGATTTTGAGGATAAGAAACGGGGGATGAAAGTAAAAGGGGGTTTAAATTAAATAATAACAAGGAAAAGGTAGTATCTATTTATGTGCCGGGTGTGTGTTGTTTGTGTGAGTGTAGATGTGTATGTGTGAGTGTAGATATGTATGAGTGAGTGTAGATATGTATGAGTGAGTGGGTGCCTGATTTGTTTAAGTTATGGTTTAAGATGTGCTTGATGACAATTTTCATCATCGTCTTTGCAATTCACATCATAGGTATCTCCAAAAAATACGAGACTATACGAACTTAAAACTGGCAATGGATAGATGCAGACGAAAAACCAAAGGATTTAGTTCAGTGAATTGAAGAGACATGTCCAGTAGTAAAGTGCTATAGCCTGATAGTGATGTCACTGCAGCAGTTTCGTTACTTTCACCATCTTATCATCAGTCTAATGCTGGCAGAGGATATACTGACAGCCTGTTCAGGGAAGGTCGTACAAACGTACTAAAGTAATAGGCTTATTACTACACTCCTTAAATATTGGGCAAGTGTTGCGGTCATTACAGAAACTTTAAAAATTCGTATTGACTGAAGTATTTTCCGCTCGCCAATTCTGTGGCTATACCGCCATCCATCAGCCGTTAGGTTAGGGTTACCAACAATCCCGGAACTGAGGCACCTACAAGATAAATGTGGGAACTCCTGCCGAGTTTCATTCAATTGTTGGTACGGTAATTTGAAACCTGCCATTGGTAACACTATACCAGCAATATAACAAACTCAACAAGGTACGTAGGCCGATAACAAATAGCAAAGTAGCTGTTTTGCAACCACAACGGATTGGCGTAAGAATTGTATTATAATTCACGAATAATCGACTGTTTGTAAGTAAATAGTCGTGTTGAACATGCTTACCGATTGTTAGTTTAAATCGATTTATTTCGCAAAGTTATAGTGGTTACTTTGAGTGTTGAATCGATTAGTATAGTGGTTATGTAAATTCTTTGAATGGTACTACTCTACTCATGAATTTCGGCTTCAGAGCTAGCAAGCTATATTCTTCTACTAGATGAAAGCAGCGAATCCTTTGCACTTCACTAGGTTCAGTTGCCACTGCATGAAGTCGTGGAGGCGTCTCTTTTTCAATTTTGTTCCAACTTTCAAGCATTGGACATCCAAAATCGTTCTTATTTATTTTCTTTTACATTTTGATACACCTCTTTTCATAGCTGACCAATTTGCGACCCGCATTGTCTTCCGTATGTTTGTCTGTTAAATTTAGAAAACCTGAAGAAAAATGTGGTGTTATTTAAATAAATAAGACAGCATTTTCATCATCATCACCATTTTCGTAGTTCCCATAATCTTCAGCTGTTGTTATGCTGTTTTAGGTGCTGCTATTTTTCTCACTTTTTTGCGAGGTAGGGCATTAGCAGCTCATCCGTCTACTCATAACAATCAACTAACATGAACATCTAGTATTCATTGTAACATTTCAATGGCCAGTCGTTAGTACCTAGTTGACCCAAGATTCCTCGCATTGGCTCGTAATATTTATCACCATTAGAATTTGTAATTGCCATGTATGGTGCCTTACGTTTTCTAACTGTTATGGGCTGGAGATAAACTTACACAGTGTATAGGTATGTGCTTGTGTATAAAAGATGAATGCAGAGCGTTGAGTATTTATTGATAGGTTAACTTACCTACATGTGCTCTAAACTTCTGAAGGTTTGAATCTATTTCTTCGTCTTTGCCTTTAACAGGTTATAGATTTTGGTTTCCCTATTTTGTTACTTCCAAATCTCTCTTCTCCTTCTTGATCCTTTTCCGATCTCAAGCCATGATCTTAACATGTCCAGATCGTCCAAGATGGCGATGTCCACCTTCAGGTGTCCAGTGAGTGACAATCTTGGCACAGACTTCTGTCTACGCTGCCTATATTACCTTGGATGATGTCTAGATTTAATGTCATTGACTAGCAGAGTTCATCTGTCTATGCACACAAAAAATTACAAACATTTAAAAATTTAGATTCATGGTCATAGGTGATAGCTAGTCAATTGCCTCTACCTACACATCAAAGCGGTCATTGCACCCAAAATATTACCTGTTTATTTCTTATAGTGTAAGGTGCGGTCTATGAATACCTATCTACCTACTTTATTTTACTACCAATCTGAAAACATGATCCACTGCAAGTCATTGAGGCTTACAACGACCGGGACCGCCAACAGTCAGAAGAAGTAGGTACTTATTTGCCATTCGTTTTATATACCTGACCTACCAGAGGGCTTTTGTTTTTTTTTTTGTTGTTTGCAGCTTTTTTGTGATAGATATGACTTGATAGACCCACCAGAGTAAAATATTCCCTTTCGATTACGGGTTTCTTTAAAAGCACGGAAGTGCAAGTTTCATGATCGTGCTTACCTCAAAAAAGATCTGCTTTTTAATAATCTTACTAAAAAAATTATTCAAACTGCTAATAAAATAGGAAAAGGAATTAATATGCTGTAATAAAAATTCGCAGAGCCAATCAGTAAATCACAAAATTGCAGGATCTCAATTTCCACAACAGGAAAATCCCGTTCCTAATTCAACTGTCGTTTACAAAGTTTATCTAATTGTATTTAATAGTAGCAAATTACTACAGCAATTTGTACTTAAAGCTAGAAACAAAGAATTCTCCCTGGACATTGCAGGAACCGTACATTTAATAGAACGATTACCCGTACTTCACATAAAAGAGCATTGAGCACCTCAATTGAATTGCATTCTTCAGCCGCGGCGGGCTTGAATGCGCGTACGCATGGATACTTCCCTCCCTCCACCAATCGCGGCGCCGCTTGGGAGGGATTAGGCGGAGCCGTACAAACTCCTCCCACCGCCTTCTACCAGGGTTTCGTATTAAGTATTGAGTTACAGATAATAGAGATCGGATGTTTTACTGTTTCTGTTTTGTTTTTATTAAGGGATTTCATTGAAAACGGAAATTTAAAGATAAGGTCTCAATAGCCGTAAAGGTGCCTTTGTAAGGTCGAAGTCAGTTTAATCGTATCAAATGTCTCTCACGTCAACATTGTTAATGTCCTCACTAAAGTGATTGGGTGGATTGTTAGACATGAGTTTTACAATTAGGTAGACGACCTCGTTGGCATCGGGATCTTGTTACGAAAAATGTAATGTCTTTATAAATAATTATATACTTATATATTATATTACTTAGACAATTAAGTATTCAGTTAAAGGTTCGATTTAGGTGACCCTTAATACCTATTACTTCTATGTTTTCGAGAGGAAAACAGACAGCTGTTGCTCATGTAAAGTCAGTAGAGCACTTAATGGGTAGGCGTATGTACAAAATATGTATCTGTGTAGTAAAATTGTGTATATCCAAATAAACCAGGTTTTAGTAAAAGCAAACATCTACTATAAAAGTAAAATTAATTTTGACCACCAAAAATTATTCATCTCAAGCAAAGTGTATTAATAGTAGGTACTACTTATATAAATCTCTATTAAAAACATACACAATCATAAAAAAAATCAAGTACACAGTTCATGCACAACGTGTGCGGCCACTATCGAGCGAGCTATCATGACGACGTCGTTACTGTCAGCTGCGACACGATAGCACACACTGACACTGATCAACTAACACAGATGAGACTGTTCATCAATAGTGCGATACTTCTGTGTTTTATATTATACACAGTTTGTGCACATCGAGTGCGGGCACTATCAGTTATCATGACGACGTCGTTACTGTCAGCTGTGACATAATACCATACACTGATATGATCAACTAACACAGATGAGACCGTTTATCAATAGTGCAATACTTCTGTGTTTAATATAATACACAGTTTGTGCACAAACATCGTGTGCGGCAATGATATATAAAACTATAGATACGTTGTCCGCACTCTAAAATGACAACATGAAATGAAGCCAATTGGCCACATCGCGCTTAGCTATCTAGTATTTTCGCCGTTTTTAAGCGCCGAGATGTTGGTTTATGACGTGTCTATATATAATACGTCATTGGTGTGCGGGCAGTATCTAGCGAGCTATGACTCCGTTACTGTCAGCTGCGACACTACTACAGCTATCACAGATGATAATGTTCAACGATAGTGCAATATTTCTGTGTTTCATAATACACAGTCGGTGCACATCGTGTGCTAGTTTGCTATCATAAAGAAATTTTCTCAATTTGATGAATTATCTTAGTCCTCATTATCTACATTTTCCCCATAAACCAATTGGAAAAACAGAAATTAATTAGGTACCTACTTACTAATCGAATCAAAAATCAATGAAACAAAACTTACCCATATAGGTAGTTGATCATCATCTTTCTAAACTCTTTCTTAACATTTATGTCTTCTTTCATACAACTTTATGAGTCATCATCTCAATATTTACCCTCTCTTTAGCCATAGCATCATTGACACAACTTAATTCATCTATCCTTATACATATATCTTGTAAAAAAATGCCTCCTTGAAATATCCCTAAACCCATTTTCACAAATACAACTATCACTATTCCTAGAATCAATACGATTAAAAAAAAAACCGTCCCATACATATTAGGCATAAAACTTACAAGATCGTGACCTCTCTGTATTTTTCATACTCTCTACGCATACTCGGCACTTAGCGTTGAAGCTTGAACACAAATGTGGTTTGCAATCACTATTGTCACCGTTAATTCGCATACTTGCGATAACATGTCGCTTGTACCTCTGCTATTAAAATAAATAAAATTACATACATTTAAATGCTTAACTAAATCACGTGGTGCATGGACCACTCCGGGTAACATGAAATGGAATATGAACTTTGAATTGAAAGATATAGAAGTTAAAATTGAATGAGAGATGTTTGGGTGTGTCTGTGTTTTATTTTTAAATTATTATTTATTGAGAGCTATTTGCTGCTATTGTGAATTTCTTTAAAAAAGTAGTTTATACAGGATATGTATCTATCGTATAATTTATTATCCTGCAGATAATTATAATTTATTTATCTGTGATTGTATCTACATATGCCACTTAACTTTTTAAACACGACATTAGCAGACCTTTAAGTAGTTGCAGGCAAGTACTTAAGTCGTATCTTGTTTACTTGAGTTCCTTTAAAGTTGCAAATTCTTGAGTCATAGCCTTGAAACGGCATTTACTTAGTTATAACTTGTGGAAGCACTTTCTTAGACCAAAACTAGATTCAGGAAATTAACTGCGATGGCATTAATTTGTAATTTTCTCAACAGTCTGTAAGTAAATAAAGTTAAAGTTAAAAAAAAAATTGTTACTAAATAATGAGAGCATAAGAATTTCGTACATAGAAAAAGTTTATTTTTTTATTTCGTTACTGTAACTGATACTCAAACTATATTCATTAACAAATTTTTTATAAAACAACCATATTTTTTCGCCGAAAGCCAGTAAAATATTTTAAACTCAATTCTCAAAAATATACAAAATGTTAGATGTGCCTTACGGCAGAATAGTTCTCGTGAAGGAGACATTATATAGTACAAAAAAAAAGGAAGTTAGAACGCAATATTCGTAAAAGACAAAATGAGGTTCTTCAGAAATTGTATCAGACTTGGAGGACGTTCTACACGACGAGGATATTGGAGCAAGTATACTTAATTATTTATTTTAAGGTAATAACTATTTTCATACCGTCCTGTTAACGTATCTACGTATTGAAGATATCGGGGGGCACGGCAGTGACTCCGCCAAGTCGAGCTTTAAATAACACCTGAACAGTCACTTCAACTGTTTCAACGCATTAAAATACAGTTAGCGTTCCTTCCGCTGTGGATTGTAACTTAACCTAATAAGTATTATGACCGTGTCTAATCTACAAACAATATTAGCAACCTAACTCAATAACGATGTAGTTTAAGACGCCGATATATGCCAGTGGCCTTGAGTGGTTAGCTTGCGTGTTCTGTGCTGAGCTCACGCAACGCGTCGTACGTCCAGCCAGTAATAGGACTCGCCCATCAAGGAGCGCTGTCCCAAATTAGGCGCATTATTAATTTATTTTACATAAATCTAAAGGTATTTTAATAAAACATGTATCCTAAAAGATAAATAATTACATTATCTTTAAAATGGTGAAGGTTTCCGAAAAATACGGCTGAAAGTTTTTGCGTGATTCTCAGTTTTTTATCCGCGTTAGATGTAACTTTACAAATTATTGTACTCGTAATATAAACATAATCTAAAATATTCACAGATTAAGTTGTTAAGAAAATGCTTTTAATTAACATATTTTTTCCAAATCATTAACACTACTCGTTTAGTCTAAAATCATTAAAAGTCGCTTAGTGTCGCCTTAACATAATTTTTTGTTAGATGGACAGAATTTTCTATTTTATTTAGCCACCACTTAAAGTCCGGTTGAACTGGTTTAGGTATTTAATTCATAGATTTGTTAGAATCATACGTTTCTCAACAGTCAGTAATAATTGCCTACTTACCACATGATCTTTATAACCTTTCTAGTTTCTATTATTAGTTGAATACTGGACCCAACAATATTAGCCTAGCTTAAAAAAAAAAACAATATTTCCAAAAATAAGTACGAAATGTTACGTTGAAAACGGAGACAAATACGACACGAAACCGTGTTTAAAAATACGAAACGTCGGGAACTCACGTACACTCACCATTGTCAAAACACCTTATATAATTTCACACCGACATTTTTTTTTTTTTGTATTTCTGCAGCGTGTGTGTGGTCGCGAATAAAAACGGCGACTAAATACGGGATAATGCGCACTCGAAACGGCAAAAGCAAATATTTTTCAAACACCTCTGAGTTGAGCGTAATCCTTTGTGACAGTGTAATTTCGGTATCGTTGACAATACTTGAAAAAAAAACTAAGGGAAGACGAAGGATTTTGTTTAACTCAGCGGGATTTCCGATCACTATGTAATTTGTGAATAATTTACAGCTATAAAGGGAGGCGGAGACGCGGCGCATTATTATGTTGTCACCGTATTTAAAAAAGGTGCGTTTGCGTCGCATTTGTTTTGTTGTTGTGCTCTTGATCTCTGTCTCCGACATTGTTTGTCCTTGTAATAGTTCCACTTTATTGTGGATGATAGTTTTATGGCTGCACAGAGAATTCGGCTTAATTCTTTCGAAGACTTTAATAATATGTTTACGAAGATTGTGTTATTTTAATGATAATTTTATGAATTTGACTAGTCTATTAATGGTCTGAGTCTCAGGCTAGCTGGAGCGTCAATCTTCGCAGGGTTGTTGGTTGGTGACAGCTGAATGATGGTTGCCGAGACTCAAGCTGAATGGCGTGCAATTGGAGAGGCCTTTGTCCAGCAGTGGACTTCTGCACGCGTAGCATGACAACCATAGAAACGGGTTTTCTACGGGTTTTGTCGACGGAAGAATATACAAAATGACAGATTGTGAACCCGTTTCTATTGGGGTCACGCTAAGCGTGCTGTAGGATGATGATAGAAATGGTCTACCAGATTTACAATTTATTTGATTAAATTGTAAATTTTTCACCTGTTCTATCAGCTTTCAGCATTCGCAACCATATTAGGTTACTCAGCGGTGAATAGTGTTGATGTGTGGTTTTATGATAGAACGACGTTGAAACAGACTATGCGAGTTTGCTTTGCCTATCAAAAACTTTAACTTCCTAATATTCCAAACATTCGAGCATTCCTTTAACACTCCCGTTATAATATTTCGGTGATGGCCGGGTCCTCAACATCCAACATTTGGTAACATCAACACCTGTTCGTAATTAGAACGTATTCAAAATTGGCATAACCGAAACGTCAGCCAATCAAAAACGAACAAAATTCGCAACGGATCATTTCAAATTTCGAATCGATGTAATGACGTAATATATGACGGTTGGTAAAGAAACGAGATACGATGCTCCGGAACGCATACAATTTGTTACCTTTTTAACACGTCATCTATTCCCAAAAACTGACAAAAAAAGTAAGACATGTGGACCATTATAAACGTGTTTTGTGTTTAAGAAAAGAATCGAGCTTTATGTCATTTTGATACACTCTTAAGGGTCTTTGTGTGGGACTGAATCGAATAGTCTTTTTATTCGTGTGAATTGCGTTGCATCGATTTGGTGTTGAATTGAACCGATTTTTCAAGCTCAGTAGTCGTCCTTTGTTGCTAATGGTCGCGTTTCGTCTTGCCTTTTACATTGACCTTTATAATTACTACTTCTACGTCTATTATTCGGTACTACGCCTATTAGTGCATCTGTTGGGTTAAAGAAAAAGGTTACTTTTGACAGATTGGGTGCGAAATTAATCTGTTTTTAGGGTTCCGTAGTAAACAAGGAACACTTATAGTTTCCCCATGTCCGTCTGTCTGTCTGTCTGTCTGTCGGCGGCTTAGCTCAGAGACAGTTAGTACTAGAAAGCTGTAATTTGGCATGGGTATACATATTAATCACGGCGACAAAGTGGTAAAATAAAATCAAGAAAACTATACTACAACTTTCATCGAAATCGCTAGAGCCGTTTTCGAGAACGTGATTACAAATATAAATATATATATATTTAAATATTTCTCGTTTTATATTAGAGGATACAAAACAATATTGTTTTTTAAAAACATCTAATAATAATAAAACAATAATATATTTTTTATTACTAATATAACTTAGGAATGTTGTTGTGTTTTTTATAAAAACACTTTCCTTTTTATTAAAGGTATTTTTCTAAAATATACATAATTTACCACCGAAACACAAAGGCCGCAATTGTGAAACAAGTCATTGCATCTTCTGAGGATATAGGAAAGGGGCGCATTGTATCCGTATTTATTTCAACTGGATTTGATCGAGAAGGGTTTATAATTTTGATCTGTCGCGAACGGTCTAGGCACATTCATGCTCAGCTGACCCACCAAGTCTGGACAATCCACGCTTTGATACAACTTTATTTAAGAAATTATATATTTATTAATTTTTATTTAATAAATCTCTTCTATAGATTGTCTAGGCGTTGAATATGGTTTTGATAGGTAGGATACCAAATGATTTGAGCAGTATTCAATGTGGCTGCGCACTAATGCAAAATAGGCTGATTTTAATGCGGGCAGAGACTTGAACTGCTTTGTGTTGTGATTAATACAGACAAATTTCTTAAAGATTTATTTATAGTGTTGTCTACGTTTTTATTGAATCGCATTTTGGAGTCAATCAAGACTCCCAAGTCCCTAATCTCAGTCACGGTATTCAACGTCTGCCCCTCTAGTGCACCATAACAACTATGTTAATAGCATTATTGTGTTTCGGCAGGCTTACCTTTAACTGCCGAAAAATAATAATGGTAGACAGAGTAAGTTCCTCTGCGGTTGAGGATTCCGGGTGAAGCTCGCTTTCAACGTCGGATTGATCATCACTTACCATCAGGTGACATGCAGGCCAAGAGTATCCCCGTTGTGGTAAAAAAAATGCATTTTTTACGGGAGAACTTAATATGAAAACACTTGCTAATATTTAGCTGCATGGCTTTACTTTCACACCAATTAATGAACACCAATTAAGTACACAGGTTATCAACATTGTCTTGCAAAAGCTGTTGCTCCCTTTCTGAGTTTACATCCTACATCATTTCAAGGCTTCAGCATACATTTCGAAATGTGAATTGCATAAAGAATATTTAATATCATCAACAAATAATATAAACAGCACTGGGCCGACATACTATCCCTCTACCAGTCTAACAAGGGTCTTTGGACACCGTATACAGCACTTAGCTTTTGCACAAGAATGTTGTGGTCTACTTTATCAAAAGCTTTGCTAAAGTCACTGTACACAGCGTCAACTTTATGTCCTCTGCTTATTTCAGTCAGTAATAATAGTCCTGTCGACAAAGCTGGTAACGTTTGTGATTGTGGATCAATTTTTAAAGAAACCGTGTTGATGACCTGCGATGATTTGTTTAATGTGCCAGTTTATTTATGGAAATAGCAGTGATTCTAACACTTTAATAATTCCAGAACTATTGATCAACAGATGTCCACTTGTGACTAATATTGTCGTTGTATTGATAGTTAGACATCCCAACAAGGACCTATTAGAGTAATATAGCTATAGGAGTGAATCCAAACCTCAAATGTAGGTAAAACTGTGCAAGATAAGTGATCATAAAATGGCTTAATGGTATTAACGCTAACCTCCAATGAGCAACTATGAAGAGTTCTAAATTCATAAACGTAAGAAGATATCTTAATGCAATTATCGTAATTATTTCATAGTGACAGTAATTAGATACAATGAAGTTGCTCACATATGTAATGTTATGTAAAGTAAGTAGATATCTTCTTCTGTAACCTACCATAAATTAATTTGAGCCTTTTGTCAGAAATTAAATATGACGTATTAATTCATAACACCTGATAAAGACTTCTCAAATAATGCGCATATTAATGTGACAAGTAACGCCATCTATTAATTTGATGCAGAACTTAATTCAAACTGTAGAAGAATAAAATTTGAATATACAGATGTATCTACTAGTAGGTTAAATGTAGATAAAGGAATTGATATTATTATTGATCGATTGTCGATGCCGTGCTTGAAATCTTAGGGTCTATATTATTTGGAAGACTAACGAGAACTGACTGTCAGATTACGAGCGTTTATTCTGAAAGTGGGCAATGTCGCAAATAGATAGTAAATATTTCGCTGTTTTGATTAATTTGGCAATATTACTATATGGAAATATGAAATGTGGCTAACTAACGAACTAGAATATTAATAATGAATTACAATTATAACACTGAATTTGATGTTGTAACCGTTTTAGGTGTAAAAAAGGCAGTTTCCAAATGCTTTTTTTTACATGTAAAACTAAATATTCGTGTTACGATATTAATTATTATATCGCTAGTTAGCCACATTTCATATTTCCATAGAGTATTATTGCCAAATTAATTAGAACAGGTAAATATTTGACAGCTATTTGCGACGTTGCCAACTTTTAGGATAAACCCTCTTAAAACATTTTTTTTTTCTAAAAATTTTAGACGATGAAAATTTGGATATTGGAGGATGAAGATAATTAAATTTTATATTTGAGTAAGTAATGTCGAATTCAAATTCAAAATATTTTATTTTACATAAACATACAGGCGCCTATGAAACATCTGAAGCTAATTGCACGGTTCCAATTGGCCGTTTCCTATGGAGAAGAGCCGGCAAGAAACTCCACGGTTAAAATTACTCCTTTAAAAATAATTGGTTTAAAAAACAAAAAAATCAAATTACACAGTTGTGGGCGGTATGCGGACATGTAGGCCTGTTAACAAGTATCAGGTACATAACAAAATGGAAAATGGTCGACAAATTGAACCATCTATGAATCTACAAGGCCTAAAACGTTCTCACATTCACAAAGTAGAATAAAATCTATATATAAGTATTTAAAAAAATCCTATTAAAACATATGACATGGTTTTTATAACAACTATTGCAGAATCTGAATGTATATCATATCCACAAAAACGACTAATTAATGAAGAATTGAAGTTACAAAAGTAGGTACCAATGTCATACGGATTAGTAGTGCGTCCTTGCAAAGCAGAGGATGCCGAATAATTAGACCTATGGTTTATTAAGTAATTATGGCCATTTCAAGTTTTATGCAGGCAACACTTTCTGTAGATCTAACATAAACGATCAGAAAGTTAGAGTAGCAATGGTGTTGTTGCATGATTTTAGGCTAGCTTTCTCAAAAAGAACTGTTCCCTAACTTAACACTTTAATGCCCATTTTCATAAACACTACGCGATACACAAATTAATGGCTACATAAAATCGCGCTGTTGTATTTTCAACTTTCGGTGCTGAGCCGAGCGTTGAAAATCCATGCTTCATTGATATGATTATCCATAACACAGCAGAAAATAATAACGGCGACCTTTTTTAGAATAGTGTGGAAAAGTCATCAAGGTGATTCATTTCTTTCTGAGAATCAGCATACAGGTAGTCTTGGCTTTAACTTTTATTTTAGCGACAGTAAGCAGAAATATTAAGAACTTTAATTTTATACCCATGATAGGATTGAAGAATTTTACTGGCGGATCCTGATAAAGCCAGGAAATTATATTTTTGAATTTAGGTATGTATTTATATCGGTCCATCGACTAATAAACATTATGTGGAATTATCTTATTTCAGACGATCTTATTTGAAACTTGTTGAAACGATAAGTCAAATAAAAATAATAATATTCAAATTCATCAATTTAATTACATTACAAATATAATCTAAACAAGATCTTGGATAATACAAGTTTTGAGACAGAATCAGAATATGTAACATTCGTTCTTCAAGATCCCAAAATGCAGGAAGACATAACTTTACACAACCCTCATATACATTAAACATTAAGGTGGACGGAATGCACAAATTGACTTAGCTATAATTTATATTTACAAACACAAAATGAGATCAGAAAATTTACAAGATTTAAAGGAAAAAAAAACTACAACTAAGTAATACTAAAACCCAAACATTGTAAGGATATTGCAAGAATTTATTTCTACACAAAAATTGCCACTACCAAACAAAGATTTAAGATAGAATCTACAAAAACTCCTCTAGCTAGAGGAAGAAGCATACAATAAACATTGAATTTAGAACATAAATAAATTCAATTTAACACTAAACGCAATATCTACTCTGGAAACAAATTCTTCTTCTTCATTCATAAATTAGGCACTCGTGGCATGAGTTAAACAGTAAAATAAATCTTAATACTAGAAGGCACCGTTTTAGGAGTAAAAATCAGTCTTTTCGCATTTGCCACTAATAAACGTAACTGCTAATTCTCATCTTCTGTATCTAAGCTATCGATTGGAAAGTTCGGATTTAGTAATGGGCTTTTTCCATTGCTGCCGCTCGGAGATGTGTTCACTGACGATATTCCAACAAGGTTGTGTGTCAGACTGTGTCGTCTTAAGTCACAGTTTCTTCTGAAAACCTTCCCACAGGAGGAACAGTTGTATGGCTTTATGTCCGTGTGTGTAAGTAGATGGGTCTTGAGATTCGACCTTTGGTTGAAACTTCTGCTGCAGACGGGACACTTGTGGGGAGATTCTTCCATGTGTAAGATTTTGTGGACAGCTAACGTTCTGGACTGACAGAAACCCTTTCCACATTCCAGACATTTGAACGGTTTCTCCTTCGAATGGATGTACCTGAAAGAAACATTAATTGTTAAAGCTTTTTATCTTTTTACCATGTCATGTAGAAGTTAATAGAAACGAGTAATAGTTTTCACTTTTAAACACAAAATATAAAACGACGCAATGTAAGAATGCTATACTTGATGTGCTGTTGATGTTCTTAGAAAACATCGTTTCTTTTTGCTCCAAGGTAGTAAAACATTCACGCAACAAAGTAACTAGAAAGACTATATATGTAGAGAGAGTTTCGTGACTACCTCTAGTTATTGTTCGATCTACAGACATTGAATACTTAAGCAAACTAAACACTATAGTTGTAAATCTATCTAGCTGAGTATAAATGTTAGTTTAGTTAGTTTATTAAAGAGTTTTTGTACAAGAGGATACAGAGTTACTAGCCGTAGACAGGTGTAATTCTTGCTAATATGTCATCTTTCTAGAGTTAGAAGCAATTGGTTGTGCAATATTTGTGACGGTAAAACTTATACTCTATGCAAAATGTCCAGTTACTTGAGCATAATTATGCACCTTCATCTAAATCGTGTACTTATGTACTATCTACAACATGTTGTTGAGATGAGTTGGGCTCAATAAATACATCATGTCTGTAGGCGCCGAAACATTCGCTCTCGCGTGTTCTGCGCACCTTGTGGGAGCAGCCGGGAAGCAAACAAGAGCCCCAGGGTTATTGGTAATAAATTTCAGTTCTCTCTTCGCTTTATTTCCAATATCATTAATTTACACCCTTACTTTAAATTTGCAAAACACCATCGAGACAAATGAGGTAAATTTATTCAATTCAAAGACTTAAACGTCCGAATTTTATCTGTACAAAAAATACTTTTATAGAAACCATAAATTACTTATTATTGGATTTACACCCAGTAAAAACAGTATATAATTACGTGGACGTAAGTTTTAATTATAATAAAACATATGGTTTATATTTCTCACAAATGTTGATAGCAACTGATTTCAAATTAAATTTAACTATACAACGTATAATTAACACGCCGGGTAACGTGTAATCAATAATAACGCAGCACGAGGGACCAGCGATCGAGTGTACAATTCGAGAAAATTATCTCCGTATCGTATAAACAAACAGACTCCAGGCAA
The DNA here is from genome assembly GCA_914767755.1 of Agrochola circellaris. Lineage (NCBI taxonomy): Eukaryota > Metazoa > Arthropoda > Insecta > Lepidoptera > Noctuidae > Agrochola > Agrochola circellaris. The sequence continues at coordinate 11,201,541 of OU611858.1, forward strand.
GAAAATTACGAGCCGTTCAAAGTAACGTAATACATGTAATAATCGTTGGAATTAGTTAGATCGGTGACGATAAAGCTGAGTTACAAGATGATGAATGAAATAATAATTTCAATATTAAAACACGCGATGATGATGGTGATTAAGACGGGTCGGGCGCGCGTGCAGTCAAGCGTACCGTGACACCGGCGCGAGCGCCGCGTTAGGCCTAACTCGAACCAACGCGACAACACTGATTAATTAAGCTTGCAATGCAGACCGATGGTCTATGAAATTCTCATTCTCCATACTAATTATTGATACTAATTAAAATAAACCGTGCATGAATAAGAAAATTAGGACTGCAAAAATCCACGTCCGAATTACTAAACAAGCTACAAATTAATTTAAGTCCATTATCCTTTCAATCTACACAAAAAAAATCTCAACATCTCGAACATCGAAACTTGATTTTGTATGCGGAGAATATTTACCAAGGTTTTTTTATTTTTTTTGTCATCCATATTAATCCTCACGTCAGGATCACCACGTGCTTTGTTAAAACCCGTCGAAGGCCCGCTCCGGTCCATTATAATGTATCGTGTCAACGGACATCGATTGAACATCGACAGGCCGGGCCGAGCCGAGCTCGGGTTAACCCTCCGGCGTCTACACGAAATTTATTTTATTGCCACAGAGATACGGTGATTTGGGAGGAAATCGCCGAGAGACAGGTGTAAAAATTCAACACCTTTAGTTCTTTTTGGGTGGGGATCTCGAGGAGATAAGTGAAGAAATAGATTGAGAGCTGTTGTAACACTATTATCATATTTATTGTGCTCGAGATCCGTGATGTTTGGAATTCGAATTCTTGTAACGGTCACTAACATCTTATTTGAGTGCATTGTAGAGACGTTTTAAAAGGATAAATATTTTGATATGAAAAAAGATATGCCCAGAGATTTATATGGAATGCGAAGGAGTTGGGAAGAAAACAAAATGAAAAGCCAAAATTAAAACATCGTCTCTCGTGGGATTAGCGGCGGTTTTGTGAAATAATTTACGAGCGTGACGAAAGAGTTGTCGATACCATCTGCTCGGTCCATACAACCCTTTTTGTTTTAAAATATTTTTATTCGTTCCCCACCATTATTCAAAAGTTTCTCATAATGTTTCGCGTTGAAACCCGACGACCAAAATCTTTTATTGATATCGAAAAATGAGTATCGTGAACCTTAAAATGTTTCTCGACACGGTTAAAAGATTGCCTTTATCTTATTTGAGAGCTCCGCCACGGGATACTTTTGTAGTAGAAAACATAAATGGACCTTAGTTTTATCTAAGAATACAAGCCTTAAAAAGACTGCTTTAGAAATCAACAGGTGTTTGATTACAACATAAAAGGTTAAAGCCTAATGAAACATAAATCATGGATAAGATACGGCTTAGATTTTATTGATTCATTAGTAGTTGTCGTTTCCATTAAGTGGAACCCCCTTGAAGACAGGTATAAATTCAAAATTATGAGCTTGAAAGCAAATGCAGCTTTAAAAGAAATGTTATGCAATATACTCGTATTAGTTAAAGTGACTTCATTATCTTTAATAGTTATTCATGATAGAAACACAAAAAAATATAAATATTGTTTTTACCTGTGGTCTCTGAGGTGGTCTTGCCGTCGGAAAGCTTTTCCGCAAATGTCACAGGAGTATGGTCGTTCATCTGTGTGTGTCCTTTCATGGATAAGTAAGTTATATGACTTCGTGAATTGTCGGTTACAGAATTTGCAAATAAATTGTTTCTTCGTTCTAGGCCCACTTCCTCCAGTCTTCTGTTTATTAGATACACTACTGCCTGTCGATGACGTTGAGCTGTTCGTTGATTTTGAAGAGTTTGAAGGTTGTGGAGACAATGGGGCTTGTGATGGACTTCCATTCATTTGTTGTTGATACATGGCATTCATAAGAAGACTAGGATATCCATTATCTAGATTCTGTGATGAACTGTATCCGTAACCTTTTGATGTTGATTCCAAGTGCTGCTCCAATGTGAATTCATCTTCATTATCTAAGAGGGCCAAGTCTTCTTCTACTTCTTCAGATAGGTCAACGTCTTCAGCTGCTATGGCGTCTGACAGCGGGTATTCCTCGGGTGTCTTCGGTGAGAATTCTTTAGACGTATCCGACGCATCTATTTCACTTATTTTTGCACTTGCCGTCGCTATCCTGAGAATGTCTTGTTTGGATGATGAACTATTTTCCGATGTATTGGGTTGAGTTGTGTTGTTTACCGAAGATACTGATGTCAAACGTTGCAGAGTCAAATAAGATTCCAAAGCTTGTAAATTTAAAGCAGCTGCCGCCGCAGAGTTTGACGGTAACAACGCCGCTTGTTGCAATGAGTTCATCATTGCATTTTGAAGTGATATTACTACTCCTTGTAGTGATCTTTGAAGCATGTTTTCTTGTAACAATGCAGCTGATGCAATTGATAAGTTAATGTTTGTAGATGGGGAAGAACTAGGACTCTTACTTGCGTTTGTTTTCGTTTCCGAATGCGGCGACGGTGGGTCGGCAGCCAACAAACCGTTCATGTCTGTTGTTGTCTTGGTGTCCTGTATCTGCAAGTTGTTTTTCAGCTTGATGATGGCGCTTTCCAAAGAGTTCAACGTGGACTTGCTGGATCTCGACGAACTTTGTTCTTGCATTGTGAAACTTTGTCAATATGGGGTCGATATCATCTGTAGACTTCCACTGGTATTATGTGCACGTGTTGTATGGGGGGCGCGGCGGGGGAGGTATCGCGTGCGCGTGCGCTGTCCGAGAGGCACGCTTCGTGGTGCGGCGTGCGAGGCGGCTGTGAGGCGCGGCGCGACTGAGCCGCCGGGCAGCCGGCGACCGCCCCGCCCCCACCTCGTCCCTCGCCTGTCTTCCCGCCTCACAAAAGCTCTCTATTTTAGGCAACTCTTTGTACGCAGTAATGGTCACCTCACGCTGCCCTAACGACAGACACGTCCATGAGAAAACGTTGCGCCAGATTTGTTGTAACCCCTTTCAAGTGTAATGAGATTCTGAATGGAATCGTTCGGGCTATGGGAAAACAATGTGATGCGGCGATCGCTTCGCTTGTTTTGTCAGTGGGTCACGCGCATCGGTAAAGGGATAATTGAGTGAAGTGCCGCTCTACACTATACACTTCAGAAAAAATCACCTGTAGTTAATATTTTGTTTATTGTTGGGGTCGCGAACAAATGCAATTAAGAATTCGATCCCCAATTAGTAGATTATTTGTTTTTAGCTTAAGTGAAGATGTATCTAAACTTCTAGATAGATGTTGTCTTGATTTGATTTTGTTTATTTTCAGGATAATCTTTTGTGCCTTTTAGTCTGCTACATAAAATGATTTCTTTCTTTACCACATTCAGATATTACGAAAATTATGCTAAACTAGTTCATTTCCACCATTATCATTATTATCATTCCTTTGAATTCAGAGAAAATTTCAAAATCACCTGCATAATTAGACGTAGGTCCCTATTATTAAGCTTTAATGTGTTAATAAGCGTTTAAAATATAATAGCTTAGAATAACCATCGTAATTCATGACGTCGAATTTATTAGACTTCATTTTATTGTCACTTCGTCCAATTTTATGATTCCTTTATGAATTATGTCTAAGTCTAACTGGCTGTAACTATCATTGCTAAAATTATATTTATCATAAGGACCTATAAAATATTTATCAGACGTTAAAGGCTAATCGTATAATGAGGTACTAAATCTGTTTTAAGACCGAATTAGGGTTTTCGAAATTTATGCTTGGTGTTTGAAGTCATTAGTGGTATTAAGGACTTTTATAATTAAGATTTTTTTGCCAAAAAATGGCCACAGCTTTGCAAGATTATAGATAGGTATATAGATATTCTCTTTCATTTCTTTTTTTTTTGTACGTCGTATAATTTCTTGATACTTATGATATTAACTGTTTTTTTGTTCCAGGGTAGGTCAGACTTGCGTTCAAGGTCAAAAAAGTCTGGTCGTATGAAATGATGATATCAATATGAAAGATAATGAAATAGCCGTTTGAAATGCAAATGAAGAAAAAGAAATATTTTTGGAACAGTTGGAATTCTATAGGAACAAATTCTTCTTATTGTTATTCTTTTTCTAAAAGAGAAATTTTAGGACCTAATGCAAAAAAATAAGGCAATACCTATTGTACCTTCAAAGAAGTTCATATCTAACCAGTTTCAAAACAAAATCCCGTGAACACGATGACCACATCTGTTACGGGCCCGGTGGTATAGCCGCTGAGCGCTGCAAGCAAGAATAGTCGTTATGGTGGTTAGATATGAACTTCTTCGATGGTACCTAAGTGCTATTAAGTAGGTACTTATAGAAGTCCGTTGCTAGTAATAAAGTTGTAATTGTACTGTTAATGAGTAATGGGCTAATAATATTACAAATCATGTACAATTATTGTTATGTAGATACTTTATTATCATACACATAAGTAAGTAGGTACATGAATAATGAAACTGTTTCTTTGAGAATTGCCGAAGTAAATGTGTTAAGATTACTTGTAGTAAACAGCACTTTTGGAAATAGGTACCTATATATTATGTTCGTCAATAATTTATGAGATGGATTGGTGTTCTAAAGCAGTGATGTAGGGTCACGGTAGACCACAGGGGATGGCATCAGGACTTGGTTATGTTCCTTATAAAGTGCTAAGAAATCTTTTGTCCAGCATTGAACGGGTAAATATACTTTAAAAAAAAGTCGCTTTTTTATTTTATATTTATTAATTTATATTATGATGAAGTCAGATTTCAGTCTTATCAGATACGGCTAAATCTTACCATTTTTGTAAGAGTGCCGTTGAAAAAAAAGGTAGTACTTATATGCAAAAACTTCACATACGGGTGCTATTATGTACAGTAAATGCTTCTCTGCTTATAGCAGCCCACCTAATTGATGGTAATGATGATAGTGAGGAAATGCTTTAACAAAGTCTTACTAAACATATAAAGCTAAGTAAGATCGTCTATGCAAAGGTACAAGTGTTACTCAACTAACAGTCTTGTCTATCACTCCACTTGCTATTGCACCAACGGACAATACTATCGAAGCATCGTCATGGGTACTGCTCGGAAACAAAGCCCCATGCTCCAATAGAGCGTTGCAATTGCAACAATTGACATGTGAAAATGGGAAGTACGGTTTATTGCAATAAAAGATTGGGAGATCCAAACGTAGTAGGTACCTATGTTTTTAAAGGTAGAAAAGGTTCTGGTGTGAAAAATGATATGGGTTGAAAGATAGTAAATTTATTAACGATAGCTAAAAAAGAGGAGTGGAAAAAAGACAAGGTATGCTGAGCCCAAAGAAATTGAAATAAAGACCAAGTGCAACAGACAAGATAAGTACTTAGAAAGAGATTATTAAATCGAATTCAGGATTCAGATTCAAGTTGCAGGGTTGTAGTTAGTTACAGAGCATGAACAAAATATTAAACCTGTATTAGTCAATTCGCAAAGATTTGATCGTCAATCATTGGAACGAGCTGAACTGAAATTAAGATCAAGAATTTTTGACTCGGTAAATTATCTAACTTTGTCAAGCTAGCAACAGCAACAGCTAATAATACATATACTCCTAAAGCCAAACCATTTCTCAATGACGCTACCTTTCCACATCCTCCTACATTTAAAATCAAACTTTTTTTAATGACACAAGTCACAAAGGAATCTTATGAAGATGTACAAGTATCCAAAGCACAAGATAATCCAGTTCACGACACGTGTCGTACCACGTACGTTAATTCGCGATAGCCCGAGCACGAGTCGGTTCTCACGCCGCCGCCGCCCGGGGGCAGAGCGAGCTCACGACTTACTGCAGATATAAAATTAATTTATCTATAAGTAATACGTCCATGTACTTAGATTATGAAACGGGAAATGTTTTGAGAGAACTATACTTGTGTAGGCGTCTTTGGAATGGAGATTTGGGAGTTTTTGTGAGTTTTTGTTAATGTGGACCGCCCATTATGACCTATAGTATACAGCCTCGTCTTACGATATGGAATTCGTTACAGTACTAGCTGGTTTGTATTGTTCTTTGGCAGTACTAAGTAGGGTTATTCTTTTAGGAAGAATAGTCTAGCTTTGATTGCCATGGTTGATCAGCATGAATGGGTGATTTCAGCAAACTATTTCCTTTCAGTTTTTTTTTTTTAAATCTGAGTAACTGTGAGTGTGACTATGATATTGAAAATTTACAGTTTATACTTATGTAGGTACTTAAGTTAAACAATAAATAAGAGATAATTTTGGTTTTACTCATGTTGCAATACGGTTCAAAGTTTATACAGACGAAGTTTAAGAGTGACGTGACTATAACTTACTGATGGTAGGGAACAGGGAGAGTACTGAATAATACTGAATGAACTCCAAGACGAGATCTGAATAAAACGCAAATAATATGTGGTGATTGATTGTATTCAAAGGGAAGGCAATTTAAATATCTTTCCTACCTTGATAAACTAGGCTGCTACAAAATGAGTACCCTGGAAGCTCGAAGAGAGCTCTTGGATTTGAGATTCGCATATAAACTGCTCATTAACACCATTGACTGCCCGCAATTGGTATGTAAGTTCAATGTCAGAGTACCCCAAACCCAAACCGCAAACCTATAACACCCTTAACTCCACCTCCTCGCCGTACAGTGTTTGGTGCTAATTCGCCTATACCCCGCATGTGCAAACTTATAATCGAACGCAGTGACCTGGTTGACGTCCACGCAGACTCAATATCGACGTTTTTCAGACGTAGTTAGTATTCGTTTTTAATATTAATATCTAGAATTTAAGTACATTAAGTCTTTAAAATTAAAGTTATAGTCACAAAGAGCATTTTGTATGCGGTGTTTGCCTGTAATTGGTTGTGCAGTTAGATTTAAGACACTATTACCTATCCTATGTTCCTATCTGTTTATTATCTGTCACAACTGTTGGTGAACATTAATTAAATAAATAAATGATTTGAATTCAATGAAACTCTAAAATTTATGTTTATTACAGCTTACATCATTCAGACAGGACAAGTATATTTTTGTAATATCACATAAATATGTTATCATAATGTGTATCTAAACCTCTTAATGATGTGTCGCCTGATCTAACTGATCTTGATATCTCAACTAATTCCTATCCAACATACTCTCACTTTCTTCACTCACATAATAATCCAAGACATTCTTCATACGTCATTTTATAACTCCCTACGAACTTTACCGACTGTGACAGTCCAAAACCATAACAATTTTTCACCTTAAAATTTAATAGGAAAGCTAATACGGCCATAAACTTGCTTAGAAGCGGGACATTACTCAATATCAATAACTTAATTTCCTGCGCCATCAATCTTTAGATTGGACTGATATCAAGTTGAGTTTATCACAATTTTATTACCACATATGTCACTCCCACCGAAACTAAAACAATGTGGTCACACTAGTTTATATATTGTGTTGGTACTTTGGCTTTCTCCACGCTATCTTGTGATTTACCGACTCGCCAAACGTGTCTGGCACTTTTCGGTGGATTTTAGTTGAATTAGTTACTATCCATAAATTATTGCGATCGATTTGGTCGCCCTATGTTGTGGGTTACTTAAGATGGCAGTAACTGTTTATTTTCTTTCATAATTGTAAATATAATATATAAGTAGTTGGTGACCTTTTCTGACCTATTAATGTTGTTTTTTGCTTAATATTTAATTCCAAATGCTTAAGATAACGTTCAAGTATCTTCGAGTTGACTATTTTGACATTTGATTAAAACATATTTTATTTTTAATCAGACGCTTACCTAAATGTGTTAATTAATATGTGTTAATTTTCTTCCAAATGGCTGCTACTTTAAAATCATATTATTAATTTATTTGTATATTTTGAGTACCTACAGCACGACAAGACATCGTGCTAGACTCTAATAATATCATGATTATAACATACTCATATCATTCTAATACCCAAATATTCGTCTTCACTTCCAAATAAATTCTACGGAACCCATTACCGAAACCGTAGCAGACATAAAGCCATTACATGTTCTATGGCCTCATATGGTCTCATTGACACCATTACCAGTCGGTACTTAAAGGTAAATTATTATTAGGTCACAGGTTGAGCACCATATGTATTGCTCGTTATGATTGCGTGATGATGATAAAACAGCCGCAGTTTTGATTGAGTTAGAATATACAGTTGAATTTATTACATTTTATATGTGTATATGTAGATGTAAACTTCTGAGAGCGGAATGGAAGATATACAACTAAAGGAGTAGAGAAAGTCGTTGGCGGTTGAAAGGAATTGGGTTTTTTCACAAAATGGATTGCTCGCTTACATTTTGTCTATTGTAGATATATTGAATCTAAGTGGTTCTTGACTCTGCTTTTATTCCGAGTACACGATGTCTTAAGTTCAGAAATGATGTCTTTTACACCAACTCTGTTTGCGACCCATCTGCTATGTCCATACACAAAGCTGTCACCAACTTTGCTGTATCAAGGTAAGTATAGGTAACACTTTTGTGCTATTAAAACTAATTATACTAAGAGCAGTTGAATACCACCACTGCCACAACCCATACGATAAATAATTGGCTTATTCCTATGTTTCTGACTACCTGCAATCACTGTCATGGATAAACACTTCACCGCCATACACAACTCGCGTTTTCATTGAGGCTCATACTTCAAGACGTACCTCACTTCATTCATTATCTTATCACGATTCACCTTTACACCATCAGTTTGCCATAAAACCTCCTCCTTCAAACACGATGGGCTAACAGCGTGTAATAGTCGCCATACTTCACAGATACCGTCCAAAATTATCCGTTTAATCATAACGAGCCCGCCATTATTGCCCACGTTGCTTGATGGACCTCTATGTGTGATATTGTGGGGTTATAGGTGGTTTAAGTGATAAAAGACAGTTGAGCTATCCCAAGAGAATCACAACTAAACCATTAGAGATATGTTTATAGTAACGTTAAAATTGTTAGCATTTATTGTTGGATTTTACCTAAAACCTGAGACCTTTGTCGAACTTTTGAATGAGTAGCTTCTAGTCTCATATCCTGATAACTTAATATTTACAGAAAACAGGGTTTAAGATCTGTTGTGTCAACCCTCCTGGATCAGTGACCTACTGACACTGTCAGAGGATCCTGCTCTGCCCCAAACTGGTGCAATAGCTATTCCACTATCAGTCATCAGAGGTTTTTCAACAAGCAATGCAAGATTGATGCCGATCATATAAGGGACTGCAATTAACGGTTCGTCAGGCCTAAAGTATAAAGTATTTCTACTCAAATTCTGATTGAACCTACCAAAACGAAACATATCTCGTAACTTCCACCACACTATGGTTATGCAACGCGTGGCATCGTGCGTGACCGCGGCGCGGCGTCGCCCCCACACTGCGCACGCGCGTATACAATTTGCATTCAGATACGATGCCCAAGCTTACAGTTGTTGGGTACAGCTATCTCTATACTCTATAACTGTAAGGAATTGATTGCTGATTGTAATGTGAAGACGGGTGTCCAATCCTACGTGCAATTACGGAGGATGTGGAGTATGAGCTTGATCTTTTTGAAACTACCAAAGAATATCGGGTAATATTGGCGTTGAGACGAGAGTGATCTATTAAAGATCAGTCATGTCTCAACGCCAATATTATCACTACAATTTTAGAGGACTGTCTTATGTAATTTTGTGAGTGCTTCTTTTGTAATAAATGACTCAGACTGAACAAATTACTTTTGATTTACATTTGGATTCAATGTTTGAATAAGCTAGAACAATTGACAATTTAAGCTCAAAAGTATATTTAGGACGTAGAAAATTATAAGATCGTGGTATAAACTGTAGGTATTATGAGCTGTGGTGGCCCAGTGGGAACTGCTGTGACTTACGAGTTGTAGGTCGTGGGTTCGAACCCAGGCAGGCGCTTTACTTTGTCTTAATAATTTCATCACCACTGCTCTCAAAACGCTGAAGGAAAAAATTGTGAGAAAACCGGCATGTCCTACAACCAAAAATTCGAAGACATGTGACATCTACCAACTCGTACTGGTCCCGCGTGGTAGATTACAGCCCACTCCCTCTCGATTAGAGGAGGCCTGTGTCCCAGCAGTGGGAACATTGTAGGCTGATTATACTAAACTGTAATAGTATTACTGTCTCCACGAGAGATAATAAATAATTAACCATGAATCAGTCAAGAAAAAGAGAACAATAATAGCCACTTCTTCCTGAGGTTTTAGTTTTTCTGCAGTCTTGGCTAATAACAACTATGTGAATCTATCCATCTTGTGGGTGATTAAGAAATTATACAGTAATTGAGGCTAGTGAGAAAAAGTCACAGATTACTATTTAGATTAAGACGTATAAAATATGGATCTAGTTTTTATCACATTGTTAAATTGCAGAACAACTTAATTACGATAGTATTCGCTAGCCCAGTAATGTTCTATCTTTGTAAGAGCGCTAGTCATGGTAACTTATGACATATAAGAAAAATTATGTCTCGCGTCTTAATAGCCTCTATTAGTGGTGATTTGACTAAATCCGAGGAAAGCTGGGCAGTAAGCCTTGCTAGCAATAAGCTGATTGGCAAATGTTTTAACTACAACGTCGAAAGACGTCAACTGTTGAACATAGATCTTCCCAAAACGTCGCCACATGGACCAGTCTTGTGGTTCTCGCATCGAGCGGATTCTCGCGACTTCCTTCAGGTCAACGGTCGACCTGAACTTCATTTCATGGATTTTTAGACAACTATAAATCTTAAGTGTTTTTGGCAGAATATTTTGAAACTCTTCTTCATCTAAGTTTTAACCTTTCTGTCTTACAAACATTTCCAATGTGTGCCTATCTACGAAATATCTGTAAAAGGCAATATAAATACGAATAAAGATAAAATGAACACGCATTTCTAATCTCGCTTCGATACGGCTGAACATAAGTACAACAACTTTACTGTAAAGTGTTAGTCGTTGAAACAGAGATGTAATGTTCCTAATTTATCTTATGTTCCTGACTTATGTACTACGCATCTAATGAGGTGTGACTGAAATGCTTCTCGGTTGTCTTTTATTTATGTATAATATTCTCGTTTAGAAATAGCTATGTTTTGCATTGCATTTGCTGAACAGTTCCCCCTCTGTAGTCTTAATTCGTAGACTATCTTTTAAATAATATATTTTTTGCACCAAATTTTCAATACTACAATTACGTGCGACATTGTCAACAGTAGATATTAAGGCTAAATGGAGGTAGACTGGACAAAAGAGTTATGAGATTTTATGAACCAATCTACAAAGAGCCGGTACTTACGTAGAACACCTATCAGTATTAAGAGCGTATATATAGAAAGTGGGCAACGTCGCAAATAACTGTCAAATATTTCGCTGTTTTGATTTGGAAATATTTCTGTATGGAAATAAGAATGGCTACACCGAATATTTAGTTTTAGATGTAATAAAGTATTTGGAAACATTCCAAATGCCTTTTTTACACCTAAAACGGTAACAACATCAAATTCAGTGTTGTAATTTCAATTCACCAGCACGCTTAGCATGACCACAATAGAAACGGGTTTTGTCGACGGAAGAATAGACAAAATGACAGATAAACAATCACAATCTGCCATTTTGTCTACTCGTCGGTCGACAAAACCCGTAGAAAGCCCGTTTCTATGATTGTCATGCTACGCGTGCTATTAGCCATATTTCTTATTTTCATAGAGTAATATTGCCAAATTAATAAAAACAGGTAAATATTTGACAGCTATTTGCGACGTTGCCAACTTTTTAGATGAACGCTTTTAAGAGCATTTATACAGTAAGTGGGTAAGTATACGTTTCTTTAAATTGAGAACTTTTAATTAGTTATTAATGCGTCTTTAATAATATAAACTTGTTCTCCACTCCTTCGATACAAAATCAATAAACTCAGACCATCATCGGCTAAAATTCACAAGAGCTTTTACAAACTGATTTTCACCGACTATTGCAGCTCGAGCATTCGTAATCTTAGCAAAAGGTCTCAAGTTTTGGCTCGAAAGTCGACCTCCGACCTGCTATGCGCTTAAATTATTGCAAACAACCGGTTCTTACATATTCGGAGTCCCAAGCCTTTGAGTACTATATTCATGTTTATTATTCCCTTCTCGTTTCAATGTGCTGGTTTAGAAAGAGACAACAAATCGAAGTACGTTTGAATTTAAAATATCCGCTTGGTAACATCGAAATTGGCGTTTTGAATTTGGATTTAGGAAACGTCTGTTGCAATTGAGGTTTAAATTGGGTAATTAAATCGTTACTGGATAAACAGTAAGAATATTGAACGAATTAGGAACATATTTTTTTAATTTTCACTAACAGGATTGTCGTTCAGGACTCTAGTCAACAACTAGTGGACTTAAATTATAACTCTCATATTAAAACTTTTATTAAACAACGCCATATAACATTAGTTTTAGATAAGTTAGAATATTTTATTAATTCATTAGGAATAAGTTGTTATTTGCGGGAAGCACAGAACCGGTCAAAGTGGTGGTCCTTGGGGGACGCCTATGTGCAGCAGTGGACGTCTTTCGGCTGAAATGATGATGATGAAGTTGTTATTTATGTACAGTTCTTTTTAATTCTGAATAATTTCTGTTATTCTTAAATTATGACGTCTGTTTTTTAACAATCTACTAACTCATGAATACCGCTAAACTAGAATGTAATTAAAATCCTAATTTATATCAACGCTAAAACACAAAGACAGATATTAAAACAGTGATAGGATCTACAATTTTTATTGTCACCTTTAACGATGTATCAAGTTTCAAAACTAAGAAGGCTGTTAAAAATTCCTGGCTACCTACAGGGAATAACTCAGCGGCATCTATAAAATTAAATAGAAGATGAAATATTTAATATTTCTCATTATGTCAAATTATCATACCTACATATTTGATAACTGAAAGAAAAAATTGAAGAACATTATACTTTATCGAAATTCGGTAGGTTTAAAGCTTATTTCCGTATTTATAGACTGAAAAATATTGTTTGAGACAGACAGTGCAAAATCTAGCCTAGTGTTTTTGATGGTGAGATTTTACAAAATAGTTTTGACGCGCCAGTGGCAGCAAGCCATGTTCATCATTATCTAACAGGCTACGTAAATCAGTCAGGAACGATTCCATAGCATCACTTTTGTGAAACATTGTTTGCAAATTTATGTCCTTGATTCCTGTCCTTTCTTTGGTAGTCTTCGTCGAGTCGTTGAGCTCCTTAAGTTCTGAGTTGAGCTACACGATTACTGACAAATACGTGCACTGACTGCACAGGTCCACTCAAATCTGTGTGGTTCTTGCCCCAAAAGATCATTTCAGATACTAATGTACATGGTCCTCACATGATCTGACCGAGATTATTATTTATTATTTATTTATTTATATAACAATTACTATGCTATTACTATTATGTCTAGACCTGTAACTTTTACGGTCTGTATATAAACTAAATCCTCCAGGGAACTTCCCGAAGTCCTAGAAAGCTGAAAATTGGTTTGCAGGCTATGATTTACACACAAAACAACAACAATAATTAAGAAATCTGTAGTTTCCACCTTTCAACCCCCGTGAATATAAAATAATATGTATATCAAATAAAACCTCTAGGGTTATTCCCAAGCGAAAGCTGTTGGTGTGCAGAATTTGCTCACAAACAACAAAAAAAAATTACTTTCGCCCTCAGCCCCCCCTAAAGGGAGGTGCAAGTCTGTATTTCTTACGGATAATAGGTCAGTACAATATCACCGCTAAAATAAAAATAAATAGAGCGCCCTACAAACAGAAATTAAATCCCACAAAAAACATTTCATGTAAAGTAGGTTGCCAAGACTTACATAACGCTTACCTTGTATGGAGTTTCTCGCCCATTTTTCTCCATACGAAACTACCTTTTGGCAACTAGAATCAATTCTATTTTACGAAACGTTATGCCTTATTACGTAGTTAAGTACTGTTTTTTTTTTCTAACCTTTGTTAACCTATTAGGCACGAGTTGTGATCAAGCATACCTACGTTAAAATTAAATTTTATATCATATCGCGAAATTATGGTCTGTTTACACAATAAGGACCAGCGTAAATATTATTTTAAAGGCTAAATTCCGTGAATTAAGCGTGCTCAAACATTTTTACCGGTAAATTTGCCCCTCTGTGTTCACGGCTATAATGTTTTATGAGGACTTCAGTGTTTTACGATTGTCACATTTAATTATTTCATTGCCAGCAATTAAAGTTTGGAGGAAAGCGATTTTTTACGTTTTACAGCTGCATTTGAGTAAATAAAAGCTCGAATCACTGTCTTTTTTATGCCACACACGATTTCTGAATAGTGATGGGGAATTATGTGTAATTAGACATCGATTTTTTTGGATTCATTGGTTGACTACCTACTCAAATATTTATTTTAAAATATTTCTATAGGTTTTTTTGCTAATTGGACTTACAGCAGCAAGAGCGGCTGTGTAGTGTGAGATCTTTAGTCCGACTTTTGGGATGGGGTTTTTCCAGGCGCAATTCCCGTTTTCGCTTTTATGACAGTGCTGGGTCAATAGCGAGAGGCTCTTGTCCTGTTTACCCGAACCTCAGACCAAATAAAAAACCGAGACAGAGCGTTGTCAATAGTGAAATGAAGCCGTCTTCGTAAACATGTGTGCACTTTGTGTGGTGTAGTTTGATTGTAGTGTCATTGTAAAAGGTTGTAAATGTGAGCGTGTGTGCACAGAGCGGCGGTGTAGTTTTGGCATACTTCACTGTATTGCTCGCAGCGCTCTGTCTTGGTTTTTTATATGGTCTGAGTCCCGAACCGGAAAACAATAGTTTGGATATATTGGTATAAATCAATATATCAAAACTATTGTTTTCCAGTATTTTGTCATTTCATTTCCTTTTTTGCTTTACGAGATCTAAATGAGACATCTTTAGCAGGGACATGACAATTCTAGGTATACCAAAAATAAGGTGTGGTCCTTGAACAGAACAGATAAGAAATATAAATAAAGTAAACTAAATGATTCATTAAACTCAAAATATTAATTGGCCAAAAAGTAAATAATGTAATTAAAGAATTAACTTAATTGGTAGACACGGATATGATATTCATAGCTATTCAATAATACAAAATCTTAATGGTCACTTACATAAATAATGTTTCAATTAAAACCAATCGGTCTATCGACAAGCAACACCACATTTCATCGACAATCAGACAACATCAGAACAACACAATAATTCTTACCGGATCGCCCATTAAAGTGCGGTCCGTAAATTTGACAGGAGCACGTGCGTCAATATCGATAGGCACTTATATCGATACTTTTTACTGTCAACACTAAAATTGATCCAACTCCTTTCGGGTATCCGGATTTATTGACAACACTACGACTTTGGCTCGCAATTTATTAGAATGAGCATTAACTAAAATGATTTGACTTTAAATTTAATTAGTCATTTATTATTGGAGGAGATAACACTAATTGGCGGTGTTTAGTTATTTCGTAATAATATGGAACGATTAAAATTAAAAGACTGGAAATCCGCACATCCTGTTTGTTCACCCACGTAATAAGAGGTTATGGCGGCAAAATTCTGAGTTATATTCTGTCTAAATAGTGTAATTTTACAATTATAGTGTTTATAGACGATAATTTATATTATGTACTGTTTTGGTAACTTGTGTAAGTTGATTTGTGTTGTGGTTATTGCTTGCTTAAGTTTCATTAATCGGTTGTTTGTAAATGTTCTTCAATTGACTAAATACTGGAGCTAACAATTAGTTTAAAATACGAAGATCGACTAAAACTAATGGTTTCCATTTCGGTGTGTGAAGATAGGGTTATCATTGTTTTAGTATATATGTACCTACTCCTTATTTCTAGTCCCCCTTCTTTTTATCCTAGAAATATGTATTTTAAACTAATTGTTTTTTTACGACAAGGAAATAATTTCTTGGGCGTGATTTGCCAACCAGACTATTAATCTCCCAAAATATCGGTGTGCCCGAAAAACCCTTACTCAAAAACCAAAAAATAAGCATACAGTTTCACCCGTACTTATTTACATTTTAACGATATCAGCAATCATTCCCCTCATTAAAACTTTACATTCAAAAGATATATTTACATACTTATTTAACCCTCAATTGGCAACATTATTCGCTGTAATAAACGCCATTCGAATAATTTAAACTGGTATAGTCAGAAGCGTAGTCTAATAATTGCAGCATTACAAAGTTCAGGTGAAACCAATCTAAGATTTATATTACATTGTTTCGCATAGATTAAAATACGATTTAGTATTCCATGCGCCGGCGGTGGGTTAAGATCCTATTGAGTTGATATTACCACTTTTGGTTTGGGACCTTAGCTGTTTTCAGCTTTGGTAACTACTGACCGTAGTTAGAATGGTATAAACGGATGATGTGAACTTTACAAAACGCGTTATATCATGAAATTTAATGCAGTCTATACAATATAAAACTGAAACAAATGTTGAAATTTATGGTCGCCAAGTCATAAGAGATCAGATAATTCGAAGTTTGTTTCTTTTGCACCACACTTACTTTTCCATGCAATACCCAGTAACTAACTCTCACTATAATGACTTCAGCAAATTGAACTGGTAGTACCCACTTACTTGCATCCTCGCATCATTAATAACATCCCTACCTGTCCGGCAATGCAATTACCAGTATCCGTTTTTGTACAAATTGACACGGATACAAATGGCGCGGTATTAACCACTCTATACGACTCCCGACTGTTCGTACGATTCTTACCCGGTATATACAAACGGGTACGAACCGGACAAATAACGTGGTGTGCTAATCTAATTACTTAGCACAATGTCTTATTTGTAAGTTTTTGTTGCGCAATTAAATGCGGCTTCGTTCCGCGTGTAAACAGGGATCGGCGCAAGCGCACCGATTTGTTACAAAAGCGATGCAATTTTGCGCTTTTATTTATTGATTTGTATTGGCCCGTTTGAATTGAGTTAACGTTGTTAATTAATTTGATTTGTTCTTTGATGCTGAGTGTGTAATGTTAATTTCTTGTTCAGCCAGTAATTAGGTACGTTTTATACTCGTTTAAATCAAACGAAGCGGTGATAAGAATTATTTGGATCATCGAGCAGGGAATAAATAATACGAGTTTTAGATATGAATTCGAAATCAAGTGCTGTCACATTACTGAAGGACTTTTTTCGGAAAATATCAAGAAGGTTTAAAACAAAAGAATATTGTTTGGAAGAGGCTAACAGCACCTATTAACCTCTCCCAAACAACTATCTTTTTATTTTAACTTTTTATATATTTTTTAAGTATTACGCACTCTTTGTCTCTTGCCTTAATCGTCGCTAAAAATAATCGTCAAACCAACGAATTTTTACATCCAACGCCATATCTTCATCTTTAAATAATAAAACAGAAAAACCTCTCCAATTATTATTTTATAAATAAATCGAAATAAGAATAATACAAAAACAAACAGATCGTAGATCGGCCGTGCCTGCGCGTGCGTTTACACTGTGGTAACAATTAAGTCGATTAGCACGCGTCATTTGATCAAAACATGTCGACTCGTCAGTTGAATGGTTCTGTAATAGCCATAGACTTGGCAAACATACCTATGGAGACAGGTAAAAAATGAATGAAAAAGTTTTAATAACAAGTTTTAGGGTACCGAAAGCATTTGTATGCTGACGTGTTTTGTAATTCGTTTTAAAATATTTTGATACCATACAGTACTTAAAAAGATTTTGATTCGAATTTAAAATCAATCAATCTACCTAGCCTTTTCCCAACTATGTTGGGGTCAGATTCCAGTCTAACCGGATGCAGCTGAATACCAGTATTTTACATGGAGCGACTGCCTATCTGACCTCCACAACCCAGTAACTGGGTAAGACGATACATACCCCTTGGTAAGTTTGGTTGTCAGAATTTCGAGCTTTTGACGACTTGTAACGACTGTCAAAGATCCACGAATGACAGCCGGGACCAACGGCTTAACGTGCTTTCCGAGGCAAATTTTTGATAGGAATTTAAAATGTTATCATAATAACATTGTTGTCATCATTACAGAATAAGCAGTGAATATTTAGAGGAGGCCTGATTGATTTTAGTAAGTTAAAACAGAAATACGCCTCTTTTAGTATTTTAGTAGAAGAAGGAAAGGGAGGCTCTGCAGTGGGACAATACATGTTAAATTATTTATTTAGTTAGATGTTTTTCACATAGTTTATCGGAAGCAATATTTTGTTTCTAAGATCTGAATCATCAACAATCCAGATGCAAGCTGCGTTCAAATTCATTATAGGTCCCTAAATCTAGATAAAATATTAGGTAACAGAGACACTTAGACGTGGCGTTGTAACATAGAGGTCGAAAGCCCATTTGAACCCACCGTCTTAAATATATCTCACGCTTAACCTTCCTTTACTCAAGCCAATAATTGTCTAGAAGATAGAGTTGCCTACGCAAATTCTATTAAACAAGTAAGCGTGATTGCACAAAATCAATTATATACAGCATTCCCATTTAGTTTTATGCTCCAAACAAAATTGTCCACTCAAAAATCTCACTTATTTTCAAGATGTAAGATCTAAATTCCTGTGGCGGATAGAACGGAACATGTAACCGGTCGAATTCGTTAATTTAATCGTTGTGTGTTGTTTCAATTCCTACTTAAAATTATTCAATTGCTTTGAGGTAATTATAGATAAGTTACGGGCTAAATCTACATGGTACTAGCTGGGGAGTGTTAATATTACAGGGTCTATATAGGCCATGATTTGCGCCAGGGCAAGTTATCATTGTCTTTGTTCAGAGAATGTGAGTACCTACCTACATTTTATTTTAATATATTTATTAGGCGTGGTCTGGAATGAATCTATCTAATTAGAGTACATAGATTGGCTAAAGTTTCAGCATTAGAATGGCAAATAAGGCTTATCTGAAGGTTCATACAAATCACACGCGAGCCGAGCGAGCGAAGCGAGTGGTGCCGCGGTAGCAGCCGGCCCACGCTGCATCCAAGTTGGTGGCAGTTACTTGGCTATTTAGTATTTTTAGGACCCCAAATTGACAATTATTTGAGGCTTACAAAAAGGCGCATTCATTGCATTAGAGTGTTCAAAAATATTTCTAGGAAAGCAAAATGGGAATTATTTGAGGTACCTACAATTAAATTCCTACCCTAATGATACTTACACCTCATTCCAAAAATTGAATATGAAGACCTTCAAAAGGAAAAATAAATAGAGTCTCAGCAGAAAATGTATTTTTCTTATGGATTACCATAAAACTAGCGTGTCGGAAAAACAAAAAAAAAAACAAAAAAAAAATGAATTTAAAAACCCCTATTAAAATTAATTACAGGCACATCATATTGATTTATTATCCAGTAGATATCATAATGGTATCGGTTGCACCATAAAGAGTACGTTAAGACCACGTTTAACCCAAGAGATTATTAATGGCATTATTCAAATTCCTTTATTAGATTAACAGTGGGGACCCTACTGTGTGGAGAATGCGAAATGTATAACTCCTTGTTTTAATAAACGTATGTATTATTTTAAATGAAATATTACTTCGAAATGTACGTAAAACTGTGGAGCTTGCGTTAAAATTACGCACCCATTACATTGTTTTATGATTACAATTAGTTTTTAATACGTTTTTTAAATGAATGAACTGCAATTTAAGATTGCTATGACTTTTTAGTTTCATTGAAAAAATAAACGGTTATAAATAAGTACTAAGTTAACTGTTTCCTTCAGCATGTGCACGTAAAGATATGCATCAAGATTTTAGGTATGATTGAAAAAAAAAAAAGCGGTATTTTAAGACAGGCATTTTTTGGTTCTGTTGAGATGCACCAATATTCATTTCATCAATTTTCTTTTTGAGCATAATAACGGCAATATCAAAAACGGTTATCTTCACACTTAATAAATCGAAGTAGGTAACAGTGCATCAAGCATTGTACAAAGATATAATGTATACGATTTAATCAAAATGTATGCCAACGAAGAAGACAGTGAAGCAAAAGTATAGTCAACACGCAACATTGTAAACTCGCAAGCCACAAAAAACTTATTGGACGTGACTGACAGAGGTAACAAGCATCGCAATATAATAAACAAAATATCCCATATTTCAGCAGAAATTAACCGAAATATTTCACAGCTGGTATTAAAATATACTGAGACAATAAAGTTTACCGCTACTGGCCCATAAAACACAATATTTACGCCAGAAAGATGTACGACTCGCCACAGTCAAAATAAACTGTTAATTTTTTATATTAAGTGTAGCCGTCATTGCTTCCACCACATACAGCGAAGTCATGACTTAAACCAATAAACATGAAATATCATGTGATCGTGAGACGCATGCGTGATTTCGACTTTCGTGTTACACAAAAATAGCTACACGCAACCAATATTCGACGTTTAACAAAACATAGATAAATGTTAAATAGACTTTTGTTGTTTAAATATACATAATAATGCATTCATCATCGATGACTGTTGGGGCCACAAGGCCAAGCGAAGAAGATTTAGCTGAAAAACCGAAGGTGTAAGGTTGGGTAGATGAATATGGTATGCATAGGTTGAAGCGGTTGACTTACGTGAAACTATTAGTTATGGTGAAAAATAAGTCGGAGGCATTGATTAACAAGAATACGATAGGGTTGATAAAATAAACACTGTCTTGATAATAGGTTGGACAAGGTGTCAAAACATTAAATTTTCCAATAAATTGTACAATGTTTTCATTTTTGGATTGGTTTTAATCATCAACCATCATCAACAAAACAGTTCCCATGCTTATAGACATACAAATGAAGTGTCTTGTTAAAAAAAACTACAAAGTTAAGATGTGGAAAGATCCTACCAAAACGGATTACAAATTGACACTATTGTTGATCCCATCGGGTGACGGTGCAGTGACGATTTGATTTTTAAAACCAAATCCACAGTCCTGGTTGACAGTAATCACGTTACAACAATAATAAAACGGGGCTTACGGTCAACGCATTTCGATATCAGAGACACGATCTACTGCGTTCCATTTGTCAGGTGACTCAGCGTTGTCGTTGACATGACGCTCTCAAAATGCAAATTTTTGAAAAACCGAACAATATAAATCTCGATCGGTCGATCTCGATTCGGTATCGTCTTGTCCCGCCAAGCAATTGAATTCAGTCGATCACTAATCGATGTCTTGTCCGTGATAGGCGCGGTCGGGGGCCGCGGCAGCAGGGTGCCGACTTACCACACAATCCATCGTTAACTTCTTTCTTTCTTTCATTATCGTCATCACTTACAATATCAACCCTACACGCATCTCTTTTAAAGTTCATAATATTTAATTCGATATTAAATATTGTATCTTTTTGTAATTCATTTTCTACCGCATCTTCGTCAGCACGGTTGGTATAGTCATCAGTAATAAACACCGTAAGACTTATTCCTATACTATAAATTACATTGAACGCACTATGGAGTTATATCGTTTTAGAATTGCGTTTTGAATTTAACCTCATTACCTATCTTAATAAAGGATTTGCCCTTTCGCGCCGACTAATCACAAATGAGCATGTAAAGTCTGTAAATTATGTTGCATTGAGTTCATATTACTGTTTTTTACTTATTGAACCAGAGATTGCTTATTCATAATTAGCCCCCCTCGATGTTTATTACTTCTGTACGAGTAAATGAATGTGTGCAGTTCTTGATTTGAATGGTTTGTTACTTTTTATGCGTCGATGTCTATCAAATCCTTCTTTGTTGTGACTGACGTTTTATTCAAAGGGGTCGGTGTTATTTGTGGTATCATAATGGGTTTCAATCAGGTTCCATTTATCATTGTTTGCTAAAAATTTATCGACGAAATAATTTTAAAATGCATCAGTTTTATTACTCTCCGTTTTAGTACTTATCTGTATCTTCTTTGTAGTGGCCAGTATAAGAGGTGGGGATCTTACTGGGTTGTTTTAGATTCTTATTGTGCGGCGTGCTCTAGTTGGTATAGAATGATAGTCATCCATATTTCTCCGTTCCCTATATAAAGTGTGGAAGGTTCGGCTGATGACGAGTGCAACAGTGAAGCTGAGCCGCGCTCGTGGTCGCCCCCCGCCGCCGCACGCCAGGGGCCGAGCCAGCCCGCCGAACTAAATCAAATAATGACTAATCGATTCTCTCTTATATTGCACAGTAGGTACACGTCAAACGTTATTCCCTTTAATTTTTAATATTTAAGCGTTTTTGTTCTGTTTGCATAAATCCGAATTCGTTATAGACAATGCAATGATTGATTCGTTTTAATAATGCTTTGGCGGTTGATTGATGTTTATTAGTTCAGTAGTCGGAGTTTTGGGAATCATTAGATGAGAACTGTGCCTTATGAAGAGTAATGATCAAATCGCTTTCGGTACTCAACTTAATTCGAGGTTTGACCGTTTGTTATTTATGATTCGGTCCGTGTGTAGTTACTCACACTACATTGATATCATAAGTCGGATGCCTATCATCGTTGGAATCTTTGATCGTGGCTGTTAGAATGTTGTCTTCATTCCTTTTAGGTATTAGAGTTACGTATCTATCAAGTTGATTGCTTTGAATTGTTTGTTTTTTTTTTTTTTTAATGACCTCATCGCTTTAAAAATCTTACCAAACAGAAAAAAATGTTTTAGTAACTTTTTAATTTTATACAAAGTTTTCCACGGACTCGTTATACGATGTCAAAGGTTCACTTCATTATTTTGTAAAATAAGTATCCAGGGTAAGCTAAGCTTTGTCAATATTTAGTATGGAATCAAGGAGCATTTTCTTACTGGACAAATACATTTCAGATTTAAAAAATCATTTATGAATAAAAGTTTACGGGTATGCGGTTTGTGTAGTTCCTATATCCTCCTAAATTTTGCCTTGTAACAGGCTTTCCTGGAAAACCATTGAAAGAATAAACATTTTCTTCCCGTATAAAGGAGTAAAGAAATAAACTGTCGACATTTTGTTCAATTATTTCGTCTATTCGTGACTACAAGCTCAACTACAATTTTATATAGCGTGGCTTGCGCCCACGCATATCGTTCACACTGGATTAACAGGTTATATTGTTATCTTAATTTTTTTCTCATTTGCTCTTAAATATTAAACGCTCAATTATTTTTATTTGTAGAATAGATGATCCTATAATTCTTGACCGTGAATTTTCGTCGCGTGGCTCAAAGGTAAATTTTATTATTCGTAAGCATATCGTGATTCCGTGATTGTAGGTACAATTATTTACATACCGGATCTTTGTAAATCACCGATAAAAGTTCCGGTTCGCTGGCTCCGTAAGGTCAATCATCTCTAACTATTATGGTTTAATGAAGGCAACGCCTTTGTGATGACTAACTGTTAATTGGTCATCTTTATTGGCATGTCGCATGTAGGTATCATCAGAAGAAATGAATGCCCGTTTTCATTTACACTAGGAAACATCTAAATGAACGCCAAAATATTATTGCGCTCGCTTTTAATAAGCATTCATTTAGGTTTCACCTAGTATTAAATTAGTGATAACGGGCGTAAGACGTTTTGTCAGACAGGTTGGAGGGAGTACCTATCTATATAGGTGTTAACTTTCAATATGGTGATCATGACAATACACAGTGTAAGTTAAAAGTTGCATAGCTTTAGGTACCACTGCTTGGTTCTTTATTTTCTTAACTTTCATTGTGTGTTGGTTGTGTATCAATTTCATCTTCATTACCATGTATGTATGTATAGGAAATTTCCCATACTTATATCGTATATAACATTACTATGTATCAACGTTAGTCCATTTCTTGGCACCAACAAATACCCATACTTTAATAGCCGCTATAATAATATAAAAAATAGCCCAGTATTAAACGATCTATTCACAGTATGTAGACTGAACTATGTGTCCAAATATTCAAATATCGTAAAATCTGTATTCATAGAAAAGTTGGAATTGTTACGACTTTATTTCAAACTGCTGTTCATATAATTGTCTTGAATTGAATATTGTTTATGAATATAACTTTTGGTAAAAGACTTGACCGTCGTAAATATGATATGAGAGTAAATGAAAACAGTGGAATTTCGTGAGAAAATAACAGGATAATAGGAGAATATCAAATCGATAAATTATTGTGAATGCGATAGACATGATGTTGGTTAGTTAGTACTTGGGAATAATAGTAATTTTAGTTGAAAGTTGCAAAGGTTTTAACTTGAATCTCTTTCCCTTATTTACCAACTGTATATTCGTGCATTTCTTATGATAAACTTACCATCATAATCAAACACCATGAATAAATACAGACGCTATAAAAATAGTACTCCCTCTTAAATTCTTTAAAAAATAACCAATAACTTTGTCATGTTTATTATTTTCAAAGAACTACTCAAGAATTCATGCAATGTCTGCCAAATTGATCGCAATGCAGTTAGAACAACATGGTCCCTGAATGCGATGTGTACAAATAAATTTGAGTGTAAGGATTAAAAGGTATTATCTCCAAAACCATTACCTAGCCATTTTATATTCAATGCTTCATGATTTAAAGTTTAAATTGTTAAATTAAAATTGTGTTCCTAAGCGCTTTTCAAAGCTCGGCTAGTGATGCGAATCAGAATGTTCGTCGCAAGTTTGTACGGGAGTCGAGTGCAGGTGACAAATAGTCACGCCATACTGGAAAAGGTCGGGGGCGATGCGACACGTCGATGTTTTTATTTGTTTAAGTCGATGACTTAATATTAGTGAGGGGAAACATCGATAGTTTTATTAATTGGACAAGAGATATATAAGTATCAAGTATATTATTAACACTTTACTTAGAAATGGTGATTCAAATCAAAGCTTTGCAGAAAACAGTTGCTCTGAAGCACATTTTATGAGATTCTACAAATTATGCTTAACGTAACGTTTTGAATCTAGAAGCACCAATGAAATCTGAACCACTGAAAAGAGATTTTTAGTTGAAAAAATAAATTAAAAGAATCAATTAAAATATCGATCATATCGATAAAGCTTCTCAAAGCTTCACAGATACCCACATCCCTAGTTTTATAGATTCATATCTCTTAAATGTATGCAGTCAGCAGCATATAATTCAGGATTACAAATTGTTTGTTTTAGGGAGAGACACCAAATGTATTGGCGAGATTTCAACTTAAAAGCCTGGCGATAAATATAAAAAATCCGATGAGGTATCGCAAGCAAAGCATTGCGATTTTACGTCGTGACATTTTTCTTGTTTGCCTGACAAAGGGTTTTTAGTAAATGTTTGCTGACAATGTTAGTTTTGCCTTTGTAAATGAGTTTGTGGTAATTATGTGTCGTTTAATCCTTTGTTAAGATTCACTGATGAATTTCGCGACTTTTTTTTAATGTTTTTTTTTGTTTGTATATGGTTAGGGTCTCGTTAGTGCGTGATTGTATGAGAGTGTACGGACCGCTACCGTTTTTTAAATTGTTTTGGTTGCTTATATGTTTCTCATATTTGTTTGAAAGGACATTATTCATTTCGTACTCAAAAATTAAAGCCAGTCAGTAAAAAAAATAATGTTTTTTTATGGGAAATAACTTGCTGAACATTTTTTACTATTACTACGAAAGTCTACAATTAACCCCCTGGCTGCTATTTGAGTTTGAAAGTATCTAAATTATATTTTTGCCAACAATACTTTGGACATTCGTTTAAAGACGCAAACATTTATGCCCGTGGTAGAAATGGACACGAGCATTGAGCGTTAGGTTAAATAAGGTATGATAAGTATTAAATAAATAACGAGAAAAAGATTGAAGGAAATATTTTTATTATACAATAGCAGGTAGCAAAGCCGGTGGAAAATCTGTTCTGCAGCCCCCCAGAAGCTGTTTGATTCCGTCATACTCGAGGGTAAAATGCCACAGACAGACAGGCGGACCGACACCGACACTGACCGACCGACCGGTGATACCGACTCTTCTTTAAAAAGGGTTACATGCCCTGCTTAAGAATTATAGGCCCATGTCTACAAGCTGTTTTCAAGAGAACCCCCGAACCCCCTCGCGCGCAGCTTTGAAGACTTCCAGCCTCCCGAACAAGCCAGATTCCGTAAAGGATTTAGCACCGTAGACCACAACGCAGATTGTGCAGAAGACCGAAGAATATAACGTGCCTCTCTGCTTAGCGTTTGTGGATTACGAAAAAGAATTCGATCGAGACTTGGGTTGTACTTCAACGGTGCCAGATTCACAAGCGATAAATTGAAGTGTCGCAGTGAAAACACTATCACTATGTCGGTCCGACTCCAGGACCAGACCTCGAAATGTATCCTTCTGCGAGGTGAGGTGAGACAGAGAGATGTTATCCTTCCGAAATTCCGAAATCGCTGCATTGGAGGATGTCTTCTAAGCTTGGACTGGAAAGGGGTAGGAATGGCAACTACGTCACTTCCTTTCGGTTTGCCGACAATATAGTAGTCATGGCTGAGAAAGTCTCAGCCATGACTACTATATCGGAGGACCTCAGAACAATGCTCGATGACCTCAAGAGAGCTTCCGACACTTAAAATGAACATGGACAAAACTAATTTCATGTCAAATGCGCATGTATCACTCACCTTCATGAAGATCGGAGATTCTACACTCGAAGTTGTGGACGACTACGTTTACCTAGGACAACTGTCCAGTTAGGTAGGTCCAATTTCGAGAAAGAAGTCAAACGTCGAATTCGACTCAGCTGGACAGTGTTCGGGAACCTACGCAATACCTTCTCGTCTCACATCCCGCAGTCTTGACCCAGTGCGTGTTGCCAGTGATGACCTATGGAGCTGAAACGTGGGCACTCTCAACAATTACGAAACTTTTATGGCAGTGGGAGTGGTACATTGCTCGCATAACAGATGGTCAATGCGGCTGAAAGCTTCTGGAGTGGCAACCGTGTACCGGAAGACGAAGCGTTGGAAGGCCTCCAACGAGGTGGAGGTTCCTGCGGTCTTCACTAAGCCGATGACTTGGTGAAGACCGCAGGAATCCGCTGGATGCGAGAATCACAGAACTGGTCGAGGTGGCGATGTTTGGGGATACCTATGTCCAACAGTGGAAGCCTTCCGGCTGAAATGATGATGATGGAGACCTTAGTTAGGTTGTTTCTAGTTTTAAACATTATTGTAATGCTCGAAACAAATGTTGTAAGTCAAAATAAGATTTTTAGTATTTTCCAACTTAAATAGCAGCGGAAGGGTTAATTGTATACTCTCACTAACTCCTCTCTCACTACGTGTATGTTATTCATAAGAAAATAATTTCTTTTTCTTTCATTTTTGGGTACAAAATGTTCGAAACTTGAATGATGTCCTTTGCTTATTAAATTTTTCTTCTTCTTTAAACACTATCTCGTTGGTGTTGACATGGGTTGGTAATCAACGTCCTTCGTCTAAATGGCCATTGTCTTCTTGTAAGTCTACATCTACAAGAATGGTTTTTCAACCGATTCAGTTACTTAAATTATGATAGTAAGTTTGCAGTGTTCACTAATTAGTAACAAGATGTTTAGCTGAATCTGTAGTTCCATAGTTTAGAGTTGTTTTGGTGACATTATATGTTTTTGTAAGTCAGTACTAATAAAGGTTTATTTCTTTGTTTCTACATGAAACGCTTCTTCTACTATTATTACCTTCATGTGATAGCTAAAGCCATTGGTTGAATTTGTGATCGCATAAACCGTGTCACCTCTAGTAAAAGTCACCTCTTTGATATTTACATAGCATAACATTGTACTGAGTGTATTACCTTACTTGCATTGGTTTTATACTTATCGTAAATTAAAATCTTCATTTTATATTTGTACGATAAGCTTTTTGTGCTTCTTGATTTCACACACATAATATCCCGGGTTTAGTTTCTGAAAATTTACTTTATCTACACACTAAAATATGAAAAGTTTTAATACTACAGCCAAGCGAAGAAAATAAAACTTATTTATTTAAACAATAATAAATGTATATTCTAAAAAAAACAAGCAATATTCGTCGTATCACTCTCTTACAAAAAAAAAGTTTAATACATCAAAGTATCATCGTTTACATAATATAATCAGTTTATAAATTTATTCCCTAATACATATCAAAAAAAGATTACACATCATAAATATTGTAAACGCGTTTTAAATTTCGTCAGACGCCATTTTACGATAACATGTCATTTCATATAAAAATACATATAATATTATCAATATATTATAGCTTATTGACAGTGTTATAGCAAATTATGACTATTTATGTGCAAAATTAGTTCTAAAGTTGTATGATGGAATGTTAAAAGGTCTTGAGTGACAAATATTGTGGCTCCTACCGGTTGGGGAAACGAGAGGTTATTTATTATAGTTGGGCTTAACTTTTTTGTACATTCAGGTATTAATCTTAATCTGATATAATCTTTCATATAATAGCTGTTAGGAGGATATAATGGACTAAGGATTAGAGAAAAACAAGAGATGGAGGACCAAATCAGATTGACAATTCACAAATAAATACAAAGTAGAATCTCATCCCAAAGATAAAAAACTACATGAAGCCATAGTAACCATTATCATATATCCTTATTTAAGAACTAAAGGTATAAGGCACAAGAAACAATTTTGTGATTTATGGACTCTCAATAATGATGAACCAAGTTGCAGAAAAAGTTTATACGGAGAATAATGATTAAAAGCAATAGATGCATTATAAGTACTCTAAACTTTTCATATATCGAATGCTGTCAACATGTTTGGAAGTATAGTTATCTAATATTAACTGACAGATTGATTTGTTTTTCAAACGAAGATTGATCAATGGTCAAATTAGACATGACGTGATCAGTGCCGGACGTAAAATGTTTTAATATACTCGTAAATCTTTTCTGAACTATGAATACGTTATAGGTGCCCATACGAGTCTGACTTTGATAGGTGAAGAGTGTGTTTTGTTTGAAAATAGTATCATTTTAGTCGTATTGAATTTGCAGATCAACTGCCGTCGACTGTTTTAATTTACGAGATAACATATAATGGAATTGAATAGAAAACTCTTATTCTCTTATTATTACACCATACGGATTACAGAAATAAATGTAGAAATTTTTCATACAATGGTCAGGTCAGGTTTAAACCAATTAGTGTATACCTTTTTGTTGAGCTAGTCTCATGTACCTGCAAGAAATATGTATAGTAAGGTTCCTAATGTCTGATAATATCCAAACTGCGATCCTCAATGTTCATCTGACCATAGTGGTTAATTAATTTCTCTATGACATGTCATTGCAGATCCAAGTCTTTTAGTAGATCCTCACCTTTCTACCAATGGTAAATCTAGAACATTCCATTCAAAAACTATATTATTGACGGACTTACTTAAGATGATCACGAATAACAAACGCCTTATTCATACAATATCAACATGTCAGATTATAATCATTAACACCATCGTTCATAGCCATCACACCTCAAGAGAAGAAACGTAAAGATATCCTCAAAAAGACATAGGAAAGGATTCGCGTCGTACGGCGAACGGTCAAAGTTGAGTGCTTGAACTCGATTGACCTCGCAAATCCGTTACTGATGTGACTCAGGGTTCAGGGGCTAGGCAGCGGTCCAGGTTAGTATCGATTGCACGGAAATTGGATGTGTTGTGTTTGGGTACTGTTTTATTTAAGTGTTTGGTTTTAGCCTTTCCTAAATATATTTTAGGAGATAAAATGTGAATGTAATAATGTTATAGAATGCAAATTGTGACTATAAATTGTTTGTCATCGTGTTATTGTCATAATGTTGACATGTGATGTGGAGGAATGAGGAGAAGCAAGTAAAAAAAAAACATTTATTTGGACCAAACACAAATGTATGCAAATACATTTATAAACCTGCCAAACTGCGTGACAGTTTGTCGGCAGGATTAGCGCTCGTCTTAAAACATTTGGTATAAACAATGTTATTAAACATCTAATCTCTCCCAAAGATCAAGCAAACCAAGCTACAACAGAGCTAGGCTCTTAATTATTAGGAAATCGAAAACAAATAACTGTAGAACAAATTCACGCAAAAATGCTAATAAATCAGCCGCATCTACCAAAACTTCTATCTGTCCTAATAAACTAAAACAAGACAACATTGGCCTCAAATTAGGAGCTCTATTTCATAACGCAGTGATGGTATTCAAAACATTTAGCACATTGACTGTAGCTATTGATAAATTATATACCGCTCCTAAGAAAGTTACTCAGTTTCTTAACCCACCCAAACTAGACGACATTGGCCTCAAAAAAGGAGCTAATTATCTCGCAGATTAAAATTGTTCTTGATTGAAATAGTTGGTTAGTCTAGAAGTATTTGAGAGTGGCGGGAAAATATGTAGCCTATATCTATTATAAAACGGTTGTCTTAAAATAACGACGACCTTGCACAACGACCTAAAAAGCGAATTAAGAAATTATTCGGAGTAAATAAAGTTTTGTAATCTCATCACAACGGTAACATATCTTATGGTATCCGTGGCAACGAAGACAATGATAAATGAACCGTACAATTTCTTATCACATAGGTAAAAGAAGACATCAGCTCAAAAACTCCATCTAATTGGAATCAAAGAATCCGGAAACAATCACACACCACGATCAACTAGTAAAAATCTCCAATAGTCACCCAAAAACAAGGCGACATAGATCCCAAAAGAGCCACAAAAACCGATTCGCAGCTAATTATCTCGTGCATTAAAACCGTTCAGTTTAGAATAACAAAGTGATGGCATTCAAGACACGCGGGACATGGCCTTAGGCCACTGAGCAACGGCCGGCCGCACCATATTTCACGGTGCCGCTCCAATGGTTTCGGGAACACCCGCTGAGCTCCTGAATTAAGTAAAAGCCTTCGAGCTCTTGTTTCTTGATACCTCTAGTTGGATGTAAGGATGTGTCCTGAGTGTGCGGTTTTGTCAAAGGATAAATACCTTATGAAATTTTTGTTTAAGTTGATTTTGGAGCTGCAAACTTGATCTCAGATTCTGTTCGCTGTTGAAATTCTGTGAGAAAATATTGATAGAAGATGGATTGTTCCTCCACCTCCAAAAATGTGTTTATCCTGTTTTTACATTATTGAGATAATTTTACAGAGGTAATAAGTAAGTACAAAATTCAACGTTTGTGCTTCTACGCTATACTTATTCTTCTACAGTGATCTAGGCAGCAAATATATATATTTTAAAATTACAATCTGCTTCACTGTTAAACAAACCTCACATCCCTAACTTAACGACAATATATTAAAACAAACCCTACCATATAAACATACCTTAACCCTCCTTAATAGATGTCTCGGACCAATTTAACATTTGACGTGTTTTTAATTTAGCGGCCGCGCCCGCGGCACCCGTCCGACTGGCCACCTAAATAACGTACATATATTACCAGAAATCATACGCCGCCACTCATTACCGACCTCATTTGAATATTTCGGGTTTATACTGGATATTTTGTTTTGGTTGACTCTTTTTGTATATCAGAAAAGTTCGTTTAAA
The DNA here is from genome assembly GCA_914767755.1 of Agrochola circellaris. Lineage (NCBI taxonomy): Eukaryota > Metazoa > Arthropoda > Insecta > Lepidoptera > Noctuidae > Agrochola > Agrochola circellaris. The sequence continues at coordinate 11,233,216 of OU611858.1, forward strand.
TGGTGCTTGGTAACTTGGAGTTCGATTTCTATTTGTTTTTATAGTTCAATTAGATCCTACTAATGTTTGTTAGCACGTGGTTCTGTCACCAGCTTGGGAGAGGCTGGAGGCTGAGGCCAGTAGTGGACTGCGATAGGCTAAGTTGATTGATTACTATTGTATACCAGAAGGATACATTTGAGGGTCATATACTTTAGTATTCCCTGCCTACTATTTTCATGAGGTTTTACAATAATGATTTTATTGTTAGGTATCGCTCTCATTTTAATATTCCGGGTTATTACTAGGTATTTTGGTTATATCCTTTTGTAGCGTGACGCTCGGTCTTTCGTTTGATCTTTAGTAGCTTGATAGCGTCTTTTTGAGTTATATATAATTATTTTCTTATTTGGTTAGGTGCTAATTCTTTTCAAAAACATAATTAAACGTCAACACCTTATATAATTTCAATACAATAAATCGTGAGCTTAGTATCAAAATATTAAGGTATTTTGGATTATAATTTCACGGACTACTTAATAACTTAATCAAATAGCCAAATAAGAAATCGTCACTCAGCTAGATACGTTATTAGCTTACCGTTTTAAACTAATCCAATTAATGATTCGATTAAGTATCGATTAGGGAATGATAAATGGAATCGGAATTCCTAATCGAGAAGATAATTGATGGCCCAATCATAACTATCAAACGTGTTGAGATATTTGAAGGCCTCACTTCTATGCTGTCGGTGGACAAAATATGAAGCGGTTGATTATCTACTCGTGTTTGATATTAAAATCACTCAAAATTTACATTTTAATTAGGTACTATAATATTATTTTGTATTTACTATTAAATACGAGTACCTAAATTTTTATTGGTCTTATGACACTGCTTTGATGCAAAATTTATACATAAATATTTAGTTTATTAAGTAGGCAATTGGCTATGTAAACTGTGCATTTAACGTCGTTTTACATAACAAACATCCCAATCTAATCTTTATATATCAGTCTCAGCAAACCTTGACGAAACGTTCGTAAAAATTCATTATAACTTCTTCGAAACCTTATAAAATGCCTCTGTCG